>JAQPPZ010001341.1:0-607127 GCA_028583015.1 Wollemia nobilis
TACAAGGTGCACCCAGAAAGCGGGGCGAAGTCGGACTTCGCACCAAAACTGGGCGAAGTGCGCACTTCGCACCAGAACTGGGCGAAGTGCGCACTTCGCACCAAAACTGGGCGAAGTGCGCACTTCGCACCAAAACTGGGCGAAGTGCGAACTTCGCACCAAAACTGGGCGAAGTACGCACTTCGCACCCAGACTTAGCCAATTTTTCAGGGTAACCTGCTGGAAAGTTGAAAAATCAACTGGGGGACTCCAAGAAAGGGGGGGAAGGAAAGAGAATGCGGGAAAGAAAAGGAAAGGGAGAGAAGGAAGGAAAACGGAAGAAGGAGGAAAAGAAGAGCAGCACTGTTACAATATTGAAGACATTGCACCCCGTGCAAAATGTGACAACAGTAACTCGGGGTAAACTTCCAATGGTATTAGAATGAATACATATATTTGTAAGTAACATAATTAAATCATGCATGTTGAAGACAAGCATCACACAAAACAAGATTGAGTTTCAATGCAAGAAAAGATTGCTCAAAGCATTTTACCTGCCTAGCAGGTATGATGGTGTCCCCTGTTAGCTTCACAACTTCAACATACTCAAAGAACTCCAACTTGGAGCCCGCCCTTGGAGTTGCCTCATCGTCTTGCCATTGACCAAACCTACATCTTAGCTGAATTACTGTTGGAGGGTAAGGACCAACTGTACCAATATACGGCCCTACATAATAAATGTCAAAATGCCTCTCTTTCAGATTTGTATGAAAGCCCTTTCAACTTTGGGTAAAACAAAAATTTAATTGGAAAAGCAAAATACCACAAAATGGGTCAGCATTTGTTGCTTCAATATTGATGCAGTGAAATACTGTGTTTCCATGTAGGCCACGTCTTTTTCGTGCCTCAGTAACTGCAAGTGTAATTATCTCTCAAAATTCCTGTAGTGCCTGCCACATTCATATTGCAGTAAATACCCGCTGAACCTTAGATGAGTGTTACACTGAAGAGCAAATTTTCTTGATCAAGAAAAAAAAAAGCATTAAAGACTTCTAGTTAAAACGAAGAAGTTCATAGCCAGTAACACAAGTACTGCATAAAGAGAATTGAAATGCATGTTTTAGAAGCCATACTAACTGAAAGGTATCCAAGGAAAGGTAAAACAAGGTTAAACAAATCTTGACTGTAAAATTACAAGATGATACAGTAAAGTAACCTTAAGAACCTAAAAAACTAGCTAACAGTGAACCCGGAATAGACAAAATGGTCAAATAAAGAAGACATTTAGGCTTGTTGGCTCCCTTGCACTCCAGTTGGGACTTGGGCACTCTCATAAACTGCATCTCCAATAAAGAGCTATACAGAAACTTGAAGAAACATCTATACTCACATACACACTTTGTTGATTGATAACGTCAAATGCAGGCAATATCAATCATGGTTTCTTTGGTGACACAAGGGCCAATATAAATGAATAAAATTTCATGTTTTCCCACATTTTCTTCCATGGAATTTGTGGGCACTTCCTTTTAGATATTTATGGAAGGTTCAATATCTGTAATACAAATGTCAAAATATGGCACATACAAAAGAATGTGACCATATTTGATAGAGACCAACAATTGCCAAATAAAGCCAATCATTGCTTTAAGTGCTGCTATCACCTCTAAGAGATGCTTACCCATATTGCCCATGGTAGCTTCCCAAAGCCCAACACTAGATCCTTTATCCTTAAGTTATTTTTTGTCCATGATGAATTATAAATTCTTTCTCCTATAGATGTGCCCAGGTTCAGCAGCTAATAATTGTGTTTGCTTCATTTCAATCTCCACACAAACTAGAGACCTAGTGGTTCTGATTCTACATCCTTTCTTAGTACAACAATCCAGAAGCAGCAAGTCCTCTTCAATGTATTGACACTAGGTCTCCTTAGACAGGTCAAGCACAAAATATTTAACATCGTCACAAGTGCAATCTCTGCCTTTACCTTACCATTTTCTATCAAATAAGCTTCTGCTACCCACTGCTCAAAAGGGAAACTGGCCAGAATTGAAAAGCATTGCAGGAAGAATTGTATGTGTGTGCAGGAGAGAGAGACTAATAATTTATAATGCCATATGATAAAAATCCATACTCGTAGTTGTTACATAACATACAACTAATAGAATTTATGAATGCTAAGCATTCCAAAAAGAGTGGAAATAACCCTCTTAAGTATATTACTAACAACACAACCAATATATCTAAAATAAACCACAAAAAGAACCTTTCACAACCTCCATGTACCTTACTAAACTTCTAGGGGGAACATGTAGCAAGTAAACTTCTGCTATCCATGGCTCTAAAGGGAAACATGCCAGAATTGAAAAGCACTGTAGGAGAACCATCATGACTCATACATAGAGAAGGGAGTGTGGAGAAATGTGTGTGTGTGAGTGAGAGAGAGATTAATTATAAGTTACACTAGTATAATTAAGATATGATAACAATCCATACTGCTAGTTGTTACATAAAATATAGATAATCGAATTTTATGAATTTGTAGTTGTTTCCCCACCAGCCTTCCTCAATAAGCATTTAAAAAAAAATGAAAATAACCCCCTTAATTATATCACTAACAACACATCCAATCTCTCTAAAAGAAACTTTGGAAACCTTCATTTACCTTACTCCTTCAACAATGCTCAAGTCCTTTCTTTTTTCATTAAAAATCATAAACTGCGGTATGACACCATCATCACAGCATAGACTGACCTGAGAAATATATCTTTCTGCACCCTACTTAATATTACAAAAAAGTAAACTTCTTTACATTTCAACAACATTGGAGACAAATCTCAACCACTCTCAGCAACTCGAGACATTCTTACCGTGACATTAATCATCAATTCCCAACAAAGACCTACTTACCAGTCATGACCACCAGAGCAAATAATCTTACCAGTGTCTTAAAGCAATACTTGGAGACCACATTCTAGTCTACCAAATTTCTTATGAACATAGGTTTGCATTAGATTATGGTGAAGATACAAGAGTTACCAAAATTTCTTCCAAGTATATCAACTTTGCAAATCAAACATCATTTGCTCTGTATTGCTCGATGTAGGTTCTCGCCTCCATCCTTGGCAAACTTTTATGCCATGGAAACTTGAGGACCATTTCCACCAGCAATCCAAGCAAAAGAAAATAAAAAGAAAAACATTAGGCCATTTTTTATTGATCCATATCCTTTTCGGCAGAGATTCTCTGAAATTCTCTAAAATATCTTCGCACCTATGCCTGAATATCTTTTTTAATAGTCGACTTATCGAAAGCTCCAACATTCTCAAGAGCGATACTCAAATATTTGTGGGTGCAGAGTTTTGCTTCTTCCATAACACCTTCTCCGGGGAATGCAACGTGCTAGCAACGACGAACGTTTAACATATCAGTAACTCCTCTATGGGTCTGACCCATAAAGCAAGAAAATTCTCTGTTCTCTTCTCTGAAAGTTTTCAGAGCATCTGCGCAAAAACACAAATAGCAAATCCAGAAAATTATGCACCGTATTGATTTGTGTGATAGCACACCTACCTTAATCTTCTTTATTAGAGACAATGACACGATAATAAGTATAACAAGTATAAAACTGTAAATGATACATTTTATCCTACAACATACATTTGACCTTCAGTTTTCATATGCTTAAATACATTATCCAGAACAATAGTACTAAGACCAAAATAGAATCTGCAGTCTGCCATGTTTTCAACTAGAAGGGCATAAGTGGAAAGGGGTTATAAAAAATAGCCAAAAATTACAAATGAGCTCTTTATAAGAAATAGATTCCCACATACAACACTCATGTGGACTTAGTTTACAAAGTTCACCTTCTAGCTTAAAAAAATCTTTTTCATGCTGCTAATTCTGCACACACAAGCCTTCAGTTTCCACCCACAAACTCGGCTCAATGTAGCATGAACAAGAGTTCAGAGACCAAATATGGCATGTTGATTCCTCATATATTCCAAAAAATTCTTAGTCTGATCCATGTGACCAGATAGAATATGTAATATCAAGAGGATTTTATTTGCATTCAAAAGTTGGATTTATCATAAGCTTGAAAATTGTTCATAGAAAATTTTATTACCTCAATATCAATCAAGCAACACTGCCATTTTTTGGGTAGTTTCCACATACAAACATTTCCTCTCATTGTGGAAGGTTCAACCAATGGAACGATACAAGAAAGGGGTGTTCAGGAACAACAAATAACAAAAAGCCAAGATGTGGACCAGCAATGGGGCCAGAACCCTAAATACGACAAGAATTAATTAATACTGCCATACTAAATCTAATTAATCTTATATCCATATAAAACCATTCTCTGAGCAAAAAAGGCATTTACCTTTCCATAAAGTAGCAGAAGTTCTGCATCTGTCCACTCTCGGTTACGGAATCCACACTCTACATGCCTCTCTTGACCTTTGTACCTTGCAACCTGTATTATCTGCATAGACTAAATTTTATCTATTTACTAAAATATATGAAATTCAAACTAATGCAAAAAATAGTTCCATTTTCATTAGATCCAATAATCATACCACTCCGAGCTTCTCTGGGAAAATGTCTCCATGAGAAAGTTGGTTTTCTCTGCCAATTTTTGCACGAAAAGTAACCTCGGGTAAACTTCCAATGGTATTAGAATGAATACATATATATGTAAGTAACAGAATTAAATCATGCATGTTGAATACAAGCATCACACAAAACAAGATTGAGTTTCAATGCAAGAAAAGATTGCTCAAAGCATTTTACCTGCCCAACAGGTATGATGGTGTCCCCTGTTAGCTTCACAAATTCAACATACTCAAAGAACTCCAACTGGAAGCCCGCCCTTGGAGTTGCCTCATCGTCTTCCCATTGACCAAACCTACATCTTAGCTGAATTACTTTTGGAGGGTAAGGACCAAATGTACCAATATATAGCCCTACATAATAAATGCCAAAATGCCTCTCTTTCAAATTTGTATGGAAGCCCTTTCAACTCTGGGTAAAACAAAAATTTATGTCTGTGCAGGAGAGAGAGACTAATAATTTATAATGCCATATGATAACAATCCATACTCTTAGTTGTTACATAACATACAACCAATAGAATTTATGAATGCATAATTGTTTCTCCAGCAGCCTTCCTTGATAAGCATTCCAAAAAGAGTGGAAATAACCCCCTTAAGTATATTACTAACAACACAACCAGTCTCTCTAAAATAAACCACAAAAAGAACCTTTCACAACCTCCATGTACCCTACTAAACTTCTAGGGGGAACATGTAGCAAATAAACTTCTATTATCCATGGCTCTAAAGGGAAACAGGCTAGAATTGAAAATCACTGTAGGGAGAACCATCATGACTCATACACAAAGAAGGGAGTGTGGAGAAATGTGTCTATGAACGAGTGAGAGAAATATTAATAATAAATTACACTAGTATAATTACGATATGATAACAATCCATACTGCTAGTTGTTACATAAAATATAGATAATCTAATTTTTTGAATTTGTAGTTGTTTCCCCAGCAACCTTCCTCAATAAGCATTTTAAAAAAAAAAATAACCCCCTTAATTATATCACTAACAACACATCCAGTCTCTCTAAAAGAAACTTTGGAAACCTTTATTTACCCTACTCCTTCAGCAATGCTCAAGTCCTTTCTGTTTTCATTGGAAATCATAAACTATACTGACCTGAGAAATATATCTTTCTGCACCCTACTTAATATTCCAAAAAAGTAAACTTCTTTACATTTCAGCAACATTGGAGACAAATCTCAACCACTCTTAGCAACTCAAGACATTCTTACCGTGACATTACTCATCAATTCCCAACAAAGACCTACATACCAGTCATGGTCACCAGAGCAAATAATCTTACCATTGTCTTAAAGCAATACCTAGAGACCACATTCTAGTCTACCAAATTTCTTATGAACACAGGTTTGCATTAGATTATGGTGAAGATACAAGAGTTACCAAAATTTCTTCCAAGCATATCGACTTTCCAAGCCAAACATCATTTGCTCCGTATTGCTCGATGTAGGCTCTCGCCTCCATATTTGGTAGACTTTTATGCCATGGAAACTTGAGGACCATTTCCACCTACAATCCAGGCAAAAGAAAATAAAAAGAAAAACATTAAGCCATCCTTTATTGATCCATATCCTTTTCGGCAGAGATTCTCTGAAATTCTCTAAAATATCTTTGCACCTCTGCCTGAATATCTTTTTTAATAGTCGACTTATCAAAGGCTCCAGCATTCTCGAGAGAGTTACTCAAATATTTGTGGGTGCAGAGTTTTGCTTCTTCCATAACACCTTCTCCGAGGAATGCACGTGCGAGAAGCAATGAACCTTTAACATATCAGTAACTCCTCTATGGGTCTGACCCATAAAGCAATAAAATTCTCTGTTCTCTTCTCTGAAAGTTTTCAGAGCATCTGCACAAAAACACAAATAGCAAATCTAGAAAATTATGCTCCGTATTGATTTGTGTGATAGCACACCTACCTTAATCTTCTTTATTATAGACAATGACACGATAATAAGTATAACAAGTATAAAACTGTAATGATACATTGTATCCTACAGCATACATTTGACCTTCAGTTTTCATATGCCTAAATACATCATCCAGAGCAACAATACTAAGACCAGGTTAGAATCTATAGTCTGTCATGTTTTCAACTAGAAGGGCATAAGTGGAAAGGGGTTATAAACAATAGCCAAAAATTACAAAGGGGCTCTCTATAAGAAATAGATTCCCACATACAGCACCCATGTGCACTTAGTTTACAAAGTTCACCTTCCAGCTTAAAAAAATCTTTTTCATGCTGCTAATTCTGCACACACAAGCCTTCAGTTTCCACCTACAAACTCGGCTCAATGTAGCATGAACAAGAGTTCAGAGACCAAATATGGCATGTTGATTCCTCATATATTCCAATAAAATCTTAGTCTGATCCATGTGACCAGATAGAATATGTAAGATCAAGAGGATTATATTTACATTCAAAAGCTGGATTTATCACAAGCTTGAAAATTGTTCAGAGAAAATTTTATTACCTCAAGATCAATCAAGCAACACTGCCATTTTTTGGGTAGTTTCCACATACAAACATTGCCTCTCATTTTGGAAGGTTCATCCGATGGAAAAATACAAGAAAAGGGGTGATCAGGAGCAACAAATAACAAAAAGCCAAGATGTGGACCAGCAATGGGGCTAGAACCCTAAATACGACAAGAATTAGTTAATACTGCCATACTAAATCTAATGAATCTTATATCCATATAAAACCATTCTGTGAGAAAAAAAGGCATTTACCTTTCCATAAAGCAGCAGAAATTCTGCATCTGTCCACTCTCGGTTACGAAATCCACACTCTGCACGCCTTGCTTGACCTTTGTACCTTGCAACCTGTATTATCTGCATAGACTAAATTTTATCTATTTACTAAAATATATGAAATTAAAACTAATGCAAAAAATAGTTCCGTTTTCATTAGATACAATAACCATACCACTCCGAGCTCCTCTGGGAAAATGTCTCCATGAGAAAGTTGGTTTTCTTTGCCAATTTTTGCAACCTGGGGTAAACTTCCAATGGTATTAGAATGAATACATATATATGTAAGTAACAGAATTAAATCATTCATGTTGAAGACAAGCATCAAACAAAACAAGATTGAGTTTCAATGTAAGAAAATATTGTTCAAAGCATTTTACCTACCCAGCAGGTATGATGGTGTCCCCTGTTAGCTTCACAACTTCAACATAATCAAAGAACTCCAACTTCAAGCCCGTGCTTGGAGTTGCCTCATCGTCTTGCCATTGACCAAACCTACGTCTTAGCTGAATTACTTCCGGAGGGTAAGGACCAAATGTACCAATATACAGCCATACATAATAAATGCCAAAATGCCTCTCTTTCAAATTTGTATGGAAGCCCTTTCAACTCTGGGTAAGACAAAAATTTAATTGGAAAAGCAAAATACCACAAAATGGGTTAGCATTTGTTGCTTCAATATTGATGCAGTGAAATACTATGTTTCCATGTAGGCCACGTCTTTTATGTGCCTCAGTAATTGCAAGTGTAATTATCTCTCCAAAGTCCTGTAGTGCCTGCCACATTCATATTGCAGTAAATACCTGCTGAACCTTAGATGAGTGTTACACTGAAGAGCAAATTTTCTTGATCAAGAAAAAAAAAGCATTAAAGACTTCCAGGTAAAAAGAAGAAGTTCATAGCCAGTAACACAAGTACTGCATAAAGAGAATTGACATGCATGTTTAGAAGCCATACTAACTAAAAGGTATCCAAGGAAAGGTAAAACAAGGTTAAAAAAATCCTGACTGTAAAATTACAAGATGATATAGTAAAGTAACCTTAAGAACCTAGAAAACTAGCTAACAATGAACCCGGAACAGACAAAATAATCAAATAGAGAAGACATTCAGGCTTGTTGGCTCCCTTGCACTCTAGTTGTGACTTGGGCACTCTCATAAACTGCATCTCCAGTAAAGAGCTATCTAGAAACTTGAAGAAACATTTGTACTCACATACGCACTTTGTTGATTGATAACCTCAAATGCAGGAAATATCAATCATGGTTTCTTTGGTGACACAAGGGACAATATAAATGAATAAAATTTCATGTTTTCCCACATTTTCTTCCATGGAATTTGTGGGCACTTCCTTCTGGATATTTATGGACGTTTCAACATCTGTAATGCAAGTGTCAAAAGATGACACATACAAAAGAATGTGACCATATTTGATAGAGACCAACAGTTGCCAAATAAAGCCAGTCATTGCTTTAAGTGCTGCTATCACCTCTAAGAGATGCTTACCCATCTTGCCCATGGTAGCTTCCCCAATCCCAGCACTAGATCCTTTATCCTTAAGTTATTTTTTGTCCATGATGAATTGTAAATTCTTTCTCCTATAGCTGTGCACAGGTTCAGCAGCTAATAATTGTGTTTGCTTAATTTCAATCTCCACACAAACTAGAGACCTAGTGGTTCTAATTCTACATCCTTTCTTAGTACAAGAATCCAGAAGCAGCAAGTCCTCTTCAATGTATTGACAATGGTTCTCCTTAGACAGGTCAAGCACAAACCATTTAACATCGTCACAAGTGCAATCTCTGCCTTTACCTTCCCATTTTCTATCAAATAAGCTTCTGCTACCCACTGCTCAAAAGGGAAACTGGCCAGAATTGAAAAGCATTGCAGGAAGAATTGTATGTGTGTGCAGGAGAGAGAGACTAATAATTTATAATGTCATATGATAACAATCCATACTCTTAGTTGTTACATAACATACAACCAATAGAATTTATGAATGCATAATTGTTTCTCCAGCAGCCTTCCTTGATAAGCATTCCAAAAAGAGTGGAAATAACCCCCTTATGTATATTACTAACAACACAACCAGTCTCTCTAAAATAAACCACAAAAATAACCTTTCACAACCTCCATGTACCCTACTAAACTTCTAGGGGGAACATGTAGCAAATAAACTTTTGTTATCCATGGCTCTAAAGGGAAACATGCCAGAATTGAAAAGCACTTTAGGTAGAACAATCATGACTCATACACAGAGAAGAGAGTGTGGAGAAATGTGTCTATGTGTGAGTGAGAGAGAAAGATTAATAATAAGTTACACTAGTATAATTACAATATGATAACGATCCATACTACTAGTTGTTACATAAAATATAGATAATCAAATTTTATGAATTTGTAGTTGTTTCCCCAGCAGCCTTCCTCAATAAGCATTTAAAAAAAAATATGAAAATAACCCCCTTAATTATATCACTCACAACACATCCAATCTCTCTAAAAGAAACTTTGGAAACCTTTATTTACCCTACTCCTTCAGCAATGCTCAAGTCCTTTCTGTTTTCATTGAAAATCATAAACTGTCGTATGACACCATCAGCACATACTGACCTGAGAAATATATCTTTCTGCACCCTACTTAATATTACAAAAAATTAAACTTCTTTACATTTGAACAACATTGGAGACAAATCTCAACCACTCTCAGAAACTCGAGACATTCTTACCGTGACATTACTCATCAATTAACAACAAAGATTTACTTTCCAGTCATGACCACCAGAACAAATAATCTTACCAGTGTCTTAAAGCAATACCTAGAGACCACATTCTAGTCTACCAAATTTCTTAGGAACACGGGTTTGCATTAGATTATGGTGAAGATACAAGAGTTACCAAAATTTCTTCCAATTATATCGACTTTCCAAGCAAAACATCATTTTCTCCATATTGCTCAATGTAGGTTCTTGCCTCCATCCTTGGCAGACTTTTATGCCATGGAAACTTGAGGACCATTTCCACCTGCAATCCAAGCAAAAGAAAATAAAAAGAAAAACATTGAGCCATCTTTTATTGATCCATATCCTTTTCGGCAGAGATTCTCTGAAATTCTCTAAAATATCTTCGCACCTCTGCCTGAATATCTTTTTTAATAGTTGACTTATCGAAGGCTCCAGCATTCTCGAGAGCATTACTCAAATATTTGTGGGTGCAGAGTTTTGCTTCTTCCATAACACCTTCTCCGGGGAATGCAACGTGCGAGCAGCGATGAACGTTTAACATATCAGTAACTCCTCTATGGGTCTGACCCATAAAGCAAGAAAATTCTCCGTTCTCTTCTATGAAAGTTTTCAGAGCATCTGCGCAAAAACACAAATAACAAATCTAGAAAATTATGCATCGTATTGATTTGTGTGATAGCACACCTACCTTAATCTTCTTTATTATAGACAATGACACGATAATAAGTATAACAAGTATAAAACTGTAAATGATACATTTTATCCTATAGCATACATTTGACCTTCAGTTTTCGTATGCCTAAATACATCATCCAGAACAATAGTACTAAGACCAGGTTAGAATCTGCAGTCTGCCATGTTTTCAACTAGAAGGGCATAAGTGAAAAGGGTTATAAAAAATAGCCAAAAATTACAAAGGGGCTATCTATAAGAAATAGATACCCACATACAACACCCATGTGCACTTAGTTTACAAAGTTCACCTTCCAGCTTAAAAAAATCTTTTTCATGCTGCTAATTCTGCACACACAAGCCTTCAGTTTCCACCCACAAACTCGGCTCAATGTAGCATGAACAAGAGTTCAGAGACCAAATATGGCATGTTGATTCCTCATATATTCCAAAAAATTCTTAGTCTGATCCATGTGACCAGATAGAAGATGTAAGATCAAGAGGATTTTATTTACATTCAAAAGCTGGGTTTATCACAAGCTTGAAAATTGTTCAAAGAAAATTTTATTACCTCAAGATCAATCAAACAACACTACCATTTTTTGGGTAGTTTCCACATACAAACATTGCCTCTCATTTTGGAAGGTTCAACCGATGGAACAATACAAGAAAGGGGTGTTCAGGAACAACAAATAACAAAAAGCCAAGATGTGGACCAGCAATGGGGCTAGAACCCTAAATACGACAAGAATTAGTTAATACTATCATACTAAATCTAATGAATCTTATATCCATATAAAAGCATTCTATGAGAAAACAATGCATTTACCTTTCCATCAAGCAGTAGAAGTTCTGCATCTGTCCACTCTCGGTTACGGAATCTACACTCTGCAGGCCTCTCTTGACCTTTGTACCTTGCAACCTATTATCTGCATAGACTAAATTTTATCTATTTACTAAAATATATGAAATTCAAACTAATGCAAAAAATAGTTCCATTTTCATTAGATCCAATAACCATACCACTCCGAGCTCCTCTGGGAAAATGTCTCCATGAGAAAGTTGGTTTTCTTTGCCAATTTTTGCATGGAAAGTAACCTGAGGTAAACTTCCAATGGTATTAGAATGAATACATAGATATGTAAGTAACAGAATTAAATCATGAATGTTGAAGACAAGCATCACACAAAACAAGATTGAGTTTCAATGCAATAAAAGATTGCTCAAAGAATTTTACCTGCTCAGCAAGTATGATGGTGTCCCCTGTTAGCTTCACAACTTCAACATACTCAAAGAACTCCAACTTGAAGCCCGCCATTGGAGTTGCCTCATCGTCTTGCCATTGACCAAACCTACGTCTTAGCTGAATTACTTTCGGAGGGTAAGGACCAAATGTACCAATATACAACCCTACATAATAAATGCCAAAATGCCTCTCTTTCAAATTTGTATGGAAGCCCTTTCAACTCTGGGTAAGACAAAAATTTAATTGGAAAAGCAAAATACCACAAAATGGGTTAGCATTTGTTGCTTCAATATTGATGCAGTGAAATACTATGTTTCCATGTAGGCCACGTCTTTTATGTGCCTCAGTAACTGCAAGTGTAATTATCTCTCCAAAGTCCTGTAGTACCTGCCACATTCATATTGCAGTTAATACCCGCTGAACCTTAGATGAGTGTTACACTGAAGAACAAATTTTCTTGATCAAGAAAAAAAAAGCATTAAAGACTTCTAAGTTAAAAGAAGAAGTTCATAGCCAGTAACACAAGTACTGCATAAAGAGAATTGAAATGCATATTTTAGAGGCCATACTAACTGAAAGGTATCCAAGGAAAGGTAAAACAAGGTTAAACAAATCCTGATTGTAAAATTACAAGATGATATAGTAAAGTAACCTTAAGAACCTAGAAAACTAGCTAACAATGAACCCGGAACAGAAAAAATGATCAAATAGAGAAGACATTCAAGCTTGTTGGCTCCCTTGCACTCTAGTTGTGACTTGGGCACTATCATAAACTGCATATCCTGTAAAGAGCTATCCAGAAACTCAAAGAAACATCTGTACTCACATACGCACTTTGTTGATTGATAACCTCAAATGCAGGCAATATCAATCATGGTTTCTTTGGTGACACAAGGGCCAATATAAATGAATAAAATTTCATGTTTTCCCACATTTTCTTCCATGGAATTTGTGGGCACTTCCTTCTGGATATTTATGGAAGGTTCAACATCTGTAATGCAAGTGTCAGAAGATGACAGATATAAAAGAATGTGACCATATTTGATAGAAACCAACAGTTTCCAAATAAAGCCAGTCATTGCTTTAAGTGCTGCTATCACCTCTAAGAGATGCTTACCCATCTTGCCCATGGTAGCTTCCCAAAGCCCAGCACTAGATCCTTTATCCTTAAGTTATTTTTTGTCCATGATGAATTATAAATTCTTTCTCCTATAGATGTGCCCAGGTTCAGCAGCTAATAATTGTGTTTGCTTCATTTCAATCTCCACACAAACTAGAGACCTAGTGGTTCTGATTCTACATCCTTTCTTAGTACAACAATCCTGAAGCAGCAAGTCCTCTTCAATGTATTGACACTAGGTCTCCTTAGACAGGTCAAGCACAAAATATTTAACATCGTCACAAGTGCAATCTCTGCCTTTACCTTACCATTTTCTATCAAATAAGCTTCTGCTACCCACTGCTCAAAAGGGAAACTGGCCAGAATTGAAAAGCATTGCAGGAAGAATTGTATGTGTGTGCAGGAGAGAGAGACTAATAATTTATAATGCCATATGATAAAAATCCATACTCTTAGTTGTTACATAACATACAACCAATAGAATTTATGAATGCATAATTGTTTCTCCAACAACCTTCCTTGATAAGCATTCCAAAAAGAGTGGAAATAACCCCCTTAAGTATATTACTAAAAACACAACCAGTCTCTAAAATAAACCAAAAAAAGAACCTTTCACAACCTCTATGTACCCTACTAAACTTCTAGGGGGAACATGTAGCAAATAAACTTCTGTTATCCATGGCTCTAAAGGGAAACAGGCCAGAATTGAAAAGCACTGTAGGGAGAACCATAATGACTCATAGACAGAGAAGGAAGTGTGGATAAATGTGTCTATGTGCGAGTGAGAGAGAAAGATTAATAATAAGTTACACTAGTATAATTACGATATGATAACAATCCATACTACTAGTTGTTACATAAAATATAGATAATTGAATTTTATGAATTTGTAGTTGTTTCCCCAGCAGCCTTCCTCAATATGCATTTAAAAAAAATATATGAAAATAACCCCCTTAATTATATCACTAACAATACATCCAATCTCTCTAAAAGAAACTTTGGAAACCTTTATTTACCCTACTCCTTCAGCAATGCTCAAGTCCTTTATGTTTTCATTGGAAATCAAAAACTGTTGTATGACACAATCAACACATACTGACCTTAGAAATATATCTTTCTGCACCCTACTTAATATTCCAAAAAAGTAAACTTCTTTACATTTCAGCAACATTGGAGACAAATCTCAACCACTCTCAGCAACTCGAGACATTCTTACTGTGACATTACTCATCAATTAACAACACAGACCTACCTACCAGTCATGACCACCAGAACAAATAATCTTACCAGTGTCTTAAAGCAATACCTAGAGACCACATTCTAGTCTACCAAATTTCTTATGAACACAGGTTTGCATTAGATTATGGTGAAGATACAAGAGTTACCAAAATTTCTTCCAAGTATATCGACTTTCCAAGCCAAACATCATTTGCTCCGTATTGCTCGATGTAGGTTCTCGTTTCCATCCTTGGCAGACTTCTATGCCATGGAAACTTGAGGACCATTTCCACCTGCAATCCAAGCAAAAGAAAATAAAAAGAAAAACATTAAGCCATCTTTTATTGATCCATATCCTTTTCGGCAGAGATTCTCTGAAATTCTCTAAAATATCTTCGCACCTCTCCCTGAATATCTTTTTTAATAGCTCACTTATCGAAGGCTCCAGCATTGTCGAGAGCGTTATTCAAATATTTATGGGTGCAGAGTTTTGCTTCTTCCATAACAACTTCTCCGGGGAATGCAACGTGCGAGCAGCGATGAACGTTTAACATATCAGTAACTCCTCTATGGGTCTGACCCATAAAGCAAAAAAATTCTCCATTCTCGTCTCTGAAAGTTTTCAGAGCATCTGCGCAAAAACACAAATAGCAAATCCAGCAAATTATGCACCGTATTGATTTGTGTGATAGCACACCTACCTTAATCTTCTTTATTATAGACAATGACAGAATAATAAGTATAACAAGTATAAAACTGTAAATGATACATTTTATCATACAACATACATTTGACCTTGAGTTTTCGTATGCCTAAATACATCATCCAGAACAACAGTACTAAGACCAGGTTAGAATCTGCAGTCTGCCATGTTTTCAACTAAAAGGCATAAGTGGAAAGGGGTTATAAACAATAGCAAAAAATTACAAAGGGGTTCTCTATAAGAAATAGATTCCCACATACAGCACCCATGTGCACTTAGTTTACAAAGTTCACCTTCCAGCTTAAAAAAATCTTTTTCATGCTGCTAATTCTGCACACACAAGCCTTCAGTTTCCACCCACAAACTCGGCTCAATGTAGCATGAACAAGAGTTCAGAGACCAAATATGGCATGTTGATTCCTCATATATTCCAAAAAATTCTTAGTCTGATCCATGTGACCAGATAGAATATGTAATATCAAGAGGATTTTATTTGCATTCAAAAGTTGGATTTATCATAAGCTTGAAAATTGTTCATAGAAAATTTTATTACCTCAATATCAATCAAGCAACACTGCCATTTTTTGGGTAGTTTCCACATACAAACATTGCCTCTCATTTTGGAAGGTTCAACCAATGGAACGATACAAGAAAGGGGTGTTCAGGAACAACAAATAACAAAAAGACAAGATGTGGACCAATGGGGCCAGAACCCTAAATACGACAAGAATTAATTAATACTGCCATACTAAATCTAATTAATCTTATATCCATATAAAACCATTCTCTGAGAAAAAAAGCCATTTTCCTTTCCATAAAGTAGCAGAAGTTCTGCATCTGTCCACTCTCGGTTACGGAATCCACACTCTACATGCCTCTCTTGACCTTTGTACCTTGCAACCTGTATTATCTGCATAGACTAAATTTTATCTATTTACTAAAATATATGAAATTCAAACTAATGCAAAAAATAGTTCCATTTTCATTAGATCCAATAACCATACCACTCCGAGCTCCTCTAGGAAAATGTCTCCATGAGAAAGTTGGTTTTCTTTGCCAATTTTTGCACGGAAAGTAACCTGGGGGTAAACTTCCAATGGTATTAGAATGAATACATATATATGTAAGTAACAGAATTAAATCATTCATGTTGAAGACAAGCATCAAACAAAACAAGATTGAGTTTCAATGCAAGAAAATATTGCTCAAAGCATTTTACCTGCCCAGCAGGTATGACGGTGTCCTCTGTTAGCTTCACAACTTCAACATACTCAAAGAACTCCAACTTGAAGCCCGCCATTGGAGTTGCCTCATCGTCTTGCCATTGACCAAACCTACGTCTTAGCTGAATTACTTTCGGAGGGTAAGGACCAAATGTACGAATATACATCCATACACAATAAATGCCAAAATGCCTCTCTTTCAAATTTGTATGGAAGCCCTTTCAACTCTGGGTAAGACAAAAATTTAATTGGAAAAGCAAAATACCACAAAATGGGTTAGCATTTGTTGCTTCAACATTGATGCAGTGAAATACTATGTTTCCATGTAGGCCACGTCTTTTATGTGCCTCAGTAATTGCAAGTGTAATTATCTCTCCAAAGTCCTGTAGTGCCTGCCACATTCATATTGCAGTAAATACCTGCTGAACCTTAGATGAGTGTTACACTGAAGAGCAAATTTTCTTGATCAAGAAAAAAAAAGCATTAAAGACTTCCAGGTAAAAAGAAGAAGTTCATAGCCAGTAACACAAGTACTGCATAAAGAGAATTGAAATGCATGTTTTAGAAGCCATACTAACTAAAAGGTATCCAAGAAAAGGTAAAACAAGGTTAAACAAATCCTGACTGTAAAATTACAAGATGATATAGTAAAGTAACCTTAAGAACCTAGAAAACTAGCTAACAGTGAACCCAGAACAGACAAAATAATCAAATAGAAAAGACATTCAGGCTTGTTGGCTCCCTTGCACTCTAGTTGTGACTTGGGCACTATCATAAACTGCACATCCAGTAAACAGCTATCTAGAAACTTGAAGAAACATTTGTACTCACATACGCACTTTGTTGATTGATAACCTCAAATGCAGGAAATATCAATCATGGTTTCTTTGGTGACACAAGGGACAATATAAAAGAATAAAATTTCATATTTTTTTTCCACATTTTCTTCCATGGAATTTGTGGGCACTTCCTTCTGGATATTTATGGAAGTTTCAACATCTGTAATGCAAGTGTCAGAAGATGACACATACAAAAGAATGTGACCATATTTGATAGAAACCAACAGTTGCCAAATAAAGCCAGTCATTGCTTTAAATGCTGCTATCACCTCTAAGAGATGCTTACCCATCTTGTCCATGGTAGCTTCCCCAATCCCAGCACTAGATCCTTTATCCTTAAGTTATTTTTTGTCCATGATGAATTGTAAATTCTTTCTCCTATAGCTGTGCACAGGTTCAGCAGCTAATAATTGTGTTTGCTTAATTTCAATCTTCACACAAACTAGAGACCTAGTGGTTCTAATTCTACATCCTTTCTTAGTACAACAATCCTGAAGCAGCAAGTCCTCTTCAATGTATTGACATTGGTTCTCCTTAGACAGGTCAAACACAAAACATTTAACATCGTCACAAGTGCAATCTCTGCCTTTACCTTCCCATTTTCTATCAAATAAGCTTCTGCTACCCACTGCTCAAAAGGGAAACTGGCCAGAATTGAAAAGCATTGCAGGAAGAATTGTATGTGTGTGCAGGAGAGAGAGACTAATAATTTATAATGTCATATGATAACAATCCATACTCTTAGTTGTTACATAACATACAACCAATAGAATTTATGAATGCATAATTGTTTCTCCACTGCAGCCTTCCTTTGATAAGCATTCCAAAAAGAGTGGAAATAACCCCCTTATGTATATTACTAACAACACAACCAGTCTCTCTAAAATAAACCACAAAAAGAACCTTTCACAACCTCCATGTACCCTACTAAACTTCTAGGGGGAACATGTAGCAAATAAACTTCTGTTATCCATGGCTCTAAAGGGAAACATGCCAGAATTGAAAAGCACTGTAGGTAGAACAATCATGACTCATACACAGAGAAGGGAGTGTGGAGAAATGTGTCTATGTGTGAGTGAGAGAGAAAGATTAATAATAAGTTACACTAGTATAATTACAATATGATAACAATCCATACCACTAGTTGTTACATAAAATATAGATAATCAAATTTTATGAATTTGTAGTTGTTTCCCCAGCAGCCTTCCTCAATAAGCATTTAAAAAAAAATATGAAAATAACCCCCTTAATTATATCACTAACAATACATCTAATCTCTCTAAAAGAAACTTTGGAAACATTTATTTACCCTACTACTTCAGCAATACTCAAGTCCTTTTTGTTTTCATTGAAAATCATAAACTGTCGTATGACACCATCAGCACATACTGACCTGAGAAAATGTCTCCATGAGAAAGTTGGTTTTCTTTGCCAATTTTTGCACGGAAAGTAACCTGGGGTAAACTTCCAATGGTATTAGAATGAATACATATATATGTAAGTAACAGAATTAAATCATGCATGTTGAAAACAAGCATCACACAAAACAAGATTGAGTTTCAATGCAAGAAAATATTGCTCAAAGCATTTTACCTGCCCAGCAGGTATGATCGTGTCCCCTGTTAGCTTCACAACTTCAACATACTCAAAGAACTCCAACTTGAAGCCCGCCCTTGGAGTTGCCTCATCGTCTTGCCATTGACCAAACCTACGTCTTAGTTGAATTACTTCCGGAGGGTAAGGACCAAATGTACCAATATACAGCCCTACATAATAAATGCCAAAATGCCTCTCTTTCAAATTTGTATGGAAGCCCTTTCAACACTGGGTAAGACAAAAATTTAATTGGAAAAGCAAAATACCACAAAATGGGTCAGCATTTGTTGCTTCAATATTGATGCAGTGAAATACTATGTTTCCATGTAGGCCACGTCTTTTCCGTGCCTCAGTAACTGCAAGTGTAATTATCTCTCCAAAGTCCTGTAGTGCCTGCCACATTCATATTGCAGTAAATACCTGCTGAACCTTAGATGAGTGTTACACTGAAGAGCAAATTTTCTTGATCAAGAAAAAAAAAGCATTAAAGACTTCCAAGTTAAAAGAAGAAGTTCATAGCTAGTAACACAAGTACTGCATAAAGAGAATTGAAATGCATATTTTAGAAGCCATACTAACTGAAAGGTATCCAAGGAAAGGTAAAACAAGGTTAAACAAATCCTGACTATAAAATTACAAGATGATACAGTAAAGTAACCTTAAGAACCTAGAAAACTAGCTAACAGTGAACCCGGAACAGACAAAATGGTCAAATAGAGAAGACATTCAGGCTTGTTGGCTCCCTTGCACTCCAGTTCTGACTTGGGCACTCTCATAAACTGCATCTCCAGTAAAGAGCTATCCAGAAACTTGAAGAAACATCTGTACTCACATACGCACTTTGTTGATTGATAACCTCAAATGCAGGCAATATCAATCATGGTTTCTTTGGTGACACAAGGGCCAATATAAATGAATAAAATTTCATGTTTTCCCACATTTTCTTCCATGGAATTTGTGGGCACTTCCTTCTGGATATTTATGGAAGGTTCAACATCTGTAATGCAAGTGTCAGAAGATGACACATACAAAAGAATGTGACCATATTTGATAGAGACCAACAGTTGCCAAATAAAGCCAGTCATTGCTTTAAGTGCTGCTATCACCTCTAAGAGATGCTTACCCATCTTGCCCATGGTAGCTTCCCAAAGCCCAGCACTAGATCCTTTATCCTTAAGTTATTTTTTATCCATGATGAATTATAAATTCTTTCTCCTATAGATGTGCCCAGGGTCAGCAGCTAATAATTGTGTTTGCTTAATTTCAATCTCCACACAAACTAGAGACCTAGTGGTTCTGATTCTACATCCTTTCTTAGTACAAGAATCCAGAAGCAGCAAGTCCTCTTCAATGTATTGACACTGGTTCTCCTTAGACAGGTCAAGCACAAACCATTTAACATCGTCACAAGTGCAATCTCTGCCTTTACCTTCCCATTTTCTATCAAATAAGCTTCTGCTACCCATGGCTCAAAAGGGAAACTGGCCAGAATTGAAAAGCACTGCAGGAAGAACTGTATGTGTGTGTAGGAGAGAGAGACTAATAATTTATAATTCCATATGATAACAATCCATACTCTTAGTTGTTACATAACATACAACTAATAGAATTTATGAATGCATAATTGTTTCTCCAGCAGCCTTCCTTGATAAGCATTCCAAAAAGAGTGGAAATAACCCCCTTAAGTATATTACTAACAACACAACCAGTCTCTCTAAAATAAACCACAAAAAGAACCTTTCACAACCTCCATGTACCCTACTAAACTTCTAGGGGGAACATGTAGCAAATAAACTTATGTTATCCATGGCTCTAAAGGGAAACAGGCCAGAATTGAAAAGCACTGTAGGGAGAACCATCATGACTCATACACAGAGAAGGGAGTGTGGAGAAATGTGTCTGTGTGCGAGTGAGAGAGAGATTAATAATAAGTTACACTAGTATAATTACGATATGATAACAATCCATACTGCTAGTTGTTACATAAAATATAGATAATCAAATTTTATGAATTTGTAGTTGTTTCCCCAGCAGCCTTCCTCAATAAGCATTTAAAAAAAAATGAAAATAACCCCTTAATTATATCACTAACAACACATCCAATCTCTCTAAAAGAAACTTTGGAAACCTTCATTTACCCTACTCCTTCAGCAATGCTCAAGTCCTTTCTGTTTTCATTGGAAATCATAAACTGCGGTATGACACCATCAGCACAGACTGACCTGAGAAATATATCTTTCTGCACCCTACTTAATATTCCAAAAAAGTAAACTTCTTTACATTTCAGCAACAAACATTGGAGACAAATCTCAACCACTCTCAACAACTGGAGACATTCTTACTGTGACATTACTCATCAATTCCCAACAAAGACCTACTTACCAGTCATGACCACCAGAGCAAATAATCTTACCAGTGTCTTAAAGCAATACCTGGAGACCACATTCTAGTCTACCAAATTTCTTATGAACATAGGTTTGGTATTGTAAATGGCCAATGAGATAACATTGAACACAATATCAGCTTATATACGCCTCTTATATTTTAAAAGGACTCTTTGATGCTTCAAAGTCTGCATATAAAATGTTGTGATTTCAAAATAAGGATGAAGGGTTGACTAATTATGGCCACTCATTGAACCACTAATCAACAAATTCATAATATACAAGAATAAATAGAGTAATATGATGTTAATCTTGAATGCAAAGATTTGGGCAGTCCCACTCTAAAATAAATATATAGATCTCAATTGGCCAAAATAAGGGAATGTGGCTGCTTGCAGCAATCTTCCTTTGACATTTAGGGTCACCAATTTCATTTGGCACTCAAGTTCACCATAACCTGCTCTAAAAGTATGTCGTACACAAGGGAGGAGGCAACATAGACAAACTAAGAGATATATCTTATTAATAATAAGTTGTGTAAAAAATATAATGACACAGATGTCTATACAGTTGATAGTTATTTTATTTTACAATGTAACTAATCAAATTTTGTGAATACATAATTGTTTCTCCAACACAGAATGCTTTACAAAGTTAAATAAGCTATTCTTTAAACGCTGAAAAGTCATATTAGCAGGGACAGTGAGTGCTTCATGGTCTTGAAGCTATCAGGGGAACTAGAAGCTTCCCACTTCTAATATCTCACCATTAATAACTTACGACAACATCCTATCCTACATAACAAGTGCAATAGACTAGATAAGCAGACATTGTACATAGCCAAGGTAGACATACAACAGTTCTGCCAGTATAAAAGGCAATAACTGTAATAATGGAGTCATAGCTCCTACCTTACGAAGGGCAAAATCAGGTTGCTTAGACCTTGGGAATGAAAATATATCATTAGGATATAGCCAAAGCAAAAACCTAGTCATGCCTTGTAATTTCCATTTATGTCCTCCCTTTATTTTCAAAGCAAGTAAAAATATATTTATATTAAAATAATGTTGCACACATAGGTCTACCTGTATTCCACAGACGCATAGCTAAGTATCAACATAACAAAACAAACCACCAGGTGGCCTTTAAAGCCCCCAACCTATTACAGACCTAACAATACTCTAATAGTGTGATTCAAAGTTCAGCAAACTGACTAGCCTCCCATACCTATTAAAATGGAAAGCAAAGAGCCAAGCTAGCATAAGTTGCCTCCCAACCAAGTTGGAAACTAACAACATCTCAAGACAACCCTTACTTGGAGTGCATTTACGGTTGCCCAGTGTTCTCGCAAACCACCCAAAACTAGGGCTCCTATCTAGTCCACCTCTGCTGCATTACTTACCTAGCTTAGTCTAAAAAAAAAGAAAGCAAATACAATCACATTGGGGCAGGGACTCGAACAAGGGTATAAACCCACACCAATCCAATCCCACTAATTACAACTACTGTTTTAACAGAAATGAAACAGAGATAGAAGATATTACATTCTGAGAGTTAAAATAGAAGTCTCCAAAAAATTGTTCGAGAGATTCCCTCCTTACCTTGGGTCTCAAACAATGCCTGTCTGATGAATTGCTTTGTTGAAGAAATAAACAATACCAGGTTCTGTCATCTTTTCCACCATTCATAGCAGGAGTTTCATCATGCTACTTACCACCGCCATCATCACTCTTTTAAAGTGCTCCACATCTGGAGCCGAATGCTTGATTTTCTACATAGCATTCTGAATTTTAACAGTGTTTGCCTCATACCCCATAGATGTACTTTAACCATTCCAACTATTCTCTCTTGCTATCCCTTTATCTACCCTATAATTGGTGGATTGTCATCCTCCTTTATAATAAGGAAAACATAATCACTTAAATCCACAGATCTAGCAAGGTCTTTAATTTTGGCATCTATTGATTGCAAATTTTCCATGTGTCATGGCAATATTGGTAAGCAATCCTGCCACATTATTAACTGAACACTGTTAAAATGATATACTCTAAGACATGATACTGAGGCAAACATCTCCACAAGAATTTTATTGACCTTCTAGCATCCATCACTATTCCAATTCTTGTTCACCAACTCTTTTGTTCAGAATGTTTGAGTTGGTTTCCACCCATGTAACAGGATTTGGCAAATTTTGAGGTTGAAGTCAGAAATTCGTCAAATATTAACATGCAATGAATTTAATTGTTGAAGTTCAGTCATAAATTCAGTCCAACTCACATCATATCAAGTACTCATTAAATTCATATTCTTTACAACATTCTTCTCTACCATGTCTTCATGGTTGTGTCATTTTCTGTGTTGAAATGGTAAACACTATCCAAAATTTATCCTGAACTTTATTTCAAATTTATTAATGTCAAATTTCTTCCTAATTTAAACCCCAATGTATTTGAACATGAACTGGAATCTTGTGACACTGGTTTCCACCTAGAATTTCCAATCCAAGCAATCCTAACAATTGTAAATTTGGTTATATTTTTTGAGGCAACACCAGTGTATTCAAAAAGCCATCTATAGGCAACCAAATACATCAGCAAACAAACATGGGTGCCACATAAGTGAGTTGACAAGATCAATTTGTATTCTACATAAGTAGTTTTGTTAAGTATTGTTACATGTGATGATCAATGAGTCATAATAATTCTTGATCAAGTAGTGTTACAAGTTGTTATTTTGTACACATCATAGTTGTAGTGAACGTGATAAGACAATTTGTGTTGTGTATTGTAGGATTATTTTTCAACTTAGTTTGTACTTCAATATGAGGGTGACAGTTTGAGTTGTAATTGTCTACCTCCCTTTTCAATTTTGTATATATTCCATATGTGAGTAGTCAAATGATGTCATTGGTATCATCAAAGCATTGTAGCATTGTTGCAACATTGGATCGCCATTATGTATTGTTGTGTTGTTGGTATTGATATTGAAGACAATAAAGCATCTCTTATGGTTGGATGACAAGATCATGTTATTGTAACTGATATATATTAATTACACATAATGAAATGGTTCTATTCCTAGATTGTTGGTTATTCCTTGTTGCATGTTCTTTTGATATTTTCGCTCTTATTGTTCAATAATAAAAAATATACTACACCATCCAATAAACATGACCCCTACTATTCCAAAATCACGATACAAGTTTTTTTTTTGTATTTGTTTCTTCAAAAGTTATATGGGGCTTCTATTGAGGGCCACTCCCATCAAAACACCAAAATATTACATTTGTTGTTAGGTAAATTAAACCATATCCATATCAAATGGTTTTAGTTCAACCAGTCATATTCCTCAACTTTCAAGGAGGAGACCCACGTTTGAATCTTGCCAAGAAATACATGCATAATTGTTAAACTATTGTAATGTAATAATATAGTAATTGATTAAAAGAACTTAAACCATATCTAACTTACATTTTTATCAAAAATATTCTTCATTTCCTTTTCTATAAAATATATTCTTCATCTTCCTTAAAGTGCTATGTTTCAACAATCAACTCCTTGACATCATTTTCATTAATAGAGAAAATCTCACTCAGCCAATTGTCTTCTAAAATTTTAATTTTACCTAAACAAAGATCAACATCACAATTGGCTAAATTATCTATTGCCCAATTTCCTTCTCTATAGATATGCTCACATTTCCAAAATATGGCCTAATAGGTTGAGGAGAAGAATAATGTGCAAGAAGAATAGAGCTAATTGGGCAACTAAAATCTGAGTGCTCAATCAGAGGGCAAATGTTGAAAGGGAAGACCAAGTAATTAGAGCACAAAGATCAACTAATTACAGAAAGAGACAAGAAACTTATAGGATCAACACAAAAAGCTAAGAAAGAAGTTGAAGATACCTTTACGAAGAGGGTTAAAGAGCTCTTGATAGAGTTGGTTGAGATGGAGCAGAGGGTGAATCATTATGGTATAGAAGGAACTTGATACCTTAATTATGCCAAAAGACTAAAGGACGAGAATGAGGCATTAAAGCTACAATCATAGAAATGCGAGGAGCACCTACTCTAACACCTCAACACTAGTAGCCAAACTTCCAAGAACTGAAGCAGATGTTGACAAGGATGTCAACCAAAGTAGAGGGAAGGCAAGATGTAGGCACCAGTTCTAGACCTCAAAAGAAAAAATAGTGCAAAATGCACTGTGTAAATAATTATAAATGTAATGTAAATAAAAGTTAAATGCATATGTAATGAAATAAAATGTAGATAAAATAACAATATAATGCAACTTGATCATTTATTTGATGAATTGCAAATAGACTATAGTGCATTAAGGGTAATGTGAGAACGTCGAATATGGAGACAGTTGGGTGGTGTGTTGTCCTAGGAAGTCGTTGTTGGCAACGACCAGGATAAAGCTTTAACTTTATTTGAGATGATGGTGAGACTATTCATTTGCGTGTATTGAGGAAATCTAGTGTTTCTAGGGAGAAAATAGAGCCATATATTGGCAATCTATAAGTGTAGACATTGTAGTATGAATCTAGATTGTATATGCATTGTGCAGTATTCTATAATGCTATACCATAAGTAATGTAATTGACTTGTATTCTACCTATGTTGAGTGTAATCTATATTCAATGTGTTTACCATTAGTAGTTGTAGTGTATATAGGATTCTTTGTGTGTAGAGATCATAGTTGTAGACTAAACATGGAACGTGGGAGTTGCAATCCAGAACATAGTACAAGTGGAACTGCCAAGAGTGTTGTCATCCTATTCCTCTATTTATGGAATGCTTACCACTTGTGCTACAACACTTTGTCTTCCATGTCAGCCTTTGACATGTTGACCCTTGACATATCAATATTTTCAATGTCATTACATGCCACATCACCTGACATGTCATTAACTATCACATCATCATTGGTTATCACATCATCATTGATTGACATGTCATAATTCGATACCATGTCATGATATGGTGCCACGTTATTGTTAGGTGCTATATCATCATTAAGTGGCATGTTATCATAGGGAGCCATATCAATATACATAAGCAAGAAGGGGTAAAATCATCATATAGTGCCATGTATTAAGATGTGCCACATCCTCAATCAACGAGATGATGTCACAATATTCAACAAAAAAATTGGGTAAATGGGATTTGAACCATAGACCTGAAGAGCCCTAAGCCTTAAGGGAGACTCCCCTAGCCCCCCTTGGCTAGGGCACTCGTTAGAATGCAAAAAGCAACCACACATAGGCTAAAGGGAAGGTTCCTCCTTCATGAAATACCCACCTTCTTTTGTGTGACCATACGTTCTATTGATGTAGGCATGTGCCACTCTTGAACCATGTGCCCAACACGTGCACCCTTTTCTTCTCCCTTAGAATATTATCTAAATTTTAATTTTAAATGGAGGGAAGAAAACAAACTTTTAATGTAGAAAAATAGTTACCTAAAGACAAAATGGAAAAAAGTGATCAACTAGGCCCCTCCAAAAGAATTTGTTTTTGCAATGAATCCAAAAATACCAACTATTTGTAGTATTTGTCATGGTTTACCCTGTACAATGCTTTTGTTGAACATAACCAATCAGGTCATACTCTCTACCATCCACCAGATGACCTTGACCAAGCTTTAAGCAACTTTGTCATTGGATAACCTCTCACACAAGATTAGTGACTTCTATCGATTGGTCAACCTCCACCATAAGTTGGACAACCCACTCTTTGTTCCTTTATGGTCAACTACCACCAAACATATTGGTTCTATATGGTCATGACAAAGCCTCATATGACTTGATTTTTAGTTTAAATAGCCATCCCTTGGCCTTGGATGACCCAAATATCACAAACGACTAATATTTTCCCAACATGATTTCTAGCTTTTGAGCAACTTGCAAGCTCTTCTAAACAACTATCATCCCTTTTTGGATTGATTGAGTGCCTTTCCACTTTGACAATCTTAATTTAGATAGTCCTTGTATGGACTTGTGTTGTTCGATCCTCATTTCCTTTTTTTGGATGGCCGAAAGGACCTTCTCTTTCATTTGAATGGGCACCACCATCCACCTAACAACTCCTTTCAAGGCCAAAACAATATTTTCTTACCTTAGAATGACTTCCTTGGGCATTTCTCACTTCCAACTAGAAATTTCTCTAGCAAATCCAACCCCAAAAGTGTTGGTTAGGGTTTCATTTCTCTGATTAACTAGGGATTCTTTTTCTTATGCTTCTCCTAGGGCAAGTCCCCAATCTTCAAATTCTTACATGACTTCAATTTTTTATCTAGAATTTACATGGATTTTCTTCAAAACCCTCTCTCCCACCATGGGTATATGCCCCAAATCCTCTTCTACAATGAAATTCACTGTCATTGGATTTCTACCGATGTTTCCTCCATAAATTGATTTTGCTCCAATAAAACCCTAGTTTATGCTCTAACTCGTTCCCTCTAGCACTTGGTTTTGCATCTTCAAATTTTTCTTTTACTTCACACACCCCTATTAGTTTTGGCCCTTCATCTTCAGATACTTCTTTAACAATCTTGGGCTCTATCACTGGTGAAGGAGGAATGACTCTTGATGCTTAGGTGGGGAATCTCCTGCAATATTCTCTATTTACCCAAGCAACTTGCTCTCATATGTTGCATAACATAACCTAAGCATAACTAGACCTAATGGAGACTTCCTGGAACTAATTTTGGCCCAAAATGAAGGAAAGGGGACCTTATTGAAGCCTACCTTGGTAGTTCCAAGCAATTCTTGGACAACAAAATATTTATAACCACTATCCCTAAATCTGACGTTGCATGAATTTTACCATTTCCTAAAGTCTAAAGTCACTTTTCATTAATCTCTAATTTCGTTTACATTTCATCTTCATTTCACCTAATTTCACTTTTAATTTCATTTGATTTTATTTATGCTAATATCAAATACATTCCATCCAATTTAATTTTAACAAAATTGCATGCAAAACTTTGTATAACCTTTTATTTTTTCTTTATCTAGGAAGCGGTTTTACCGCCTACATTTATCCTCTCCTTTTAAATTAGTCGACATCCTCATCGATGCTTGTTGCTTTTTCATATATATTTGTTTTTGCTAATATTTTGCCATAGATGCTCATCCAAATATATTATTTGGACTCGCAAAGCTTCTCATTCATCCTTCAATCTCTCTGCATATATACTAAAATGAAGAAACTATAGTCCATAGTGATTAGCTTTCTTCTCCATTTTGGCCAATTGCACTATCAACTCCTTTTCTCACTCAGTAGCACTCTTTTGCATTCTTTGTTTTAGCTTAGCCTCATTCTTGGTTGCAATAACCAACTGTTCATCCCTCTTAGCAATGAGTTGATCCTTATGCTCTAACTCTTTTTCTTGAGCCTCATAAACTATGACTTTATTTCCATTTTTTGCCTTATAGCTTATAATGATCTCATTGCACCTCTCCATATCTCTCTTAGTTGGATCAAATTTATTATCCTTGGCCTTCAATTGTTCGTACTTATCCTTAAACTATTTGTCTTTGGCCTTTAATTGATCCTCATTATTCTTCCTTAGACTAATAGTCTTTGCTGCAACTTCCTTCTTCATTGTCTCTACTTTCCTTTTCATCTTCTCAGCTTCTTCCTTCATAGCTTCAATTTTTTCTCTCGTTGTTTCCATCTCTTCCTTATATTGGTTAACTTACTTCTCCTTGGATTAGTATATATTTTGCAACCTAACTATTAACTCATCTATCCAATGAGTCAAAAATTTAATTTAGCTGTATACTAGTGCTACTTTTGGTAGAATATTCCTATACCCCACCTTAGTTGTGTCTACTGGGCAATATTGCAAGATACCTAATCTATGTACACTCTCCTTGGTACCCTATAGTTAGTTGACATGCCCTTTGGTAGCTCCTTCATTCCAATCATATTTTTCACTTCAACTTGTAACTCCTATGGTTCTTTTTCATGGATTTCAGTGAGCTTCTTTGTCTTCACATACTCTTGGGCCCATTGTATTGCTTTCTCTATTTCATTGTAAACCATGGATTTCCATTGCCTTAGTTATCCTACACAACCCATCCTAAATTTTAGTCTTGTAGAGTCAAAAACCTCCATCATATTTCCAAAAAATTCATTCACCTAATCATCAGCTTGCATTCCTTCTTCCTCAAACCATTTGAAACTAGGCACTTCAATAATGAAATGCTTCTCCAGTACTTGGAATGTATCTTCCTCCTCCTGTTCCATATTTAATTCTACTCTAGTTTCTTCTGGTTGTACTTCTCTATTCTCTTTTAACTGCACTTCTTTATTCTCTTCTAGTTGCACTTTTTTATTCTCTTTAAGTTGCGCTTCTTTATTCTCTTTCGGCTACGCTTCTCTATTCTCTTCCAGCTGATCAGGTTGTACTATAGTTTATTCCTAAAAATTTGGTAGACTTTCTTCACTGGCTAATCTTTGGCTACCACCATGTCTCCTAATAATTCTATTTTTTTTTTGAGATTCAAGTACGATCTAAACCTGCTTGTCCCTTCCTAGATATTTAACTCTTGTTTCTCTTTGCACCACTAATTCTTTCAATATACATTAGACTCTTTCTAAGATCTCAAACTGCTCTATAGTCGGTATGGTTGGTGATGCATAAAAATTCACTTGTGGTCATTCAACAAGTCCTGGCAATCCTTCCTCCACATTGCCCATCACTACTGGTTCTTCTTGAACCTCTTCAATTAACTATGCCCTCAATTCTTCCTATTGCACAATCTCTTCTAAAGATTGCCATTCTTGCAATATTAGCCTCTCCTACTCATGTTGTCTCCATGTTCGAACATGATTTATTTACGATCATTCCTTCTTCCTTCTTTCTTCAACTTGTTCTTCCTAGGTGACTCCCATAGTCACTTCTTCAATTTCTTGCTAGAATTTGGGCTCTAACCTTATCTTCTTTCTTGGTCATGGTGCCACCTTCTTTGACTCCTTACTATCATCTTCATCAAAGAGGTTTGCTCTTCAAATAATCTTATTGGTCCAAACCTTAACCGGAGTAGTCTTTGTTATTGGCACCGCTTTTACCCATCTCAAAATTATGAATTCATTCTTAGGTAGCTTCCTTAGAGCTATTAATATAGGTATTTCTATCTTGGTGTATGACACTACATTCAACATTATTCCAATGGCGTGGAATGCCATCAAAAAATTCTTAGTTTGTCATCTCAAGAAATTCTTGATTTTGTATAATTACAATGCCCAATCGTATTTTATACCTTCCACCATACCTTGCGCACACTATGCTAGCCACATAGGCATCTATGATGATTTGGTTTTGTTGGATAGTTTGGACATGATGATATTTATAACACATCGTAACTCATCATTCTTCATTTGGATCTATTTAATCCCATGACTTCTTAAACCAAAAATCTTATTGGCATTGCTAGGTTTAATAGTTGTTATATCTCAAATTATCCTATTCCATTATTCTGTATCTAAGACCTCTTTCCTCATTGCAATTTCCTATTTTGGTAACCCAAACATCTACCAAAAATTATTTTCTAAAATCATCATCCTCATGTCTCGATTTCCAATCTTCATAATGCTTATGTTTTTATTTGCATCATAAGTCTCGAACATTTGCAACAAATATTCCTTAAAAAATACCTTAATCAAATACTTAAACCTGTGCAATGCATCTTACTTCTACTTGCATCAATGCAACTTTCGACTTATGATATGGTGGATTCTCTTACCACCACTTCCAAAAAATTATCCAACTGGTTGAGTCTATATTATTTGCTTTAGATTTATTTTATCCTTCTCTTTTGCTAGTGAATCATCTTGTCGTCTCTGAGATTATGTCTCCTGCTCCATGTAATGTCTTCTTCCTTGTGTGTACTCTAGTAACTCTTGTCTTGCATTGAGTCTAACTTCTTCTTCTCTCCTTGGGTATTCTCTCCTATGCAACGGGTCAGGCAAGCATGTAATCCTTTGTGGTTCTATTCTTCATAAGAACTCACCAAAATCTATTCTCTCACTCATACTTCATATGTCGTACATTCTTTCTTTTTGTTGTACATTGACTGTTTAGTCAGTTTTTCATCGTCTATATGGCCAATCAATTATACTTGTATGACACTCATGATTGAATGACACTTATTTCAATTTGTACAATACTCCTTTGTCATATAGTAGTCTTTGTCCTTTGTACGATGACCTTATTTAATCATATGGTGGTATTTTTCTTTTCCTGTGCGGTCACATCTTTGCATCATATGATCACTTTTTCTCTCTTTGTATGATAACTTCCCTGTGTCGTATGGTAGCCTACCTTCCCTCATATGACAATTTCACAAAAAAAATTGTACGACACTTTCTTCAATTTGCAGTCTTTTTCTCTTTGTAGTCTTTCCTTCAATGCTCTTGTACGATGATTTCCTCATTGGCCTACTTTCCCCCTTGATGCTCTTTGTCTGTATAACAACTTTCTTTTTCCTTTCCCTTGCACATTTTTTCAAACCCTTCATTGCAACTTGCCTTGAATTACCTTGAATAGTAGGTGCCCCTCCTTGTATAATTTTAATATAGGGGTTTGTGTAAAAGAAAATCAGTTGTCTTTTTCCAACTCTGTATGGTATGTCTCCTTATCTGTCTTAGTTTTAATTTCTCCTACTATTGGTTTTTAGTATTACTATACAACCTCCTGTAAACCTGCAATTTTTGTTAATGTACATATTTATACATGTGACTTTTTGATGACATGTCAAGGTTGTCATACAAGTCGTATGACCATGTAGACTTAGGCTTGCACAACATCCCTTGTTGACATATCATCCTACCTTTTTGTTAGTTCTTTCATCATATAATTTATATGATCCTCATTCTTTACATTCTTTGTCATACAATTCCCTTGCTTTGGACTTGTAGGTGGCTGGCCATACGATCCTCCCTGTGCACTTGACTTGTATAACACCTGTCATATAGTCCCTTTGCTACTTCTCTTGGTCTGTACGGTGCTCTGTCGTATAATATCTTTCTTGATCTTGCATTGTATGGTCATCCTTTGCACCGCTTCTTACCATCTTGTGCTCATTTGTATGATGATCTATCATATATTATCCTTCATTTGTATGGCTCCTACTTGGATTTCCTTGAGTTAAGTTTGCTTCTAAACTTGGTGACCAAGTTTGTCCAAGATTATCTTCTAAATCCTTTGTGGACTTGTTGAAATTGTGCTTGCATTATGCAAACTTGCTCTCTCTCATTTCCAAGATAATTTCTTCTATGACCACGCATTTGTACCATGGCCCTTCTTGTAATCATTGGGAAAATATCTCTAGTTTGGGACTATCCTCTCCCATCTCTAGGTTATCCGAGATCTATCCAATATCTCAACCATTGTGGATGATTTCTTCAATTTGAATGTGGTCCTCGAGGTGATCTAAATGGTCCAACCTAAAGTTCATGTCCAACTTGATTGTTTCTTACCTGATCAATGAATGGTCCTTGCAACCCTTTACATCGATCCTACATCCTATTAGAAATAGAGTATATTCCATCATTTGGGTTATGTAAATGTATCTTCCAAGGTACATACTTAGATTACTTTAGGGTCAAGTTATCTAGTTACTTCATGCAATGTAATAAGTGGATAAGTGTCAATGTGTAAGTTGTACATGTGCAAGTTATCCCTTGCATAGCTAGATAGAGTGTTTGCCAAGGAATATATCCTCCTACATAAAGGGCTTCATACCCTTACTCGAATGTATCACTTCTATTCATTTAATAAGATGTTCTATTACCTTGATATATGTCTTCTAAAATATTGAGATGCTACCAAAGCCATCAGTGGTATCAGAGCTACGATTTTTCCTAGTCCCCCCCCCCCCCTTTACCCCCCCCCCCCCCCCCCCCCCCCCCCCCCCCCCCCCCCCCCCCCCCCCCCCCCCCCCCCCCCCCCCCCCCCCCCCCCCCCCCCCCCCCCCCCCCCCCCCCCCCCAAACCCCAAAACAACCCCCCCCCCCCCCCCCCCCCCCCCCCCCCCCCCCCCCCCCCCCCCCCCCCCCCCCCCCCCCCCCCCCCCCCCCCCCCCCCCCCCCCCCCCCCCCCCCCCCCCAAAAAAAAAAACAAAAAAAAAAAAAAAAAAAAAAAAAAAAAAAAAAAAAAAAAAAAAAAACAACCCCCCCCCCCCCCCCCCCCCCCCGAGGAATAGAGAAAGTTACTGCTATAGGTTTTTGTAAAACAGATGTACCTTTGAACCTGCTACTTGCAAATTCTATTATCGTGAGATCATTTGAAGAGCTTGACAAGAATAAAGAGATCAGAGAAGTTTCTAATAAACAAAAGAGTTGGGACAATTGTTGCCATCCGACAACAAGCCCAAGAGAAGAAGAATTTGGCAAGGAGTGCCACATCTCAGAATAAGCTCACCAAATATTGAAGATTTGAAGATTACCTCTCACAAAAAGAAGGCATCGCTTCAGAGACAAAGACTTCTCCAAATCTGCATCAGGAGAAGAACAAAAGAGGAGAACAAGCCATCAAAACCTAGGCTCGTAAAATAAAGGTTGAGACCATCATTCGATGAAGAAGGAGCTATTCAAGATAGTCTACAAATAGCTACAACAAAATGGTATGCAACTTTCTAGTGCAAATAGGTTTATTAATTCATCTACCTATTAGATTTGTTATATGTACCTGCATTTGGATTAAAGTTGCAAATAGAAAATTGGACTGTAGTCTTCAAAAGTGCAAAAATAAAAAGTTCTTTTTAAGGTTTATTTACATTTTTATTAGGAGTTGATTAGATTTCAAAATAGTTCCTATCAACTACCTATTATCTATTTTGAAAGAAAAAGAAGACTAAGCTCTACAATATTAGTTGTAGTGAAATTTTAGAATAACTCTTAAAGATTCATTTTAGGTTATTCTTGATTAGTTGCAATAAATTCTTAATGCATTAATTTGAGAGTTGATTAGAGTGATAAAGTGTAATCTTAGTGCATTAAAAGTGAAAAAAAACTTGTACTATTACACTACTCTCAAAAGAAATTGGTTTTGTGTTCTTGAAGGGCACAAAATATGATTTATATCAAGTGTCTAAAGATACTATTGAAGCATAGTAATCTGCAACTCGTAGTGGCCTAAAGAAGCCACCCAAAAAGGTTAGAATCCTCCAAAACCTGGAGAACATAACTAACCAAAAACAGAAATAGAAGCTTTATAGTATGAAACTTGGTGAGTCTCAAATCCAAAAGCATTAAAGAATTGAATGCAAGAAAAAAATTGCAGAAAATAAAATCTTCTATCTACTTTTATATAAGAATGGTTATCTAAGTGACCAAGCAAAAAAAAGGAAGGTGTCTACTTATAAAAGACAACCTTAAAACCCTTGTATTGTAGGAGAAAGATCTGCCATAAAATCAGAGTTTCTCATCTGAAATAAGAGTGCAAAAGAAGGTGCATCAAAGGGAATTTATGTACACACTATAGTACATCTTATAGCACCATTTCAATCTAGTTTTTTACAGTCTAAAAACAGATTTGAATCTGTCCAAAAAAGGGACAATAAACACAAGAAAAATAGCCAAGAAAGGGCTGAACTTAAGCACTCCTTCCAAGCTATAGAAGCCACTCAAAGGGCTCATCATGGATGCTTGAACCTGCAGAAGACACAACATAGGAGAAGATCAAGTAGTGTACAAAGCAGAAGATACAGTATAGGCGAATATCAAGTAGTATACAAAGAAGAAGATAAAGCAAACATACGTCAAAGGAAAGGAGCATTTGTATCAAAGAATTTCTACCATTAGTAAATGCTTACAATGGAGTAAAGCATCAAGGAGTCTTCATCCAAGCGCTGCCATTCGAAATCCATTCAAGGGCCACCAAAGTTACTCCATATCTCCACCAAAGCTCTGCCATATCTCCACCATAGCTCAACCATTAGCTGGAGATACTTGAGCATCTACGTAAAATAGTAAGGATTAAGGTGGAAAAGGCATTGGAGAGTCTTCATATAAGCATTGATAGAAATAAAGGCATGCAACTACCACTTGTCATATTTTGAAAGATACTCTATAACACTCACAAAGGAGACGTTACACTTCTTGGTGCCCATACCCCAAATAGTGGAGTTACATATAGCTTGACATACATTACAAGAAAGATAGCTTGGATACGGAGTGTTACTTGGACAACGCTCAAGGAAGAATAAAGAAATATTTTCAACTTAATAGTGACACTTGTCACGAGTAGTGAAGTGAGTTCGACACCTCCACCAACCATATGAGAGCTTCCATGAGCGTTTAGAAACTCATACAGTGACAAGAACACCATGATCAGCAGTGGAAGCTACTTGGTATATGCTTGGTAAGATTTCAAGTGCTACATGATAGATCGAAGGTAGACACTCAACAACTATTCAGGTTGAGTTTGATAGAGTGACGGTGGATGTTCGACATCAGTTCGGGTGCTATTCGGTAGAGATCCAAAGCAAGATGGGTATAGTTTGAAAACTCTTGGTCAACCAACATTCATGGAGTACATTAAAGCCTTGGGAATCTATGCTCAATAAGGAGAATGTCATAAAGGTACACGACCTTAATTTCTTATTTGCTTTCAATTTCAAAAAGGGAGTTATAAGGTTATAAGATAAGGTTGATATATTATTTAAAATCAATCTTTGTTTGAAAGCAAAACTTAAGAATTAATATAATATTTACAAAAATACATCTTAGGAGCAATAAGGGATTCTACTTGGAATTAATCCATTTAAAGTTTGCAAATATTAATGTGTTCTAGTTTTCCAAATTTGGGAGTGATAAGGGTTTCAACTTCAAACTAATTTTTTGGAAATTAGAAACACTTGAACAAAATTCCTAAGGGTTTCAAAAAAGGGTTATTAAAACTTTTATTAAAGTTGGAAATTTATGTTCTTGTCTCACAAAATTTCTCCTTAGGGACAAAAGATATCCAACATCAAAACCTCTTCAAAATTGAAAAGTGCTTAGTTCAATAGGAGTATCAAGAAGATTAAGAAGTTGATTTTTGATCATTACAATTTTGTATAAAATCAAACCAAAAATTGAACTATATCTTTCAGAAGCACTATATCATAAAATATCTAAAACAACATCATGGAGTGTTGGTATATAGATTCAAGTGCAAGTAAGCATATGACAGGGAACATACATTGGTTCGATTTTTTGAAGAAGATAAATAAAAACCAGTTGTAGTAGCAGATAGTAAAACATATGAAGTAAAAGGGATCAAAAATATTTTGGTAGATCTTAAGAATAGAAGAGGTATAATAAAAAATGTATTGTATGTTCCATGATTAACCACCAATCTTATCTCTGTTTCTCAGCTCATGGATCAAGACTTAACTGTTGAGTTCAAGGTTCTCACTGGAAAAAAGCAATATCACATCTCTAGAGAGGGAAGAATGATAGCATCAATATCATATAAAAATGGGTAATTTGTCCTAGACACTGCTATTCACTCAACTCTTTCAGTCAATGCTTCAAAACTATGGCACAAATGACTAGGACATACTAGTGAGACATCAATGAAGGAATTATACATGTATCAAATGGTAGAAGGACTACCCAACTTATCTCTAGAAGCTACTGTATGTGTAGAATGTTTAGCAGGTAAACAACATAGAATTATTTTTGAATTACATCAACATAGAGCTCTACATCCTCTAGAAATAATATATAATGATTTGTGTGGACCTATGAAAGTTGATAGCATTGGAGGACATAAATACTTTCAGATATTTGTTGATGATCATACCATAAAAATATGGGTATATTTCATGAGATACAAATCAAAAGCATTTAGCTACTTCAAACAATTCAAACTTCAAGTTGAAAAAAAATCAAGGAATACCATAAAAGCACTTCGTTCAGATAGAGGAGGAGAATTTATCTCTAAATAATTTGACTCCTTCCTTGAAAACAATGGAATCAAAAGACAACTTACTATAGCATACTCACTACAAAAAAATAGAATTACAGAAAGAAGGAATAGATCAATAATGGAAATGGTAAGATGTATGTTGAAAGAAGCACAACTTGATCATAAATATTGGGTTGAAGCAGTACAAACAATAGTCTACAAGCAAAACAGACTTTCAACAAGAGTACTCAAGCATATTACACCAAAAGAAGCATGGTCAAGATATAAGCCCAACATTGAAAAACTAAAAATATTTGGATGCAAAGCCTATATGCATATTCCAAAGCAAAGGAGGACCAAGTTAGATGACAAGACTATGACAAGGATATTTGTTGGGTATGACAATGAATCCATAGGGTACAAAATATTAGATCCATCTACAAAGAAAGTCTATATCAGTAGAGATGTGATTTTTGATGAGAAAGTCAAAGTCGACACAAATGAATCCAATGGTGACACAAAATTTCTCCTGAATCTACCTGAAGAAGATGAAATGAGCATGGACCCAGGACCAGAAGAACATGATACAAAAGCATCAACTATGCTACAGAATACCAGATCTTACAACTATAGGACCTCAAACTCACAATATGACCAAAATGAACAAAGGAATGCTAAGAAACACAAAGGAACCAATATCAACTTCTCAAGAACTAGAAAACTTACACTGGAGAGCAACCATGGAATATGAATATGCTTCACTCAAGAAGAATAAAACATGGGACTTAGTAAATATGCCACTAGGAAAAAAATAGTGGGGTGCAAATGGGTGTAAAAAATCAAATACAAAGTAGATGGAACACTTGATAAATACAAAGCTTGACTAGTGGCCAAAGGGTATGCTCAGATAGAGGGAATCAACTATGAAGAAACATTCATACCAAAAGCTCGAATGATAACTATTCGAACAGTTTACGCTCTAGCAGCTCATCAAGGATGGAAACTTCATCAGATGGATGTAAAGAGTGCATTCCTTAATGGTGAATTAGAAGAAGAAGTCTAAATGACACAACCTGAAGGTTTTATCATTCAAGGACAAGAAATTAAGGTATGCAAGTTGAATAAATCTCTTTATGGCCTGAAACAAGCTCCTAGAGCATGGAACATCAAGATCAATAATCATCTACTACATTATAACTTCAATAGAAGTACAACATATCCCAGTCTTATATACCAAGAAGATTGGAAATAATGTTTTGATTCTCATAGTATATGTTGATGACATAGTAATTATTGGAAGTTCAAAAAAGTTGATAAATGATATAAAAAAGGATCTAGAAAAGGCTTTTGAAATGACATATCTAGGAATGATGAACTACTATCTTGGGTAGAGATTTATCAAGGAGAAGACAAAATAGTTATCACTCAATCAAAATATGCAAAAGCTCTTCTTGAAAAATACAGGATGTCAAAGTGCAAGCCCAAAGATACACCAATAGAACAAGGAATTCAACTATCCAAAAATGATAAAACCTCACTGATTTTAGCAACAATGTATCGACATCTAATTAGAAGTCTTTTATACTTAAAAATAGCCAATAAAACATCATTTATCATAAATTATATTTCATACTTTATGTAAGAACCAAGAGAAAGTCATTGGAAAGCTACAAAAAGAATACTACAATATATCAAGAAGGCTGCAGACTATGGACTGACTTATATGAAGGATGTCAAAGATTTTTGTGTACAAGGATACTCAGATTTAGACTATGTTGGATTTATTGATGACAAAAAATCTACCTCAGGTTATGTATTCTATCTTAGATCAGGGCCCATATCTTGGCACAACAAGAAATAGTATACAGTAGCACAATCATCAACTGAAGTAGAATACAGAGCAATAAGAGATACAACTTGTGAAGCACTATGGCTACAATACATACTATCTAACATGGGAATCAAATGAACTCCAACCATGATATTTTGTGATAATCAAGGAGTACTAAACCTGATCAAGAATACAATCATGCATGAAAGAACAAAGCATATTAAAGTGCAATGTCATCTCATTAGAGAACACTTCCAGAATAAGCACATCATCCTCAAGTATGTTCCTACAGAAGATCAACTAGCAGATATCTTCACAAAGGCACTAGGAAAAATCAAGTTTTAAACCTTCAGAAATCATCTATGCAATTCAAGAGTACTTCATACCAAATAATGTAATACAGAGGGGTGTTAGAAATAGAGTCTATTCTATCATTTGGATTATGTAAATGTATCTTCCAAGGTACATACTTAGATAACTTTAGGGGCAAGTTATCTAGTTATTTCATGCAATGTAATAAGTGGACAAGTACCAATGTGCAAGTTGTACATGTGCAAGTTGTCCCTTGCACAACTAGATAGAGTGTTTGCCAAGGAATCTATCCTCCTACATAAAGGGCTTCATACCCTTACTCGAATGTATCACTTATATTCATTCAATAATATGTTCTATTGCCTTGATATTTATCTTCTGAAATATTGAGATGCTGCCAAAGCCATCACATCTTAGGGGTAGGAGAGAAATTTCTTTCCCTTGAGCCACTAGCATGGACATCAATCAAACTTCTCCCTTGGCTAGGTTGTGTTAGGCCCCCACGAAGACTTGGTTTTCTCCTTGAGTTGCCCAAGTTACCCTCTTATTCATTTTTTTGCAACCTATTGGATTTTCCTTTATTTTAACTACTTGGGGATAATTCTCTCAATCTTCTTAATATTTTATCTACAACCAACAATATTTGAGTCTATATTTCTTCTTCCCAATATCTCTATATTGCAGACTGAATTAATGTTTCTTTATACTGTGTTGAGAAGTTAGAGTTAGTACTTGAATTATCCCCTCACCTTCTCTTTCTCCTTGGATTCTTTCAGGCACTTCCTTTAAGCGTCTCCTATGCCTTCTAACTTAATTTATCTTCTTAGTTGTCTATTTGCATCTAAGTACTATTGTACCTTAGGATGTATTTAGGGTTCTTCAAATCTTCATAAGAGATCCAAACTACTACTTGAATTGTTGCTTCCTATTTGAACTAGGAGAATGCCATCACTACTTGAGTTAGTCACCCAGTTCCTTTCTTTATCTTCTAGCAATGTTGGTGCTTCCTCAATATCTCTCCACAATATCTTAGCAACGTCTTCCCTACTTAGCTGATATTGTGTTGGATCCTTAGGTTCCTTTTGTGACCTTCCTTCTTGCCTTGCACTCTCTTTAGCTATTCTTCATTGTTCAAGTTTTACCTATTGTTCTTGTCATCTTCTAGTTGCTCGTTCATCCATTATTTGTATAATGTCATCCAACTCCTAAATGATTTATGCTCTCATTCTTGCATTATTCCTATGCAAGATCTCATACTCTTCTTGCAACTTCTACGTTTGTTCCTGCATTCATTGCTTTACAAGTCCAATTTGAGCTAAGGGGCTATACCCTACCAATTCTTTGATGCTAACTCATCCTTCCGTAGGAGTTGGTATTTTTTGCTCATATACCTTTGTTCTAAAGGATTTGTATGTATACTTGTATTTTTATTTCATTTCTATGAGGTACTAATTACTGTTGTTTTATTATAGGTTGTGCTTTCACATTTGTTGTACGAATCCTACTCAAGCTAACAAACTTAATGTTTCCAATTTCTCATTCTAGACTTGTCTTGTATCTTCAAGAAGAGGTATATCCTACTCATATTCTTTCGTTCTATCCAAAAAATATACCTGCATATGTACTTTTATTTGTTTGAGATGAGGTGCTAACTCTTGTTGTTCTATAACTAGCTATGCTTCCTCTTATTTTGCAAATAACCTTCTCAGCCCCATATCTTCTTTGTCCTCTTGATGACTTTGATTGCTCTGGCTTGATTCTCCTCATTTATGAGCACTTCTTGTTGTGTCCTTTTTGGCTCTTTAAAAGAAACAAATAGACATTGAGCTTTTACTATATAAGGCTTTAATTTTGATCCATAAATTATTTCAGGAATCATTGTTTTGTCTAGTTTTTGCAACTTTATTGTGTCATTTTCCATCATTTCAACTACTTGGAAGGGACAAAGCCACAATATTTTCACCTTTTTTGGCTTGATATATCTCTTGCCATTATACTGCAAGACTAAGTTACTTAGTTTCAAGTCTATCTTCCTAAGGTGCTTGTGCCACAACCTCCTTCAATGTGCCACTTCTATTGCCCATTGTGCCATAACTCTTTTCTCATCCATTCGAATCAATGCCATAAGCCTCCCCTTGGCTGTCCTGGTCTCCTAACTAGTTTTCCATCACTACCCTTAAACTGGGTACCATGAATTCTAATTATACTAGTACCTCTTGGACATACATCAACTAGAATGGCGTATGATTCATTGTTGGCTTAAAAGTTGTCCTATATGTGCATAGGACTAATGGCAATTTATCCTCCCAATCTACTCCTATTCCATAGGTTTTGTAGAGTGTAGATACCAAGATCTTATTTGTTGCCTCTACCTACCTATTTTCTCTAGAGTAATATGGACTTGACAATAAATGTAAAATATTGAACTTTGTTGTCAGCTTCTTAATAACTTCATTCACAAAGTGACCTTTTCTATCACTTGTCAATTGGAACAAAATCCCAAACCTCGTGGTTACTTGCTCATACAAGAATTGGATTATACTCTTGGCTAAATTGTTTGGTAGTGCCCTTGCCTCTACCCACTTTGTTAGGTATTCAGTCACCACTATGATGTATCGATACTTCCTTTTCTGACTTGTCCTAAAAGGACCCATAAAGTCTAATCCCCATCTCTCAAATAGTTCCTATGGTTGGGATAGATGTAATGGCATGAAGTCAGTACACAAAGGCTTCCCAACTTGTTAGCACATATCACATGCTTACATATACTCCTTCACATCATGATAGAGGGTGGGCCACCATAGACCTACCGGAAGCACCTTCCTTGTGGTCACTTCTGGTCCCATATGCCCTCCAACCAATCCCTTGTAAGTTTCCTTTAGTGTTAGCCTTACTTCTTCCATTACACATCATCTTAGTATTCCATCCAATCCTATCTTGTACAGTTATCCTGCTATTAATTAAAAAGGTGTTGACTTTATAATCACCTTTCTCCCTTCTATTGCTAACATCTCATTTTGTAGCTCCCCTATGGATAGGTACTCTCCTATAGACTTATACCATAATGGTGTAGCACTAATGGTAAATAACTGAATATCAGGGAACTCATCTAACACTCTTGCTCTTGTAAGCTCTCCTTAGAAAATCCTTGATAGTTGATTCACTATCACATGCTTCTTTTCGGATTTGACCACTACCCAAAACACAAAGTCCTATAACATAATAAGCCACTTGCTAACTCATCTGTGTATGGTTAGTTTATTTTTCAAGTACAACAAATCTTATTGGTCAATGTAGAACACAAATGGGTTGGCCAACAAGTAGTATCTAAAATTTTACACTGCATACACCATTTACAAAGCCTCTCATTCTGTCATGTTGTAATTCCTTTTTACTAGAGATAGAAATTGACTCGTAAAATAAATAGGTTGGTTTAGCCTAAACTGTCCTTCTTGGGCCAATGCATATCCATTCACGAAATTGTATGTGTCTACATGGACATGAAATTTCTTATTCCAATCTAGAAATACTAGAATGAGACTACATACAAGCTTTGCCTTCAACTCCTTGAAGTCTCCTTGATGTTCCTCCATCCACCTAAAGGAAATAATCTTCTTTGTCATTGAATCTAATGGGTAGGACACATGGGCAAAATTCTTGATAAACCTTCTCTAATATCCTAGGAAGGTCTTCAATGAACTCATGTCATGTGGTTCTTCCATGTTTAGAATGATGTAAATCTTATTAGGATTTATCTTTAGCCCTTCCTTAAAAACTATGTCCTAATAGCTTACACCATAGTTGAGAAAATCAAAATCAGATCAGAATCGACATGGAAAAATAATCGGGAAAAATAAAAAATTAGATCAAAAAGAAAAAATCAACAAAAAATAGGTTTAAAAATGGAAGAAAATGTAATTTTACATTGGAAAAAAGTTTTTTTCATGCATATCACAATTTTTTGGAAAAATCAACAAAATTTGGGATTTCGATGCGATTTGAATTGACAACCCTATTGATTCAGAAAAAATCATATCAAATCAAGATTAAATCATGATTTTTGTAACTATGGCTTATCGTATGGCATCATCAAGAAATATTTTATTGGGTTCAAAGATAAGTGTGTTGGAAATTTTAAGTATAGTGTTGTCATTGATGTCAAAGGTTTGATATCATTGATTGTCATTGATGTACAAAATGAAAAGGTTGAGTTTTATCTTCAAGTTGAAATAATAAATGCAAAGGAAAGGCATGGGTGTGAAAGCAAGCAAAGAGAATTTTGAATCAAGGGATTATAATATTTAAATATTATTAAGCGAGTTTGAAGTGGTTAGGCCCAAAGACAAAGCTTTGGCAAAAAGCAAAGGTTATAATATTTATTTTTAAATATTATACAAAGGGAAAAAGGCTTGCAAGGGAGAAGCTATGCAAAAGGTTAAAGGCACTAGTCAAAGCAATGACCATGGTTCAAAAAGAGAAGACAACATTATTTCAATATTATTTTTGCAAAGGCCAAAGGTGATTAAATTATATTATAATTTAATATTATAATATAAGGTTGAGGGCATTTAAATAATTTCAAATTTATTCAAAATCGTGGAGGCCGATGTCGCATGAAAATAAAATTTTGAATGGCGTCGACATTGAAGAAGACCAAGGGAAAACATATTAATACATCACCTAAAGTCCTTGCCAAGTTTTGGGAGTTGGAATTGTGCTTTCTATTCGCTTGAAATTGTGCTCTCAATAGGGAAGAAGAAAGCAGAGGTGTCATAGTGTTTGAGGTGGGAGAGAATGAGTTTTTGATTTGCGTGTGCACATCTCTAGACCCATCTAGCCAGCTAGACCAGTTGGTAGCTGAGTCAACATAAAGGTGTAGTGTAGAGGAGGTTTCGGGTTCGAAATCCATTGCAGTATTTTGCTAGGAATAGCGCATGATGGAAGGTGGCTACATCACAGTATTTTATTATTAGAAATAGTGCATGATAGAGGAATAACAATTGGTTGGCACCGTAGAGCTCTCACAAGCTACGCTAGCACAGTCGGTCATGGGCCCTTTGTTGGATGTCTTGCTCTCATGAGGTGAGAGGTTCGAATCGCGTGGAGGGTAGAATAAAGAGGTATTTATTTTTTTCTTAATGTGCATTTGATTATTGGGAGTTATAAGGTTAATATTTGCATAGGAGAAATAAGTGGTATATAAAGGTATTTTGTGTTATGATTTAATTCTTTTTGGAAGGAGAAATAAGGCATAAAAGGGTTTTTATATTATAAATTAAAATCTATTTTCAAGGAGAGATATGGTGTGATAAATTTTGGTTGTTGATTATGTGTGTCTTAAAGTAGGAGTTATAAGGTGTCCTATGGTAAATTATTGTGTGTAATTTTTGCATGATGGAGGAAAATTAAAAGGGTCTTTTTCTTCAATTAAAAGCCTTATTTTGAGAAAATAAAAAGAGAGAGGTTATTGTGTTTGATTTGGAAATTGTCTAACCCTAGTAGAGGCACAAGAAGGATTGGTTGATTGTGAAACAAGTTTTAAGGTCATATCTTCATCAAGAACAAATAAGAGGTATAGGCACATCATTATTTGTTTAAGATGTTTGGTTGAGTAAGTGTTTCTAGAACATAAGATGGAGATAAAAGGGTTGTTTGATAAGCATTGTTGAAAATATTTGAGTTAGGGTTTGAGACCTACATTGTGCATCTTTGTTGAAAGAAAATGGAAACACTTGTGTTAGGGTTTATGAGAAAATTGTGCTTCATTATTTGAATGAATGTGTGAAGCTTTTGGGCATTGGTTTTGAGTGATATTGAAAGTGAATGTGTGAGCATTAGAAATCAGATTTGTGAAGCAAGTGTGTACATCGGGAGGTCAGGTATCATGTGCTAGACTAGACCTACCTTTAAAGAGTAATAAATGTGAGACATGTGAAAGTGACAGACTTAATGATTGAGTAAAACATATTGAGCTATTGGCAAGTGCATATCATTCTCTATGTGTTCCAGAGGTTAAACGAATTCTAAGTAGAATTTATTTGTGTGAAGAAATATTTAAGTTGTGTTTTGTATGCAAGATTTGGAGTTACTTGAGTAGGTTTTGTAAGCAGCATTGAAGGTAGATTTGAGCAAGTCTTTTGAGAAGGCTTGAAGGCAGATTTGAATAAGTCTTTTGAGAAGGCTTGAAGGTAAATTTGACCAAGTCTTTTGAGAAGGCTTGAAGGTATATTTGAGCAAGTCTTGTGAAGACTTGAAATAAAATTGAGTAGATTTGATTATTGATTTGTTCAAGCTTTGTGTTAAGGCTTGGGGTAGATTTGAGATAGAGTTTGGTGCATATTTGTGAGCAGAGTTAGAGTATATTTGTGCTAGACTTGGGATAGAGTTTGATGTAGATTTGAGATAGATTTGAGAGCAGGATTTGGAGGTGATAGAGCAGAGAGGATAGAGGTCTCTAGTGGATAGAGGTCCATCAACCAGAGTAGTGGGGATAAAGGTATCCTATGGAGAGAGATCCATAAACCAGAGTAGTGGGGGCAGAAGTCTTCTAGAAGTTCACTAGCTAGAGTAGAGGAGATAGAGTTCTCCTATGGATAGAGACCCATGAACCAGAGTAAGGGGATAGAGTTCTCCTATGGATAGAGATCCATGAACTAGAGCAAGGGGAAAGAGTTCTCCTATGGAGTAAGATCCATGAACTAGTTAGGGAGATAGAGTTCTTCTATGGAGAGAGATCCATGAACTAGTTGAGGAGATAGAGTTCTCTTGGATCAAGTTCCATGAACCAGAGAAAAGGGGAAAGAGTTCTCCTATGGAGAGATATCCACAAACCAGAGCAAGGGGATAGATTTCTCCTATGGAGAGAGATCCACAAATAAGTTCATAGGGGATTGGTGTCTCCTTTGGGCAGAGGTCCATAAACATTGTAATAGGGAATTGATTCCTAAGAGATTTATTGAGAAAATTTAGAAGAAATATTTTCTCCATGGAGTAGCCCCCATTGGTTGAACCACGTTAAATTTGTGTCTCTCTTGTGTGTGATGATTTGTGCATTGCTTTGATTACTGCTATTGATATTTCCATTGATAATATTGGATAATATTGTTTGGGAAAGAAAAGTGAAAGTTGATCTTATATTGTTCACCCCCATCTTAGTATAATCCTGTGTTCTTCAATTGGTATCAGAGCGGGTTCCTTCGGAAGAGTCTAATAGCTTGAAGGAAGATAGTACAAGAACACAGATGGCATCTCAAAATGGATCTTCATCAAATAAGGCACCATTGTTCGATGGAAACAATTATGCTTTCTGGAGCATAAGAATGAAGACTTACTTGATGGCACAAGGATATGAGATATGGCAATCCATTGAGGATGGGTTCACACCTACAACTACTCCTCCCATAGATAAATATGGTAAGATGTTACATGTGAATAATGCCAAGGCTATGAATGGAATATTAAGTGGATTACGTGAAGCAAAATTTGTGAAAGTTATGCATTGCAAATCAGAAAAAGAGATATGGGAAAAATTGAAGCAAACATATGAGAGAGATAAAAAGGTCAAGATGGCAAAACTACAAAACCACAAGAAAAGGTTTGAAGATTTGAATATGGAAGATGAGGAAGATATTGCTACATACTTGCTTTGTATGGATGAAGTTGTTAATACCATGCATGGACTTGGATTCAAAATTGAAGACTCCAGTGTTGCTCAAAAAGTATTAAGGTCACTTCCTATGAGGTATGATGGAAAGGTTTCAGCTATAGAAGAGATGAGAGATATTGATAAGTTGACTATGGATGAGTTACATGGAATTCTCATAGCTTATGAGATGAGAATAGTAAAGAATCCCAACTCCAAGAAAGAGGTAGCTTTCAAAGCATCAAAGAAGATAAAAGATAAGAAACTAGAATCAAGTGGTGAGTCAAGTAGTGATGAAGAAGCCAACTATGGTAGAAGAAATAAGGACTCAAGAAAGCACAAAGGTATGAAAATAGTGAAATGTTTTAACTGTGGTAATTTTTGTCACTATGCATCTAATTGTCCAGAAGTTGGAAGTAGTAGCAGTGAAGAGAAACAGGATCATAAGAAAAAGGAAGGAGAAAAATCTAGGTATGAAAAGAAAAATAGGTTTGGTCAAGGCAAGCATGAAAATAAGTTCTTTCAAAGGCACAAGAAGAGTTTCTATGTTAATAAGGGAAGCAAGGCTTCAAGTGATAGTGATGAAAGACTCTTAGATAGTGAAGAAGAAGAGATCCTATTTTTGGCAATAGAAGAGGAAGAAAATGCTCCTATTGAAGATAAGGTTGAAGAGTATGAAGATGCTCTTGGAGACCAAGAAGTAGAGAAAGATTCAGAAAAGGAAGAGGAAGCCACAATTGATATAGAAAAGGAACTTGTTAAGTTGAAAAGGGAAAACTTAAGTTTGAAGGCTCAAGTACAAGATGATGAGAAAACAAAGGTAAAGCTTCTACGAGATCTCATTGACTTAAAAGTTAAGGTTGAAGAGGCAAAGAAAATTGAAGAAGGTATGGCTGAATAGTTAAAGGCAAAAGAGTTAGAATGTGAAATATTAGAATATGAAGTGGTTTCTCTAAGGATGGAAGTGAAATATTCTAAGGATAAGCTGCATAGGTTTGGCAAAAGTTCAAAATATTTGGATAAAATTATCAATGCACAAAGATCTTCATTTAGCAAAACAAGACTTGGTTTTGAAGAAGGACAAGGTAAACAAGAAGAAGGATCAAGATCAAACTCAAAAGAAAAGGAAGCATCAAAATAAGTGATTGAAGAAGAATCTAAGACTTACGCTGATGTGTTGAGAAGTGATAGTATCAAAAAGGGAGCAAACAATGCATCATCAAGAGATAGAGATCATCACAAAAAAGCAAAGAAAGAATAATGAGATCAATATGGACATCTCTTTCAAGGGTATTGCTACTCTTGTAATCACTTTGGTCATAAAGCGATCCACTATAGGGTTCATGACAGAAATGATTATGGCTTCACCAAGAGGAACTTCAAGACATTTACACCTTCCAAGAACTACAACATAAGGTGTTACAAGTGCAATAATCTTGGACATAAGGTCAAGTGGTGTAGAATAGAGGTTCCAAAACTTCTAGAGTCAAGCAACAATAGGGACACTCAAAAGGATCAAAAGGGTATGGCTACAAAAATATTGAAAAAGAAGGTTGACAAAGAAAAAGAGCATTGTATGGTGGGAGTAGAGATACTCCCACCCCAAAATTAATCACCTCAAGGAGAGGAGGTGGGGAGGGGGCTGAGATAAGAGTCTTATATTTAGCCCCAAAGGAGTCCCTTTGCCATTGATGTCAAAGGGGGAGAGATTTGAGTAAGGGGGAGAGCATTCAGTCAGGGGGAGCAATTTCTCAGGGGAAGCAGTTTTGGAATCCAGTGGTAGGAAAAGGAATTTTTAGAAAGGGTTGCCATCAATGACAAAGGAAGAGATTGTTGGAAATTTTGAGTATAGTGTTGTCATTGATGTCAAAGGTTTGATGTCATTGATTGTGATTGATGTCCAAAATGAAAAGGTTGAGTTTTATCTTCAGGTTGAAATAATAAATGCAAAGGAAAGGCATGGGTGTGAAAGCAAGCAAAGAGAATTTTGAAGCAAGGGATTATAATATTTAAATTATAATATTTAAATATTATTAAGCGAGTTTGAAGTGGTTAGGCCCAAAGACAAAGCTTTGGCAAAAAGCAAAGGTTATAATATTTATTTTTAAATATTATACAAAGGGACAAAGGCTTGAAAGGGAGAAGCTATGCAAAAGGTTAAAGGCACTAGTCAAAGCAATGACCATGGTTCAAAAAGAGAAGACAACATTATTTCAATATTATTTTTGCAAAGGCCAAAGGTGATTAAATTATATTATAATTTAATATTATAATATAAGGTTGAGGGCATTTAAATAATTTCAAATTTATTCGAAATCGTGGAGGCCGACATCGCATGAAAAGGAAATTTTGAATGGCATCGACGTTGAATAAGACCAAGGAAAAACATATTAATACAATGCCTAAAGTCCTTGCCAAGTTTTGGGAGTTGGAATTGTGCTTTCTATTCACTCGAAATTGTGCTCTCGATAGGGAAGAAGAAAGCAGAGGCATCACAGTATTTGAGGTGGGAGAGAATGAGTTTTTTATTGGCGTGTGCACATCTCTAGACCCATCTAGCCAGCTAGACCAGTTGGTGGCTGAGTCGACATGAAGGTGTAGTGTAGAGGAGGTTTTAGGTTCGAAACCCATTGCAATATTTTGTTGGGAATAGCGCACGATGGAAGGTGGCTACGTCACAATATTTTATTGTTAGAAATAGTGCACGACAGAGGAATAATAGTTGGTTGGCACCGTAGAGCTCTCACAAGCTATGCTAGTGCAGTCAATCATGGGCCCTTTGTTGGACGCCTTGCTCTCACGAGGTGAGAGGTTCGAATCACGTGGAGGGCAGAATAAAGAGGTATTTATTTTTTTCTTAATGTGCATTTGATTATTGGGAGTTATAAGGTTAATATTTGCATAGGAGAAATAAGTGGTATATAAAGGTCTTTTGTGTTATGATTTAATTCTTTTTGGAAGGAGAAATAAGGCATAAAAGGGTTTTTATATTATAAATTAAAATCTATTTTCAAGGAGAGATATGGTGTGATAAATTTTGGTTGTTGATTATGTGTGTCTTAAAGTAGGAGTTATAAGGTGTCCTATGGTAAATTATTGTGTGTAATTTTTGCATGATGGAGGAAAATTAAAAGGGTATTTTTCTTCAATTAAAAGCCTTATTTTGATAAAATAAAAGGATAGAGGTTATTGTATTTGATTTGGAAATTGGCTAACCTTAGTAGAGGCACACGAAGGATTGGTTGATTGTGAAACAAGTTTTAAGTTCATATCTTCATCAAGAACAAATAAGAGGTATGGGCACATCATTATTTGTTTAAGATGTTTGGTTGAGTAAGTGTTTCTAGAACATAAGGTGGAGATAAAAGGGTTGTTTGATAAGCATTGTTGAAAATATTTGAGTTAGGGTTTGAGACCTACATTGTGCATCTTTGTTGAAAGAAACTGGAAACACTTGTGTTAGGGTTTGTGAGCAAATTGTGCTTCATTGTTTGAATGAATGTGTGAAGCTTTTGGGCATTGGTTTTGAGTGATATTGAAAGTGAATGTGCAAGCATTAGAAATCATATTTGTGAAGCAAGTGTGTGCATCAGGAGGTCAGGTGTCATGTGCTAGACTAGACCTACCTTTAAATAGTAATAAATGTGAGACATGTGAAAGCGATAGACTTAATGATTGAGTAGAACATATTGAGCTATTGGCAAGTACATATCATTCTCTATGTGTTCTAGAGGTTAAATGAATTCTAAGTAGAATTTATCTGTGTGAAAAAAGATTTAAGTTATGTTTTGTATGCAAGATTTGGAGTTATTTGAGTAGGTTTTGTGAGCAACATTGAAGGCAGATTTGAGCAAGTCTTTTGAGAAGGCTTGAAGGTAGATTTGAACAAGTCTTTTGAGAAGGCTTGAAGGTAGATTTGAGCAAGTATTTTGAGAAGGCTTGAAGGCAGATTTGAGCAAGTCTTGTGAAGACTTGAAACAAAATTGAGCATATTTGATTGTTGATTTGTTCAAGTTTTGTGTTAAAGCTTGGGGTAGATTTAAGATAGAGTTTGGTGCAGATTTGTGAGGAGAGTTAGAGCAGATTTATGCTAGACTTGGGATAAATTTTGGTGTAAATTTGAGACAAAGTTGAGAGCAAGATTTGGAGATGATAGAGTAGAGAGGATAGAGGTCTCTAGTGGATAGAGGTCCATCAGCCAAAGTAGTGGGGACAAAGGTCTCCTATGGAGAGAGATCCACAAGCCAGAGCAGTGGGGGTAGAAGTTTTCTAGAAGTTCACCAGCCAGAGTAGAGGAGATAGAGTTCTCATGTGGATAGAGATCTATGAACCAGAGCAAAGGGATAGAGTTCTCCTATGGATAGAGATCCATGAACCAGAGCAAGGGGAAAGAGTTCTCCTATGGAGTAAGATCCATGAACTAGCTGGGGAGATAGAGTTCTTCTGTGGAGAGAGATCCACAAACTAATTGAGGAGATAGAGTTCTCTTAGATCAAGTTCCACAAACCTGAGCAAAGGGGAAAGAGTTCTCCTATGGAGAGAGATCCACAAATCAGAGCATAGGGGATTGATGTCTCCTTTGGATAGAGGTCCATAAACATTGTAATAGGGAATTGATTTCCAAGAGATTTTTTGAGAAAATTTAGAAGAAATATTTTCTCCATGGAGTATCCCACATTGGGTGAACCACGTTAAATTTGTGTCTCTCTTGTGTGATGATTTGTGCATTGCTTTGATTATTGCTATTGATGTTGCCATTGATAATATTGGATAATATTGTTTGGGAAAGAAAAGTGAAAGTTGATCTTATACTATTCACCCCCTCTTAGTATAAGCATGTGTTCTTCAAAGTGAGCATTCATGCATTCTTCCAATATTGGCAAGGGCTCCTTTACCTTCCCATATAACCAATCATCTAAGAAAGCTTTGAACTTTCTTGTTGATATCTGATCAAATATATATAGAATAATTCTTTGACATGTGGTTAGGGTGTTACATAGCCTGAATGGCATCCTATTATAAGCATTAATTCTATTCTCTATAATGAACATTATCTTTAACTTGTCTTCCTCTACAATTTTGACCTACTTGTAGCTGGAAAACCCATATGAAAATGAGTAAATCTCATGTCCAACTACCTCCTCCAAAATGGAATTAGTGAAGGGAATTGGGAAGGGGTCTTTTATTGTTATTGCATTGAAAATCCTAAAGTCCATGCATATGTGAATTCTATTGGCTACTTTTTCAAAGTGATCACTATCAGTGACACCCACTTGCTCATCATTACTTTGAAGATTATGTCAACATCCAATATCTTTTAAATTTTTGCATTCACTAGGGATGCATACTTTGGGTTCATTCGATATGGCCTTCTCCTTACTAGTAAGGCACCTGGGATCAACTAGATCTGATGAACACAACTCTGGAGGTATTCCTTTCAAATATTTGTACGTCCATGCAAAAAAATTCCTTATATTGCAATTTTTTAAAAGCTGCTACTTTCAACATTGGATCCCAATCATCTCGACAATGAATTATCTTACACTCTTCCTGTTCCCTAGTTTACTTATACCGTATTTTGTCCTTCATACTTTATGTTTTTTGGCTTATCTATTGCTCTTGCCACATATTTTGGGTGTGTTGGTTTTGCTCTTACCAACTGTGTATTTTATAAAATTCATAAGGAATATCCATTTTATTCATCCTCTTCCTTATGCATAATCTTCTTATTGCTTTCAAATTTCTCATCACTAGTTTCCTTTGTCTCCTTTGTATTTCTATAGAGGCAAGTGGACTAAAATATTTTGTACTCCATTTGCCAATGGATAAGTCCACTATCCGATCGATTCTCATCTTCACTACATTTTTCAAGATTCAACACTCCTTTGTTTGGCTTATACTTCATCTGAAGAACTTCCCAACTCATCAGTTGTTGCCAAATCCTTGTTGACAATTTGATTATTCAAATTAATCATACATCTATGTTGTCCTCTCTTAGATGTTAATTTATCCTTTTTCTAGTTGTGATTAACCTTGGCCATCCTCTTCCTAGCAATACATCATATGTTGGTTTTTGTATTGTATTCACAACAAAATCCATGATGAATTCCTATTCTGCAATTTTTACCTTTTGAGTTGTTAAGACTCCATTTCAATACCATATTGATTTGATCCATACTACTTTAAATTTGGCATTCATAAAAATGGATTCCTAATCTCCTTCCATGTCTTCTTTGGGAGCGCATTTACACTTGACCCACCATCAAAATAACTTGTATCAACTTATGGTCTTGTATTTCGATACAAATCAATGCTATTATTTTCCCAACAACAATCATCAATATTGTTGAATCAATGAACTAATCCTCTTGACTTATTTTGGTTGGCTTGGAAGTTCTATCACCTTATGTGTTTGTAGTTCATTTCTTATAACTACATGCAATGTCAGTATGGCACTAAGCAAACTCGTCACTTTCACTTCTACTATTGTGTTCAACACGTGTGCTACCATTTTTTGAGTCAACACTTGTCCTTCTAAGCTTGATGGCTTCTTCAACTTCTTTTATTCCACTAGCCTTTCCTACATTGCATTTTCTACCTCTTCTTGTATTACTTATTGTGCTTCCTACCATATTTCCTTTTCTATGACAAGTTCGAGGTACTGATCCTTTTTCACCTGACCCCTTGTAACAAAAAGCACATCATTATCCATTGGATTATTTTCCATAGGTGGTTATTCTATGTCAAGGAAATTAACATTTAATGAGTGACTTACACTCATCTTCTTTAGATAATTTACCTCCTTATGATTGCCTAGTCCACACCATCAACACATTGTGGAATGTTATTCCTTGTTGCTCTCCTACTTGAGGAGTGGGACAATTCTAATGTGTAGAATGTTATTCCATGTTGCTCTCTTGCTTGAGGAGTGGGACAATACTTTGCAAAGAGTTCCCATTCTTAGAAATTATGACATTGTATGATTTATCTTTCATTTGAATCATACTACAATTAACTATGACCTCCTTATGCATTGCCTTCTTGGTACTGCTTGCCTCCTCGATGGTTATTCTTATAGCCATCACTAGTCGTGCCTTGTCCATTCCTCGAGGTATTAGGTTTTTATTCTTCCTCTTGCATCATCATGGTTTGGTACCTTACTCCTTTAGATTTAATGGACAATCATTGATCGCATGTCCTAGTACCTTGCATATATTGCAATATTCATTCTTGAAATAATTCACATTAGTGTGTCCTTCAAACATGCAGTGTGAACACCATATATCCTTTCTATGCTTCTTCACTTCACCCTTAACTTCTTTGATCATTTTATCAAATTCCTTCCTCATGGATTAGATGGCATTCTACACCTTATCCTCTATCACTAAGTTGTCACTTTAGATATGACCTCCAATTCCAGGCATTGTTTGCTTGGCCTTACTTTCAAAATTTCTATCCCTTTCATAGGCTTTTGTATATGCTGAATTTGGTATGATCTTCATCTTATTTTTATATCAAGGTAACAATCCATTGATAAAACATCTTTTGACCATACCATTCGCTAGTGACAACTCCATATTATCTGTGAGTTGCTTTAATCTTTTATTATAAGTTTTAATATCCTCATCCTTCTTCTATTTGGTAGAATATATTTTAGTTATTATCTCTATATCTTCCCTTCAAGGTCTAAATTTTGTTTTGAATTCGTCTACCAACGTATTCAAAGAGGTAAAGGGTTATGTACTTTCTCTCTTTAAATACCAATCAATCATCATTCCTTGCAATGTAATCGTAAATAATTATAACCACTCTTCCTATCTTCTCACTGCATTTGCTTTCCAAATGGTTGTGCAAGTGCCTATATTCCTTGTAGGATCTTCTTTCACTTCTATGAAGGGTGGGCATTTTTGCTTACCCACTCTATTTGCAACATTTTCCATTGGTAAGTGATTATCCTCTTCCACTTCCTTGTCACTAGATGATGGCTCTAATGCTATTTTTTCTCAATGTCTTCCCATTGTAGGTGGCTCTATTGGATTTTTTTTTGGTATTTTGATCCTATGCACCTCATCCACTCATGGTCTCTTGATCCTCCATGTTTACTTTAAATACTCTCCTTCCAAGGTCTGGTGCACTTCCACTTAACAATATTTTTTGCAAATATATGAATTGTGGTTCCGGTCTACTCACCCAAACACTCATTTGGGGTTGCTTTGGTGCCTTAATCCTATCCTCTGCACCCCTCAAAAAAATCCTCCCCTCTTTCTTGGGTGTTACCATCTATGATTCATCTCTTTGTGCACTTTCCACGTTGGTGTCTCCACTTACGCAAATGTTTTCTTGAGCTATTTGAGGTACTTCATCTTTTGTTGTTAACGTCTACCACCTTTAGTTATCCTCCTCTTTAGGAATTCAAACTCATTTGAATATGGTTCCTCCATTTCTTTCAATTGTAGTACCTAATTCATTAAGTTCCTTCTTTGAACAATCCTTGTGCTCCTCTTGATGGTACTTGATCCTCTCTGCATCCTCGTCTTCCACATCCTCACAAAAAAGTATATGGCAATCACCTTCCTCTTCTAACACGTACTAATTCTTAGTTGACCTTCACTCCAACAATGACAATGCCACCAAATGTAGCATGGGCTACGGTATTTCTAGTAATGGGATGGCAACAAATTCAAGAACTAAACAGTGCTATAGTCATAAAACTAAAAACATTATTGTATGACATAGCTTAAGACTATATAGTCTTAGCTATATGATATTGACATTGTATGGTCCAATCTATCGTACAACAAAATAGTCATACAATACAACCTATTGTCTGATTAGTCTCTCATATAATCTAATCCTTTGTACTACTTGTCTCTTGTACGACACATTACAACTCTTATGGATAAATCCTTAGCACTCTGTATGGTAGCAATTGTATAGTAATCACACATACAATACCACAAATAAAAATTAAGTCCTAAGTTGGAAAAGCTCTCGTGTATTTTCCTTCTTACAATTCCACTATCATATGACCTATTGGTCGTACGACCTATGATTGTTGTAACTGCCAAATCCTTAACTATTGCACCCATGTACAATTTACCTATGTACAACAATCTTGCAATTCTATCTACAACCTACAAATGCTACAATCGTATGGCAAGGCAAAGTGCTAGCAATCCTATCACCAAAGAAATACAACACACTAGAAATCATATCTACAAGCATTAACAAGGATTGAAAATAATAGCAATACAAAATTTATATTATTGTTCATTGACTATTGCAACTAACAGTATGCTCATGCAATTTTTTTTGGTAGGTGGTAGAAATTATATTATATGGGTTTTAACTGGTACCCAAAACCAGAAACATAAGCATATGATGAAAAGTACATAGAGAAGCACAAAACAAGGTGTCTACACCCTAGCCGCTCCATGAAATAGACCAAAGAAAAAATAGACCCACACAAAGGTTGTTTAATAGAAAAACAAAGATCGAAAGAGAGAGCCCACACAGGGGCTAAGGAGAACATAAAGCAAAATCAAACCAGTGCCCATGCAGGGGTCAAAATATTAGTACCAAAAGAGGATGCAAGGGTCAAAATATTAGGTAAAGGAGGAAGAGGACCATGATGGACATAGAAATAGTGCATATAAAGTTGGCAAAAGTAACAAGGAGGATAATTCTGCATAAAAAGAGGAAAATGAGAAGTGGATATTCCCACTTATTTTATAGAATATACTATTGGTGATGTGTTGTAATTGATGAGAAGCCAAAACACCACTTGAAATGGAAAAAGCAACAAGCGAGCCTAATACCATAAAGTATAAAGGACCAAGGATGGTTTAGGTGAATCTTAGCAAAGGATATGAAGAGAAGATAATCTATTGCAGGGATTGTTAGAGTAGGCATTTAGACTCTAGCTCATGCTCACCTAGATACTTTATTTTTATATTAGTTTAGTATAATTTTTCCCACCCACTTTATGTGTGGATATTTTTTTTTTTTTTTTTTTTTTTGGGGGGGTTTGGGGCCCCTCCGGGGGGGCCCCTTTTTTTTTTTTTGGGGGGGGGTTTTTTTTTTCCCCCCCCCACATCTCCCCCCCCCCCCCCGCGTGGGGGGGGGGTCTCCCTCCCCCCCCCCCCGCCCCCCCCCCGCGCGCGGGCCCCCCCCCCCCCCTCTTAAGGACGCCCCCCCCCATCCTATAAAAAAAAAAATATAATATAATATAATATTTTTTTTTTTCCCCCCCCCCCCCCCTCTCTTTTTTCTTTTTTCTATTCTCCCTTTGGGGGGGGGGGGGCCCCCCCCCCCCCCCCCCCCCCCCGCGCGGCGCGCCCTCTTCTCCTTCCTCCCCCCCCCGCCCCGGGGGGGGGGGGGGGGCCCGGGCGCGGGCACCCCACCCCAACCAACACAGGCCCCACCGCGGAGGCGGGGGCGGGCGGGGGGGGGGGGGGGGGGGGGGGGGGGGGGGGGGGGGCGGGGGGGGAGAAAAAGATGAGAAGGGGGGGGGGGGGGGGGGGGGGGGGGGGGGGGGGGGGGGGGGGGGGGGGGGGGGGGGGGGGGGGGGGGGGGGGGGGGGGGGGGGGGGGGGGGGGGGGGGGGGGCCCCCCGCCCTGCCCGGCAGGCAGGAAAAAAAAAAAAAAAAAAAAAAAAAAAAAAGGAGACGGGGGGGGGGGGGGGGGGGGGCCTCCCCCCCCCCCCACCCCACCACCAAAGAGGGGGGGGGGGGGGGGGGGGAGGGAGAAAAAAAATAAGGAGGAGGGGGGGGGAGACAAAAAACAAAGGGGGGGGGGGGGGGGGGGGGGGGGGGGGAGGGAGGGGGGGGGAGAGAAAGGAAGAAAAAAAAAAAAAAAAAAAAAAAACCCCCAACCCCCAACCCCCAACCCCAAACAAAAAAAAAAAAAAAAAAAAATAAAACAAAAAAAAGGGGGGGGGGGGGGGGGGGGGGGGGGGGGGGGGGGGGGGGGGGGGGGGGGGGGGGGGGGGGGGGGGGGGGGGGGGGGGGGGGGGGGGGGGGGGGGGGCCGGGCGGCGCACGCGAGGACGGGGGCGGGCGGGGGCGGGGGGGGGGGGGGGGGGGGGGGGGGGGGGGGGGGGGGGGGGGGGGGGGGGGGGGGGGGGGGGGGGGGGGGCGGGGGGGGGGGGGGGGGGGGGGGGGGGGGGGGGGGGGGGGGGGGGGGGGGGGGGGGGGGGGGGGGGGGGGGGGGGGGGGGGGGGCGGGGGGGGCCGACAAGAGGGGCGGGGGGGGGGGCGGGGGGGGGGGGGGGGGGGGGGGGGGGGGGGGGGGGGGGGGGGGGGGGGGGGGGGGGGGGGGGGGGGGGGGGGGGGGCGGGGCGCCGCCGGGCGGGGGCGGCGGGGCGGGCGGGGGGGGACACATCAAATTTTGCAATTGAATGTGGTTTGGTCTAGGATGGGAAGTTTGGGCTAGATTAACCCATTTATTTTTCCAATCAGTTGTTGTCTAGAGTAGAGAAAAATTACAACACTATGGAGAAGGAAGCTTTGGGAATGGTATATGTGATATAGAAGTTTAGACACTATCTATTCACCAATGCTTTTTCTTTCTATGTGGATCATCAAGTGTTGTTGTATTTTATGAATAGACCAACTATTAAAAATATCTCATAAGGTTCCTACTACTGACATTTAACACATTTTAAAAAACATCATACTCCATTTTTAGGTCATTTTCCCTTGTTTGTACAGGAGGAAGTACTACAACTATCCTCACAAGGACTTCAATTTTTTATTTTACTTTAAGAATTCTCCTTTCGAAAGAAGTCAAAGTACCAGTTTGGAGTGGGGCCAAACCTGAGCTTCCCAAATCATGCCTTGAAGCATCCTTCTTCCTTCTTTCAATCACCTTTACCCAAGAATCTTCATCCCTAGAAAGGCCTACTTTGAACTCCCCTTGTGTACATTCAAAAGACCAGGTCTTTTGGATAGACCTTAAATTCTACTTTAAATTTCCCTCATGATCATAAAATTTGATATATATATTAACTAAACCTTATCAAATCATGAGACCAACTATGTACAATGTCTCAAATTCCTTTTGGTAAAATCTCCAATGGAAAATAAATTCTTGGAGGACACCTCCTCAATTCCTTAGGATTTGCAATACAACTATCAACACAATTCTTGGAGGACACCTCCTCAATTCCTTAGGCTTTGCAATCCTTGGTCTATGCTGCATTTGCACTACACTTTGCTCTTTAGGCTTTGGTTTTTGAACTCCAATAGTAGTTACTCCCAAGTTCCAACTACCCCAACTATTATCTAACTAATTTGGCCTTCTCTCATAGCTCCATGTGGAACATCTCTTATCCTTCATGTTGCTTGCTTTCTCAAATCATGTGCCTCTCTACTTGTCATCACTCATCCAAATGACTTTCTCCTTGTTTCAGATGGTCTAGCTCTAGGTCCATACAACCCAAGTTTGGATGACACAGCCCTAGATAGCCCTAGCTTAGACAACCCAACATTAGATGGCCTAGCTTTAGACTAACCATGCTTCCTTGGACAATCAACTTCCATATGGTTTACCTCCAGATAACCTATTGCTAGATGGAATATCTCTAGATAACTTGCTTCCAGATGGCCTCTAGATGACTAGTATGATCGTCTATACAACCTTCTCTTTTTTCTAGGTAAACCTCTTGAAGGCTCGTATAGTTTTTTCTTCTACTTGGATGGCCTCCTTCTTACCTTGAACTATGAGCCACTTATTTTTTCTTTGCTTCTTCTAGATGGCATTGTGTATGGTTTGTACGGGCTATACAACATTGTTTAATACTTGGACAATGCTACATAAGATTTGGAAACCCCTCTTGTTAGCTTTTCTTCTTCTTCATTTCATCACACACACACTTTCCTTTGTTGAAACTCTTCCTCCTTTGTCCCTCGCTTCTAGTCATATTTTTATTTTGCTACACATTTCTCACCTGCATAAGAAAAATGAAATTTATGACTATTGGACAAGGGTTCTTAACATAACCCTTACTATTATTGCTTGTTTGGTGTGCCTTAGCTTGACTTTGTAGGTGTAACTTCCTCCTAAGTTATAGATTTTTTTCTCATTGTTCTCAAAATTCCACATGGTGGGATGGGTTTAGTTTCACTCCTAGGTACTCTAGTCATGCCCAAGGTCATGCTCTAGATGCTACAAGAATAGCTACCATATGCACTCTCCTTGTCCTTCTTGTTGCTCCTCCTTGGCTCTATGTGTGCAAGTGACCCTAGTATATTTTTATAAATTGAGGGAGACAAAGGGACACTTGTCCTACATGCAATAATTTCCCCTTCACTCCCTTATCTACCACTTAAACTATCATAATTGAATTACATGCAATTGCTCATTTAGCATACCAATTTTGCTTTTTCTTGGTTGTTAGAATCCTTACTTCTTGCACATGGTAGGTCCACTAGAAGGCATGCATGCCCTTCTTTAAATTGTATTTCTATTTTACCCCAAGTGATCAAACTACTTGGTTGAGCATCTAAACGACCTTGCTCTTTCCTAGCCTTGATGACCTTGGAGGCCAAATAGCCTACCTAGCTACCTAAACCTTCTATTTTGTTGGCCTAGATGACCCAAGATAATTAGGCCTACCTAGTGGTCCAAATGACCTATTTTGTACTTAGTCAAGGCCCAAATGCTAAGTGGAACCAAACAACTTGCTTGGCTATCTTGATGGCCATTCCTAGCTTTGCTCCTACTTAGATGCCCCCCTACTCCTTTGTTTATCTATCTTCATCGGGACCTCATATGAATCCTTTTCTTCTTCTTGGGATGACTTGCCATCAATTTCTTGGTAAACATGCATTACAACCAATCATTTTTTATTATTGAAGCACCCCCTTCATCTTGTTAGCATGGTTGTTTGAGAGTTAGATAGCCTCCATGAACAACCTAGGGAGAGTCCAAATGATCCTCCCCTTATACTTGATGATCCAAGGGTAGTTTGGGAACCTATTGTCCCCATTAGATAGCCATGGGATGGCCCAAACAACCCACCCTACTGGCTAGACTTCTTATGGGCCATTTGGAGTAGATTGCTCCCCTCCATATGATAAAAAAGATACCAAATAACCTCCCCTTTGGTTAGGTTGTCATAGACTACATAAAAGATCATTCAAATTAGGAGGATGATTGAAGCTAGCACTTGTCCCAAGCTCATCCATATAGAACTTAATTATTTTTGGGCCTTCTCTTGACCATATTTGACCTAGAATCCTACTAAGTATGGTTGCTCTAATTTATCTTCATATACTCATTTGTACATCACTATAACTTCCTCTTCCTTCAAAGTGATTTTAGCCTCTCTTCTAGGTTTTTGCTATAAAGCACCATTTGGAAATGAATTGATATTACTTAATGGTTGTGTATATCTTGGTATCCTTATCAATGTTTCTCATCTAGTTCTTGTCTCAAAATATAAGTTGAAATTAGCACTACTCTAACCTTCATCCTCACTATTCAGATTTGTCATGGATGCACTGCTAGTTTCTTCTTTTATCGTGTTTCCATCATCCACTCTTCTATTTAACAATGTTCATTCTAGTGCATTCGTGTTGTAAACAATCTCATGTGATACTTCATGCATGTCTCTCCATTCGATCTACTACTCTCCTTCCTAAGAGGGTTTCATTACCAAACTAGTGCCCTCAATAGGTCTCTTTCAGAAGTTTAATTTTTGCTACATGCTTCTCAATATTTCCCAACACTTACTCATTTGTAATGCTTCTCAAGATTTTTTTAGACTTGTCCTTTCTTCTAAAAAACTCCTACTAGTTACTTGTATATCTTGTTGTAGCTGGATCAACTCTTGCGCATGTAGTCTCTACGATTTGGCCATTAAAAAATTTAGTTGTTTGCTTCTCTCATGAAATTGTTTCAATACACATTCTTTGTTATGCACATTCAATGGTTGTAAATAGACTCATACCTTCAAATTTATTTCCCTCACTTCAAGACTCTTGTTTTGGTAGTTCTTTTCATCTAGAATGCATTGTTGCCATTTGCTACATGTCCTCATCATCAAGTATCCTCTATTTATTGAGCAACCTTTGCTCTTCTTTGATATTAGAAAATTTGGCATGTATGCATAACCTTTTGTATCTAGTTGGTCCAAGCACCAACTCTTCCTACTCCACTATCATCTATATACCATCTTCTTGGCTATTTGTAGCTTCCTTCTCGTATGACCATGCCAATTGCCTTGCAAGTTTACTCTCTTTGAAATCACTCATGTCTTCCCTACCATCTTCTCTCATATATGTTCTCTAACTTCATGTATCGATATTCCTTTAAAATATCCTAAAGATCAACTTTATGCAATGGTTAACCTGCTCATACTTGACTCTCCATCAATTGGTTCAAGGTTGATAAGGTTCACCTATACCTTGACCTTGTATAGTTTTAGCTTTGAACTATTGACTTTCTTAGGACATTGCATCCTATCTAGTCTCTTCAATCTCATTGAATCATTATCAACCATCTTATCCACTTGGAAGGGTCCAAGCCACAAGATCTTCAACTTTCATGGCTTAATTTCACATTTGTTATTGTACTTCAATACTAAGTCACCCACTTTAAAGTTAAACTTTTGCAAGTGCTTATCATGCCAAAGCTTATGCTAACACTAGGAAACTTCCATGTCCCACTATGCCATCACCCTCTTCTCATCTAGCTTGCTAAGTGCCATAAGCCTCTCCTCCAAGCTTTCATGGTTGCCAAGATGGTTTTGCATTGCCACTCTCAAACTTGGCATCATAAAATTGATTGGTATAACTCCCTATTGACCATCCATCAACTAGAATGATGTGTAATTTGTTGTTGACTTATATGTTATCCTGTATACCCATAGGATCGTTGACATTTTCTCCTTCCAGTCAGCATCCCCAATTCTACATGTCTTGTATATTATGGAAATTAAAAACCTTGTTCATTACATTTGCTTGCCCATTTACCTTGGGGTAATACAAATTTAACGAGTACAAGATTTTAAAATTTATCATAAGTTTTTTAGTAATACCATTGACAAAGTGTCCTTCATGATCACTAATCAACATAAGAGGTAATTCAAGCCTTGTGATGATTTTCTCATAAAAAATTGTGTAGTGCTCTTCATGAAGTTATTTGGCAACACCCTTGTCTACAATGACTTTGTTAGGTATTCAGTTGCCATCACAATGTAGCTACACCTTCTTTGACTAGTCTTCAATAGTCAAACAAAATAAATACCCCATATTTTGAATAACTCTTGCAGCTGAGATGGATGCAATGGCATGAAGTCCCTTCATAGAATTTTTTTGGCTCATTGACATGTATCATACATGGTCACAAACTCCTTCGTGTCATGATTGAGGTTGGGCCACCACAGCCCTACCAGAAGTACCTTCTCATGGTCACATTTGGTCCCATGTGCCCTCATGTCAATACCTCATAAGCCTTTATCAATGCTCTATCCACATCTTCATCTATCACACACCTCTATGTAATCCCATCTAGTCCAATTTTATACAATAATCCAACAATGAATTAGAATGATGTTGACTTAATGTTTATCTTGTTATTTTTGCTACCCTCAACACCTTCAACAACTCTCCCATCGACAAGTATTCTCCCATGTACTTGTACCATGATGGTAGAGTAATGATTGAAAATAAATGAGCATCCAAAAATTCATCTGATTCTCCTCCCTGGCAAGTTCTCCTTAGCAAATCCTTAATAGTTGATTTGCTATCAAGTGTTTCTTCCTTGGTATGACTACCACTTGAAACAAGAACTCTTTTTGACATAATGAGCTACTTGTTAACTCGTCTATGAATGTTTGACTTGTTGATTATGTACAATAATGCCTAATGATCAACATAGAAAGCAAAAGGGTTTATGAGAAAATAATGGTTGAAATTCTACACCTCATATACTATCCCTAGTGCTTCTCGCTCCATCATACTCTAAGTCTTCTCTACTCTAGAAAACAAATGACTTGAAAAGTATATAGGTTGATTGAGCCCATAGTGTCCTTGCATAAGTTTACATCCAATTGTAAAATTGGATGCATCCACATGGACATGAAATTTCTTCTCCCAGTCTTGAAACACTAGAATGGGTATACAAAGAAAATTTACCTTCAACTCCTCAAAGGTCTTCTAGTGTGCACCTTCAAATTTTATGTCAATGTGTACCATTATTTATATGATGGCTATTGTACACACTCTTCCATCTATATGGTGATGTGTCATACACACCACCACCTTGTACAACATCTCCTACAAGTGATTTATATTGTAACCTCCCATATGCTCCTTCCTCTTGCATACTTGTTGTACGTGTCCTATTGTATGACCCTTCATCAACATAAATAAACAAGTTTGTGATTCATTTACATGATAATCTACTTTAGCTGACTCAATCTACGAATAGGAAAACCTATCCTTTTCTAGACTGCTAAAACCTTCACATGTAATTTGATCATCATAACTCCATGTCACCAAGATTGAACCATTTTCATAGAGACAATGATGCTAGAATGTAGAATAAAATTTCCAATTTCATACAAGCAATGATGCTAGAATGTAGAAATAAAATTTTCAATTTCATACAGGCAATGCTGCTAGAATGTAGAAATAAAATTTAACAGACTTAAACACAATTTCATTTCCACTTAATAAACCTATAGATCTACCTTCTATAACAATTAGCAATGACAATACATATAGGAAACATACAATAACAATAGCAAATGATAAATGAATATGAGCAAATCTTGTATTAACAATAGCTTGTATGATAAAATATGTACGACATCCACTTTATATACATAGTACCCAATGTACCCGATCAATCTCTCCTTCCATGCTAACCACAACCACACCAAACATTGACCAAACACACACTTAGACTCTTATTTATATGAAGGAATGAAGGAAGGGTCTTATTTATACAACTAAAAACTAGTTGCAACCTCCAACTACTGGACACCTCATCATTTTCCTAAATTACATTTGACTTACATTTACATTTCATTTCATGAGTCACTTTATGACTTGTTCATACATAAATTAACATTACACATTATTATATGAAATATTACATTATGAATTTATAACATTATTAATTATTTTATGCACATTTCATCAAACACTTTATGTACGAACTACAAAATAACACAAATTGACAAAACTTATTTTCTAATTATGCAGACCTATCAATTTTTCTGCCTACACATGGAAGATGAAGCACATTCAGATAGTGGACTTCTCCATTGGTAGATGGAGGACTATGAATTTTTTCTACCAAATTGCCTATGCATTCAGGTAAAGGAGGAATAGGACCATGATGGACATAGAAATAGTGTATATGAAGTTGGTAAAAGTAACAAGGAGGACAATTCTGCATAAAAAGAGGAAAATGAGAAGTGGGTATTCCCACTTTTTTTATAGAATATACTATTGGTGATGTGTTGTAATTGATGAGAAGCCAACACACCCACTTGACATGGCAAAAGCAACAAGCGAGCCTAATACCATAAAGTATGAAGGACCAAGGATGGTTTAGGTGAACCTTAGCAAAGGAGATGAAGAGAAGATAATCCATTGTAGGGACTGTTAGAGTAGGTGTTTAGACTCTAACTCATGCTCACCAAGGTACTTTATTTTTATATTAGTTTAGTTTATTTTTTCCCATCCACTTTATGTGTGGATATTTATTTTATCTTATTTAGATATTATGGGGATATTTGGCATTCCTAGGGAGTTACACTCATTGATTATATTTGGAGGGTTAAGATATTTTCTCCATGGATCATATCATACCTCCCTGTATGTACAATGGATATTGATCCTTATCTCTTTATTGATCCTACGAATATGGTGGATCTTCCTTGCCTATTTAAGCAAGGTTTCTCCATTGTATTCATAATTAATTCTGACAATTGCATTTTTTGTGTTAGCTTCCATTATCTTGTTTTTATTTTTCAAATCTCTATTTTGGTTAATGTGGTGTTGCTTCAACCCCTTGATCCTTGTGGCTTGGTTTGATATTTTGCATTTTTCCATCATTCCTTTCAAGGACAAGTGGTATCCAGTGCTGAAAGCAACAACCCTTAAGATTTCCATGCAATACAAATATGTCTTCTCATGGACATATAAGGATTTGAAAGGGTTTTCATTGGAGTCATTTGTGCATCGAATTCAATTGATTTCATAGAAGGTTGTATAGGATGAATCTAGAGTATGTAGCCCTAGTGAGTGCAAAAATATAGATGTTAGATGTGGGAATAATCTTCAAGGTTATGGTGAGTGAGTGGGTCTCACCAATTATTATTCCCTTGAAGGAAGTAAATCAAATATACATTTGCATAGACTTTACAAGTCTAAGTGTTGTGATGATAAAGGCTTCCTTTCCTATCTCATTCACAAATTCAATTTTGGAGGAAGTTGTCCGGACATTAAATCTATTCATTTTGGATGGATTTTTTAGCTACAACTAAATCAACATAGCCAAGGAAGACAAATTAAAGATAAATTTTATGGTAGAGAATGACATTTAAGCATATAATCAAATGATATTCGGTTTATGCAATGCTCCAACCATGTTTCAAAGAATAATTTTGTATATTTTTTAACAAATATCCATCAAGAAATTTGAAGTCTTCTAGGATGATTGGTCATTGTATTAAAGGAAGGACAAGCATTTGAAGGCTCTTGAAGAATACATGAAATTGTGCATAAATGCTCGACTATCATTAAATCCTAAGAAGTGTAAGCTATAGGTACCATACAAGAAGTTATTGGGGCATGTGATGTGTATGAAAGGTTTGAAGATTCACACTGTGATGAGTATGGAGGAGCCATATGAGGAGAGTTCATTGAAGTCCTTTTTAGAACATGTCGAGTACTATAAGAGGTTCATCAAAAACTTTGTCCAAGAGTCTCATCCATTTGATGTGTTAACATGCAAGAATGTTCCTTTTAGATGGACAGAGGAGCATTAAAAGGCCTTCGAGGAGTTGAAGGAGAAATTGGTTTGTATGCCCATTTTGGTATTTCTAGATTGGGATAAGGAGCTTCATGTCTATGTTGGCACATAAAATTTTGCAATTAAATGTGGTTTGGTCTAGGATGGACAATTTGGGCTAGATTAACCCATTTATTTTTCCAATCAGTTGTTGTCTAGAGTAGAGAAAAATTACAACACTATGGAGAAAGAAGCTTTGGGAATGGTATATGTGTTATAGAAGTTCAGACACTATCTACTCACCAATGCTTTTTCTTTCTATGTGGATCATCAAGTATTTTTATATTTGATGAATAAACCAACTATTCAAAATCTCTCATAAGGTTCCTACTACTGACACTTAACAAATTTTCAAAAGCATCATACTCCATTTTTAGGTCCTTTTTCCTTGTTTGTACAGGAGTAAGTACTACAACTATCCTCACAAGGACTTCAAATTTTTTATTTTACTTTAATACTTATCCTTTTGAAAGAAGTTGAAGAACCAATTTGGAGTGGGGCCTAACCTGAGCTTTCCAAGTCATGCCTTGAAGCATCCTTCTTCCTTCTTTCAATATCACCTTTGCCCAAGAATTTGTGTTCCTAGAAAGGTCTACTTCAAACTCCCCTTGTGTACATTCAAAAGACCAGGTCTTTTGGATAGACCTTAAATTCTACTTTAAATTTCCCTCATGATCATAAAATCTTATATATATACATTTTTTAACTAAACCTTATCAAATCATGAGGCCAACTATGTACAATGCCCCAAATTCCTTATGGTAAAATCTCTAATGGAAAAAATAATGGGTGAAAAACACATGGTTGAGCTAGTGAAATTATTTAATCTAGCCATTGAGGTTGCCCATCATATGATAAGCTACCTCTTTGAGTAGCAATTTATTTGGTATACACATGGGTAACAAATGGGGCTTCTCTTTGAAGCCTAAGAGTCTAATGTATTTATGATGGGCTTGAATAAATAAGGCAGCATATGGTTGTAAAGTCTTCATGGCTTCCTTAGTGTAGTAGGGGTAAGAAGAATTGTTTAATAAAGAAGAAATACAAGGAAAAACAACAGAGTGAATATAATAGAAAATTTTCTCCTTCATGCTTTCCTTCCAAATATTTCTAAAAATATATGTACATGTGGCTTCTCTAGAAAGTTAAGAAAGGAAACTTTCTAATCTTGAGTGGTGAGACTGCACACAAGATATCTATAAAAAATACATATGGAACCTAGGCCTCTCTAGGGCTCTAGTATTTTTGAATCTTTTAATCTTCCTAAATAAATTATCTAAAAGGAAATAAGCTCAATCAAATTTAACTCCTTTAGGGATAATAAAATTATTGCTGGTACATAATGGAAAAAAAATGGGATGTGTTTAGCTTACCCATAAGCCTATAGAGTTGGGCCATAGAATATCTTACTTTAAGCCTAAAATTCTAAATGATATACCTTTTATTTTTTAAATGGGGAGATTTATTCTCATTCACTCTCTTGCCCTTTAGAATTTCACCAATGCTCTTATATTTCTTAGCAAAGGACTAGTATTGGTTTTCATAGATGATAGAGTTCTTAGGAGGGTCTGTAAATGGTGTGTAATGCTTCACTATCAAAACATGCAACCAACTTGTTATTCAAATCCCTTATTTCTCTTTAAGTCCACTCTATGGAATATTTACTACACCACATGTGCACATTTTTCTAGTAAGTACCAATATTTGGAAGTCTTGACTCTATGATATTCTCCATAGCTTTTAGGTACTTTGAGTCATCACTATACTTGTTCCTACTTTAGATGACATTCTTGTATTTTTGGTAGATATCTGAGAAGTCCTTTATATCATCACCCATCTATCATTACTATCATTGATAATTGGCATGTTGATGGCAGTCTTGCTCCTTCCCATTTTAGAGAATGTGAATGCAACAAATGAAAGTATTCAAAGCACAAGATACTAGATGAGAACTTGAACACTCAGTGAATTCAAAAAAGACATCAAGCAAACATATAAATCCTTTAGGGTATGCTAATTAAATGCATGGTCATGTCAACTTGAAAATGCATAGTTCCAAGTAACTTTAATTAATTAAAAGGTGAGTTAATCAAGTTAAGAAATCATTCATAATATTCCCATACAAAATCTTATGATGTGGCCATTATATGTAAAGTGGAGCATTTACTAAGAGAAATTATGGTAGATAAATGATGCATCATTATAGTGTCTTAATGGATAGTTTAAATTTATCACAACTTCCTATGCATTTATGAGGTAGCAAGGATTAAATACGTGTCTAGTCACTTAGAAGTTTTAATTCATTTTGTCTCCACATGAGAGGAAGATGAAGAAATTAAGATAAAAATTTTGGGGCCCGTAAGAGTATAAGACAGATGACTCAAGGCTTAAGATAGGCATACGAGGAAATTCTTAACTTTTTTGCCTCCATGCATACAAACCTAGTCCTTTGTAAAATTCTAAAATGACCTCGGGTTTTATTGAAACATAAACAAAAATCATGAAATAGTGTATAATAAAAAAACAAATGATAAGGTGGAGCCCATTATAAAAATATTTCATAATGGGTTTAGTATAGCAACAAAGTGCCAATCAATTGCCACATTGTGCACTATTGTTGGGAACAGTTGCAATAGTGCATCCTCATCAATTATTCCATTCACCATCCATATCATTTCACACATACCAATATGGGATTTGGGATCCTTCCTCCTATCTCTTGCAAACTTTGGGTACTTCTACTTGCCACAATTATTGTTGCCATGTTTACCTTTGGGGCTGGTTGTTTGTTAGTTTCTTCTCTGCTCAACGAACCTTCTATTGATGATTGGTCTTTCTCAAACTATTGTTAATGTGCTTATGCTCCATGATCTCCTTCACAAAGATATGAGTGTTGACTTTGGTCTTTCAAGCATACTCTCCCATGGTTTCCTTTATAATTGAATCTCATCCTCTACACCTCTAGGCACTTCACCCCATCCTTGTGTTGGAATTACCAATTGCTCTACCTCATCCTGCACATGCTCCATATTATCAATTCTTTCAAAACTTGTGTCAATGTTCTTATTGGCCCAATCCTTGTTTGCACATTGTGCCTCCACTTGTGCATTGTCCTCCATCATTACAAATAATGTTCACCACCTTTCCACTTGTTCTTCATCTGAACTACCCTCCTCCCAAGGGTTCCACACACATTCCACTTACGGTGCACATATCTCCTCGCCAACAAGTTCCATTAGCACTCTAGTAGTTTGTGCATTACCAACTTTACCTTCATGCAATTCCTCAATATTGTGTAATTTGTCATTGTGTGATCCTCCAATATTATCACTCATTCTTTTCCATCATGCAACTCACTACCATTTACATGCAACTTTGCTACCGATATGCATCTCATCATTATCATCATGCAACTCCTCTATGGGGGTCCTTCTATACATTTTTCTAGAAAAGGGGAGGTAGTTGCAATCCCGTAACTTCCTCATACCTAACCTTCAACTAACTACCTCGAAATAATTACATGACATCTTGAATTACATGTACAATCAATTACCTAACATTGAATTACATGTACATCCTAATTACACATATACACATTTCATCAAACACTTTGTATACAAACTATAAAATTACTCAAAGTTACAAAACTATATATACAATCAACATCTTTTTTGTGTACTTGACTTCATACACACTCTATTAGGCATGAGGTGGCACCACATTATAACCAACTCTTACACATCATCCATCAATATTAGGGAGGATTGAACTATGGAAATTGATGAATCACATGGCAAAAAAGGGTTAAAGTTGTCTATGTGACACATCACAAAAAGAAAAATTTAGATGTTACTCCTTTCATGACATCCCCTACTTTAAATACATATTCATGGTAAGCCAATAGGAGATCTAATAATAGAATAACCTTGACAAGAGGCTAAAAAATATCATTACAATGTTATGTGCAAAAGCAAAAGGTTGTTGCTCTTGAACAAGCAGAAGAGGAAGATGGTGCTCTAACAACAAAGACAAAGATGACTCAAAGGTAAAATATCCTCCTTATGTGTAGACTATGTATTTACTAGTACTAGGTAATCTAGACATGTCTAGAGGGGTGGGGGATGCACATATAGCTAGGTTTTCAACCAATTAATAGATTTGATGAGAAGCACACACAATGACTTATTGACAATAATTCTTGTTGAGTGGTGACTATAGACCATATGCTTGACAAGTGATATCATTAAGTGGTGATAACATGACATCAAACAAGGCCACTTAAAGGGTTCCAATGATATTTACTCATGGGAGAGACAAACCTCATATGGTTTTGCAAGGATAAGAATTACCACTCGGTGCACCAATGTTGTATTGGCATCCATCAACAATTTATTTGGTAGATGCCCAGATAAAAGAGCATCTATAGTGCACATTTGTTCCATTTAGATCAACTTGAGTTGTTTTCTAACAACTCAACTACATCACATACCTTATTTAATGGTTTACAACTAATATTCCATTAGCGTGTGAGCTTTCCAAATAGTTTTGAGGATTAGTCCACTTTGAGAGATTGAGAGCTTAGTATCTTGAAGAGTGGTTGCAACTTTTGCAAGGAAGAGTCAAGGGAGAGGTAACTTTGAGGTGAGCAAATATAGAATCTATTCACAGCCTTCATAAAGAGTACTTGATGGATAAGGATCCACATATTGCATCTCTCGAGTCTTGATCACAAGGAGATCAATGTATCACTTTTGTTTAGTATCAACCAATTTTGGCAAGGGAAAAAATGGATGTTGAGTATTAGCAAATAGTGACACTTCATTGAGACTTGGATAAATTACACAAATAATGGTTTATGCATACCAATGATGGTAGTAAATGTAATGGAAGTACAATATCGCAAGAGCTTCAACACTTCACCAATTAGCCAACTATTTTTAGGATACCAATCTTGATTTTAATTCCCACCCATAGGTCCAATGAAGCCAATGGTGATGCCAACAATTTTGAAGAAAAATGTACAAAAAACTAGATACACCAACTCAAGACCATCATAGTATTGTTGGACATGTTCTACATTTGACATTTACACCTCGTTTTCATTGTTAGGTTTCACATTTATTTACAACAATTGTTGTTTAATAATTGGTTCTAGTTGGTTTGATTTGAAAAATTCCCCCTTATCCCTTTATATTATTCACCCCTTCATATCTCAGAGGATAAACATGATATGTTTGTTGATAATGCTATCATTCTTTTTGAACATTGTTATTGTTATTGTGATTACAAGAATAATTGTCAAATATATTACAATTAGATAATCCACATATGTGTTGTGAGTTCCTTTGAGTTACCATTCATTTTTATTTTTATATCATTTGAATGTTATCCTTGCACAAAGTGGAGTACAAATTTACTATCCTACAATATCTATTAGGGTACTTTTGCACCAGTTGGGGCAATAGTTAGATGTATAAACTTGATCTATTACTCGACTACATCAATTCTCCACATTGTGTTATCCATTCCCTCAGTTGAGACACATTGATAAATCTCAGGATACTAGAATGTAGTGCTGATAACATTCATGTTTTCTCAAAAGTACTCTATGTTTCTACCGTAATTATTTTTCCAAAACTTGGATTCATTCATGAAATGGAAGAACTAATACAAGGTTTCTTTTTGTATTCTTATGTTGTTTTAAACATGTTGTAATCATAATTTTGATGATAGAGAAGTTATACCCTTTTCTTGTCACTTTTAATACATGCTGATAAAAATATATCTTTATTTTGTTGTTTTGTGTTTATGTTTCTAGTAGTTTTGCTAGTTTGCATTATATTCAATGCTCCAAATCCAAACTGATTTTTTCTAAATTATTTCATGGATGTCACTACTCAATTTCTTCTTTTTTAAGTGTACAATTTATTTTTAACTGATGTAAATGTCAATGCGCTTTTCTTGTGAACCTCTAAAATCTTAGAATGAGCATTTGAAGAAGGCTCAATTTACTCGTTCTTTGCATATTTGGTTGAAGATGTGTGCTTTTCTGGAAGGTTACAATATATGACAATAGAGAGCACTCCAAATACCTCAAAATAAGATATAACTCCAAAAAAATTGGAGGTATACCACATTGGATAATCATGATTGTGCTAATTTTGATTTTAATAAATTTTTGTGTCATGCAATTTTGCAAGCACTTTAGAGGATGTGTTAATTTTCCAAAAAACACAAAGGATTTTTGCTTAAATTTGATCACCCTATTATAAATTGGAGCCCATACCAACTGAAGTGAGTGCACACTATGATCAATTTTTGAAGTATCTTCTTTATGGTATCTATAATTCCATTGCAAGGCATGACTTTCATTTGCAATGTTGTAGAACAAAGAAGATGTTCGAGTTGTTTTTGGAAAGACATTTGATGATATTGTTCTTAAAAGCTTTGAAGATGTCCTACTAGAGGTCTATTAAGTCTCTCCTTTCCTATTTTTGGTTTTCTTTCTTCTTCCTCCCAATGAATTGTTGTGTTCATTTCTTCTCATCAAATAGAAAGAGAAAGAGAGATTTAGAACTGATATCTCTACCACTAAAAGGAAAATAAGAGCATTCAGGAAAAGCTAGTCAAAATTGTTGAGTTGAATAGATAGTTAATATTTCGATAGAACTAGCAAATTATTGTGTTTTATATTGATTAAGGGATAACTATGAAATTTGATTTCTTGCATTAACTTGGAAACTATATTATATTGCTTAAGGGATCACTATGAACTTTATTTTCTTGCATTAACTTGGAAACTATAAAAAGTTGAAGTAGTTTATTCATTTTCAACTAAGAACATAACCAAAAATTTCAGCTCAAGCTTGTAATTCATATTTCTACATTGTAATTCTGATCTATGTATTTTTCTTTTCTCCTTCTAAATTATGCAATGAAAAGGTTAACACACCATGGTCCATGAAATCAAAAGGTGTGACAAGCTAAAAAAAATTACAAACACTTCAAATGTACCATCATTTTTCCAGATTTGCCTCCTGAATGACATCCAACCTCATGTGTATATTCTGCTATTTCCTTTTTTTGAGTAATTACAACATTTTAAATTCATCTAAATTTCATTATATACCCATTACATTTTCACCTCATTTTCATAGTCTCTACTATCTTAGACAACAACCTATACTTTCTCAATTTATTTAAGGCTTTGTTGATATTTGAATTTTGTTCACTTAGCTTTCTGTCACCTTCTGTTTTCTTTTTTCATGTTGCAAGAAAGAAGCTCCTATAGTTCTCTACTACACTTATATTTTGTCTTTCCACATCATTTCTTCCAACACTAGATTTTGAGATCAGGTTTCACAGTCATATGAAATTTGAAGAATTTATCAAATAAAATATTGGGTTGCCACTTAAAGTGAAAAAATATGAGGAACACAAAGAACAATTGGATTCAGAACAAAAATATGAATTATGAAAGTCTAGTTCTCAATGATTTTATTGGCCCCATTTTACCTGGGCATCATTTTCTTTACTAGAAGTAAAGCTTAAAAGGAAGCTTTGCAGTTTGGTATATTTCTTTTGAATCATGCAAGATAGAATATAGAAGGGCCATCATATGGTAGGCCATAGCCAACATGATGTTAAAAGAATTGAGCTTTATCTACTAAGAAGTGGATTATCCTTCTACTGCCATTGTATTCTGGAGTAAACCTATGGGAATCAAACCATTGAATCAAAGCAAACATGCAACATTTTGAATGTCAAAATGAAATTTTATTTTATGTAATCTTGATGAACTACAAGGAACCTATAATCCTTCATCTAGAATGGTTGAAGAAGATAGATATGTGGATACAACTTGCATGGTATGAGAGGTTCAAATTTATTAAATTGATAAAATAAAAAAGTTATATATTATATTGATTTTTTTAATGTATAAAATTATCATGATTCAATCCAAGATCAACCTATGTTAACATCATTGTGTTTCTAGGACTGGATTGACCATACACAAAAAAAAAGGATAAAAATATATTTTCAAGCTCCAAATCCCAATGTTCAAATAAGATCCTTTTTTAGAATGCTTATATGTTTATGGATCCACAAAATTTAAAAAATATTGTAGTTATTGCATCATAGAAAGAATCGACAAGAACTAGAGAGAACCACACAATAGTTACTACATTATAGAAAGAATCAACAAGATCTAGAGAGAACCATACAACTAAAGAGCTACATACGGTTGACTAAACTTGTACAAAAAAAAGCCTTTTGATCAAGTCATTCAATGACAAAACATAAAGTACTTTTTGTAGAGAAACACATGTATATGTTATCACTGCACTACATTCTAGTATCCTTTTGCAGATTTATTGATGTGGATCATACTTGAGGGAATGGATTTGAACACTTAATATGGTAGAATTTGCATGTTAGTCATTGAGTTTAATATGATGCATTAGTTTCATTTTTCACTATACTAGCTATTGCCCCAATTGGTGCAAAAGTACCCTAATAGAGACTGTGGGATAGCAAATTTGTACTCCACTATGTACAGAGATAAGATACAAATAATATAAAATAGAAATAAATGGTAACTCAAAGGAACTCACAACACATATGTGGATTATCTTATTGTAATACATTTGATAATCCATTCTTGTACATGCACAACAACAATCATACAATGCTTCAAACATGTAAGAACATGACAATAGCATTATCACACACAACATACTCATGCTTCTCCCCTCTTGAGACTATGAAGAGTGAATATAGATAAAGGGGTCATCAAGGGGACAATTTGCAACCACTCAACCACCAACTACTGGATACCCACATTATTATAACCACCCAATAGTTGCAAATATACATGTGATAACCTATGATACATGATAAACTCATATATGTGTTAAAATGCTTAGATATAGAACCATGTTCATGACAACTCACTACTGCGATGGTGCTTGAGTTGGTGCCATATTAGTTTTGTTGCCTACATTTTTCCCTCCCCCACAAATTGGTTGGCATCACCATTGACCTTCATTGGTACCTATGGGTGGGGAATTAAAAAATCAAGAGTTGATATCCCTTTGCAAAATAGTTGGCTAGTGTGGCTTGGAAGTGTTGAATCTCTTGCCATCTTGTAATTCCATTGCATCATACTACCATCATTAGCATGCATAAATCATTATCTATATAATTTATCCAAGTCTCAATGAAGTGTCACCATTTTCTAATACTCGACATCCAATTTTCTCCTTGTCAAAATTAGTTGAGATTAAACATAAGTGATACATTGATCCCCTTGTGATCAACACTCGAGAGATGCAATATGTCGATTCTTATCCATCAACTAATCTTGATGAAGGCTATGAATAGATTGTATCTGTTCTCACCTCAAATCCCTTGACTCTTCCTTGCAAGAGTTGCAACCCCTCTTCAGGATGCTAAGCTCTCAATCTCTCAAAGTGGAACAATCCTCACAACTATTTGGAAAGCTCACACACTAATGGAATATTAGTTGTAAACCATTAAATAAGGTATGTGATATAGTTGAGTTGTTAGAAAAACAACTCAAGTTGATCTAAATGGTGCACCTATGCACTATAGATACTCTTTTGCTTGGGCATCTACCAAATAAATTATTGATGGATGCCAATACAACATTGGTGTATCGAGTGGTAATTCTTATCCTTGCAAAAGGATATGAGGTTTGTCTCTCCTATGCACAACTGGTGTTGAAACTCTTTAAGTGGCCTTGTTTGATGTCATGTTATCACCACTTAATGATATCACTTGTCAAGCATATGGCCTATAGTCACTACTCAACAAAAATTATCTTCAATAAGTCATTGTGTGTGCTTCTCATCAAATCTATTAATTGGTTGAAAACCTAGCTATATGTGCATTCCCCATCACTCCAGACATGTCTAGATTTCCTAGTACTAGTAAATCCATAGTCTACACATAATGAAGATATTTGGCCTTTGATTCATCTTTGTCTTTGTTGTTAGATGACCATATTTCTTCCCTGCTTGTTCAAGAGCAACAACCTTTTGATTTTGTACATAACATTATAATGATATTGTTTAGCCTCTTGTCAAGGTTATTCTATTGTTAGATCTCCTATTGGCTTACCATGCCTATGTATTAAAAGTAGGGAATGTCATGAAAGAAGTAACACCTAAATTTTTCTTTTTCTAATGTGCCACATAGATAACTTTAACCCTTTTTTGCCATATGATTCATCAATTTCCATAGTCAAATTCTCTCTAATATTGATGGATGACACCTAGGTGCTATAGGTGAGTTGGAGAGGGTAGGGTAATCCTCCAAGGGAGGTCACTAGTTTTAATCTCCACCCTACCAAACACAAATACCCAAAATTCAGTTGATAATGGTGTTACTCCGTATTTTGATTTAGAACCCTTGTTTCTCCAAGCTAAGTTTTCTAAATTAAAAAAATATTGATGGATGATGTATAAGAGCTAGTTCTAATATGGTGCCACCTCATGCCCAATGGAGTGCATATAGAGTAAAGTACACAAATAAGATTTTTATTGTATATATAGTTTTGTAACTTTGAGTCATTTTGTAGTTTGTATGCAAAGTGTTTGATGAAATGTGTATATGTGTAATTAGGATGTACGTGTAATTCAATGTCAGGTAATTGATTGTATATGTAATTCAAGATGTCATATAATTATTTCAAGGTAGTTAGTTGAAGGTTAGGTATGAGGAAGTTGTGGGATTGCAACTACCTCCCCTTTTCTAGGAAAATGTATAGAAGGACCCCCACAGAGGAGTTGCATGATGATGATGATGAGATGTATATCGGTAGTAGAGTTGCATGTCAATGATGATGAGTTGCATGATGGTAAAGAATTGAATGATGATGGTGAAGGATCACACAATGACAAGTTACACAACATCGAGGAATTACATGAAGGTAAAGTTGGTGATGCATAAATTTCTAGAGTGCTAATGGAACTTGTTAGTGAGGAGATATGTACACCGTAAGTGGATGTGTGTGGAACCCTCGATAGGAGGGTAGTTCGGATGAAGAACAAGTGGAAAGGTGGTAAATATTATTTCTAATGATGGAGGACAATCCACAAGTGGAGGTGCAATGTGCAAACAAGGATCAAGCCAACGAGAATATTAATACAAGTTTTGAAAGAAGTGATAACATAGAGCATGTGCAGGATGAGATAAAATAATTAGTAATTCCAACACAAGGGTGGGGTAAAGTGCCTAGAGGTGTAGAGGATGAGAGTCAAGCACAAAGGAAACTATGGGAGAGTATGCTCAAAAGACTAGATTCAACACTCATATATTTGTGAAGGAGATCATGGAGCATAAGCACATCTGAGTGGCTAACAATAGTTTGAGGAAGACCAATCATCAATAGAAGGTTCATTGAGTAGAGAAGAAACTAATAAACAACCAACACCAAAGGTAAACATGGTAACAACAATTGTGGCAAGTAGAAGTGCCCAAAGTTCACAAGAGATAGGAGGGAGGATCCCAAATGCCACATTGGTATGTGTGAAATGATATGGATGGTGAATGGAGATGAGGATGCATTATTGCAACTATTCCCAACAATAATGCACAACGTAGCAATTGATTGACACTTTGTTTCCATACTAAACCCATTATGATTTTTTTATAATGGGTTTCACCTTATCATTTGTTTTTTATTATACATTGTTTCATGATTTTTGTTTATGTTTTAATAAAACTGAGGTCATTTTGAAATTTTACAAAGGACTAAATTTGTATGCACGGAGGTGAAAAAGTTAAAAATTACCCCGCATATCCATATTAAGCTTGAGTCATCTATCTTCTGCTCTTATGGGCCCCAAAAAGGTTATCTTAATTTCTTTGTCTTCCTCTCATGTGGAGACAAAATAAATTAAAACTTCAAAGTGACTAGACATTTATTTAATCCTTGCCCTTACCTCATAAATGCATAGGAAGTTGTGATAAATTTAAAATATCCATTAAGATAGTGTAATGATGCATCATTTATCCACCATAATTACTCTTAGTAACTGCTCTTCTTTACATTTAATGGCCATATGATAACAAGATTTTGTGCAAATATTATGCATGATTTCTTAACCCAATTAACTCATCTTTTAATTAATTAAAATTACTTTGAACTATGCATTTTCATGTTGACATGACCATGCATTTAATTAGCATATCTTAAAGGATTTATATATTTGCTTGAAGTCTTTTTTTGAATTCACTGAGTGTTCAAGTTCTCATCTGGTGTCTTGTGCTATGAATACTTTTATTTGTTGCATTCACATTCTCTAAATTGAGAAGGAGCAAGACTGCCATCAACATGTCAATTATCAATGATAGTAATGATATACGAGTGATGATGTAAAGGACTTCTTGGATATCTACCAAAAATGCAAGAATGTATTTTGAAGCAGGAACAATTATAGGGATGACTCAAAGTACCTAAAAGCTATGGAGAATATCATAGAGTCAAGGCTTTCGAAGATGGGTACTTACTAGAAAAATGTGCACATGTGGTGTAGTGGATAATCCATAGAGTGGACTCAAAGAGAAATAAGGGATTTGAATAACAAGTTGGTTTCAAATTTTGATAGTGAAGCATTACATTCCATTTATAGACCCTCCTGAGAACTCTATCATCTATGAAAACCAGTACTAGTCCTTTGCTAAGAAATATAAGAGCATTGATGAAATTCTAAAGGGTAGGAGAGTGAACGAGAACAAAACCCCTATCTCAAAAATGAAAGGTATGTCATTTAGAATTTTAAGCTCAAAGTAAGATATGCTATGACCCAACTCTGGAGGCTTATGGGTAAGCTAGATACATCCCATTTTTTTATAAATTATGTGCAAGTAATAATTTTATTATCCTTGAAGGAGTTAAATTTGATTGATATTCTTTCCTTTTAGATAATTTATTTAGGAAGATTAAAAATTCAGAAATACTAGAGCCCTAGAGAGGCCTAGGTTCCATATGACTGCTTTTTTTATAGATATCTTATGTGCAGTCTCACCACTCAATATTAGAGAAGTTTCCTTTCTTAACTTTCTATAGAGGCCACCTATACATATATATTTTTATAAATCTTTGGAAGGAAAACATGAAGGAGAAAATTTTCTATTATATTCACTCTATTGTTTTTCCTTGTATTTATTCTTTATTAAACAATTCTTCTTACCCCTACTACACTAAGGAAGCCAAGAAGACTTTACAACCATATGCTAGCTTATTTATTCAAGCCCATCATAAATACATTAGACTTTGAGGCTTCAAAGAGAAGCCCCATTTGTTACCCAAGTGTGTACCAAATAAATTGCTACTCAAAGAGGTAGCTTATCATATGATGGGCAACCTCAATAGCTACATTAAAGAAATTCACTGGCTTATTCATGTGTTTTTCACCCATTCCTTTTTCCATTGAAGATTTATCATAGGAAATTTGGGACATCGTACATAGTTGGCCTCTTGATTTGATAAGGTTTGTATAAAAAATGTATATTTATAACATATTTTATAATCATGAGGGAAATTTAAAGCAGAATTTAAGGTCTATCAAAAAGATATGGTCTTTTGAATGTACACAAGGGGAGTTCAAAGTAGACCTTTCTAGGGGCATAGATTATTGGGCAAAGGTGGTTGAAATAAGGAAGAAGAATGCTTCGAGGCATGGCTTGGGAAGCTCAGATTAGGCCTCATTCCAAACTGGTACTTTGACTTCTTTCAAAAGGAGAAGTATTAAAGTAAAATAACAAATTGAATTCCTTGTGAGGATAGTTGTAGTAGAAGATACTCTTGTACAAACAAGGAAAAAGGACCTAAAAATGGAGTATGATGTTTTTGAAAACTTGTTAAGTGTCAGTAGTAGGAACCTTACGAGAGAAATTGTCTACTCAAACTTAAGACTTTTACAAACTCAAGGTAAAAATTCAAGATTTCAAAAAGTTTCATATAATAAGGAATAAGATTTCAAAAAATTTCATAAAATAAAGAAGAAGAAACCAATTGACATAGTAGACCCATATATATTCTTCTCAACTAATTTAAGTTTTTCAAGTGAGAAAGAAGAATTTGCAAAAGGGACAATTGTCTCTTGTTGATAATGAAACATTTATTAACTTTGTTGATTTACCCACAAAGTGATAGGCTAGTTGGTAGCGACCCGGAGGGTCGGGATCCCATTGAATTTATTTTTACCTAGAAGACTAGGGATTATAGAGGTTCCCTATGCAATTAAAATAAATAAATAAATACTTTGTTTATTTTTTTGAAATATAAAGTTCAAACTGAACAAGTTTTGTTAACCATTTAGGTTCAACAAAAAATTCAAAAAGAAATTGAAGTTGATATTCTTCAAAGTACAATGTATGGTAATTAATTTTAAATAAGCTAAAAGTATTGATCAACAAGAATTAATGAATATTGGAGCCAAACCTTATTAACACCCACATCACTATGGTCATCGTTAATGCTGACAATAATATTTGACATGATTTAATGGTCAAAATTACAAGAGAAGCTCATGATCTCATCCAAAATTTTTTAATTTATAAACATCACATGTTATCATACGATGACACCTAATGTCAATCAAAGTTGATTTAGTATGGATCAATATTGATTCAAGTTATCAATCCTGTGAACATTTATGAAGATCTTAATCACATATTTGATATCTTCTACTTGTGCTCTAAAGATGAATCATTTCCATCTATTATTTAGTAAGGATTATGAAGTACACATCCTTAAAATTGTATCTCTAATTATTTATAATGAATTACCTTCATTTACATTCCCGTGTGATATTTGATATCCTATTTTCTATTCATTTATAAAACCTCACACATTTCATTTAAGTATTACCTCTAAGTCTATTATAAATACTTTTGAATTATGCTGCTTCAACTTATATTCACACTATGACAATGCTTGGTGTCACCAGGCCCAATTTCGATTGCAACTTCCACCTGTCCGCACCAAGTGAATGCTTGTAATGGAATCATTTGAGTTGCCTTCATGTTGTTAACTATATTAACAAATATGAATATCTTGTACTGCATTCTTCATGATTCTTATTCTTATTACAAATATAACATCAAAACACATCTTTGAGTAGGGCATGTCTGGTGACAAACAACCTTCTACTTGGTGTCCTCATATCTGTCTTTGCAATTACCTCCATAAAGTATGCATAACAATATTTATAATATGATATATTCAATATTTAATTTTTTTAAAGGTTTATATGGGATGCAAACATGTCTCACTTATATTAAGTCATAATGATATTACGATAGCTTCATAATTATGTATATATCATTTGGCAAGATTTGAACCTATGTTTCCAAGCTATGCTAGATGATATATTCAATATTTATTAATGAGTGGATGGATTAGTATTTTCAGATCAACCAAAGGTGCTTGCTCAAGTTTACATAATTTTATAACATTATTTGTTAAGTTGGACAACTGAACCAATCTTGTTCTTAGCCATTTGTGATGCACCTTTAACCATAGATCAACTTATTTGCAAGCATGTGATAATTTTGAAAGTTGGAATAACAGTGGAGGCTTTGTTCCAATTATTTTAAAATATTCAATCATTTTCCAGGATCCTATTAAAATTTTGTTAGATAAACTTTACGGTTGATGAGATTTCTAACTCTCTATTCTTAATCATCTCTTCATCCTTGTAATTAATTATGCATTTAAAAACTAAATAATCCTAGTTTATGTGTCCAATTCATCTCAATTACATGCTAGAGTCTTAGTTTCCATGAATAGTTGTACTAAATGAAGTGTACATGCACCTGTCCAGATGATTAACTGCATGTATGTTAGACTAATTGAGGTCTTTGTCCATGCCCAATTCAAAGGTAATTTGAAAGATTTTTATATGTCATCGATGAAGAATAAACATCATTAATTTTGGTGGATAACTTTTGTCATTTCCTTCTTAGTTTATCTATGTTTTTGCATTCTATTTTTTTAATGTTGTTGTTATGATTTTGTTGAAGGTTCTTATCAATGGTTCAAATTGAGGCTGAAGTTATTATTAGTCCATTTTCTGAATAAATTAGGATTTTCATGTGGATGGTTGATACTAATCCAATGTTTTGTTTATTTGTTTTGGTAAAGGGTAAACTAAATATTTGTAATAAAAGCATTCATATGTCTATAAGATATATTTTGTTTTATCAATTTTAATCATTTTGTCAATGCGGTGAGGTTTTCCCTGATCTGATATGCCTTTTTAATGTTGAAAAACTTTTTGCATTTTCCATGTTTATTTAGAAAATAATTAATTCTAAACAAAATGAAATTAGAATAAACCATCTAATAAAGTATGTATTTCCTCATTGGAAAATTTTGGTCAGTAGAGTGCAGTTAGAGAGGGACAAGAAAAAGCCACAAACACAAAGCATGTTAGGTTATTATTTATTTATTTTTAGTATAGTGGATAAATAGTATACATAAAGAGAAAAATAGTTAGTTCATTCCATTCAAAGGGGCCTTAGGATAGCTTGTGCATTTTATGAATAAATTCACTAGATGCATGTCGATTTAATCTAAGGTATACCATGAACATTGCAGGTAACATGAACACTAAAGCAATTGCTTGAAACTTGGCTCCCAGTTCATTGAGCTTAGTCCCATTGACAAAATCAAAGATGGCTAATGAGTCAAATTGGCCAGCAAGATGAAGCTTCTCTTACAATGTTATAAGTGATACTGTCTTTCTAAATTATGGAAGATATTTTATGTTTTAATTATTTTGATACAAATTAGGTTGGTATATTCTAAACACCTCTTATTTGTGCCTTTATTTGGACTCTCCAACATATTCTTCAATAGCAGTCTTTAAGATGAGCACACGATGTCTGGTAGAAAAGACCTTTTAGATAACTAGCACAAAAATCATATGGAGTATAGACTCTTCAACACAACCAATAAAAGTGTTGCTTCCATCTCCAACCAGTTTATGGTATCATAAGGAAAGAATTTAGCATATAGTTAGATTCTTGTAATCTCATCATCTAGACAATTAAATTTGTTGTCCAAAAAGATGCCTTATGTTAATGTTTTGTTCTCTTTTGCTATCAAAGGTTGTAAACTCTTTTTATATTCTTCTTGGTGCATCCAACTATTGCCTTGTCTTTAGTCATTTGGTTTTCTATAGAATATTTGATGGATTTTGTTAGTGAATTTTGAATAGAATCATTTTCTGAATGCAACTCACTACAACTGCTTTTAAGTCTTCAACCTTGGTCTTTATTGGGCCCTCTTTTTTTAAGGTATTCCTTCCACATATTTATTTATATTTTATGGCTTTGTCCTTTTTTTCTAACTTGTTAAGAGTTTACCTATTTATGAGTTAAGCCTAAGCTCTAGTTATAATTTTTAATTTTCAAATTATATTATAGTGTGGGTATTTTAAAGATGTTATTTTGGTTCCCTTTTCAATTGTTAGGCTTCTTTGAACATAACTTGTTATTGAAACTTGTACTTTTAATTTTGATTTACCATTTTGGTTTTTTGTGTATATATTTCTTCCTTAATTGTAGGATAGATTAATTGATAAGAAATTTGCATATGTGATTCACCATAAATGAACCCAAGTTGTACTAAAATTATTTGAAGGAAAATAGTCTTTTTGTATTTGTGATAGATTCTATCAATCATTTTTTTTTTTGTGGAAAACATCCTAGAAGGGATTCCACTTTTGGGTAAGACCCAAGGAGGCAGGGGTATCTCTTCCACCAAAAACACCTAGGACAACACAAAACAAGAGCACACAAACACAAACACACAAAAAGCTAAAATAAATAAAGCATACTTCTTGAGTGTGTTGACAAGAAAAAGCACAATCAAACACAAAAAAAGACACGAACCACATAGAACAAACACACAAACAACATAGGAAAACACAATCAAATAAAACACACACAAAAATAAATAAATAAAAATAAAATTAAAAAATGACAAAAATAAACAATCCCAAAACACAAAACACATGGAGAAAATCACCAACACAACATAACAAACACTACCATAACAAAACATCAAAAAGAAACAAAAAACCACAGAACATGAAACACACAGAAAAAACCCCCAAAAATAACAAAACAAAACAAAACCAAAACATAAACAAAAAAATGAATCAAGTACACCACAAACGAAAATCTAAAAAATAAATACAACAAAAACTAAGCCAAAGGAGCTATTGACAAATCCAACAAAATACGATAACACTAAAAAAAAACAAAGCTTAACAAATTACCAAAAATATCAGAAATTGCTTAGCAAAATAGCTAGAGCTTCCAACATTGCCATAAAGAGATTGACTATAAACCTTAGGATTATGGCATCCTTATCCTTTTATTTGTATCTTGCTTCATTCCAATTGGGACTATAGGCTGGTTACTTTGTACCACGACACAACTATTGGAATTTGTATGGTCTTTTTGAGGAGATTCTATCAATCATTTTATTGAGGGATATTTGCATGAATATATTTTATGATTTTATTTTGGGCTCTCCAAATATTTATTATTTTTTCCCCAACAAAAAAAAAAAAATTTCTAATAAAGGCTTTTAATTTTTTAAATTATTTTATTTCACCCCCCCCCCCCAAAAAATTTCTCTCCTCCTCTTTTTTTATTTTTTTTTTTTTTTTTTTTTTAATATATTATATATAACACACCTCTCTTAAAAAAAAAAAAACACAACATATTCACACAAAAAAAAAAACCACCGCCCCCCCCCCCCAAACCGCGCCCCCCCCCCCCCCCCCGCCCCCCCCCCGCCCCCCCCCCCCCCCCCCCCCCCCCCCCCCCCCCCCCCCCCCCCCCCCCCCCCCCCCCCCCCCCCCCCCCCCCCCCCCCCCCCCCCCCCCCCCCCCCCCCCCCCCCCCCCCCCCCCCCCCCCCCCCCCCACCCCCCCCCACCCACACACTCCACACACCCCCCCCACACACCCCCCCCCCCCCCCCCCCACCCCCCCCCCCCCCCCCCCCCCCCCCCCCCCCCCCCCCCCCCCCCCCCCCCCCCCCCCCCCCCCCCACCCCCCCCCCCCCCCCCCCCCCCCCCCCCCCCCCCCCCCCCCCCCCCCCCCCCCCCCCCCCCCCCCCCACACCCCCCCCCCACACCCCCCCACCCCCACACCCCACCCACACACAACTCCCCAACACAACACCACAAACCCCCACCCCCCCCCCCCCCCCCCCCCCCCCCCCCCACACCCCCCCCCCCCCCCACCCCCCCCCCCCCCCCCACCCACCCCACCACCCCCCCTCCCCCCCCCCCCCCCCCCCCCCCCCCCCCCCCCCCCCCCCCCCCCCCCCCCCCCCCCCCCCCCCCCCCCCCCCCCCCCCCCCCACACCCCCCCCCCCCCCCCCCCCCCCCCCCCCCCACCCCCCCCTCCCCCCACACCCCCCCCCCCCCCCCCCCCCCCCCCCCCCCCCCCCCCCCCCCCCCCCCCCCCCCCCCCCCCCCCCCCCCCCCCCCCCCCCCCCCCCCCCTCCCCCACACCCCCCAACCCCCCCCACCCACAACACCACCCCCCACCCCCCCCCACCCCCCCCCCCCCCCCCCCCCCCCCCCCCCCCCCCCCCCCCCCCCCCCCCCCCCCCCCCCCCCCCCCCCCCCCACCCCCCCCACCACCCCCCCCCCCCCACCCACAACCCCCCACACACCCCCCAACCCAAAAACCCCAACCCACACCAACCCCACCCCCCACACCCCCCCCCCCCCCCCCCCCCCCCCCCCACCCCCCACACCCCCCCCCCCACCCCCCCACCCCCCCACCCCCCCCCAACACACAAAAAAAACAAAAAAAAAAAAAAACCACACACACACACTCCCCCACACACCCCCCCCCCCACACACCCCAAACACAACCCACCCACCCACCAAAACCCCCAAAAACCCCAACCCCCCCCCCCCCCCCCCCCCCCCCCCCCCCCCCCCCCCCCCCCCCCCCCCCCCCCCCCCCCCCCCCCCCCCCCCCCCCCCCCTCCCCCCCCCCCCCCCCCCCCCCCCCCCGCCCCCCCCCCCCCCCCCCCCCCCCCCCCCCCCCCCCCCCCCCCCCCCCCCCCCCCCCCCCCCCCCCCCCCCCCCCCCCCCCCCCCCCCCCCCCCCCCCCCCCCCCCCCCCCCCCCCCCCCCCCCCCCCCCCCCCCCCCCCCCCCCCCCCCCCCCCCCCCCCCCCCCCCCCCCCCCCCCCCCTTATTACTATAGTATTGCTTCCATGTCCCTTGATGGTGCTTTGTTTTCTTCCTCATTGATGCTTCCACTTCTCAACACATCAGCATAGGTCTTAGGTTCCTCTTTAATCATTTTCTTTGATGCCTCTATTTCTTTTGATCTTGACTCCTCTTTGTGTTTCTCTTGACCTTATTCAAAACCAAGTCCAATATTTATAAATGGAGATCTCTATACTTTGATAATATCATCCAATATTTTGAGCTTTTCTTAAACTGAGATATCTTATCATTAATTTTGTCAAGTCCCTTCCTTAGAGAGATAACTTCATTTTCTAGTCTTTCACATTCTAGCTCTTTTACCTTTAACTGCACAGCCATACCTTCTTCAATTTTCCTTACCTCTTCAACTTTAATATTTAAATCGATGAGATCTTGTAGAAGCTTTGCCTTTGTTTTCTCATCCTCTTGTACTTGAGCCTTCAATATTAAGCTCTCTCTTTCTAACTCTTCAAGATCAATATCAAGTTCCTCTTCCAAATCATTTGTGGCTTCTTCTTCCTTTTCTAAATATTTCTCTTTTTCTTGGTCTTCAACTACAGGATCATCTTCTTTCTCTTTTTCTTGATCTTTGACAACAGGAGCATCTTCATTCTCTTCTATGGCAAAAATTAGGATTTCTTCTTTTTCACTATCTGAGAGGCTTTCATCACTGCTACTGGAAGCACTACTTGCTTATTCAACATAAAATCTCTTCTTGTGTCTTTGAAAGATCTTCTTCTCATGCTTGCCTTGACCATGCCTATTTTTCTTTTCATGATAGAATTTCCTTTCCTTATTTTTCTTGTATTCCTTTTCTTCTTCACTGCTACTATTTTTAGCTTGTGGAAAATTAGCTGCATAGTGACCAATATTACCATAGCTAAAACATTTGTGTTTTCTTGGATCCTTCTTATTTCTTCTCATAAAGTTAGCCTCTTCTTCACTGCTACTATTTTTAGCTTGTGGACAATTAGCTGCATAGTGACCAATGTTACCACAACTAAAACATTTGTATTTTCTTGGATCCTTCTTATTTCTTCTCTCAAAGTTAGTCTCTTCTCCACTGCTTGATTCTTTACTTTATTTTGGTTCTTTATTCTTTGCCATTTATGTTCCTGTAAGATCTTCCTTCAAGCTATTAGGCTTTCATGAAGGAACCCGCTCTGATACCAATTGAAGAACACAAGCTTATACTAAGAGGGGGGAGTGAACAATATAAGATAAAACTTTTCACTTTTCAATACAAATGATAACAATAATAATATCAATGTAGTAAATAAAACAATGCATAAATCATCACACATATGAGAGATAGATTTAACATGGTTCACCCAATGTGGGCTACATCTACGGATAAATATTGCTTATAAATTTCTCAACAAATTTTGGGGGCTCCAACCCATAGGAGAAACCAATCCCCTATTACAATGTTCGTGGACACCAATCCACAGGATATACCAATCCCCTCTCAAGTTTGTGGACACCACTCCATATGGACACCACTCCACAGGAGACACCAATCTCCTCTACTTTGGTCTGCTCCAAGACCTGCTCATAACTCTGCTCAAATATGCTCAACAAAACCTGCTCAAATCTTCTCACAAAGCCTGTTCAAATCAACTCACAAAACCTGCTTAAATCAGCTCACAAAGCCTGCTCAAAAGGCCTACTCAATTCTACTCTAAAACCTTCTCAAATCTACTCACACAACCTGCTAATAACCTGCTCAATCATGCTCATAAATTCTACTCAATATTGCTCAAATATTGCAAATAAATAATGCTAATATCTTTCCAAATCTCGCATACAAACAATGCTCATAACTTTTCAAATATGCTTTCCTCTACTATAGCAATTCAGACATATTCTACCCAAAATTATTTTTCTTCATGAACATATAGAAAATAATATGCATTACAAATACCCAATATATTCTTTCACATTCATTAAGTCTATTGCTTTCTCATATCTCACATTCATTACATTGAAGGATAGCTTTTAAACTTAGCACTTGACAACTGACCTTGTAATGTCCTTTTATTGAGTGAATCCTTTCATACTATCTTTGTAATTTTTGACACTTTGGTTTGCTTTACAACACTCTTTCTATTTATGTGAGACTATTCTATTTTGCTTACTTCCACATTCTCTTCAAAATCAATCATGAACAATACACAAACTTGTTTACAAATTTGATCTATAACTCTTGCACATTCACTCTCTTCTTTCAATCAAAACCAATGCACATCTAATCATTCCTTATACCTCCAACCATATGATAACAAAATATTTTCTTCAACCAAAACACTTTGAGAAAGGAATTAAATCACCATACCTCTAAATCTGTCTCAATGATTAGGATGAGCTTTCCAAACTTGTATTTACAAAAATAGTTCCCTTTTTGTTCCTTCAAAAATCTGGTTAGTATTTTTTTCTTTCTTGCATAGATATTAAACCCCCTTTTTAATATTTAAAATACAATTTAAAATCAATCACAATTACACCTTATATCTTCTTTTTATAACATGCACAAGTACAAATAAATTTAACCATAATACACCTTATATCTCCTTTACTAATGCACAAATAAATTTAACTTTATAACTCCCTCACACAATATGTAAAATGCAATTTTCAATTAATCACAATATACCTTATGACTCCCTCACACAATATGCAACATACAATTTTCAATTAATCGTAATACACCTTATAACTCCCTAACATAATAACACACAATGTAAACCTTATATCTCTCTAAAATAAAATTTCATAGTAAAATCAATTCAAAACCTTATGTCTCCCTAAATTTAATTTAATCAAAAATTATTTTACCCTTACCACACACAACTGCCATGAATCAACCCTGTAACCTCTTGCTTGCCCACGCCCTAGTGCAAGCTAGGCTACCATTCGAGCTAGCCATCTGCACGAAAACCAAGGTGCACGATTTGTATTTTAAAGTCTTTTTTGAATTCCTCTCTGACCAAAATCTCAGCAAAACAATGATGCTGCAAATCGTCCCTGTGACCTTCTATTCTACAATGCTCTAGCACAGGCTAGGCTACCGTCTGGGCTAGCCACCCAGATGGAATCATGAATGCACTATCTTCTTCTTATTTTCATTTTTGATTCTACCTCCAAAGACGTGCATGCTTCCCTTTCTTATCTTTTGCTCTCCACAAATTTCACACGAAGGAATTTTTGATTTGCGCTTCTTCAAAACCTTGCTCAAATGAATTATTACTTCCCATTTATATATGTTATTCGTTTTCACCATGGAACGTCGACACTATATTTTTCTTAAATATTTTTGACTTTATGCTTGCTCTTAATGACATTGACGCATTTTAAACTTACACTTGTTTATATTATAATATTTTAAATCTTTGGGTTTAAATATTATAATATTTTACTTTTTAAACCTTAGTCCAAAACCTTCTATAATTTCAAAACTTTTGTCCCAAGCTTTTAAACTTTTGTCCTTCTTTTATACCTTTTGTCCGAAGCACTTTTAAACCTTTGTCCATATTTTTTATAATATTTAAATTTGATATTTAAATATTTTAATCCTTACAAATAATTATCTTGCATTGCAATAAACTTTCCTTGTAATATATAGTTACCCTGGATGATTTTCCACTATTTTCTATTTATAAAACCCATATTTGACCTCAATGATATATTGTCAATCCTTATAAACATTTCACCCTTGAAGAATATTTCATGCTCGTTTGACATCAATGACAACTCAATATTTCCAATACCAAATAGTATTACCACAATATTTCAATGAACCAAATAGTAATAATACAACAAACCATATCATCATAACACCCAAGAGAAGTAAACCTTGATGTGCTCTTTTTAATCCAAATATTCTCATCAATCAGACTTTAGCCCCATGGGTCTAGTCAACTTCTAATATTGTATAAGTTTTAAAACTAATTTACAAAACTATAATTGAGAAGTACTTGACTAGAAAAATTTGATATTTTTTTTAATACTGGACCATTATGTCTATGCACTTTTCTTAGCTCTTAACTATTGAGGACTATACTAGCTCTAAAAATTATAATCCATTTGTTAATTTTTTTGTGTGAGGCTTATAATTTGGATGGTCCTTTTTAATTGTTTTCTATTGATCCTTTGTTTCAAGGCTCTTGAAATTGGTTTATCCATATTTTGAGGTAATAATTGGTTCCTCACATTTTTCAATTAGTATTTATTTATTTTTAGAATATTATTGTAATTGGTTAGAATATTTGCACATGATCAGAGTAGATTGAAGCTGACAACAAACTTGTTTTAGTTTAATTAAAATAAAATACCATTTTGATGACTTATCTTAAGCTTGTATTTATCAATCTGGAATTTTTACGAGTTGTTTGGTTGTCATTTTACTTGGTTTTATATATTATATTTGATATGCTTTGTAATTGTTTTTCTAATTATCCTTTGATCCAAGGCTCTTAAAATAGGCATTTCCATTTTTTGAGATAATAACTAGTTCTTCTATCATAAGCATGAGCAATTTTTAATTAGTTCATGTTAAATATTTTTCCATAATATTTTTCCCATTGGTTAAAATGTCTATGCATGATGAGAGCATATTGAAGATCAACGTAAATTTGTTTTGCTTCAAATAATAGAAATACCATTTTTAAGGACGTATCCTAAGCTTATATTTGTTAGATTGTGGAGCTTTTGCAAAATGTGTGGATATGCTTTTACTTGATTTTAGGTGTTATTCTTGAAATGTTGTCATGTTTGTTGCTGAGAATTTTAAAACATTTATGAGGAAATTTTCTTGGACATTTTATTATCATGCGTATGTAGACTTGAGTGCAATTTCTTCTACATTAAGTGATTAAGTGTTTTTTCTTAGAACATTTTCATAATAAATTTTAATAGGTACATTTTGATATACGATTTTTTTAGGAATGATAGAAATGTGAGACATTTCTTTTTTGTGCATTTGTTGAATGAATCAAATAATGAATTAAGCATAGCTATTAGATTTGGTCTAGTTTAGAAATTTCTAATTGAACCAAACTGGTTTACTTAGGTTTGGTCCAATTTTTATTTTTTTATTTGTAATTTTTTAATAAAATATGGCTTATAAAAAATAATTTATACATTTATAAAATAAAAAAATAGTTATATGTAAACAATATAAGAAAATTTGAATTTTTTTACGTTTTATTTACATATATTTATATTTTTTATGGATATATATATAATCCAAACTTTTTTGGATTTAACCAAACCTCTTGAAATTTGAAAGTTTTTAACCTTTGAACCTCCAATTTGAACCTTTTTAATTAATAGTAGACTTGTTGTATAAGATGAGACCTGATGGACTTTTGAGAAGATGTGTAATAGAAGAGGAAGTCAATGAAGGGTTGGTAGGAGGGCATATGTGATCAAATACAATGACACGAAAAGTGCTTTTGGTAAGGTTGTGGTGGCCCACCCTTTATCACGAAGTGAAGGAGTTTGTCAAGATATGTGATACGTACCAACAAGCCAAAAAATCATTGCGAAGGGACTTCATACCATTACATCCATCACAACCACATAAGCTATTTGAGATATGGTGTCTTGATTTTGTGGGACCTTTGTGAACAAGGTCGATATATAGTGGTAGCAATAGAGTACTTGAAAAAATGGGTCGAGGCAAGAGCATTGCCAAACAATTATTCAAAGAGGATGACTCGATTTCTATATGAGTAAGTGATCACAAGGTTCAAAATAGCTTTGTAGCTGACAAGTGATAGAGGAGGCCATTTTATCAATAAATTCCTTACAAAATTAATCACAAAATTTAAGATTTTAGATTCATTATCAAGTTGGTATAACCTTAGGTTGAACGACTAGTTGGAAGCAAAAAATAAATTCTTGGTTTCCATTATGTATAAGACTTGTGAGGGTAAAGGTGCTAACTAGGAGGAGAGACTACCATAAGGTTTGTGGGTGTCCAAAACTACCTTTAAGCCAACAACAAACCATACACCATTCTAGTTGATGTATTGGTAAGAAGCTATTGTACCAGTAGAGTTCCTAGTACCAAGTCTAAGAGTGGTGGTGCAGAACCATTTGGGTGACCAAGAAATCCTAGAGGAGAGGCTTGCAACACTAGTGAAACTAGATGAAAAGAGGGTGATGGCACAATGGACAACATAGATCACTTAGCGATAGAGAAAGTTGTGATATGACCAACACCTATGGAAGATGGAATTAAAACCTAGTGACTTGATCCTAAGATATAATGCCAAAAGAGAGATCAAGCCAAGAAAACTAAAAACTTTATGGCTTGGACCCTTCCAATTAATTGATATGATTGATAATGGCGTAATAAAATTGTAAAAACTAAATGGAACAATTATACCTGAAATAGTTAATTGGTTGAAATTGAAACCATACCAAGTGAAACTAGAAGTAAATATGGTTGATTTTGATCTAGGAAAAATGACAAGTGTAAAGGAAGGATGGTGACAACACCATATTAGTCTACACTAGAATTCAAGGGAATAATAGTTCAAGAAGGAGAATCAAGTCAAAGCATGCAAGAAGAAAAAAACAAAGAATAAAGAATTGAGAGTGATATAAGATTAAGGTAATTGTTTAGAAATACAGGAGAATAGCCCATGATAGAACAAGAAGATTTGGAATCTCATTCTACAAAGTGAATATGTGTATAGGTTCATGTACAGTTCCCAAACATGGAAGAGGAAAAATGACTTAGATCACTGATATATGATGATGTGATGCAACTAGAGTATGAAGAAATAAGCCCATTAGCACAACTTTGTATGTAATAGTAGAGGATACACCTCAAAACATAAATTTATCAAGAGGAGTATAAAATGTTGTAAAGACACAATGTGCAAATGGGAGTGCCAATTGCTCATGATATTGAAAGGACCATTCAAAACCTAGATGTAATTGAAGCAAGAAGACAGGAGGTGTTGAATGAAATAGAGCAACAAAGGTGGAATAGAGAGGAAATGACTCAACTATTGTAGAGAGATGTTTTTGAAATACCAATATCATAGGGAAAATATGGTAGGCACTAGCGAAAGAATACCACTAGTATTTCCTCCACAAGCTCAAGTGATTCAAGTAGTAGCTTATATACACTTAGATTTAACACAAGCAATGGCAGTTTGAGTTTTAGGATGGATGTATCAAGAATGCAACCAATCCCTAAGCATGACCCTGAGGGAGAAAGGTAAATGAGAAGGTGAGTAAGTGATACGCTAACAAATGCCATAGAAGAAATACAAGGTAAAAGTAGTTTTCATGAACTACTGAAGTTGTTACATCAGTACTAAAAAGTAGTAACATAAGCAATATGGGAATATCATCAAGTCTTCCCCATTGTCCATGGTTGCTTGACCAAGGTAGGAGTTTAGTTGGCCTCCATCCTAGTAGTTTGTAGGGAATAATCTCCCTTCAACTATCCCTAGGCCACATGATCAATGAGAAAGGCTACAAGTATATTTTCTTGTTCATGTACAAAAAAACCAAAGATGATATAACTAGCAAGTTGGCTTGTCAAGACCACCTCTTGGTTCACATCCAAACTAAACATGTTGTAATAGATAATCGAGGAATCAAGGGGAGAATACAAATAAACTTCAAATAGCTTGGAGGAAGGAATAGGCAGTTCCAAGTTAGGGAGGCTTGATTAGAAGAGAGAATTCATGGAATAAACCTAAAAGTAGATCATCATGAAGGAGATTAAGAAGATGATGACAAGGACCAAGGCAAGAGCAAGAAAATGAAGTACTTGATTGGATGTAATAGGTACCAAGATTATCATACAATATTTAAGGAAGCAACAGGTTGAATGAAGGTTGTACTAGTGAAGGCCATACTAATGAAGGTTGTACCAATGAGGGTTGTACTAGCGAAGGCTATACCAATGGGTGTCATATCTATTTAGGTCATATGGATGACATAAGAATTGGTAAAATAGGTGTAGACATTGGAACAACAAGGACATGAATTGGTATGATAGGTGGTATGACAAATGTTGATAATGGCATGGTAGAGGTAAAATATCACCATACAGGTCAAATGGTAGATCAGGCAGATGGTCACCGATTGCAGGAGAGATTCATTGGTAGACTAAATGATTGAAGCAACAATTACCATTACTGTACAAATTGTACGATGCACTTAGACACAAAAAGGGGAACATTTCAATTTTGAATATATATATATATATACAAATAGAAAAATAAAAAAAAAACAAAAATATAAAAGAGAAAAAGATAAATAAAAATGTGAAAAGCAATTTCTTGTAGGGTGGTGAGGTGACGGCTAGAAAATAGTTGCATGGGTAGCAACTACCTTCGGCCAATCCTATAAATAGATGTACATAGGGAGGCTCGAGTCATTCAATTGTGTTCAACATTTGTAGGAAAGGGAGGATAGAGTGCATCTAAGGTGAATGATTGAGTAGCAAGTGGAAGAAGTTACAACACATAGGCATTGTAGGAGTTGTTGGTAATAGGAGAAGCCACCAACAAATGACAACAATAGAGGCCATTAATTGAAGGGAAAAGAATGGGACCATGATAAATTGCTACATAGAAGTATTTTTTGAAAATAATTGTAGTCGTACAGAGGGGAGAGGGCATGAATATTATTTAGAAATAGGCAAGAGAAGTCATAGATGAATGGTGTAGAATACATAATGGTAAAAGTAATGCAAATTATGTAGAGATGTGCAATGGAGGTTGTCATGCGACTCATGCAAGGTAGTTTTTGAGGTGATTCATGCCATAAAAATAGCTAAAAATACTATGTCATACCAGTTAAAAGATAGATGTTGTCGTACTAAGTGCAAGTCTACCAGGTGTCATACTAGTCAGACAAGGAGAGCTACAATACTAGTCAAAAGAAAAAGGTTGCACTACCAATTGGAAAATAAAGACTACCATACCAAATAGGAAGAGGAGGGTTGTACAACTAGGAAGGTTGTCATACCAATAGGATGTCATACCAGTTATAAGCAGATAGTATGTGTCATACCAAGTGGAGTAAAATGGTAGGTGTTATACCAATGTTGGGAGTAGATAGCAGAGGTTGTACAAACAATAGTAGATATTTGAAATAGAAGTTGCAAAAAATACTCCACATTCAAGAGATGATGGAGTGGGAAAAAATAGAATCGAGAAGAAATCCAACAAGAGTAGGAAGGAGAGATGAAAGTGTTAGAACCAATGTGAGAATAAGTCTCACAAATCATATACAAGAATGAGAAAAGGAGTATGGTTTTGACACAAAGTAGAGTAGACGTAGGCAACATACTAGAATTTTACGAGAACCTTGAGCTAACACTCTAGAGGAGCAGAGAGTGGGGGAATTACGACATAAAGAGAAAGAATACCAATACCACTGAAGGACATTATATGGCAATGGCCGATGAGAGAATTTTGTTGTAAGTGGTAGAAGGCAAGTACATACAATCACTTGTTGAAAGTTGTGTTAAGGAATGCCAGTGTGAGTTGCATACTGCATATTCTAAACTTTGACAAGGAATTCTTGAATAATTACCTATTGCAGATGTTGGAGATATATAATCCACTACAAAATGCCAACAAAGTGAATATTGGTGACAAGAAGGTGTAGGTAGTATTTTTACCTAGCAATTTCCAAAGAATATTTGAATTGTTGAAGCATGGATAGTCAGTTAAAAAATATATAATATATCAGATATGGTGGAATAAAATGATTTTGAAACTTACCATTATGAACCCAAACAAAGAAACAAAGATGATGAAGCATGGGATTCATGGAATAAAGCAACAATAACTAAAATTAATGAAGTTGTAGTGCACCATGAATGTGATAATGTCCAAGTTGTAAGTAAAACAATGATGTTTAGAGATACGTACATGGCTTGCTTCAATGAAGGGTGTTGAATATGATTGGGCATCATAACTATTATAGCACATTAATAATTTCTTTATGCAATACCCAAATAAATTTTCAATGATGTTTCATGCTATTGCATTGTTGATGAATGTTGTGACACAAAAAAGTTACAGTTTCCTAGTTTGTATCCTCCAAGGGAGATAGCGGAGCAAAAGCCTACAATCATGGGGTGGCTCAATGTGATGTCATTCTCAAAGGCAAAAGCAACTACTCTGATAAGAACAAAGAAAATACTAAAGAGGAAGGACTTGCTAGATGATAAGACAAGCAAGGATTCAGATGATGTTGAAAGGCAACCAAAACAACCAGTATCAGAGAAGAGGTATAGGAGATTAGTTCATGATATTGAAGAAGGTGCTTAAAGAGCATAATAGTCTATGGAAAATACTACACAACAAGAAGTTATGCAATAGGCATAGAGACCAAAAAAAGTTATGGATATGGATAGAGAGATACACAATGTGATGGATGCGATTTATGTGGAAGCAATAAGTGAGATGTGATTTGAGTCACCTGACATTTATGTAAAGTTTGAGTGGCATATAGATCAATGTGCATCACCTTAGTTGCGAGAAGATTCTTTTTTGAAATCACATCCACAATAGAGGAGCTAGTAAGGAAAGAACCAATTCCAGCCAACGTGACAAGAAGAGGAAAACAATGAACAAAGGAGGACACAATGCCAAAAAAAGTAGAAGTAGAGAAAGGAAGGCAACAAATAGTAAAATATAAATTGATAAATAAAGGAGTAACAAATGGCTAGCATCATGCAACAACTTATATCAAAAGTCAAGAAAGCAAATAAGATCATCAATATGAGATGTGATGGTGAAGAAAATAGAGAGGAGAATCTTATTGAGGAAGATACTGAGGTTGAAATCCTAGTAGAAATATGTGAATATTTCTTGGTTGAAGTATTAAATCTTAGACATCCAATAGACTTGGGAGAGCATGCGAAGGAATATATTGAGGTGCTCTTTGATAACATGATGAAGATTCTAGATTGTACAAGATTAGAATTCATGATGGGTTGCATTGGACAATTGAAAATGTGGCAATTGATGGTGTATGAAGAAATGAATAAAGTAATACAATGGGTTCAAGATGAAGAAATAATAAAGGAACTCACAAAAATCCATCAAAAGCAACCATAGGAATTGCAGGTTGGTAACATCCAAAGGATGGTTGTAATATCAACCGTTACCCCTACAAATTTAAGAATATTAATGATCTTGGGATCAATTAGTGCCTGATAGAAGGGGCATGACCCTAATGAACCCTCCAAAAAATTCTAATAAAATAATTTTATGAAGGATAGGAAAATATTAATTATCTTTTGGAGAAGATAATTAATAGGGGTTGAAAGAAATGAAACCGCAAAAAAAACAAAGATAAATAGTGAAAATAACAACAAGATAAAAACAGAGATTAAAAAACAAAGAACCACTAAAAAACCCATGGTCCTAATTAAAAAAACTCACCATCAAAAAACTAAAACTACCAGCAAAATGAACCCATAAAAAAAAACACACTCACAAAGACCCTACCCAACAAGACAATAGATAAGCCAACATCAATAAAAAAAGACAAGGAAAAAAAACCCTATAAAAAAAGAAAAAAAGACAGAAGAGAAGCCTAGGAGACCACAAAAAAAAAACAAAACAATAGAAAAAAAAAAAAGAACAAAAAAAAAAAAGAAAGAAAACCAAAAAAAGAAAAACCCTATACTAACTAAAAAAAAATAAAGAACCAAGAAAAACATGCACTAATAAAAAAAACACAAACGAAGACCAAAAAACGACAGCAAAAAGACAAGAACCCAAAAAAAACAAGACATCAAAAAAAAAAACAAACAGAAAAAAAACACAAAAAAACACAAAACAAAAGAAAAACAATAAAGACACCATAACCCAACCCATAAACCAAACAAAAAAATAATGCACAAAGCTCAAAAAAAACAACTAAAAACAAGAAAAGCAAAAAAAAAAACACAAAAAAAAAGAAAAGAACAAAAAAAAAACGACACCAAAAAAAACATAAAAAAAAACAAAAACAAAACCAAAAACACCACAAAAAAAACACCAAAAAAAAACAAAAAAAAAAAAAAAAAAAAAAAAAAAAAAAGAAAAGACAAAAAATAACCAAAATAATGAAAAAAAAACAAACAAAAAAAAGAAAATAAACAAAAAAAGCCAAAAAGAAAAACAAAAAACATATGCATAAGAAAATAAAACCATAAAACAAAGAAGAAAAGAAAAAGACATAAAAAAAACCAAAGAAAAAACAAAGATAGAAACCACCACAAAAAAAAAAAAAGAGAAAAAAAACAATAAAACAAAAAAAAGAGAAAATAAAAAGAAAAAGAAGAAAACAAAAAGAAAAAAAAAAAGAAAAAACAAAAAGCCAAACAAAACAGAGAAAAAGAAGAAAAAACCAAAAGAAAAAAAAAAAAAAAACCAAGAAAAAAAAACGAAAAAGAAAAGAAAAAAACACAAGAAAAAAAAGAAAGACAAAACATCATAAAAGGGAAAAAAAAAAAAAAAGAAAAAAAGCAAAAAAAGAAGAAAAGAAAAAAAATCACGAATACAAAAAAAAAAAAAAAAAAAGAAATGATAAAAAACAATAAAAAGCAAGAAAAGAAAAAAAAACAAAAAAAGAAAAAAAATAAAAACATAAAAGAGAAAAAAAAGAAATAAAAAAAAAAACAACGAGAAAAAATAAAAAGAGAAACAATAAAAAAAAAAAAAAAAAAAAAAACAGGAATAACCCAAAAAAGACCAAAAACAAAAAAAACCAAAAACAAAGATAGAAAAAGAGAAAAAGACAACAAAAAAAGACGAAAAAAAAAATAAAAAAAAGAATAAAAAAATAAGGAAAAAAAAAGGACAGAAAAAAAAGAGCACAAAAAAGAAAACACAGAGACCCAAGAAAAAAAAAAGAAGCGGGAAAAAAAAAGAAAAAAAAACAAAAAAGAAGAATACTAAAAAGAAAAAAAAAGAAAAGCAAAAAAAAAAATGAAGAAGACAAAATAAAGAAAAAAAAAAGAACATAAAAGGAAAAACATAAAAAGAAAAACCAAAGAAGACCAGATAAATAAGAAACCAAAAAAGAAGAGAAAAAGAACAAGAGAAATAAGAAGAAAACACAAAGAAAATGAAATAAAAAAGCTACAATAAACAAGAAAAAGAAAAAGGAAGAACCCAAGAAAAAAAAAAAAAAAGAAAAGACAAAATGAAAAAATAAAACCATAAAAGAAGCAAAAAAAAAGAACAAAAGAAAGAAAAAAAAACCAAGGAAAAAAACAGAAAACAAAAAAACAAAAAAAAAGAAGACAAACAAAAACAAAAACACAGAGGACACCAAGCAACACCGCGGAAAACAGAAATAAACCACGAAAAAAGAGAGAAAACACAAAGAACAAAAAACCTAAGCAATGAAAGAAACAAAGGAAGAAAGAAGATAGAAATAAAGAAACAACAAAAAAAAAAAAAAAAAGGAGAAAAAAAGAAAAAACAAGGCCAGAAAGAGAAAAACGAGAGAAAAAACAAAAAAAAAAAAAGAACACGAAAGAGAGAAAACACCCAAAGACAAAAAGGAAAAACGAACAGAAAGGGAAACGAAACAAAACAACCAACCACGAAAAAAGAAAAAAAGAACAAATAAAGAAACCAAGAACTAAAAAAGCAAAAAGAAAAAAAAAAAAAAACAGCAAGAAAAAACAACAGAAAAAAAAAACAAACAGACAAAAAACATAGAACAACAGAGGAGCAAAAACGTAAAAAAACAAACAAAAACGACAAGAATAGGAACAAAGACGAAAAAAAAAAAAAACAAAAGACAAAAAAAACCCAAGAAAAAAAAAGAAAGAAAAAGGAAACCAAGCCAGAAAAACAAAAAAACAAGAAGAAAAAAGAAGAAAACCAAAAAACAAACCAAACAAAAGCAAAAAGAAAAAAAGAAACAAAAAAAAGAAAGAAAAAGAGAGAGCACAAAAAAAAAAAAAACAGAAAAAGAGAAAACACCCACACCAACCCCCAAACCCAAAACAACACAAAACCCAAAACACACCAAAAACCAACACACAAAAAAAAAAACCAAAAAACCAAAACACAAAAACAACCAAAACCCAAAACAACCACACAAACCCAAAAACCCCACACCCACACCAACCAAAACAAACCAACCACAAAACAAAACCAAAAAAAACAAACCAACCAAACCAAAAACAACAAAAAAAAAACCACCAACCAAACAAAACACACCCCAGAAAAAAACCCAAAAAACACCAACACCCACAAACAAAACAACAAAAAACCAAAACAACACCACACCAAAACAAACCAAAAAACACAAAACACCAACAAACAAACCACAAACACACAAACAAAAAACCACCACACCAAAAAACACCAAAAAACACACACACGAACAAACAAAACAAAAACAACAAAAGCCAAACCAACCCACAAACAACACAACACAAACCCAACACCAACACACCAAAACCAAAACCCAAAACAAAAAAAAACCACCACCCCAAAAAAAACACCCAAAAACACACCCCAAAACCCAAACCCAAAACAACCACCAAACAAAACCCAAACAAACACAAACCAAACACAAACAACCACAAAAAACAACACCAACCCCACCAAAACCACAGCAACCCAACAACACAAAACACACCCCAACAAAAACAAGAACACCAAACCAAAAAAGAACAACAAAAAAAACACCACAAAAAAAAAACAAAACCACCAAAAACCCACCAACCAAAAAACCAACACAACAAAAAACAAACAAAAACAAAAAAACAAACACAACAAAAAAACAAAAAGCCCCAACAAAGACCAAAAAAACAAAACCACAAAACAACCCAAAAAACACAAACCAAAAAAAAACCACCCACACCAACACAAAAACCCCACAACCACACAACAAAACAACCAAAACCCAAGCCACCCCAAGAGCCCAACACCCAAACAGAAAAAAACCCACAAAACCAAAACAACCAACCAAAACCACAACAGAAAAACCAAAAGAGCCAAAAGCAAAAACAAAAAAAAAAAAAAAACACAAACCCAAACAAAAAACACAAAAAAACACACACCCAGAAAACAACCCCAAACCACAACCCACCCACCAAAAAAGACCCAAAACCAAGAAACCAACCCCAAACAAAAACCCCCCCCACCAACCCAACCAAAAAAACACAAAAAAAAGAAGCCCCGAAAAGACCCCAAAAAAAGAACACCAACCCCAAAACAAAGAAAGAAACCAAAAACAAAAAACAACCAAAACCACCAAAAACCAAAAACCAACCCGAAAAAAAACAAGACACAAAACAAACAAACAAAACCGAACACACAAACAAACACAACCAAACAACAAACAAAAAAAACAACAAAAACAAACCAAACAACAAAAAACAAAAAACAACCAAACAAGCCAAACCCAGAGAAAAAGCCCAAAAAAAAAAAACAACAAAAAAAAAAGCACACAAAAAACAAAACCAAAAAAAAAACAACAACCCACCCCCACCCAAAAAAAAAACGACAAACAAAAGCAAACCAAAACCCCAAAAACAAAAAAAAAAAGGAAAAAAAAAAACGGAAAAAAAAAAAAAAAAAAAACCCCAAAAAAACACCAAAAAAAAAAAAGACCCAACAGAACAAAAACAGAAAAAAAACAAAAACCACAAGAAACCCACCCCAAAAACAAGAACCACCACAAAAAAGCAACAACACCACCAAAGACACCCCAAGAAAAAAAAAGACCACACCACCAAAGACCCACCCAACAAACAAAGCAAACCAAGCACAAAAAAAACCACAGACACAAGAAAAACCCAAAAAGAAAAGAAGAAACACAACAGAACAAGCAAACCCCACCAAGACAAACCAACGAAAGCACCAAAAAAAGAAAAAAAAAACACAAAAAAAAGAAGAGAAAACAAAAAAGCAAACCCCAACCAAGCAAAAGAGAACAAAAAAGACCAACCAAACCAGCAAAAACAAAGAAAACACCACGAACAGACACACCAAAAAACCACCAACACCAAATAAAAGCCCAAAAAAAACAAGACCCAAGAGAACGCAAAAGAACCAACCAGAAACAAAAGACCAAAACCAAACACCAAACCCAAAAAAAACAAAAAACACCAAAACCCAACCCCACAAAACCAAACGCACACACACCAAAAAAAGCACAAACCACAAAGAAGACCCAACACAAAACCAACAAACAAAAAAGACAAACCCCAACAACAGCCCACGAAAGAGAAACCACAAACCAAAAGAAGAGACCAAACCCGGACACAGAAACCAAACACAAACAAAAACACAACAACCAACAACCCAAAACCCACCCCACAACACCAAGCCAACACACCACAAAAAAAAGCCACAACAACCAAACAGAAAAACAAAAAAACACACAAGCAAAAGCAAAAACCGAAAAAAACCAAAAAAAAAACACACAAACCAAACAAAAAAAACAAACAAAACCACACCAACACCAACACACAACCAACAGACCCAGAACACCAAAAAAGCACAAACAAAAACAACCCAAACACAAAAAAAGCCAAAAACAAAGACACACCCCAAAAACAACCCACAAGCACAACAACCACAAAACAGCAAAACCCACCACAGACAACCAAAAAAACAACAGAGACAACCAGAGACCACCCAACCGAAGAACCAAACCCCAACAAAAAAAAAACAACCCCAAACACCAAGACGACGAAAACAAGAGCAAAAAACAAGAACAAAGCAACAAACCACACCAAACCCCGAAACAGTATGACCTATGAGCGATGCATGGAAGAATGCAAAATAGGAATCCATGCTAATCTTATGGAAGCAGGGTCAAGGAATGAATAGTATAAAATACCCCGGCCATGAATAGGATCGCGATACATCTTGGCTTGGATCTCCCGTCGAACAAGATGTAGTCCCTAGAGGATTTTTGAGGAGAAATATTGGGTTGCATCTATTGCATCATGTATAGGTTAAGGAATTTAAGTTGAATGGTTGTTGGCTAGTTGACCTTCGGTTAAAATCCATTGCACCTCCTTTTCATATTTAGGTTGTTCAATATTATTATCAATATTGGAATTTACTAGTGTTATGGTTTGTGGAAAATAAAGCTACTTATAAGTCAAAGTAAGTGATTAGAAGTTATTGTAGAAAATAAAGCCTCTTACATGGATTATTATCTAATCAAAAGAATGATCAAAATTTAGTATGAATAAATGGAGGAATTGGATAGTAGTTAAATATAATCATAAAGTGAATTTGGTATACTGGTAGAAAAAATGTTGAGGAATCTAATCTAAGTTTGTAGTGGAAGTATAGCAAATTTGTAGATTGCTTATAAAACCATTCATGAAAATATTGAGGAAAAATAAGATTATATATAATCAAAATTTAGAAAGACAATCTTGGTAGAAAATGAATGTTTATGGATTTAAAGGTATGGGACTTTAAATTCATTTTACAAGGAAACAATTATGAACCAATCATTAATAATGAATTTGGAAATTCATTTTTAGGAAAATTCATAGGGTTCCCTCTAACATTCGACATGATTTCTCCAAATGTGAACCCAATTATTATTATAAACTTATACAATATGTTACTGATTATGGATAGCCTTGAAAAAGGTGTTAGTAAATTCCTTAATTGCATCTTAATCTATGAAGGAATATATGAATTCTTTTTTGGCATGGAAACTACCACAACAATATCATGATGTCTTAGAAGAAGGAATAAGGTAATTCCTTAATTGCATCGAGAGTTTGTACAACTAAGAAAAAGGGATCCATTGTGACCCATATATACTTGTAATTTGGATACATATTTAGTTTATGAATATGAGGAAAATCACATTTTGGAGACTGGGTTTATTCCCCATGAGGGTTCCCAGGATATATATTTGTGTCAATAATTTATGGTTTGCTTTATTATGTCTTGTGGGTGTTGCATTTAATTCTAAAATGAATGTGGTACAAGTTATATAAATGTAGATGTTTTGATGAAACGATATGTAGATATTCTATTTTGAAAATGTGATCAATGGGGTAAACATGAAGTAAAGGATGTGTGTTTTTTTTTTTTGGTAAATAAAAGTCTTTAGTAATTACCGGGTTTTGCAGGTTAACCCAAAACCTATTATAATATTCAGCCTTCTACCGAGTTGCAGATCCTAGTCATCCTTGAAACTTTCTTACCGAAAATTGTGTTGAATCCCCTACAACACCTTACCAACAAGACACACCCATACCCAAACAATGTAAACATACTTACATTGATAGGAAATTGAAGTTGGAACTTTGCACTTGTGAAACCTATGCTTCCCATTTCCTATTCTCTCGCAAAATCTTCCAGGATTACACCCTGTACCTTCATTTCCAATTTGGATGATTTAGAGGGAAACCCCATAGTTATTACCGCTCCATGGGGAAAGAACCTCATTCATCTTTCTCCTTAACGGAGGTTCCTTTCATGACAAAAGTTTATAAAGGAGGGAATTAAAGTATTGAGAACTAAGGGATTAATAGTGTTTGCTTTTCAAAATGAAAGGATAATATGAAGATAAATTGGTTAGCTACATTACAATAAAATTTGGTTTAATTAAGAGCATAAGATGGAGAACCTTGATTAAGTAGTCTTCCTAGTTGATGATTAAGAATGCAATACCTGGAAAAGTTGGGTAAGTTGAATTAGAGCAAAGATAACCAAGAGATAAAAATGGAAGGGCCAATAATGACACAAGGGACTAGTGTTTTAATGGATTCTATCAAAAAAAAGGCTTCCCTATTTATATTCACCCCAAATGCACTCAATTTAGAACACGATGTGGAATGGAACTCTCAAGAAGGTAAAATAATCAAAAATTGCAAGATAGACCTTACACTCCGAGCTAAGAATTGAATAGACAAGTTTATGGGAACACGATTATCATAATATTAATGTCCTTTGTAATAAAATCAAAATTTACACCAAAATGGTTGACTACATGAGAAATGAAATAATATGCTCTAAGTGGTTTAAGTTAAATAATCATGTTTAATATGGTAATTCTTAGAATTTCATCATGACAAGTGATATTGTTGTCTTAGAGATATTTTCTTGGTGGATTAGATCTAAGATCTGTGAATAACCACTAATATGGTTAGTTCACTATGATGGGTATTCCATCTTCAAGGCAATCACCTGGTCTTGATGGACCATATGTTGATCTTACATTTTTTTTGTGGAATGAAACCTAGCGCTTAGACAGCGTACTCATACCAGTGGGGTGTGAGGATTTCGAGAAGGATCACTCACTAAAGAGACTAGATCAAGATCATAGCTCTTGAAGCATTCTTTGAAAGTATAACCAAAGAAAATAGCCTATCTAAGACAGATTAGGCTGCGAAGAAGAGAACAAGAAAAAAGAAAAGGAGAACAAAGGGACAGTAATAAAGGAATTACCACCAAGAACCATGATGATATATAGGGAACTAGTCTAAATATATATTGATGAAGTCAATCTAGTGCCTTGTCTAGAAGATGTAGCAGGTGTGGAGTATAAGAAAATCTCACCCAAGTTAGTAAAGATCTATGGAAGAATTAATTTCTCGGTATAGAATGGTTAGCTTATGGATTGTAGAAGTTCAACTAGTTAAAATATGCATATGATATCCAATATGAAGAGATGAGAGCAAATGAGGAGATAAGGAGAGCAAAAGAGGAAGCTAAGGTAGAACTAGTCACCTTGAAGCAAGAAGCTAAAGCATAAGTGTCTGCCTTAAAACAAGAGGTTGAGACAAAGACAAAGGCATAAGAGGAACATGATTTAATGATTGCACAACAAAAATTGGAGTGCTCAATCAAGAGAATAACTGGTGGAGGCAAAGACCAAGGAGTTGGAGCATAAAGATTAGCTAATTGTAGAAAGAGACAAGCAACTTGTAAAAGTGGCACAAAGAGCTACAAATGAAGCCTATATGAAGAGGGAGAAAGAAAATTTGGAAAAACTGGTTGAAGTTGTATAGAGGACCAATCATTATGGTATAGATGGAGCAAGATACCATTATTATACCAAAATATTGAAGGATGAGAATGATACACTAGAAATATAGATATCGAAGATGGGAGGAGCACCTATTTGGACACATCAATAATAGTAGCCAAGTCCCAAGATCCAAAATAGACATCGAGGAGGACGAGAACAAGGCTAAAAATAAAAAACCTATCTAAAGTTGAAATAAAGGTATACAATGGAAATAACTCACAAATATAGGTGGATGCATTGCATACACATGTATGTTGCACAACCTAATTATCTACAATACATCATGGTCTAGTGAAGCATACAACACACAGACTTGGCTTAACCAACATATACTGCCATCACACCTCAACAAGCATCATCAACCAACATCCCTTCACCAATGTAGATGGTGTACATAGAGATACAATAGGACAAATTAATGATTAGTTTCCTAACTACCACCAAACTACCTATATGCATCAAAATATTAAGATATACTCCATAACACATTACAATATAGCTAACATATATCATGACATACAACACTATGTAAAAAACACTTACATATGGGAGCTCTTATTTACATGTATCACCAACCAATACGTGCTACTTGCATCCATGCACATATGTGCTCATACACATGCATTCATTCAAATGTGCACGCATGCATCAATTCATCTCCCTATAGTTGGGACTTGAAAATTGCTTGACAAGTGTGTGGAATCATCTGATGAGGAGATTTTATAAAGTGGAAGGGCCAAAGAAAGGCTTGGCCCTTTAATGATTCAAAAAGCAAAAAAGGACAAGTAGAATTGCTTAAAAGGTTGACCAATAAGAATACCAAATAGCTTAGGAAAAGGTAATCATCCAAATTTCATGGACTAACTCTTTGCTAGGATAGAGCAAGTTTGCAATCAACATATCGAGGAGGAAGTCATCAACACCAATCAGTAAAATATTGATCGCATTCCCTTTGATGATGCCAACCACCACAAGGTAAAGGATTTTACTTATGATATTTTCCAACTAACTAATATCATCCAGAAATTACTTCCAAGGGTTGTTAGATACCAAACTCAAAAAGGGTTTGAAAATATAAACATAAAATATTGAATCTTCATAGAAGTAATATCTCATTGGAAAGAGACATGAAATGAGAGTAACATAGACCATAGAGAGTAGCAAATTCAATTACCTATGTTTTCACCTAGAACTAGGTATTAAAGTGGAACAAAATTCCATCCTAGGAATATGTGACTAGGAATAACTTGTCAAAAGAAGAGCATCACAATGAACTGGTTAGAGATCAAGAGGGCCAACAACACCAAACACACATGTGACTCGATGTTAATAGCAGTGATGAATCCCATAGAAGCATGATTGAGGGCTTGAGCTCTAAACCTACTAATCCATTGACAACGAGTTTGACATGTAGTGGGGTTCACAAGCCAATCAAGTCCTACAACTAGAAGTTTTAGAAAGAGGAGCATCACAATTAATTAGATAGAAATCAAGAGAACCAACTAACCCTACACACATGCTATGACTTAATATTAATAAGGGTGAGGAATCCCACATAAATGAGATAAAGAGCTTACACTTCTAAGCTTTCTATCCCATTGGCAAGGAGTTTGGCAAGTGGTGGGGCTCATAAACCATTCAAGTCCCACACCTAGATCAATGTGGGATTATTAATAGATGCACAAACTACACTAAGGAGAGTTATGCATTAAATTAGAAAGAAATTCTATCATAGGAATACCACTAGAAACAACTTGCAAAAAGTAGAACATCACAATGAACCAGTCAAAAATAAAAAAAAAGGCCAACTCCCCCTACACACATGCCACAACTCAATGTTTATAGGGGTGAGGAATCTCATATAAGTGGGATGAAAGGCTTGGACCTCTAAGCCTGCTACCCCATTGGCAAAGAGTTTAAAAGTGATTGGGATAATAATTCAATAAAGTCCTACAACTAGATCAATATAGAATTATTAACACATGCACACACTACATTAAGGAGAATTAGGTATTAAAGTGGAAAAAAAACTCTAATAGGAATATACCACTACACATAACTTGTAGAAAGAAGAGCATCACAATGAACCAATTAGAAATCAAGAGGGCCACCTACCCCACATACATGTGATATGACTAGATATTAATAGAGTTGAGAAACCCATTATACGTAACATTGAGGGCTTGCATGTCTAAGCCTGCTACCCCACTCACAAATAGTTTGGTAATTAGTAGGGCTCATAAATCACTTATGTCCCACAACTGGGTCAATGTGGGATTATTAACATACACACACATAATACATTAAGGAGAACCAAGTCTTAAAGTAGAATAAAATTCCACAATAGGAATATTCCATTAGAAACAACTTGTAGAAAGAAGAGCATCACAATGAATTGGTTAGAAATTAGGAGGGCCAATTACCCCTCACACACATGTCATGACATGATGCTAATAGGGATGAGTAATCCCATATAAGTTGGACCAAATTCTTGCACCTTTAAACCTACTACCCTAATGACAAGGAATTTGGAAAGTGATGGGGCTCATAATCCACTCAAGTCTACAACTAGATCAATATGGGATTATTAACACACGTACACACTACACTAAGGAGGACCATGTATTAAAGTGGATCAAAATTCCATTATAAAAATATACTACTACAAACAACTTTTAGAAATAAGAGCATCACAATAAACTTATTAGAAATCAAGAGGGCCAACTACCCCCCCACACATATTGTGACTCATTCATAGGACTGAGGAATCCCACATAAGATGGATTGAGGGTTTGCACCTCTAAGCCTACTACCCCATTGGCAAGTGGTGGGACTAATAAAATACTTAAGTTCCATAATTGTATCAATGTGGAAATGGAGTATCTAAAGAATATTAAAGACCACTTGCAAAGCAGATAAATGAATCATGAAATTGGTGAAAGTCTTAGTAGCAAAAACTCAATGAAGACAATGAGGAAAGTGAAGTAGTGTAGGAACTTAGGGCAAGGTCAACATGGATTATGTTAGTAGATACCTTCTGGAAACAAGTGCCACAAATGATGGATAACACCTCATGAAAATCATAAATGGAAGGTTGCATTGTGCAATGCATATGTTAACCATTTTTTGTGAATGTCATTTGAGCAAAGACATTACATTATCACTTGTTTCCTAGTTGAGATGTTGCATCAGTACAACACTAAAATCTATCAAAGCAAATATTAGTGTTGGAATACAATTCTTGCAAATCAATTTAAATATCATTGCTTTTGTAATGGTGTTCAGACTTTGAAGGACTTAGGTTGACAACAAGTTATGTTCTCAAGAATTTGAATTACTTCATGGCAAGTGTTAAACCTATTTACATGGTATTATGATGTTAGAGCAATGTATCCCAAGGATAAATTGAATGCTCATAGCAACAAGGGACTTAAACTACAACTACTATGTAATGATGAGTATAAATGTGTATTGGACCTTATGATGTCTATACAAGTGGGAGAGTCGAGAGCCTCTCACATGCCATATTGACTAGCATCGTACATATAGGGGATTATTGATGGTTCAATATGATTAGAAATCTTGTTTGTTGAAAGGATGAAATGTTCCTATAATGAAAGAAAATATATATGTGTGTTTTTTTCCATCACCTTTCATGCCATTAACTTATTTCTTAGCTCAATGCAAGTTCAAGGCATCAATATCACCATATGTGATTGTCCAGTACCACCTAAGCATGGTAGACCAACAATATTTTAGTGGTAAGGAATAAAAAATCACCCAAAAATTAGTACAGATTGCAAATGCTATAGTAGTAGGACTTGCCATAATAAGGAAATTGCACATGAAGGTGAACAAACCCTACATAGACAAAACTTCTAAAGACGGCAGTCAATTAGAAAAAAAAAAAGGGGAAACCCCCCCCCCTCAAAATTTTTTTTAAAAACCCCCCCCCCCCCCAACCCCCCCCCCCCCACCCCCCCCAAGCATGCATGGTATTTGAATACTTTGATATTTAGTGAGTGACATGAAGGCAAAGTGCTACGTAGGATCAACTTCAACATATGAAGGTTGAAAATCTTAGCAAGGATGTGCAACTGCCTCAAGAGGGTTTGAATTTGACTCCTTAAGAGTGTGAAGTTGAATCCTTAAGAGTGTTTTAGATGATAAAAAGTTATATGAGAAAATATCACCACAATACAAAATATATTTGCATACCATTCATGAGATAATGACAACAAATAACTTATTCGAAACTTAGCATACAATAGAGGAACCTAGCTTAGAGATTGAGCACAATGAAGTGCAAGTTGACACACAAGTTGGTCAATAGAAGCATGTTCAAGAAGGTGTTTCTAATGATGAGGATGATGAGGCCTCCATAAATATTTCTTTTGAAGAGGAATTAAAGCAACCAAGCAAGGATACACTTCTTGAAGTTTGAGATCAACATGTGGACATTCCATCTCCAAGTGTCCCTCAGATATTGGAGTTAAGGATATTAGAGTTAACAAATTTTTATCAGATTATACATACACCTAATCACATACAACATGACTTGATCATCAATTCTATCCTAGAGTCAAAAAGTTAGTCCACCAAACTAACTTATAATATTAGTTTATTCTTTAATAGGACTAGACAAGGTAGGTGCACACAATTGGAGGCCATAGGATAGCATGCAAACATTCTTGTTTGGAATCAAACAATACATAGAAAATTAGATGAGGGATGTCATTGGAGAAAATTATCATTATCTATTTCAACCCACCTATTATTTGTCATTCCACTTTTCCTACACTCATGCTCATTCATACTAACTTAAGTTTGCCCTAGGGAAGCTCAACTTCTTACCTTAAAAATCCAAAGTTACTATGCTAGCCTATACATGACTACCTGCATTCACAAGGAGAAGCATCACTAAATGGAAGAGCAACTAGAGGTCGATAGATGTGATGTTAGGTTCAACAAAATTTCAAACAGGAGTTGGAGGTAGATCATTTGCAATAAAATACTCAACAAGATTGAGCAGATATTACAAAGTTCCACCAATAACTAATGGAATGAGAACAACTTCTTGCTAATCATGACTAGTGTATCATTTTTAAGAAAATACAAAACAAGATAGAGCAAATATTATAGATTTTTGCAACTAATTGGTGGAACACAACCAACATCTTACTAACCATGACTAGCATATCATTGAACTAGCAAAGCACCCTTCAAACTTGAATTTTCAATTGAGCTTTCAATGTGAAGCACTGCACTTGGATTAGAGACAGTGGCTTAGGAGTTACCATTACAAGGAGTAGATGCATTAGATATTTGAGCAAGCCCTTCAATGCATATAATAGTTGGGATCTTAGTAGGGTAGGCCACCCACTTTCACTTCCTACTTATAGCAACCTTGTTACTAATTCAACTTGTCCATCAATGAGGAAACAAAGTCTATAAAGTGGAGGTAGATATAGGAAGACAATTTGATCTGCATCATCATCATTGATACAATCAATCATAGTAACTTGGATATTGCATGAGTATTTTCTATGTGAACTAGTCATGAGCTAATTTGCAGAGTCATATGCTATGTTTAATATTTGTGTGATGTAACAAAAAGCATGTCATAATATGGGTACCTTTTGTGTCTTATGAGGGTAGTTGCAGGTAGTTAAATGGTTATATAAGTATGATCATTGTTGTTTGTTTACCTTCTACCACATCTTGTTATATACCTTGTTCCTGATCTTTCACAATATTGGTAATAGCATGTTGTGTAGTGCATTGTGATAGTATGTTATCTTCTACACAAGATTTGAAATGTATAACTATGGAAAATGAATAATCCACATGGGATTCTATTTAAGCATGTGTTATATATTGGTCATGGTTAATCCTTGTTATTGTCTTCATTTAGATATCTCATCAGATATTATTATATCTTTGTATTATTGTATTACATTATGCATGACAACTAAATACCCTCAAACACTACACAAACTAGGCCTATCATCTATAGATAAACAATTACATGTTTGAGATATGAAATCACAAAATCCAAGTTACAATCAAGGTTAAGATAACACATGAAACTAGGTAGAGGAAGTAGTGGTGATAACACTTATGACATCATATATGAAATTATCGAACTCATTTATAACATTATATTATGAAATCACACTAAATATTTTGAATTTACAAATATAGAACTAGCATTTTCTCTTTAGGCCATCTAGCAACAACTTAGTATCCTTCCTTGCATCAAACACATATAAATACCCTTTGATCAACTTTTAAAATAAATCATTCAAGAATTAAATGCAACTAGTGATCAACAAAGAGAACTTGGTGAAGAGAATATATTAGGATTTGTGTATTTGACATCAATAATTGGTATGTTGATGTTAGTTAAGTAGCTACAAACTTGTTCAATTATCTCTTGACCAAGTTTGAGTGCTAAATTCATATAAGAAATATCAGCAGAGTTACATATTGGATGTTTTTAACTATTTTTTGTGAAGGAACTTGAATTGTTGTAAAAGTATTAACCAAAACTAAATAGTGTTAATTACATAATATGCATGTTGATTACCATAAATACTCTAGATCTACTGTATATTTTGTTGTGGTACTTTCTAGGTTGAGTGAATGTTGTATTTCTCTAGGAAAAAGTGTCATAACCTTTAGGAGTGAATTTATTTGTCCTGAATTGGTGAAGTCCTTAGACCATTCACTTCACTTGACCTTCAACTGATTTATTATCAATATACACTAATCTTAACATAAGCTATTATCAATTTATGTGTAGACACCAAAACCTAGCCACTTATCATCCATCTTGGTTTTCCTGCCATTTCCACCTTTTATTTACATATATTTATATATATTTAATAAATATATATTTATATAAGTGAATTAATCCTAGCCATCCAATTTCATTTAATCCTATCCATCCATTTCCATCAATCCTTGCCACAACCTAGATTTAATATCCACCCTCCAATATGATTTTATCTCAGCCACACGATTAGTGTCATTGAAACCCTAAGTATGCCCTAGGATTGGATTATTAATAGGAGCCATTTTGATGGCTCAACCCCTAAGAAATCCCTAAGTTTTCCAAGTCCTGAGTTGCCCTAAATCTGAAGAAGTTTCTTGAGCAATTCATCCCCGAGTTCCTTGGAGCATCTGAGCACTCTTGCCTTCTATCCTCACCTACCATAGCCCCTGCATCCTTCATTGTCCCTCTCATCTTGTTAGATCTACATCTATAGACTTTCCCCTCAGCCATCGAATGCCCTTGGGCATTTTATATCGCAATCGAGCACCTCCGAGCGTTTCCCACTTTGCTGCTAAGTGCCTCTGGGTGCCCCCCACCATTATCGAGCACCCACAAGCATTTCCTACAACCACCAAGCACCCATGGGTATTTTACACTAGAGTTCTAAAGTCCCCCTAGCCTCTAGGTGATGCTAGGGCATCGCCGCACCAATCCACTACAACATATTTCATCAGATCAGAAGACAATAGATAAGTAAGGTAAATCTTTCATCACCAACCATTGCTTGAGATTTGGTGAAGATGGATTTCATCTCCATCCACAAATCTTTGCCCTTAGAAACCTTAGGCCACCCCTGAGCAAACTTGTTGGATTGCATCACCAAGAAGAATATTGCTGCTCTAGCTTAGCCATAGTTTTTACCTTTCTTTGGATCAATTCAAAATAGCACATTTGAAACACACAAGATCAAAACCTAAGAAAATGAACTCACATTAAAAGTAGATAATCAATGAATAAGGTAAGACCCATGTGTTAAAAAACTTAGCATTGATTGTTTATTTTTTCTTGTGAAATTTAAATATTGTGTTTCATTTTACAACATAATATATATTTTGGTTTATTTTCTTTATGATATTAACAAGAAAACAAAAGAAAACATTAAATTAAGACAATCCAATGGAATCTTCATCCACCTACCCCACCACTTCTATGGTAGATTTTTTGAATGTGACATAGGGAGATTTATTTGTAGGTCCCTCACATTCCTTGTCACCCACAACCTTTCATATGACTATTCCCAAGTACAATCAACCTCACCAAACATTGATCATCATATTACCCACATAGACATGGCATGAGTAGAAGCTCTTATGAATTCTTCTAACTATGTCTTAGAGTGAGTCCCTAACTCACCTAGACAAGATCCTACTTCACATTAGGAGCTTGTTTATTCCTAGCCACCATTCAACTTTACCCATGTGTACACTAACTCTCTTTTCGAGGCATCAGTTGCACCTTCCTCTCATGTGACCATTCCCCAACCCTCATGTGCTCCTAGCACTTCATACACATCCACATACACTAATCCCTTGTATGAAGCACATATAAATGTTGTTTCACAAGTTTTAGCCTCATAAGTGACCATACCAATTATAATTTGTCCCCCAACCACATCTTCCATACGATCTACTTCCATACCCTCTATTTATGATAGAGAGATTAATGAATCATGGTAACACTTGAATAAATTTCTTAAGTAGTGTCAAAATGCTCAAAAACAAGTGCAAGTGAACCCTAAACCTTTACCAAACTCTACTCAGACTATTCTCATTAACTAGGGTCCATCATGGACATCATAGTCTTCTTTGGTTTCTATCACTGTCCCTCCACCAAGTCATACTACTACCCATCCTATTTCCATTGGCCAACCCAGCCATAACCCTCATACATCAACTTCATTTTAAAATTCCCCATATTTTCACCATCAATATCTCATTCATCAATTTCCATAAAATTCACCTAGTCATAATCACCAATCTCAGCATCATTTAGTCACTCCACAACATTTTTCCACCCCACCTCAAAATCATTAGGTAATTCAAGGCTTCCACATTTGTTAAGAAGACCCTCGAATTAAGGCCATGCAAAAATAAATAGATCAATTGATACAATATACCCCTGGTTTGAGAAATCAAAAACCAAATTTACGTCATTGATCAATCAACCCATTCATCCTTCGGTACCATCACCACCATATCTGGAAGATTTCATGATGTCTAAGTTTGACAAGTTCACGGGAACCGAGGATCCCAAAGAACATGTGAGCATCTTTGTACATGCTTGTTTGAGAATTCAAAATGACAATGCTATCATGCTTAGAATATTTCCTCAAACATTAGGAGGAGATGCCATAAATGGTATAACCAATTGCCCAGTTATAGTATTTTATCAGCTATAGTAGCTTACATTTAAATTTATCAATCCGAGGGCAATCAAGGTTATATTTAAAGAATAGCAATCCAGTATAGATTGTGCCATAAGGATCAATGCTAAGCTTAGTTCAAATTTCTTTTAGTTTCAGGTGTTTGCAAACAAAAGTTAGATTGTGCATGAATGAAAATAAAATGCAAGTTATAATTTAATCTATATGAATATGTGTAGATCCACGTATGATTTAATGATGCATAGTATAATTCATAATGATTTATTATGTAATTTAATTAAGTTTATGCTTCAATAATTATTCTACATTCTAACTCTATCTACCGTGTTTTGGGGTGGAAGATATTTAGGGACTAACATTTTGGAGTGGGCCCTGCCTCCGAAATATTAGTGTTAACCCCCTTCACCTATTTTCTAATTTACTTTAACTTCAGTAATCTACTCTCATTTAATTAATCTAATGCTTAATTATTTCATAATTGCAAAAAATAAAATAAATGAAAGTTACCAAAGCAAGCAAAATGTAAAGAAATTATAAGACACAGTTACCATATTCTAAAGAAAATATTGTTGCTTTATTACTAAAACTTTAAACATACATGGTTACGCATCCAACTTTTCCAAAAATTGTATACAGGGGATTACATTAGAAATAATCACAACTTAGACATTTTTTCATTAGCTCTCCAGACCTTTTCAAAGGTCTCCTATGGAATATATATTGTCGCTTGGACAATTCTGAATATAACTCCACATATTTCTCCATGTGGTGTGGACTTGATAACAAAACAACTATATTCTAACAAGAATAATCTAAACTAACACATTTCCTAACCTACTTGGACTCAATAAATATCCTAATTGGTCCAAGTGGCAATACATAACAACAAAATACCATCTTAGACTTAGTGGGATAGCTACGTAACAATATAATCATTGATTTAGACTTATTCTAATAGTTTTTATCCTTTCTCTTAGGAAGGACATATTTATTACAAATATTCATGTAATCTCCTAACAACTTATATACCCCAAATAAATTATGAATTGCCCACGTTTGATTCTTCTAACCGCCCATGTGGCATTTGAAATATTTCATGTTTTATTCTTTCAACTACCCACGTGGTGTTTGACCAAGCCATAGCTTATGTGGCATTTTTATTATGCAAAACAAGTTTTTCATAGATTTTTCCAGGTTTTTGTAGCACCCTTCCGTAGCACCTTTTCGTAGTGTGCTTCCACACGTCTCCTCAAATATATTTGCACGATATTGGTTCATCCTTCCTTCAATGTATGACCTGTATTTTGCTGCAATATTACCTATGATCGTTCTACTACCAAAAACATACAAAACTTTGCACAATTTGTGTAAAATATGAACATTTATCATTTTAACCTCATTCATCAAATTTACTAATAAATTACATAAATAAGGTAGAAATAATCATTAAAACACATTTACTTTCATGATTTGCAGATAGAAAATAGATAATCCTTGCATAAATATGTGCCAATTTGACACTCATCAATATTTATAGTTTTGAGCAATTGATTGACCAATTCTTTGAGCATTTTATCCTAAATGTTAGAAATAAAGTCTCATTGTCTAATGTATATTCTTTAAGACAACATTATGATGAGTCTATATATGATTTTGTAAACCATTGGAGGGTTGACATTACAAAGTTGCCATTAACCCTACCAATGGATGAGCTAATAAAATTATTCACCATGAGTTGCTTAAAACCTATCTCTTGGATGCTTTAACTATAGACTTATCATTCATTTGAGGAATCTTTAGCTCAGGCTGGTATCATCGAGGAAATAAAAATCCAAGAGGGCATACTTAAGCCTAAGAAAATAGAATAGAAAAATAAGGGCCAATATAAAAAGCAACGATTCTGGCCAAAAAAAATCAACATAGGCTACCCTATCTAGTCAACCCAATCATGTTAATTAAGTGGTCATGAGCCAGCCAATAATGGCTCAACAACAATCAGTGCAATAACCACCGTAACAAATTGCTTATCATGCGGTACCCTCGACAACTCAAGCCATGAAAAACACAATGCCAGTTGTAGAAAACCAACCATGACAATAGTCTGTTCGAAAAAATCACCAATACACCCCCTTAGCCAAGTCATATGCTTCCTTTTTTCAAAGTTTGTATGACACAAAAAAACTTGCTTTACCCAAAATTAGACCAGATGATCCCACTAAACGTAGTAAACACTATCAAGAACATCTATTTATCCTTATCATAGGCAAAATGGGTATGATATTAGTAATTGTCATACATTTAAAGACACAGTGCAAGACCTTATTGAATTGGGGGCAATCAAGCTTGACAACCCCCTTGCTCAACAAAACCAAAACCTTAATATTTTTCAACCACCACTTCCTTACAATGAGAAGGTGCAACCAAACATAGGAGGGGCTAACACCAAAACTCCTCCTAATCAAGTCAATCATGTCCAACAATACCAAGGGTTTTTAGGGGCTATTCATGTGGTCATTAAAGTTCAAGGAAATAATCAACAAAATGTAAGGCAATCACCTCAAGCAAGTATGTCACAACCTCCTACATCGCCACCCATTCAAATTTCCTCCAATCCTTCATCATCCATCCATATCCATATCCTTTCGCTAAATTGTCAATTTATGAGTTAATTCAATAATATACTCCACATCGTGAGGTATTAATGGATATTTTGAAATCCATTGAACTACAATCTCAATATTCTAATACCTTTAACAACTTTTTAGGGAGCATTCAAACATTCATGGAGCCTTCCATCACATTCTATGACTTTGATATTAAGTCAATCTCATCAAAATTAGTAGACCCTCGATTGCATATCATGGCTTTAATTGACAAGAAGCCTTTTAAAATAGTGTTAATTGACACCGACTCCTCTATCAATATCATCACCACGTCTACCCTTCACCACTTGAATATTCCTCCATATCATATCACCAAGTCATCATTCACCCTAAAAGCATTCAATGATGCTTTATGTTCCATAGTTGGCACTATTTTTTACCCATAGAAGTAGGGGTTAAAATATTGCACACTATGTTTCACATCTTGGAAGGATCCATGGCATACAATGTTCTCCTTGGAATACCTTGGATGAGGGAAATGAGATGTGTTCCTTCAATACTACACCAATGCTTAAAGTACATTCATGAAGGACAGGTGCATTGCATACCGGTGAATGTTGAATCGTTCAAGTATTGTAATTTCATCTCAAATCCATATGAGTCCATGCTTCCTTCCACTCATTTGTTCCTATCACCATTAGCCAATCCATCTACCACTTCATCAATTTATTCATCAAAGGATCCCATTTCTAAGGACTCCCTTATCACCAAACCCCCATCATCTTCATCATTGACTACTTGCACATGTGGTCACAATCAATCCACATCATCATCCTTGCCATCCACATCATCATCATCCACTCAAAAACCTTCCCAATCCAATCCATCACCATCACCATCACCTAATATTTCACAAGTCGAATTGATGGATTATGAGACATCATCTTCATCATTCCCCAAGCCATCATCCAACCAAGGTCCTTCCATATCTTCCCAAGTCGAGGTCCATCTCACTAATCTCAATATTGGTGAATATGTGGTCCAAGACATCACCATCACAACCCTTATCATTCCTAAGGCTAAGGATTTTGGTTACCCACGTGACCCACCTTTAGCCATAGGAGCAGTATATAACATGGGTTTAGCTCCAAATAGCATAAATTTTGTGTATGGGGGATTCATTCTTCTTCAAATCTAGCACCCCTAGAGGAAACCAAATAACCAGCACTTGCCAACATTCCAAACATGTCAAGATTTCCATCCCGCTATTTTCACATAGTCAATTGGTAAGGTCATGGCCTAGGATTGCATGAACAGGGAGTGTCACAACCCATTGATGTTCCATATCAAGAAGTGCATGACCGTTCAGGTCTAGGTTACCACCCATTTTCCACCACCTCTTCTCTTGAACAAGCCTTCCAAAGGCTTAATCTAAATTCAAGAGAAGAAGCCCTCCATCTCGACAATTCTGACGATGAAATCCATAAAAAAATTCAAACTTATGTCGATACTTTTGGATGAATCTAAAGATGAATCAAAGCCCATTATTCCCCATATTGAGAAATATGAGTTTTATCTCAACATGTTCCCCATCCATGATTCCATCTTCCACTTGCTTCTTCCACAAGAGTGAGTCGCCCCTACTGGTGAACCACCACATCCATTCCATTAAGCCATTTTATAAGCCAAATTTGTAACATATGTACATAACACAAAAATAGTGGTTTTTACCACTACCAAAAAAACAAAAAAATCAAAAATCAACAAAAAATATTTTTCTTTTTTTAGCATTGCATCATCTAGTTAAATGCATTTATTTGTGTTGCTTACTGTTATTCAGTTTTACCAAGCTCCTAGCATTAGTTCCATCCATTTCATCCAACCTTATCCACTTTGCCCATAATTCAGCATGAATCCTGTTGATTTCACCCCACTCCATAATCCATATGATCTGGCTAAACCAATTCCACTTGACATAAGCCTTATTGATATGGACCAAATTTCCTCACCTCCATCCTTTTCTGAATTTTTCTTATCCGAGGAATTGTTAAGGGCTTCTGCCAACTACATTCCTCCATCCCCTCTACCTTCGCCTTCACCTTAGAATAACAAGGTTTTCTAGGCAAACATAGATGAGGATAAGCTTGAAGAGTTTGATGATATCCTAGATGACATTCATCTGATCCCTATGCCCCATCAACTTGAGGAAGGTTCCCATATTTCCATTGAATATACCATCGATATGGACCTTAGTTCAGATAAAGACAACCCCCAAATTGTCAAGCTTGGCAAAATCTTATCAACCAATGAACAAGAGCAATTAATTGCTCTCCTCAAGAGGAAGAAGGACATATTTGCATGGTCTTATAAGGACATGCCCAGCATTGACCCTAGTTTGGTTATCCATAAACTCACCTTACATCCTGATGCTAAGCCAGTTAAACAAAAACTTAGGAGAATCCATCCTACCATGGCCCTTTTGGTAAAAATAGAGCTTCAAAAACTCTTAGACATGAACTTCATAGTTCCTATCGACTATCCTGAGTGGCTTTCAAACATGGTACCTATTCGAAAACCTAACAGGGTGTTACATGTTTACAATGACTTTCAAGATCTCAACAAATCATGTCCTAAGGATGACTTTCCTCTTCCAAACATCGATACTCTTGTCGACACTTTCACTATCCATGAAATGCTTTCTCTCATGGATGATTTTTTAGGATACAACCAAATTTGAATAAATCTTGATGACCAACATAAAATAGCATTCACTACACCTTGGGGAATTTTTTGTTACAAGGTGATGCCCTTTGGCCTCAAAAATGCAAGTGCTACTTATCAACGTGCCATGACATATATTTTCCATGATTACATGCATAAGATTATCGAAGATTATATGGATGATCTATTGGGTAAATGTAAAACTTGATAAGATCACATTGGTGTATTGGAGAAATTTTTTGACTGACTTCTAGAGTATAATGTAAGGTTGAACCCCAAGAAATATGTCTTTGGTGTTACCTCAGGCAAACTTCTAGGATTCATTTTCTCCAAAAGAGGCATTGAGATAGACCCAAATAAGGTCAAGGTCATCATGGAGATGCCTCCCCCAACTAACTTAAAGTAATTACATAGTTTACAAAGAAATATCCAATCAATCTATCATTTTATTGCACAAATTTCTAACAAATGTAGGTCATTCAATCACCTACTACAAAAGGGGGTGTCATTCTCTTGGACATATGAGTGCTAAAAAGCCTTTGATGACATTAAGAAATACCTAGCTTCTTTTTCAGTCTTAGCTCCTCCTCGTCTGGGGGTTCTATTCTATCATTATATCTCAGCAATAGACTTTGCATTAGGGACAATGCTCGCACAAAAGAAAGGAAAATCGAGAGCAATTTGTCAATTACATTAGTCAGACATTGGTAAGCTATGAAACTAGATACGCTTATGTAGAAAAACTATGTTTAGCGGTGGTTTTTACCACTAAGAAACTTTGACACTGCATGCTTAGTCATATAACATATGTCATAGCTAGATAAAATCCTCTACGTTATATGATGTCTCACACTTACAAAAACACCTACACTACTAAATGGATAATGCTACTTACTAAATTCAATCTTGAATTCATTAGCTAAAAATCCATTAAAGATCAGGTAATAGCCGATCAACTTGCAAAAGATCCACTACCTAGTGATCATCCTTTGATTATTGAGCTCCTAGATGATTCAGTATTTGCTATCATCAAACATGAAGAAGATGTTATTCCGGAGGAAGACATCAATAGCACACTATTATTTGATAGCTCTAAGTGTGTGAAAGTTCAAGGTGCAGGAGTGGTGTTTCATGCACCCAAGGGGGTGCCTATCCCCTTATCATTCAAACTCAATTTTCAATGCACAAACAACACTACAAAGTACGAAGCCTTAATCTTAGGTCTTCAATCAACTATAGCTATGAGTATTAAGCATATCAAGATATTTGGTGATTGTAAACTTGTTATTAAGCAAATAAATAGAGAATACTATTGACAATTTTGTCACATTGCACAATGGGGTAGAAAAATTGAATTTCTTGTAAAGTATTTCTTCCAATTTTTTCCCTTGTTTTTTTTTACTTTTTTTTTAGAAACAACATTTTCAAGCATTGCAGCAATTTTGGCTTTCCCTGACACCCCATTTTACATAAAATGATGAAGAAAGAGCTTCGCTTCCGAACAAGCTAGGGAAGATAGCTTCGTCGAAAGAAATCACGAAGGATGAAAACTACTTCGGGCCCAAAGCATTTCCAGCAGCAACTTCAGGCAAAAGTTTTGCGAAGTGGCATTCAAGCGGCATTTCAAAAGAATAGCTTTGTCGAAGGAAAATCATGGTCCGAATTGTCTAAGGCAAGTAGAAAACTACTTCGCACCTGAAGCATTTCTAGCAACTACTTCGGGCAAGAAACTTGCAAAGCATTATTCAAAGGAGTGCAGCATTGAAAAATACTTTGTCGAAAAACTATCGAAGCACACACTTCGGGCCTTCCCTCCAACGAACCATTTCTACTTCGTTGAAACTCTTTGCGAAGCATCTGCTTTGGCAAAGCTTTGTTCCAAGTACTTTTCTTGAAGTGGAAGTAGTCAAAGCATTTTTGAAGGTAAGAATGCGCTTTGACCAAAATCCTCTCGAACCACAATTTTGAAGGAAGGTCACGGCGAAGCATTTTAATAGTTCATCGACGAAGTAGTAATGAAGAGCCCATATTGCGAAGGAGATCTGCTTCGGCCCTCATCACCCCTAAACTTGTTTTGCGAAGCTCCGCCATGCGAAGTGCAAATCAAGGAGAATTTGCTTCAGCACAAGTCCATTATGAAGCGAAGTTGCGAACAAATAACTAGCGAAGCACTTCAATGGCATGCGCTCCAAGTCGAGTATTTTCCCGAGGTGATCAAGTGCCTCATAAATACATTTTTATGTGCCCAAAAAACTAGCTGTACATTTTTGGCAATTGGAAATGAAGTATCAGTCTCTAAAGAAGAGCCCGGCAAGCATGGCGGCCACTCGAGTATTGCACCCAGAAACCAAGGACGCTCATACAGCTCATTAATGCAAGTTTCCATGGTTGACCCAGTTGCAGTTTCTAGTTTTGGTAATAGATTTGAGAGCTCAGTCACCAGGGCCACGAGGAGCCGACTTCTCAGGTTTCGAAGGTGTACTCCATTTTGTGTAATTATGGCTCAGAGGGTCGGGTCCTCTATAAAAACCCAAGTGTTGTAATGTAAAGGGGGGGGGAACTTTCTACTAGAAAGTTGTTGTAACTTGTATTCCTACAATTAATACTAAAGAGCTTTGGACTCTATTTCTCTCTTGTATGCTGCCTTCTGTGTTTATTTCTTTCATCTTTCTTCATTTGCATACTGTAATTCTAAACTCTAGATTTAGGTGTGTGATTGGGGATTGACCCTAAAATTTTCTCGAAGGATACATAGGAGAGTAATACGTCGTGTTGGCCTTCTTTTATGCTGCCTATGAATAGTGTTTCTACTATATTCACTTTTTTTAATCGTCGTTACTCTGAACCCTAAATTTTTGCAAAAGGGAAAGGAGAATCCTGGAACTCATCTAGAGGATACATAAGAGGGCTAATATTGTGTTCATTTCATTTATTCTTTGTTTTCTTTGCTACTGTTCCAAGTTATTGGCTAGTAACCATGCTTTTGGTTCCTTCCCACCACTAAACTACTGAAATTTCTTCCCTTACTCTTTTATCTCTTTTCTACACACTTACTCTGTTTATCTCTTTCCTAAACCCTTATCTTAAACATCGAAGTAGTGTAGTATAGGATCCGGCCTTCTCCGAATATTGGCACGAGGAGCATCTCTTCTCTTCGGCCTTTCAATGTTGGTCTAGGTCTAGGGTGCATTCATTTACCCAAATCCTTTCCTGGGCAGATTTGATGACCAACAGTTTTTGGCATGCCCGATGGGACCCGATAAGTCTCACCTTGTGAGTAGTAGTGAGAACCGATGCTCTCATTACCGAAAGACTCTTAGCATTTGGCGACTCTATTTTACTTGAGAATATTTAAGTCGTAAATATCGATACCAAATTCTGTGTCTTCATGCAAACAAGATGGAGAGTTAGGAATAGAGGAGAGGAAACTGGGTTCTTTGAGCTTGGTATTGATGCCCTTGGGGAACGATCTAGGTTATTCACCCCTGAGTCTCTGTTACGTGGAACATCCTCATAAGAGGCCGCTATTGAAGAATAAGGCCTAACTTCTGATAGCACAATAGCTAGCTTTCCTCCTAATCCTCCCAACTCATCGAAGCATCCTAGTGCCTCCATTCCTACTGGTCGTCCTGTTAGCAATCAAGGAGGAGCTTCAAGAATTCTTGTTTCTCAAAATCTAAGAGTACATATGGCACAGCAGCAACAACAACAACAACAAATGCAGCAGTAACTGCCACCCAGATTATTCCCAGCATGGAATTCCTTAGGACCGCTAAATCTAGCAGGACAAGGGCAAGTGTCGCCTACTGCTATAAAGAAGATCCCAACGTTTGATGGAACTAGAAAGACTACTCTAGAGCACATCCAGGACATAGTTTCTCTGGCGGTGATCCATGACATCACAAAAGAGCGGGTTATGGTAAAACTTCCGATTTTATCTCTTAGAGGAAAACTCCCCTACTGGTATAGATATTTACCACCTGGTACCATTACAGGATGGGACCAGTTAGCCGGACAGTTGATGCAAAGCTTCAATGAGTCCGCCGATCTGACCTCTCTCCTACACTAGTTCACAACGATCCAGAGGCATCCACAAGAAGAGATCATAGACTTCAATGTTAGGTTTGCTCAAACCTGGCAAAGAATACCAGTTTGACTTCGACCATCTGATGAAATCGTAGCATACTATTTCCTTCAGGCTTTCAACCTCGATATCAGCATGATGGTAAGGTATTCAAACATCAATACCTTCCCAGAATTATATGAGTTAGCCCAAAAAGTAGAGATGGATCTAATAGCTATGGGTAAGCTTCCCCAAAGGATGTCAATGCCCATACTTCCCAATTTTTATCAGTCCTAGTATGCAAGCGCAGTCGCTTCGAAGATCTTTGCAACCCCTGCACTCTTGATCTTGTCTTGGAACCCGAATCCCATTGTATCCCAAATCACCGCTCCACATATTCATTTTCCCACTTTTTAGCTTTGTAGCCCATGGTCACCTCGGTATTCCTTATACTTCCAACACCACTTCAACACCCTACCCTTCCTCCAATACCAACAATGGCTCCATTGCCACTGATTCCCAAAGCCGAAGACATGCAAGCTAAAATACTGCAAGAATTTCAGTCCCTGAACTCCACAGTGCAGACCCTATCCAATGACATGACCATTATGAAGAAGAAGCAAGCACAACAAGATTTTCTACCAAGAAGATATTATCCTACACTTGTGCTTACTAAAGATCATCCTACACTTTTGCTTACTAAAGATCAAGTGGCCCAGGAAGGAAGATCTTCAACAAGAAATGTTGTAATAGATGAAGCCTCAAGCACTTCCGATTATATACATTGGTGCTCCATGTGTAATGACCCTCACAAAGAGAATACCTACATGCTGCACCAACATTATGTACAAATGCTAGCGAGCAGTAGTCATGGCGGTCAAGTCAACATCATCAGGCAATTGAATCATAACCTGGTAATTGGTGAAGAAGAGTCAGTTGCATTCCTTACCAGAGGAGGAAATAGGTCGATAGAGGTGGATTCTACTCAAATGGCTCCCTTAAAGGTGCATGCTCATCACAAGAAGGGACAAAAACCTCCTCCAACCTCCAGCGAAGCTCCTCAACCTACACCAGTCAAAGAGAAGGCCCAACAGGCCCCTATAAATCCACTATGGATGGAAACTAAAGAACAAGCTCGAGAGAAGCTCGAGCTTCCATCGTTGACCAAGCAATAAAGGGTCGAAGCTACGAAATAGTATCGCACCAGATATGAGTTGAGAAAGGAACTTGAGGTACCCAATTCCCTAGCATACAACATTGTAGATGAGCTAAAGAGGATTCCAGCCAAAATCAGTTTATACAATGCTCTGCAACTACCTAGCCAAGTCGAATTACTGTAGGAATCATTGAAGATGACCAAAGCAAGAAATGCAACACCGCTTTCCCTAGTGCAGACCCTATCTACATCTATTACAAGGAAGAATCAACCTCCGACGTTCTACCTATCTCTATAGATGGAAGGGTATATTGTTCACAATTATATGATTGATTTCGAGGCCGCGACAACAGTCATGCCCAAAGTAGTGTGCAAAGAGATAGGGATGGAATATACGTGAAGTAGTCATGGTGTACTCCAGTTGGATGGTACCCCCATGAAGACTATAGGGGTGATCAAGGAAATCCTTATTCGACTACACAAGATACCTCAAATCATAGTTATACAAGAGGTATTGGTCGTTGACCTTGATCCCTACTTCAGCATGTGCTTGTCGAGAGAATTCACAGTGAAGTTGGGCAGATATCTATCTATGGATTACTCGCATCTCAAGATTCCATTCAAAGGGAAGAAGGTGAAAATATACAACGAGGAGCCTTCCACCTTTCTCGTAGAGAAGATGTCTAAAGGAGAGAGCAGCGATCCTGTGCATGCGATAGTGGAAGGAATAGAGCAGGTGGATCTAGTCAAGGAGTCCCTTGCACAGTTAAGCTATGAAGATGAGTTTTCATTGGCAGACTTTAATGCCATGATAGAAACCAAGATGGGATGTTATGCCATCGCCAAGCCTAAGAAACACATCAAGTCAGAAGATAAGGTCTTCGTCGAAGGACTATGGAAATTATTCTTCGATGGTTCCCGATGCAAAAATGGCATCGGGGCGGGGATTCTTTTAGTATCACCTTCTGGAGAGCAGAAGGAATATTTTTACCGGTTGGTATGGATTTGCACCAACAATGCAGCAAAATATTAAGCATTATGACTAGGACTCAAGAAAGCAAAAAAGCTAGGCATAAAGCATCTCCAAATCTTTGGAGATTCTAAATTGGTATGCAATCAAGTCACAAACAAGTGCACTTCAAGGAAGCACTGTCTCAAGTAATATCGAAATAGGGTATGGGACTTGGTCGACCAGTTCGAATCTCTCAATCTGCAGTCTATTCCAAGAGAAAAGAACCGACATGTCGATGTTCTAGCATCCATCACAGCCAAATATTCTCCAGCAGAAGACATGGTGCATAAACCTAAGGCTATAAGGATGATTTATAGGACATCTATCCCAGACAGAGATCTACATTGGCAAGTCTTTGACAGTGATGAGAAGATTGTGAATTTCATGATTCGAGAAGTAGCCACAGTTGAGAGTAGAAGCCCTGATGAAGAAGAATATGAAGGGCTAGTTCAATTGAATAATAATCACGTTCCCAAGGGATTAATTACTCTTGAAAGCCTCTTTGATTAGAATGATCGAGCAGTTTCTCACAGGATCAAAGTTAATGCAAAGCAATATCAATATTTAGAACTTGAGCCTAGAAAAGCAATAAAAGTTGGAACAGATTGCACTTCGAAAGAGCTAGATCAGATCTGATCCCTGTGCAAAAAGTATCCTGACACAGTGGCTTGGTCTTATCAAGATCTAAAGGGATATGATCGGTAATTGATCCAGCATACAATTGAGTTACAGGAGGGGATCAAACCTTTTTGAAAAAAGCAAAGGCCTGTCAATCCAAATATCGATGTCTTGATGAAGGCCAAACTCCTAAAAATGCTCGAGGCAAAGATAATTTATCCCATCAAACATTCTTCTTGGGTAGCGAATCTAGTCCCAGTCAAAAATAAGAATGGAGATATACGATTGTGCATGGATTTTCGCAACCTAAACCATGCTTCTCTCAGAGATCACTACCCTCTCCCGTAGATCGATCAGATCTTGCATTCGGTGGCTGGGTCTCAATGTTTCTCCCTACTCGATGGTTTTTATGGATACAATCAAAACTGGGTCAGGGACGAAGACTAGCATAAAACTGCATTCACTACCAAGTGGAGAACATTTGCTTACCAGCGAATGCCCTTTGACCTTTCGAATACAGGTGCCACTTTTTAGAAGGTAATGGATCTAGCTTTTGGCGAGATCTTGAATAAGGTTATCGTTATCTATGTAGATGACATGACCGTCTTCTCCCAAAGAAGGGAGGATCACCCCTTACACTTACAACAAATTTTTGAAAAATGTCAAGAATTTGTTATTTCAATCAATCCAAAGAATTCCATATTCGCAATCAGCGAAGGGATGTTGTTGGGACATGCAATATCATAAAAGGTTCTTGTTGTAGATCCTGACAGAGTTGAGGCTCTAATGAAGCTCCCACTCCCAATAGACAAGAAAGGTCTTCAATCCTTCTTTGGCCAGATCAACTTCCTGAGGAAGTTTGTCCCAGATTTTTCCCAGGTCATCAAGCCAATATCTGAACTTTTGAAGAAGGGTGCAGAATTCATCTGGACGAAGGAGAGAAAAGAAGCATTCGAAGAAATAAAAGCCTGAATTGCTAAAGCACCGGTCCTAACCAACCTTGACTAAAATTAGGATTTCATCCTATAGGAGAACCTGAGAGCTATGTTGTGATCGTGACACAAAAAAGGGAAGATGGCAAAGAGCGCCCCATTGTGTTTCTAATTCAAGTGATAAACCCTCATGAAGAAAAATATAATTTCATAGAAAGGCAGGTGCATGCAGTAATGAAGTCTCTTAGGAAATTCAAGCAGTTCATCTCCCAAAGTCGAGTTACAGTCTTTGTCATTCACCCTGATGTGTGCAATTTCATCATCCAAGGAGAATTGGGTAGTAAAAGAGTCGGTTGGGTCAGCAAGATTCAATAATTCGACATCGAGATCAAACCTACAAATTTGGTTCATGATTGCACATTGTGTCAAGAACTGGTTAAGAGCGTAACGGTCGAAGCTGTAGAACCCCAATGGGATGACTCACCAGTAGAAGAATGCTTTGTGAACCAGGAAGAGGATGAGAAAGATTGGGTCAATGAAATGGTTGAATACTTCAACACTGGCAGATGTCCTTCACATCTAAATGCTTCATAGTGAAGGCATTTCAAGATGCGATCCTCCCGATATACCTTGCGCCTTGAAGGCTTATTTTTTAGAAATATTGATGGCATCCTTATTAGGTGCATAAAATATGATGATAAAAGGAGAATCCTAGGAGAATTCCATTTAGGATTATCTAGATTCCACTTCGCAGGGAGAACAACGACGTTGAAGATCATAAAGGCAGGTTACTATTGGCCCAACCTCTTCGCTGATGCCTTCGCAGTCTGTCGCAAATGCAAGCAGTGTTAAAGTTCACTGACCAAAGCATAAATGCTTCAATACCTCTCTGACCGATACAAGTATAAAGTCCCTTTCAACAATGGGGGTTGGATTTCATATGGGTCATATCACCAAACTCCTCCGCTAGGCATAAGTTCATCCTGACTGCGACCGACTACTTCACTAGATGGGCCAAAGCAATTCCCACGAAGCATGCTGATCAGGAGACTATCATAACCTTCCTTGAAGGGTTAATCACCCAGTTTGGCATCCTCGAAGCAATCATCATGGACAATGGTCTTGGATTTTTAGGCACCAAAATCAATGAGTTCCTCTTTCGACATGGGATATATCATAAAGTCTCCTCCAATTACTACCCACAAGGTAACGGCTTGGCAGAATCAACCAACAAGACTCTGTTGAGGGTGTTAAGGAAGCTCATAGAGACAAACAAAATGACTTGACATCTTCTTCTAGATCGAGCCTTGTGGACTGATCGGATTTCTATCAAGAAGTCGATCAAAACATCCCCTTATGCTCTAGTGTATGGCAAGGAGGCCATCTTGCCTACCCACGTAGATATCCCTGCAATGCAGCTGCTAGAAGAAGGAGTCAATCCTATGGAAAATAAATTTTCTCAGCTATTACAGCTAGAGGAGGATCGCGAGAAAGCCTATCAGAGCTTCGCTAAGCATGCTCAGGTCACCCGAGATTGGTTCAGGAAGAAATCTTTCGATCGCACATTCAAAGTAGGAGATCTGGTATGGAAGTGGGACTCTTGGAAGGCCAAACCTGGGAATCACGATAAGCTGGATGCATTCTAGGATGGACCGTTCAAAATCGTGAAGGTGAACTCAGCCAACTCTTTCATCCTCAAAGATGCAGATGGCCAGGTTTTACCTATTTCTATTAATGGTCTTCATTTGAAGACTTTTCATCGCTGAGGTGAAACTCTTTAAAAAAAAAATGTGTATGTACTTTTGTATATAATTTTTCATTTGTGTATATACATCTTGTTTCGAGATTGCAAAAGCTAAGTGTTACACTCCAGAATCTCCTTCGAGAACTCTTGATGCGAAGTAGCGGTTGCAAGGAGGTTCGCAGTGAAGCACTTTAGCCTCAAAGAGTCGAACCCAAAATTCAAAACTAAGGCATGAAAAATGCTTCACAAAAGGAGTATGAGCGAAGCAGTTTTCAAAGAAAATCCAGTAAAGCATTTTCCAAGAGGAACAAACTTCGACAAATTTTAGTGTGAAGCAACTGATGCAAAATGCTTCGAAGCGAAGCACCTTGGATTCCAAAAGGTCCTCGAAATACTAAAAACGTTACCAAAGGGAAAAGGAAGGAATGAAAAGAGCTTTGCACCCAAAGCGTCTCAAGCAGCTACTTCGGGCCAAATTTTTGTGAAGTATTTTCCAAGAAGACGAGCTTCGGGGGGTCTAGAATTCTGTGAAGCAAAAAAGTGACTCGACGAGAAAGGACTACTTTGGGCCTAAAGCATTGAAAAACAGCCCACACCAAAGGTTCACCACGAAGCATTTCCAATGACAATTTCAACTTTGTCGAAGTGGAAGCATTTAAAATGTGTCTAGGAGAACGTGTGGACAACAACTATGAAAAGAGTTTGAAGTGGACTAATTTAAGGCAAATGTGATGGAGCACATCCCGAGGTGATTCGGTTAAGATAAAATATTGCACCTAGGTATGAGGTGGCAGCAGGCGGCACTTCCAATTCAAGGCATAATCATCAAGGCATGTGGCCCTACGTACTATGCCACTACAGAGCCAATCAAACAGCATAGCAATCTCCTCCATCCGAAGCATAAGTTTAATTATGGTAGGTGCCATAAATTCAGGTAGTTGCCTTTTAAGGCTATAAAACGTGAGGCCCTAGCAGGGAGAAGGTTATTCATCCATCAGTTCATGTAATACTAAGAGCCTTTGCTGTTAATCTACAAGTCTTACGCCTTTTGCATCGAAATTCTTGGTGCCAAAGTCCCTTGCACTGTAAGCCCTGCTTCTACTGTAATACATCCAACATGGAGAAAAAATCTCCAAGGAGAAAGGAAAGGAACCGAAAGTAGCAGGCCCCAAAAAAACAAAGAACGGCAAGGAAGAAAAAAATCATACACCAAAGAAGATCAATCTCACCCCTCGCCTTGAAAAGCAGTCGATAGAAGAAGGAGATGACTCAGAAGAGGAACAGCTTGTAGAACCACCAATTGATGGGTGGGAGAAAATTAGAGACACAAAGCTCTCTAAGGGTGTAGTCGACCTTCGATGCACCATTGAGTTTATGACAAGCAGACTTACCCTGGAAAATAAGAGAGTTGTCGTGTACTACTCTTAGATTTACTGGTATCTGACCCTACCCACTCACCCTTGTCTAGAGTTAATCTATGCTATCATGCAAAATTACCAGCCTTCCTCCAGGAAAGTGTTTGATGCTGCAGGCCATAAGTTGTTTTCAATTTTGAAGGAAGATGTGCAAGCAGCTTTCGCACCACAACAAGGTCCATCCAAGGGCTATTCCGTTTGCAATGTCATTCTGAGCGAACAGAAGGAGAGGTTCACCTCCAACAACTTCATATTGAAATTCTTGTGTGAGAACCTCAAAATCAGGCTCCCTTCAAGCAAGCTACCCCAAATGCCCTTACCCTTGGCAGCCTTCAGGAACACTGATATTTTCTCTATCATTGCATGGGTGGCAGGCCTATCTACAGATGCTTCGATGTAACCCTGGCAGGTGTCCTTGGAAAAATGTATTTTGAGAGGGGAATTCTATGCCCCTGATGCTTCAAGACCAAACACCAACCCAGTTTTCTTTGATTGGGCAGAATGGGTGGCAGCAAATTCAAGTGCCTCCGAGCCACCCAAAGCAACCCCGCACAAAGCTCCCAAGTGCTCCTGTTGGACAGCCTACATCAGGCCTGGTCGAAGCAAATGTTGAAGATGCGGGGCCACCAACTGCCGAGACAGTCCCAAACATAGATGTCATTGATGTGGAGGAACTCCTCCAACAAGATGGAGACCCCGAAGTAGAGGTTATGGAGGTTGGGAGTGCCAAAGCCCAAAAGGAACAGGAACCTATCACACAAGAATTCATCGTAGCCACTTTGCCTGAAGGGCACACAGGTACACACTCTCCACCATTTACCTTGGTCTCTCACATGTCCACTGTGGTCCTGGCCAAAGATTCTCATCAATATCTCCCTCCCTCACAAAGTCAATCGCCCCCTCACGCGTTGCCTCTTGCCACTGATCCTGTTAACCCCACTCCACTCGAGTCATCAGGCTGGGATAATTTTTTTGCTACCACTTTGCCTTCCCACGCCATCAATCCTTTAGACCTTAGCTAGGGTAAAGGTAGTGCCCCAACGTCGAGCCTCGTTCTTCATTCCCCTGCCTCACGACATTATTGCATTTGCTGGGAATCCTAGTACACCTGTTGCTGAACCTTTTGGTGAAGCATCCCCCATTCATTCTTTGTATCTGTTCACCCCTTTGGCTGGATATCCAACCTCATTTGAGTTAGAGATGTCCTTAATTAAGGAACGCCCTCTAGCCGAGAAGCTACTCCTAGCTCGAAAAAATACAGAAAAAATGTTGAAGGAGGCGAGGAAGAAGAGAGGGCGCTCTCTGGCCCAGGTTGAAAAATGCGTTGTCTTCGATTTGAAGGTCGGGAAGTTGCATAAAGTAAAAAATATTCCCAAGGTCTAGAAGCCCTTGGATGAAATGACTCCAGCCGGACTATGACTACCAAGACAAATCCAAAGGACTTGGAGCATTTGAATGTTGATAATGAATTTGAATCCATGCACATCAGAATTGAAAATTTTCGTGTGTATGCAAACATCGCTAATCAACGCAGATTTGAAGTGGAAAACACCAACATCAACTTGGAAGAAGAGCTAACTAGAATCCGCTCCAAGTTGGAGGATTCAGAGGAGCAGTGTAAGCTGATGAAAAAGAAAACACACGCCCTGAAACAACAAATACTACAACTACAGTGTACAGCTGAGAACCAAGCACAGAGACAGGCCGAGAATGATTTGAAGGCCAAGGAAGTTGAAAGCAATATCTTGCAGTTGCAACAGCAGTTGCACCAAAAAGAAAGCTTGGAGCTGTTTGACAAGGGCAAGATCAAATAAATCCACTCACACTTGCTAAAAAATTTTAGATCTCGGGCCTCCAATGCCCTATTAATTTTGATTTTTATTACTAAAGCATAGCGTGCCACTGGCGAAGGAGGGCCAATAATAGATGAGGTCACTCAAAAAGCTAAAGGCCGACTCTTTCATCCTCAAAGATGCAGATGGCCAGGTTTTACCTATTTCTATTAATGGTCTTCATTTGAAGACTTTTCATCGCTGAGGTGAAACTCTTTAAAAAAAAAATGTGTATGTACTTTTGTATATAATTTTTCATTTGTGTATATACATCTTGTTTCGAGATTGCAAAAGCTAAGTGTTACACTCCAGAATCTCCTTTGAGAACTCTGGCTACGAAGTAGCGGTTGCAAGGAGGTTCGCAGCGAAGCACTTTAGCCTCAAAGAGTCGAACCCAAAATTCAAAACTAAGGCATGAAAAATGCTTCACAAAAGGAGTATGAGCGAAGCAGTTTTCAAAGAAAATCCAAGAAAGCATTTTCCAAGAGGAACAAACTTCGACAAATTTTAGTGTGAAGCAACTGATGCAAAATGCTTCGAAGCGAAGCACCTTGGATTCCAAAAGGTCCTCGAAATACTAAAAACGTTACCAAAGGGAAAAGGAAGGAATGAAAAGAGCTTTGCACCCAAAGCGTCTCAAGCAGCTACTTCGGGCCAAATTTTTGTGAAGTATTTTCCAAGAAGACGAGCTTCGGGGGGTCTAGAATTCTGTGAAGCAAAAAAGTGACTCGACGAGAAAGGACTACTTTGGGCCTAAAGCATTGAAAAACAGCCCACACCAAAGGTTCACCACGAAGCATTTCCAATGACGATTTCAACTTTGTCGAAGTGGAAGCATTTAAAATGTGTCTAGGAGAACGTGTGGACAGCAACTATGAAAAGAGTTTGAAGTGGACTAATTTAAGGCAAATGTGATGGAGCACATCCCGAGGTGATTCGGTTAAGATAAAATATTGCACCTAGGTATGAGGTGGCAGCAGGCGGCACTTCCAATTCAAGGCATAATCATCAAGGCATGTGGCCCTACGTACTATGCCACTACAGAGCCAATCAAACAGCATAGCAATCTCCTCCATCTGAAGCATAAGTTTAATTATGGTAGGTGCCATAAATTCAGGTAGTTGCCTTTTAAGGCTATAAAACGTGAGGCCCTAGCAGGGAGAAGGTTATTCATCCATCAGTTCATGTAATACTAAGAGCCTTTGCTGTTAATCTACAAGTCTTACGCCTTTTGCATCGAAATTCTTGGTGCCAAATTCCCTTGCACTGTAAGCCCTGCTTCTACTGTAATACATCCAACATGGAGAAAAAATCTCCAAGGAGAAAGGAAAGGAACCGAAAGTAGCAGGCCCCAAAAAAACAAAGAACGGCAAGGAAGAAAAAAATCATACACCAAAGAAGATCAATCTCACCCCTCGCCTTGAAAAGCAGTCGATAGAAGAAGGAGATGACTCAGAAGAGGAACAGCTTGTAGAACCACCAATTGATGGGTGGGAGAAAATTAGAGACACAAAGCTCTCTAAGGGTGTAGCCGACCTTCGATGCACCATTGAGTTTATGACAAGCAGACTTACCCTGGAAAATAAGAGAGTTGTCGTGTACTACTCTTAGATTTACTGGTATCTAACCCTACCCACTCACCCTTGTCTAGAGTTAATCTATGCTATCATGCAAAATTACCAGCCTTCCTCCAGGAAAGTGTTTGATGCTGCAGGCCATAAGTTGTTTTCAATTTTGAAGGAAGATGTGCAAGCAGCTTTCGCACCACAACAAGGTCCATCCAAGGGCTATTCCGTTTGCAATGTCATTCTGAGCGAACAGAAGGAGAGGTTCACCTCCAACAACTTCATATTGAAATTCTTGTGTGAGAACCTCAAAATCAGGCTCCCTTCAAGCAAGCTACCCCAAATGCCCTTACCCTTGGCAGCCTTCAGGAATACTGATATTTTCTCTATCATTGCATGGGTGGCAGGCCTATCTACAGATGCTTCGATGTAACCCTGGCAGGTGTCCTTGGCAAAATGTATTTTGAGAGGGGAATTCTATGCCCCTGATGCTTCAAGACCAAACACCAACCCGCTTTCTTTGATTGGGCGAGGAATGGGTGGCAAGCAAATTCAAGTGCCTCCGAGCCACCCAAAGCAACCCTACACAAAGCTTGCAAGTGCTCCCGTTGGACCACCTACGTCAAGCCCGACCAAAGAAAATGTTGAAGATGTGGGGCCACCAAGTGCCGAGACAGCCCCAAACATAGATGTCATTGATGTGTAGGAACTCCTCCAACAAGATGGAGACCCCGAAGTAGAGGTTATGGAGGTTGGGAGTGCCAAAGCCCAAAAGGAACAGGAACCTATCACACAAGAATTCATCGTAGCCACTTTGCCTGAAGGGCACACAGGTACACACTCTCCACCATTTACCTTGGTCTCTCACATGTCCACTGTGGTCCTGGCCAAAGATTCTCATCAATATCTCCCTCCCTCACAAAGTCGGTCGCCCCCTCACGCGTTGCCTCTTGCCACCGATCCCGTTAGCCCCACTCCACTCGAGTCATCAGGTCGGGATAATTCTATTGCTACCACTTTGCCTTCCCACGCCATCAATCCTTTAGACCTTAGCTAGGGTAAAGGTAGTGCCCCAACGTCGAGCCTCGTTCTTCATTCCCCTGCCTCACGACATTATTGCATTTGCTGGGAATCCTAGTACACCTGTTGCTGAACCTTCTCGGTGAAGCATCCCCCATTCATTCTTTGTATCTGTTCACCCCTTTGGTCGGATATCCAACCTCATTTGAGTTAGAGATGTCCTTAATTAAGGAACGCCCTCTAGCCGAGAAGCTACTCCTAGCTCGAAAAATACGGAAAAAATGTTGAAAGAGGCGAGGAAGAAGAGAGGGCGCTCTCTGGCCCAGGTTGAAAAATGCGTTGTCTTCGATTTGAAGGCTGGGAAGTTGCATAAAGTAAAAAATATTCCCAAGGTCTAGAAGCCCCTGGATGAAATGACTCCAGCGGACTATGACTACCAAGACAAATCCAAAGGACTTGGAGCATTTGAATGTTGATAATGAATTTGAATCCATGCACATCAGAATTGAAAATTTTTGTGTGTATGCAAACATCGCTAATCAACGCAGATTTGAAGTGGAAAACACCAACATCAACTTGGAAGAAGAGCTAACTAGAATCCGCTCCAAGTTGGAGGATTCAGAGGAGCAGTGTAAGCTGATGAAAAAGAAAACACACGCCCTGAAACAACAAATACTACAACTACAGTGTACAGCTGAGAACCAAGCATAGAGACAGGCCGAGAATGATTTGAAGGCCAAGGAAGTTGAAAGCAATATCTTGCAGTTGCAACAGCAGTTGCACCAAAAAGAAAGCTTGGAGCTGTTTGACAAGGGCAAGATCAAATAAATCCACTCACACTTGCTAAAAAATTTTAGATCTCGGGCCTCCAATGCCCTATTAATTTTGATTTTTATTACTAAAGCATAGCGTGCCACTGGCGAAGGAGGGCCAATAATAGATGAGGTCACTCAAAAAGCTAAAGGCCGACTCAAACTAGCCTTTGATGTCCAAAGAATGAAATATCAAGACTTGCAGGTTGCTGCAATGAGTCAGACGGCTAGAGATTGGTCCACATCCCAAGCCACAGTTCATGCCTTCTTTTCAAAGGTAAGGAAGGCACAAAAGGCAAAAGACCTCCTAGACATGTTTGAGAATGAGCAGCGCACATCGCTAGGCTATTTCCAGGATCTCTCTTCCTTAGGTTTCCCGAGCTTCACAAATGATGATGGGAACCTTCTGACCAAGGAAGAGCTTAAGCCGACATGGCTTTGTTTTGAAGGTGATGTCTCAAAGATAGACGAATGGGCAGAGCCGATAACAGAAGGGCAGGTCACAGATTTCATTCTGAGACATTGCAAGATTACAACCTACCTGAACGATCTATATACCAGGGCCAAACATGCTGATATCGGCCAAATTGATCGGTTTCATGTTTTGGTGAAAGCCTTGCAAGATTAAGAGTATTTCTCGAAGGGTTCATGGTCTCATGTCCGTCAAACCATGAAGCGCATCCGCGGTCGCCTTCCCCCATCACCGTAGCAGGAAGCCACACCAGAGGAAGAAGAAGAAGAAGTCGTGGAAGCGCCCCAAGAGATTGAAAATGGAGAAGGGTCTAGAGGTAACTCTGGCCCAACGGATCAAGGTTGAGGGTTCTCCCATCGAGATGAGCTCGTTGCCCCACGAGCCGCCAAGAATGTTGACAATTTTTTCACATTGCACAATGGGGTAGAAAATTTGAATTTCTTGTAAAGTATTTCTTCCAATTTGTTCCCTTGTTTTTATTGTTTTTTTTTAGAAACAACATTTTCAAGCATTGCAGCAATTTTGGCTTTCCCTGCCACCCCCTTTGACATAAAATTAAAAAGAAAGAGCTTCGCTGCCCAACAAGCTAGGGAAGATAGCTGCAACGAAATAAATCTCTAAGGATGAAAACTACTTCAGGCCCAAAGCATTTCCAGTGGCTACTTTGGGCAAAAGTTATGCGAAGTGGAATTCAAGCGGCATTTCAAAAGAATAGCTTCATCGAAGGAAAATCGCGGTCCGAATTGGCTAAGGCAAGTAGAAAAATACTTCGCACCCGAAGCATTTCCAGCAACTACTTCGGGCAAGAAACTTGCAAAGCATTATTCGAAGGAGAGCAGCATTGAAAAATACTTCGTCGAAAAACCGTCGAAGCACCCACTTCGGGCCTTCCCTCCAGTGAACCATTTCTACTTCACTGAAATTCTTTGCGAAGCATCTGCTTTAGCAAACCTTTGTGCGAAGTACTTTTCTCGAAGTGGAAGCAATCAAATCATTTTTGAAAGTAAGAATGCGCTTCAGCCAAAATCCTCCTGAACCACAATTTTGAAGGAAGGTCGTGGTGAAGCATTTTTAATAGTTCATCGACAAAGTAGTAATGAAGAGCCCATCTTGTGAAGGAGATCTGCTTCAGCCCTCATCACCCCCAAAGCTGTTTTGCGATGCTCCGCCATGCGAAGTGCAAATCAAGGAGAATCTGCTTCGACACAAGTCCATTGTGAAGTGAAATTGTGAATGAAGAACTAGCAAAGCACTTCAATGGCACATGCTCCAAGCCGAGTATTTTCTTGAGGTGATCAAGTGCCTCATAAATGCATTTTTATGTGCTCGAAAAACTAGCTGTGCATTTTTGGCAATTGGAAACGAAGTATCAGTCTTTGAAGAAGAGCTCGGCAAGCATGGCGGCCACTCGAGTATTGCACCCAGAAGCCAAGGACGCTCAGATGGCTCATTAATGCAAGTTTCCACGACTGACCTAGTCACAGTTTCTAATTTTGGTAACAAATTTAAGAGCTCAGTCACAAGGGCCACGAGGAGTTGACTTCTCAGGTTTTGAGGGTGTACTCCTCTATTTTGTGTAATTATGGCTCAAAGGGTCAGGTCCTCTATAAAAACCTAGGCGTTGTAATGTAAAATGGGGGGGAACTTTCTGCTAGAAAGTTGCTGTAACTTGTATTCATACGATTAATACTAAAGAGCTTTAGACTCTATTTCTCTCTTGTATGCTGCCTTCTGTGTTTATTTCTTTCATCTTTCTTCATTTGCATACTGTAATTCTAAACTTTGGATTTAGGTGTGTGATTGGGGACTGAACCCTAAAATTTTCTCGAAGGATACATAGGAGAGGAAGACGTCGTGTTGGCCTTCTTTTATGCTACCTATGAATAGTGTTTCTGCTATATTCACTTTTTTTAATTGTCGTTACTCTGAACCTTGAATTTCGGTGAAAGGGAAAGGAGAATCCTGGAACTCATCTAGAGGATACATAAGAGGGCTAATACTGTGTTCATTTCATTTATTCTTTGTTTTCTTTGCTACTGTTCCAAGTTATTGGCTAGTAACCGTGCTTCTGGTTCCTTCCCATCACTAAACTACTAAAATTTCTTCCCTTACTCTTTTATCTCTTTTTTGCACCCTTACTCTATTTATCTCTTTCATGCACCCTTATCTTAAACATCGAAGTAGTGTAGTATAGGACCCGACCTCCGAAGATTGGCATGAGGAGCATCTCTTCTCTTTGGCATTTCAATGTTGGTCCAGGTCTAGGGCGCATTCATTTACCCAAATCCTTTCCTGGGAAGATTTGATGACCAACAAATACCAATGCAAATAACCTACCATTAAGATTTATCATGAAGTAGAAATGAAATTTCTCTCTAAGTTTTATTGGATGAAATCAATAGTTTACCATGCTCGACTAATAGATTTGTAGATGTGATGGCCTCCCTTAGATCATTGATTCCAAAAGATTCCTTTGGAGAGGTACATCTCCTTATAATTTCAATGATCTCTAAATATGCAATTGTTCATGCTGAGTTTAAATATGAAAAGGATATTTTCTTTATCCAATCGGATCCACATGAGCCTTGGTCAAGCCAAATAGTAGCCTTTCTCAAGTTTGGAATACTCCCATCTGACATATCTCGAACTACCAAATGCACTTTCAAGAAAAAGGTAGCTCATTTTGTTCTCTTGGGGGATGTGTTGTATAAACGTGGTTATGATGGAGTCCTCCTTCATTATCTTGAGTCTAGTGAGGCACAAAGAGCCATAGTTGAAGCACATGATGGTACTTGTGGTGGTCATTTTAGTGGAATGGCCATTGCAAAAGCATATTTTATGCATGGATTATTATTGGCCCACAATGGAACGTGATTGTTGCACATATGTCAAACATTACAAAAAGTGCCAAGAACATGCTAATTTAACTCATGTACCATCACAAGCTCTACAACCTATTCAAAGCCTTTGGCCCATTTTCCAATGGAAACTAGATCTAATTGGTAAAATTTTACCTCCTTCCTCAGGAAAACATACATTCATCATCACAACCACTGAATACTTCACAAAGTAGGTTGAGGCAATTCCTCTAACCAATATGATAGGACCTAGAATTGTAAAGTTTATATTTCATCATATCATTTGAAGTTTTGGTATTCCCTCAAAAATTATCTCTGAAAATGGTAAGTCTTTCAAAAACAAGGATGTTCAAGCACTTTGTGAGAAATATAACATTCAACATAGTTTCTCAACTCCTTATTACCCACAAGCAAATGGATAAGCTAAAGCTTCCAACAAGACCTTAATTTCTATTCTCAAGAAACTTGTCAAAGAAAATCATAGAGATTGACATACACAAATTCCCTTGGTATTATGGGCTTATAGATCAAGCATCTGCATGCCTATAGGGACAATGCTATTTTCACTGGTCTATGGAGTTAAAGTAATCATACCTCTTGAGCTTGAGATCCCCTCCTTATGAATTTCTTTGCAAGAATTCATAGATGATGACACCACTAGACAAGCACATCTTGACCAACTCACACTTCTTGATGAGAGGCAATTCAATGCCTTAGAGCATTTACAAGTTTATCAAGATTGCCTAAAGAGTTCATATACATGAATTCCAAGTAGGATATCTTGTCCTTAAAGAGAACCAACAAAATACCAATGCATTACCACATATTTGTGATAAATTTGTGGCTAATTGGTTGGGTCCATACATTTTTATGCAAAGAGTGGATAACAGTACTTATAGGCTTGTCAGTCTAGAGGGAGAGGAAGAATCCAAACCACTTAATGTTATACACTTGAGAGCATTCTATGCATGAATTGATTTCTATATATGTATATATACATGGCTAATACACAAAAATATTTGCATATATTTCATTCACAGCATTAAATTTCCTATGCATATACACTTCATTTCAAAAACAATGCATTAACACACATTTCATATTGCATTTCAAATTTCACAAACATTTCATTTGCACATATTTCAAATTGCATTGCATTCACATACACATTTCACATGTCATATTAGGAATCATTTATTAAGTTCAAGATCTTAAGTGGTCCATTAAAGTTATGTTGCCTTAATCAGGGGCACCTTCACAACATCACCCACACCATTCCACCAAGTCAAATTGTCTTTCGCACAAACACCATTTTTATAAAATGCCTAGGTGTTTTCGGTCACTCAATCACTCCAAGTGTTTTAAACAAACTCCAAAATACATGTCGAGTTCCTTTTAGAACCATCACACATCTACACTAAGAAAATATTGAGTTCTGGGAATTGAATCCAAAACACTCTTGAACCAAACACAATGTCACATCTTAAAAACATCTTGTATCAAAGAGGGATAACACCATACTTGGTATGAATATCAAAGTGAAAAGGGCCATCCTTGCTAGTCCCATAATGCAACATAGTCCATAATAACAATGGTTTTCATCACTATCATAGTTATTACCAAAATCTAAAAGATGGAGTAGTAAGGATAGGGTACAATTCTCATCACATTTAGGTTGAGAATCCAATTCCCCAAAGCTCTAAATATTTTACATCACACACCACTAATCATTGGGTTGTAAGGATCATACTACATTTCCAGTCAAACAGTTAGGTAGTTATACCCAAAAACTTAAGAGATCAAAACAAAAATCGTGGCCTATGGAGTTAGCCTCCACTAGAGCTATAGATTCTTGATTGGTAGTGGAGTACACTCATGTGTGGTGACACATCTCTTTCAAAGAGACCTTTGATCGCACATAAGGACAAGCTAGATTCTTAGATTTATCCATAATAGGTTTACCCAATTTACTCAATATGAGTCCATGAACTCACTTGCACACACATTGGTTCTTGATTACCTCGAGTCATTACCATGCTCTTGATTTAGTAAATAAATTCACTACACACACATTTGGTCCTAGATGGATTAGGCAGTTTTAGTGAGTTTATTTGATACCACTAGTATGTCTAAGTATCTATAGAATAGTTAGTTTTCATATCAACATCCATATCTTCTTCCACATCAATATCCATGTCACTTAATGAGTCATTCATCCCATATACCACCAAGTTTGGTTCCCTTGATTAAACAATAAATGCTAGAAAATGTACAAACAAGATATAAACTATAAATTATCATTAGACAAATTTGCATTCCATAACTTGAATTAATCATCCATAACATATCATGTGCATTCATCATTCATATAAATATGCATTACAAAAAAGCATGACATAAAAAGCATTCACAAACACATATAACACAAAAGGTAAAAGCCATGTATATATATGTATAAATATCACATGTACAATGAGTACCAAAAGGCTACATATAATGGAGCACCAAGGCTCATATACAAAAAAGTGCATCTATGCACTAGCTATGTCCTTCAAGAGGATCCCTATGATCGAGGAGGAGCCCTAGACCTAGAGCTATGCCTAGACTCACTATGCCTAGAACCCTCAGATACAGATGAGGTTGGAGGATCAGGAAGTGGAACATGATGTTCCATCAACCTATCCTCCAATGCATTGATATATCTATGCCAATATGGAGGGCATGCTATGTTGACATTATGCCAAAGCTCCCTCTCTAGTAGCTTTTCTTGGAGCCTCACGATATTCTCATCTCAAGCAGTCACCATCGCATCTCGCTCTGCTACCTGCTGCTCTAGCCTTGCTTACTCCTCCTTGTCCAGATTTGGAGGTCCATCCAGAGTCTCCTTTGTATCATCCCCATAGTTACCATCTCCTCCACTCACAAGAGCCTACGTAGCTTCACCCTTAGTTATCCTCATTTTACTATCTAATCGAAGGTACCACTATCACTTGGGGGTCTCATGTATCCCCTCATCATCAACCTTAGCCTCATCCCCATCTCTACCAGCCACTACTCGAGGCGGTGGCCATGGTGGCTGTGTAGCAAACCACACATCATATTTCATGGTAGTCCCCTTATTATCCATATTAGGGAGATTGAGCTCCTCATCATCCTCATAGGTCACCCTCCATGGCTTTGCACATGGTAGCCCTGTCTCCTCCCGATGCCTCCTATAGCCCACTAACTCATCCGAAATACCCTACCTCAAACTAAACTATTAGAGCACTCGTGAGAACTTAAAGTACTCAATATTACTATGATATCTCCCAACCACACACCTAGCCTATCACACCCATCATAGATGGTCTTCATATCAGGTCCACCTACTACCTTACCACGATCTCCATCTTATTTGGTCAGATGTTAGTACAGCCTATAAATCCTTATACCATTGACTCATCCACATCGGCTAAATTGATTGTACCTCCTCAGCCTCCATCCATATCCTAGCATAGGGCTACTCTCTACTAAAGCTAAATACTGGTAAGCCCTCCAGTCGAGCCACACTAAAGTACTCCCATCTCCAACACTATAGCATCAAGCTACATCCTAATACCTTCCTCCCCCACCTCATCACCTCATACAGCTTATGGTATACCTATGCCAATAATATATGAGCCCATGCATACACCTACTACATAGTGAGTATATCACTCATTAACCCTATTGAATTCCAAGGTAACTTGCACTCAATGTTGTTCGAGGCCACGATGTTGGCCAGCATGAACATAACCAAGACTCGAAGGGCATCTAACTCCTTGTCCACATACATGGACAAGTAAGGTATACCTCCACTCTCTACCTTCACACCTTGTCAACCATTGTCAAACATCCTCCTCATATTCATCCCTCGATCATATCAAACCTCGACATGAATACCCTCCACTAGAACCTTGAGGATGTGGGATACATCCTCAAGTGTGATAGTCACCTCTCCGATGGGGAACTGGAACGTTCCCCTATCTGGATCCCACATCTCCACCAAGGTCAAGAGGTACCCCTCATATGTCCTCACAACATCAATCTAGGCTACCTCTTCTAGCCCCACTACCTCCATTAAATCCCACTCATCCTTCACCACCATCTTCCTCATCCCAAGAATGTATGATGAGAACCGGTGCCAAGCCTCCAAAATCCTAAGCTGTAGCACAACACAAAACACTTATCATTTTTCACATGCACAAAAAATTACAAAAATATAAAATTCTTGGACAATGCACAAAATAGGGGAATTACCTCAGTAGCTCGTACTCCAGCCTCAATCCTGACCTCCACACCCGCTCCCTCTGTTGCCATAGCTTTCGTGCCTAAGTCACTTCACCTCACTTCACTCCACTCTTCCAAACACAACTTCTCAAACTCTCAAACGTACAAATGAGCTTTATTTCCCATCCTATCAGCTATTTGTAGCTTCTTTATGTGCCTTGAGATGCCCATGGGCATTTCCTAGTACACTAAAGTACACCAGGGAGTTTGCAGAGCATCCAAACACCGTTGGGTGTTTCTACGTGCCAAATGCATAAACGGGCATTTGGGATCAATTTTGATAAAAGATAATTTTTCACAAAATAGTGGCTTCTCCCAACCAAATCACTCCATATTGCATCCAATCATCTCATTCATCATATTAACAGGTTTTGTGAAGATTCGAATGGATTTGGATGCATAAATTTTATTTGTGACCAAAAATTGCAAATTCACTTAACAGGTTACAAAAGCACTTCAAAATTATCCAAATCTTTCCAAAATTACCATAATCATCATTCTCATCATCAATACATCATTTTCATAGCATAAAACATCATTCATATCATCATTTGCATATTTACCAAGTTCAAAACAACATGCAAGTGAGTCTTGTATCTAGTGGGTTTTTCTATATACTTGGCGATTGTAGCAATTTGCATCCATGCAATTCGATAAGATGAAAAACCTACCATAAGGACACTTGGTTATTTTTATCATTCCATATCCCCTTGTTCAAAATCATAATCATATTTGGTACTTCACATTTTGAGTGAAACCTTACCAAGAACAATCTGCATAAAAGTTGTCATTGGTGGCCTAGTTCATTAGGCCTAACACATGGACAAAATCACATATCATTATTTCATATCTCCTTGACAGTCATCATGGTGATTGGCCTTTACTAGGGTGATTAGTTTCTATCATAGAAATTATCTAACAGTCACTAGTTAGCCCTCCAAAGTTGACTACTTTTACTATTTACATTTTTCATCTTTGTATATCAATGACGTTGGAAGGCAAATTATTCAACTGCATCGAATCACCCCAAATTTAGGGTAACCACATTTGGTTTTTACTTTCCCACAATGGGATACATCTTACATGTGAAATCTACACTTGACAAAAATCCCTTCATCTGTTGGGGTAAAAACAAACATATTTTTCACAAATCCCTTCATCAATTAGGGGTAAAAATAGACACATACATTTTGCATAACATATTTCACAAAACTCCTAATCTATTGGGGTATAAATAGACACACCATGTCACATCTTCCACCAATACCCTTCTCACCATTGAGGTAAAAATGGTATTACATTCACATCATTCATTTGCATAGATTTTTCAATTGGCTCATGAGATTCATTCGCAAACTCATTCACCAATTGAGGGGGTAAACCCTAAGTATGCCCTATAATTGAATATTAATAGGAGCCATTTTGATGGCTCAACCCCTAAGAAATCCCTAAGTTTTCCAAGTCCTGAGTTGCCCTAAATCTAAAGAAGTTTCTTAAGAAATTTATCACCGAGTTCCTTAGAGCATCTAAGCACTCTCACCTTCCATCCTCACCTACCATAATCATCGCATCCTTCATCATCCCTCTCGCCCTATCATATATGCATCTACAAACTTTCCCCTCAACCACCGAACACCCTCGGGTGTTTTCTATCACAATTGAGCACCTCCGAGCGCTTTCCACTTCACTGCCAAGCACCTCTGGGTGCATCCTACCATTATTGAGCACCCACAAGTGTTTCCTGCAGCTGTCGAGTGTCCACGGGTATTTTACATGAGATTTATGAAGTCCCCCTAACCTTTGGGTGATGTTAGGGTATCATCGCACGAATCCACTGCAATAGATTTCATTAGATCATAAGATAGCAGATAAGTAAGGTAAATATTTCGTTTGTTATTTTATTTTATGCATTTTTAGATTCTATTCATATATTTATATTGCATAGCTAGGATTTTTATACTACTTTATAAAGGTCGCACATTGTGGAGCCCTCATAGTTTCTACTAACCCATTTTCTATTTTTATTGTGTGCAGATTTGAAAGTGTTACATTAGCGTTGTGCAGCTGCTTAAGCTAGAGTGGCCCGATATTAGATAACTAGAAGCCCACTCACTTTTGTTGGGAGCAGAGACACATTTTGAGACACCACCAACATTGTTTTGCTAGGGTTTCAGAGAACCCTAGCTATTATAAAATCTATATCAAAGAATTCAAAAATTCTTATTGTAACAATAGAGTTTTGAGGCTCCCCCATTAATAAATATCATTCATTGTGCAATACTTTTATTTTAGTTATACTTTATATCTTTGTTATTTGGTGTTGCGTTTTTGTCTCTTCATTATGTTTTTATAATTAAGTGAGTTGTTATCATGTTAGGGTCAAATATTTTAATAAGCCATTATATGCATGGATCTCTCAATGTATGCATTGATTTTGGAGGAAATGTTTTTATGTAAATTTCTTAAACTCCATAAGGCACTATTAAGTGCACACTCAATATTTGAATGAGCTATTGTTATTTGTGAGAGCTCATAATTCTCTCAAGGTATCATTATTGCTATTTTTATTTTTTATAATGTGAATTAGCTAATAATCTAGATCTATGTTCCACTAAGTACCCTTTTTGGCCTATCTGGGGACATAAATTGTTATTGGTTTTGGCCTATTAAATGGGAAATGAAGAAACAAGGGGACATTTGGAAGGCACCCCCAAATCCTAGTGAGAAGGGAATGATAAAGAGGAGAGTCACTATATGTATGTGTCCATGTGTATTTGATAATAGACTTATTATAAGCACATATGGCTTGATTCTGTGATATATTCTAATCTAATAGGAACATCATAGGATCCTCAAAGAAAAATACCAAAGCTTAGCTTAAATGGAAAATCTATCAAATTTAATAGCGCATCACTTTCTTCCATATCCAATTATCAAATGAAATGATTTTGGTATCTCAAGCTTCCCTACCTTGAGTCCAATCACCATCATCATCATGGCTATTATAAATATACAACTAGCTTGTCCATGATGAATGCTCTTTGTGTTGTCCAATGTTTTATTAGCATTATATTTATGTAAATTTCTAGTGTCAAGTATATCCAAACTTTATTTCACATATTTCTCTTTGTTCTAAGTTGTAATAATTTACAAAACAAATCTAAACAGTGTATAGGATGTGCACAAACAATTTAAACAATGAAATACCTCACAATAAAAATGTATGAAAGAACAAATGAGCCATAATATTTTAGTTTGCATGCTAAAAATTCTTTAGTTTGAAAAATAATTAGCACAAAAAAAGGACAGAATCCTTTTTCAACATGACTAGGCCTAGATTTGTTTTTTCCCTTTCCAAAGTTCTATTTTTTGAGACCCATAAGTCACTAGTAAAACTATCTATGCATCCCCTTAGGAATGAGGTAGATATGAGATACATCCCAAAGTTATTACCTTTGAAAGGGGATGAGTTAGGAACATCCCCACTATATCCTCAACTCTCTATCCCCATGGGGATGATTTCCCAAGGGTATAGAGGAGTAGGGAGGTGTCCTCGTTGAACACATGATTAGAGTTGAACAAAAATATCTATATGTCCCCTTAGGAATGAGGTAGGCACAAGATAAATCCTAAATTTATCCCCTTTGAAAGGGGGTGAATTGAGGACATCCCCACTACATCCCCAAATCCCTTTTCTAATGGGGATGATTTCTCAAGGGTACAAAGGAGTAGGAAGGTGTCCTCATTGAATATTGGATTAGATTTGAACTAGAGATGCCTTGACAATTATAAATATCAAGGGATCTCGGGCCTCTAATATTGAATATAGTTTGGTGATGGTCTCCCTGCATTAGACCTACATTATTTTATGATTTTAAAGTTCTACACGTTAGTTTATATTGTTTCATAGAGTGTGTCCATAGATTTAAAAATATATAATAAGGTATGTATTTGTTGCATCTAAAATCTAGCTAGAAAGTCCTTTGTCATTACTAGGATATTCACTTGATAAGAGAGGATATATCAATTAATCATGGGTCTTTATATAGACCTTATTCATTGCTATAGTCCATAACAAATTTATTGAGAAATGTATTTGTGGGTTATCTTCTTAATTGACATGTCCCACCCACATTCTTCCTTATTACTTGGTTGTTATACCAATATTCAACAAGTGTTTAGACCAAAATTACTACCATTAAGCTAATTTTATTAACATTCTTCTAAAGGATTACAAGTCCATTCCAAACTCATAACAAGTGTTTAAAAAAATTAAATGTACTATTTGAATTTATTGTTATTTCAAATAGATACCTACTCCATACTCCCTCTAACACATTCTCAAAAAAATCGAAGGTCATAAATTTTCTAGAACATTTCATACAATAGACCTTAGAAACAAAAAGAAAGAAAATAGACGACCCATTGAAGAAATAAGATAAATACAAAAAAAAATACTGTGAAGTATATTGTTCTTATTAATTTATAAAAATCATATGAAAATGTTGATTTTTTGACCCATGTTACATTCTAACCACATGATGGTATTACCATAGTTGATAAAATCTATAGAATCCTAATTTTTTTAAATACCAATGCAATCGACAAACTCTCGTGATGAAAAGATTTTTTGAAAAAATCAGCATCGCCGATTTTTTCAAAAACATTGTAATTTTTTCATATATATATATTTATTTATTTATTTATTTTTAGGTTATGGTTGATTTAGTGTTTTTTTATGCAAACCCATTTTTAGCTATTAATGTTTGAACTTCAAAGTTTAAAGTTTAAACCCTCCTAAACTTGAAATCCTAGTCTAGGGTTTCGAGTTTTTTTTAACTCCTCTATTTAATTAAATATTGCTTCCTAATAACTATGTATGTAAGCCCATTTTTCAGCTGTTAATGTTTGAAACTTTAAACTTTGAAGTTTAAACCTTAAACCCTAGGCTAGGCCCTAGGGTTTTGGGAAGGGTTTAGTGTTTAGGGTTTTGTTTTTTCCTTCTATTTTAAGTAAATATTGCTACATGGTAACTATATATGCAAACCCATTTTTCAATTGTTAGTGTTTTAATTTGAAACTTTGAACTTGAAGTTTAAACCCTAAACCATAGTTTAGGCCTTAGGATTTTGGGTTTAGGGTTTTCTCCTCTTTTTTTTAAGTAAATATTGTTGCCTCATAACTATGTATGCAAGCCCATTTTTTAGCTATCAATATTTCAATTTTAAATCCTAAACCCTAGCCTTTTGATTTAAGGTTTAGTTTTGTTTTCATTCTTTTCAAGTGATTGTAACTTTGTTGTTACTTGTTTCCATGTGCAAGCATATAAAAATGAAAATATTTTTTTCCTTGTTACCTTTTCATATTACAAGCAATATAATATGTGTTTTATCACTTTCATATGTACTTAAATCTTGAGCCTTATATGATGTCTTGACATGATGTAACATCCCAAACTCCCAACTAGTTTAAGGGATGTCACTATTTACTATTATAATTTGTTTTTTTTTTAATTAACTAACAAAAACAAACACCATAACATATTAACAACCACAAATTTTATCTAATTTAGAACAAGCAAAGAATAATATTTACTAAAACATCTATTCAAATCAAACATAAGAATCAACCATCAAAAGATACATTAAAAGCAAATATGGAAACTACAATAAAGAGATACATTACAACAAATAAAAGAGAGATTCAATCTCCATAACACAATTATATATCCTAGAAAAATCCTTACGGGAAAACCTAGCCTCAAATACATTTCATTTTTTTATTTTGTGGAAAACACCCCTTTTAGGGTGCCACTTTCGGGTAAGTCCCAAGGAATAAGGGGTATCTATTCCACCAAAATTCTCCCAGGACTCACACCTAGCATGCCCCCTTCAGCACACTAAAGAGCATGCCTAAAAACACAATTAAAAGAAAAAATACAAAACAGACAAAACACAAAAAGAACACAACAAGCAATTTGAGGTGGATGCTGAAAATCAAGGGCTAGGGCTCGAATTTGATGTTTTTATGAAAGTACCCAAAATTTTCTGAAATTTTTACAGATGCAAATTCATGAAAATGGGTATCCGAAACACTTAAAAAATCTGGAAAATACCCTTTTAACCAAAATTTATGTGCTTCTGAAAATTTCTGTAGTTTAGGAATGAACAGGGCTTGGAACAATGCTTGGAAGAGGGACTAAAATAGTACTTTGGAACAATACTTAGAATAGTGTGCGAATAGTGTTAAATAGTGTGCGAATAGTATTTTAATAGTACATGAATAGTGCATAAACTTTGTGTGAACAATGATCAAATAGGGAGGGCTTGTGAATAGTTCGAAATATGCATGAATAGTGAGGACCAGTGCAAGATCAGGGTGGCAACAAAAAATTGCAGAAGGAAGTAAATTACGGGTAGTCTCGTTGAAACCGTAGATGTATCCATTTGTTTCTAGAAGCACCCCATCTTAGAAAAAAAATTCTCCCTTGGGCAAGTGAGGTAAGGGTCCCAAACCCGTGATCTTATAGTGTTCCTTATCCTTTGATACATTTAGTATTTGTTTCCTTGGTATTTTTTTTGTGTGTGGTTTCTCTCCTTTCAATGAGAGCCTCTTTGAGAGGCTTTCCACCAATATCGTTTTGAGATGTGGTATTTAACAAAGGATTTGTAGACAAAAATGGAATTTCCTCGAGAGATTTTAATATTGAAGCTTCCAAAGAGGGAAAAATTCAAGAGATTTCCCAACCCCTAGCCTTTAACAAATGCTTGGATAAAAATTTAGAGTTACAATGCTTCACTGTTAAACCTAAATATTTTGAACAAGAAAATTCCTACTTTTTTGAGTAGGCATTAATTTACCACTTCACTGGTTTCTGGTTGAGGGGGCAGGTTTTGTTAAATTGGATAAGGAAAGTCTATAAGCCAAAGGGAGAAGTAGAACTTAAACTGTGTCCTAAAGGTTTTTTCATTGCCATTTTTAGCTGCATGGAGCTTAAAGAGAGGATTCAATATGAGGGCCCTTATTTCAGGCAAGGGCAAGACTCTTTATGTGAAACTAGACCATAGGCTTATTCATTGCCAAAAACAATCCAACAAAATACTTGGTATGGGTCCATCTTTATGCTCTTCCTCTAGAATTCTAGAATAAGGAATCCCTATAAGGAATTGAAAATATGATAGAAGATTTTGTAGGAATGTCCGAAATAACTAAAGAGGTTCGTGTTACAACCTTTGTCCATATTTGTATCCATGTTGACCTATCGTGCCCTCTTTCGGAGGTAATTATCCTTAGCATAAGGGAATATGAATGGACCCAAGACTTAGATTATAAGAATGTTCCCTTTCATTACAGATTCTACCATGCTCATGGTCATATCCTAAGAAATTACCCTACCCTTTTCTTTTGTGGAAAACATCCCAGAAGGGATGCCACTTTCGGGTAAGACCCAAGGAGGCAAGGGTATCTCTTCCACCAAAATCACCCAGGGATTGCACTTGGCCTACCACATTTGACATACTCAAGGAGAAAACCTGAAACAATAAAAAAAAGAACACACAAACACAAACACACAAGAAGATTAAAAAAAAAAAACTGCTCCTTGAGTGTGTCAAAAATATAAAGCACAACCAAACACACACACAATAAGATAAAAAACACAATAAGAACCACACATAAAAACACAAGAACAACATAAAATAAATAAACATGACAAAAACAATAGAAATATACAAAGACAACCAACAAAAACATGAAAAACAAAAACAACCAAAACCTTAAAAAATAATAAAATAAAATAAAAATAACAAAAAAAACAACCAACAATAGACAAAACAAAAACATAGAAAACACTCACACACCAAAACAAAAAAATACCAATTAACACAAACAAACAAAAACACAAGAACAAGAAAAACAAAAACACAAGAACAATAACAAAAAATACACAAAATAATAAAAACTCAATAACAAGAAAAAACACCAATTAACACAAACAAACAAAAACACAAGAACAAGAAAAATAAAAACACAAGAACAATAACAAAAAAAACAAAAAATAATAAAAACTCAATAACAACAAAAAAAATACAAAAAACACAAAAACAAAATTAAACAAAAAACATACAAACCTCAAAAAACTAAACTACCAAAACCGAATCAAAGAGAAGCAAAAATAAAGCAAGAAGAAACTAGGTACCTCTAGAACAGGAGCCATCCAAAGAAATGATAGAAATAAGAGCTTTCCTTATTTGTGAAGCCCACCATCTAGGAGGGTGGTCATAACAAGTAAGATCACCTTTGTCCAAAGCCTAATTAGCTAAAGCATCAACACTCTTGTTCTGATCTTTGACCACATGATTGTAATCAACTTTCAAAAATCCCATCTAGATTAATTGAATCTTCTCAATAATTTTTTTATTCTCCAATCAACCTTATGATTCTTAGAAGGAGTCTTCAAAATATTAATCATGAGTTGAGAGTCAGACTCAACTAGCACCTTTTCCCATCCAACCTTAGTAGCCTCTTGAAGGCCTCTAAGGATACCATACCCCTCAACAAGGTTATTGGAAAGAATACCCAAATTCTCAGAAAAAGTAAAAACTAGGGAGCCATCTAAAAGTCTACCAATTCCTCTCACACTAGCTTTTCCAGGGTTCCCTCTAGAGGCTCCATCAGTATTGACTTTTCCAAAATCCTTAGGAGGAGGTTACCAATTCCTTGTTCTATCCATCTTGCAATTTCTCACATTCCCTTTAAGATGGTTTTCTTAGAAGAGTTAATCTTCAATCTTTGCATCACTTGATCCCATATTTGGTGGGAGTTTTGGGGGTGATTAAGGAGTTGATGGACTGATTCAACTAAGTTGGCAATGGTCTTTTGCCAAATATAGTGAATATCCTTCCTATCTTGATTAAAAATTTGGCTATTCCTTTCATTCCAGATATTCCAAAGAAGAATGGTAGAACCCATCCAAACTATCTACCTAATAAAATGATCAACACCCTCTTGATTAGGCCAATCCCTCCAAATATGTTCAAAAGTAAAAAACTTGGACCACTGTAAGCCAAGTAAAGTGGCCATTCTCCTCCATAGCTCAGAGGCTAAAGTACACTCAATAAAAATATGGCTGAGATTTTCTACATTCTCTCCACACATTTCACATCTAAAAGGGCCATGAAAACCACGCTTCATAAGTTACTCACCAGTAAGCACCCTACGATGCAATAAAATCCAAGTAAAGAACCTCACCTTAGGCCAAAGATTTTGAGCCCACAATTGAGAAAATATGTTAGATGATTGGTTGGGATTATTATGGCATAAGGTCAAATAACCTTGAGCAATTGAATACTCACCCTTAGTAGTGTTGTTCCATCCAAAATAATCTTTTTCATGGGACCAAGAGAGAGATATCATATGAAGGATACCTTGGATATCTTGTCTTTGCCTTTCTAGGATTTGAATAGGCCAGTCCTCAATAGGGATCCAATATCTACCAATATTTGAATTACCAGTATGGTACCAATAGTAATTAGCCACCTTTATCCAGTTAGATCGGTGAAGCTCCTCCATCCAAGGCCTCCAATCAAGTCTTGTGACCATCCCAAGAATCTATCCAAAAATTTACATGTTGACCATTATGAATGATCCAAAATAAATTTTTCTTTATCAAATCCTCACCAGTCTTAAGAACTGCTAAAATGGGAGAACCTTTGGTAGGTAATTGATAGCAAACAAGGTCTTCAGGACTTTTGTTCTTAGCATATTTAGCACGGATATTATTGGCCCAAAGAGCATTGGGGTTATGCAATATCCTCCAATATAATTTAGTAGCTAAAGATTTGTTGTTATTAATAGAAGACCGAAATCCTAACCCCCTTCATTCTTAGGAAGACATAAAGTGTCCCATTTCACCAAGGCCCATTTTCTTTTCTCCTTAGTACCACTCCAGAGGAATCGATGATTGATTTGATCCAGTTCTCAAAGAACAGCCTTTGGGATATTCAACATAGTAGAAACATAAATAGGAATATCCTGAAGGATTGATTTTACCATGGTGATTCTACCCCCAAAGAAAGCCACCTATTGGTCCACTTTCCAATTTTCTTCTTGACTTTGTCCAACAACCAATTCCAATCTTTTTATTTCCTTTGAATATTGATGGGAATACCTAAATAAGTGATTGGAAGGGAGGTCATATTATATCTTAATTTATCCAAGACCATGGATTCCTATCTAGTAGAGTAGTGAAAGAAAATAACTTTAGATTTGTCTTCATTGATCAATTGCTCCAGTAGCCTTAGAAAAATAACTAATGATTTTCTTAATAGTAGAAGCTTCCTTAACTGTAGCTTTACCTAAAAGAGTAGAGTCATCAACAAATTGAAGATGGGAGATAGGTCTAGCTCCATGAGCAATGGTAACTCCCTCAAGGGTTTTGTTTTCTCTATTTTTGGTTATAGTCCTACCCAAGAATTCAATAAGAATGATGAATAAATAAGGGGAAAGGGGTCACCTTGCCTAATACCTCTAGAAGCTAGGAATGACTGAGAAGGCTTACCATTGATAAGAACTAAGTATGAAACTGAAGAGATACATCCCATAATCCAATCCATCCAATTCTGATAGAAACCAAATTGCCTCAAAAATTTGATATGAAATGTTGGATATTTTGAGTAGATATGTTGTCATTGATGTCAAGAGTGAGTGTTCATTGATGTTGAGCTTTCAGCACTAGTCAGTGGTAGGTTTAGTTGGCAGCATCAATTTTAGGTTCTCCAATAAATGCAAAAGGATAACCCGATTTCAAAAAATCAGATGAGGTCCAAAGTGCAAGAAGAAGCCCAAGTGAATAATATTATAATAATATACAAATGAAGTTTAATATTAATTATAAATTAAGAATAAATCAAGTAAATCGTTTGATGAGTACATTTTAACTACATTGAATTCCTTTGAAATAGAAAACTAGGGCATCAGTTGGGTAGCCGAAGAGATTTTTGGTTATTGTGGATTTGAAGACAAGATTGCTGCCCCAGGAGGGTCCAATGGGGACACCTCCGGATCCTCTTCTAGAGAGACATAGTTCTTTTGCAGATTTGTTAAAGGATAAATCTCCATCAAATACTGAAGAAGCACAAAAAACTGCATTAAAAATGCTCTTTACTATCTTGGAAATAGATCAACATCTCAACGAGTTAATGGATGCTTGCCACAGTTAGAATCAAGGCCAAAGATTGTCATTGAGCAAAGGATGGTTGAAGAAATAGTTTTATATAGAGCCAATCATGATTTGATCTATAAATTCATGGGTATTCGCCCTACCCTAAATTTTTTGCATTCCTGGGTCCAACAAAACTGGGAGCCTCTTGGTGAGTATTCTTTATGGTTTATTAGCAATGGATATTTTATTGTTAGTTTTTCTTCACTTGCCGATAGAAATAGGGCTTTCGAATTAGAAAAGAGGAATCATGGTCCGGCAAGATTATTTGTTCAACCCTGGAGAGTGGGATTTGATCCTCGAATTGAACCCACTGCTGTCCCGATTTGGATCCGTTTGTATGCACTTCTAATGGAGTTTTGGAGTGAGCAAGTATTGGAAATTATCGATAATTCCCTTGGAAGACATTTGGGTGTTTCCAAAGACACAATAGAAGGAAACACAGTTGTTTATGCAAGATTATGTGTGGAAATGGATCTTAGCCAGCCTCTACCGACAGAGGTGGAACTTGAACTTGCAGGACTATCTTGGATTCAACAACTGGATTATGAGGCATTGCCCTTCAGATGCAGAGTTTGCCACAAATATGGGCATTTGGCCCGATCTTGCCCAAATAATATGAACATAAAAATGGAGGCTCCTCTAGGAATGTCAAATCTTCCTAAGGAGGGTAAGTCAACAATCAACAAAGAACCAACCAATATTTCTCGGGGTAAAGAAGCACAGGGAGATGGTTTTGAACAGCCCAAAAGAAGGAGAAGGCAAAAGAAAAAATATGGTAAAGAGCAAACCCAACTCAAGCCCTCCAATAGGTATGAGATATTTAAGACACTAATGGACCAAGAAGAAGAACAATTCATGGAAGGAGTGGATGGGAATAATGAAAATAATAATAGCCATGTTCAAGCTCCTCTTTCATCTCCCCCCATCATAGAGCAAGTAATTGAGTACAGTGAGTTACCGCAGTTAGAGAGTGCAGGGGCATTGATAGTGCATAACCAAGAGCAACCAATAATTAAGGATGTCAACATGGGCATAGCAGAAAAGAACAGAGAAAGGCCAACTTTAGGGATAACTCAGGTGGAAAAGAGATAAAAAAATAGCAACTCTCAAGGAGTGGGTAGAAAATCAAATAAGGAATTGATAGCAGTTCAAGGAGACAAACTGATCACTGGAGGATCGGTGAGGCCAATAGATTTTTACTTGCTCTCAAGGTAACCAATGATTATACAATCATGGAATGTTAGGGGTTTAAACAGTAGAACCCATCAATCAATCTGTTGTTCGAAGACTCTTAGAAAAATGTAAAACAGATTTTTTGCTTATCCAGGAGACAAAAATGTCGTTAGATCTTATGTGTAAAACAGTTAATAGAATTTGGAGGGGTGTTGGTCATATGGAAGTGGTTGCCCAAGGTGCCTCAGGGGGGATAGTTACTCTTTGGAACTCTCTTGAATGGACTGCAATAGAACATATAGCTTGGAGGGGTGTTCTCACATCATATTTTAGAAATAATGTCACAGTTGAACATGTTTTAATCACAAATTTTTATGGGGCTCAAAACCTAGATGGTCAGATGCATCAATGGAAAGTTGTGCATAACATGAGAGTCTCAAGGGAAGATTTAGACTGGATTATTGTTGGGGATTTTAATGCTAAATTATCCTCTAGAGATCAGGAAGGGGGAACCCCAATTTTGGACCCAGGGGATCGACTTATGATTGCCCAAGTCCAGGCATTACACTTGGTGGATATTAAATGCCCTGGAACCAACTATACTTGGACTAATAAGAGGAGGGAGCCACATAGCAGGAAGGTGAAGTTAGACCATTTTTTGGTTTTAGAGGAGGCATTTGTAAAATGGAATATAAAATTTCAGATTTTGGAGGGTCCAGTTTTAGATCACTTTCCCATTTTGTTGGAAGGAGGGATCAAGACAGTGCAGCATCACAAACCATTTAAATTTGAAAACTTTTGGTTACAAAAAGAGGAACTTCAAAAGAAAATTCCACAGTGGTGGGAAGAAGGTCACCCAACATATGGGACAACAATGTTTAGATTCCACAAACAACTTCATTATGTCAAAGATCAATTGAAACAATGGAGGTGAGCTAACAAGACAGACTTCCAGGTCCAAAGAGCTCCATTGGTGGCCAGATGGGATGAGGTTCAAAAACACTTTAGGGAAGGAACAATTATAGAGCAGCTCAAAGAAGAGGATGATGCATTGCGTAAAGCGGTTGAGGACATTGACAACCAAGAGGAGACCTACTAGAAACAGAGAGCAAGAACCACTTGGTTATTAGAAGGTGATAAAAATACCAAATTTTTCCATCGGACTGCTTGTGCTAGGAGACAGATGAACAACATGGAAGCTCTTCAAGATGAGAACGGACACTCCTTTGATACAATTCCAGGTATGCATTTCCATTCAATGGATTATTTTTCTAAACTATTTAAGGAAAGTATGGTGCAAGATGAAGAGGCTCAAAAAGAAGTTATTGATGTCATACCCTCTGTTATCTCTGAAGAAGAAAATCAGACCCTACTTAAACCCATTGATAGAGAGGAACTGAAGAATGTAGTCTTTGGAATGAGCACCAAAAAAACACCAGGTCCAGATGGCTTTCCAATTGAGTTTTTTTAGGCCTTTTGGGATAACTTGGAGGAGGATGTAATGGTTGTTATAGAGGAGTCCAAAGGTAGTAAAAGAATGCTTAAAGCATTAAATCATACTTTCATTACCTTAATTCCAAAAGGGGAGGAGGGGGTACATATTTCAGATTATAGACCTATTGCCTTATGCAATGTCATATATAAAATAATCACAAAGGTAATGGTCGAGCGGCTAAAACCTCTTCTACATAACATTATATCTCCTAGCAAGAAGGAGGTTTTGTAGAGGGTAGGCAGATCTTGGATGGTGTGGTTCTAGCTCAGGAGGCAATCCATTCAATGCAAACATCCGGTAATAGAGGAATGTTCATAAAATTAGATATGTCAAAGGCTTATGATAGGGTGGAGTGGAGCTTCTTGTCAAAGATGATGGCAGCCTTTGGTTTCTCTCAGGATTGGATAGAATGGGTCATGAGTTGTGTTTCTACTCCGACATACTCAGTGTTAATCAAGGGTCTTCCCTCGCAACCATTTGGAGCTACTCGAGGCCTTCGTCAAGGAGATCCTTGCTCTCCCTATCTTTTTCTCATATTGGCTGAAGGATTGGGTAGACTCATCTTGAGGAGAAGACAACAAGGTTTGCTAATAGGTATCAAGGTGGGTGAGGAAGTTTTGACTCACCTACAGTTTGTGGATGACACAGGATTGGTGGGAGTGGCCAGCTTTAGGGAAGCAAGAATGATTAGAGATACACTTAATGTCTACCTTAGGGCTACAAACCAAGTCATCAATGATAAAAAATCCAAAGTGGTCTTTTTCAATCTTGATCAAAGGCTTCAGGACAAAATTTTAGAGATCTTGGGATTCACAAGGACTTATCTCCCAGTGGTATACTTGGGGGTCCCTTTGCATTTTAAAAAACTAAAAATAGATATCTGGAGGAATCTTTTGGATTGTATCAAGGACAAAATTAATCATTGGTCTCACAAATGGTTAAGCTATGGGGGTAGATTAACTTTTTTATAGTCAATCATTCAGGCCATGCCAATTTATAAATTTTCTATCCTTGTTGCCCCACATACCATATGGAAAGAGTTGGACAAGATGGCTAGAAAATTTTTATGGGAAGGAGTAAAAGGAGAGAGGAAATGGGCCTTAGTAGGTTGGGATAAAGTAAGCCAGCCCAAGGTAAAAGGAGGTTTGGGACTGAGAAGATCAAAGTTAAATAATAAAGCTTTGGCTGGAAAGCTTTACTGGAGGTGGATTTCCCAACCAACTTCTTTATTCGATAGAATCTTAACTAGTAAATATTTGGGACAGGTAAACCCAAATGAGGTGGGTCATTTCCCTTTGGATGGTAATGGATCCTTAGTGTGGCAGGCTCTCAAGTTAGGATCTCAAGTAGTAAAAGATAGATTATTTTGGAAAGTGGGGAGAGGGGAGAAGGCACGATTTTGGACAGATTCATGGGATCAATACCCACCTATCATTGTTGAATTTCTTGAACTGCAACCAATAAAAATAGCCATAGAAACCAGGGGTTGGGTCCAAATTGAAAGTTATTTCAACACTAGTCAGCTGGGGGATTATAAGTTTAAGCAAATTTAAGAAGTTGGATGAGTGGCCAATTTCAATCCCTCCGGATTTGACACCCATCATGACTAAAATCTTGGCAGAAATATTTCTCACAGGTAGAGATGAGGAGGATGAATTAGCTTGGGGCTATGGGAGCCTTGGTGTCTACACAGTGAAGGATGGATATGATAAGATCCTTCTAGAGCCTCCTCCTCATACATATCAAGTTGAGGATTGGAGAAAGATTTGGCAGTCCAAGGGTTGGCCGAAAGTAAATTTTTTTGCCTGGCAGTTCATGCATAATGGAATTCTTACTTTTGATAATCTCGGATGTAGGGGAATCATTGGTCCATCTCAATGTGTTTTATGCTACAAGAGTGAGGAAACAGCTGATCACTTGATGTTTGAGTGCCCATTCACGTGCCAGATTTGGGAGAGATGGTTTTTATATTATAAAATTCAAGTTAATGGTGATTTGAATTGGATTAATATTTGGGAAAGATGGAAGAGGGGTAGATTTAAATCTAAAGCTCTTTGTATTGGTTGGGAGCTTGGATTAAACTTCATTTGGTGGCAAGTGTGGTTGGAGAGAAATGCTAGAATTTTTAGAGAAACTTTTTCTTCTTTAGATGGAGTTTGGCAGGTCATTTGGAGCAAAGTCACAAAAACTGTGGTAGTCTATGCTAAAGAGGAAACTCAAGTTGTTATTGGGGCAATGGAGAAGGAAGTTGAAGTGCAAGAGGGGCAGGACAGAGCTAGTTGGAAACCACCCCCAGAAGGTTGGATTAAAATTAATATTGATGGAGCTGCAAAAGGCAATCCGGGTAGAGCTAGAATTGGAGTGGTTTGCCGAAATCATGTTGGAACAGTGCTCTATTGGGAACTGCAAGGCTTGGGAAGAGCCACAAACAATGAAGCAGAAGCCTTAGCTATCAAATCTGCTTCTATTTGGGCAGTAAAACAAGGTCACAGGAGGATAATCCTAGAATCAGATTCTCAAATAATGGTTGGAGCTCTAGATTGCATGAGGAACTTTGCTTTGAAAACATGGAGGTTGAGGATTCTTGTCACTCAAATTAAGGAATTATGGAGGGAATTAGATGATGTGATTCCAGTTTATGTGAGTAGAGATCTAAATAAAGTGGTAGACTTCCTAGCTAAGATGGGTACTGAGAAGGAGGTAGGGGTTCAGTGGCACAATGACATGGCTATTGAGGATGAGATGATTAGGCAGGTTGGTGAGCAAATCCAATGCTTAGCTAATTTGGATAACCATTCCAGAAATACTGTTTAGGAGATTTATGCTTCAATGTAGATCTTCTTTTATAGTTGTAAACAGGTGAACAATCATTGTAGAAATATGGTTTAAGAGATTTGGCTCCAATGCAAATCTTCTTTTACTGTTGTAAACATGTGTTCTCTTTGGCTAAGGCTGGGAAAAGTCTCATCCCAACTTGTAAATGATCTTTGTTTTAATACAAGTTTTTTCAAATTATTTTTCAAAAAAAATTATAAATTAATTATAAATTAATTTATTAATTAATTTACTTAACTTATAAAGTTATTTAAATTAATTATTAATTAATTTAAATATTAATTATAAATTAATTTAAGCTAAGGTTAAATAACCCTAAGGTGGGTTATTAAAATTAAAATTCGAAATTCAATTTCGAATTACAAAGCGCCGACATGAGGAGAAAATTAAAAATGTGTATAAAAGGGGGACTACCCACCTTACAAAATTACCATGCCTTCAAATTATTATTACAAGACTTATGAATTGCGCTGCATCCAAGAGAAGATAGAGTTTGCAATTTTCAGGAAAGTCAAAAGATAATGAAGGCATAAGAGGAAGGGACTCTTCCTTCCTTCATGTGGGCATTAATAGCCCACGTAGTGGGCTCCCAAGCGCTAAGGCGCTTAGGCTTGGGGAGACAGTTGATCGAATCACGTCAAAACCCCTTTTGGGGAAGAAAGAGGTATGCATTAATCTTGGGCATCGAAAATTTTGGGAATATTGTTTGAGCATTTAGAAATTAATTTTTGCATATTATAATTGGTTTCTAAGGTAGAAAGGGGAGTTATAAGGGTTTTGCAAAATTAGATTTTTAATATTATTTGCTCAAGTGTTTGAAAGGATAGTAAGGTGTTTTAGGAAGATGTTTTTATGGTGTTGGATATTATTTTAAGTTGGAGTTTATAAGGTGTATCCAAGTAATTATTTCATGTATGTTATGATGAGTGTTATTTTTAAAGGGAGCAATAAGGTATAAATTGAGTTGTGATTATTTTGTGTCTAAGGAATATTTTTGAGAAAGTGTTGAAGTGATATTGTTGTGTCTAACCATTGAAATTGGAAAGAAGAAAATTGTGATTGAGACAAGTTTTTCTAAAGGTACTTTTACATCCAAAAAAAGGTATGGGCATATTCTTCCTAGTGAGTGATTGTTGAAAGTTGTGAATGAAAATTTGGAGTGAAAAGGATTGTTTGGTTAAGCATTGTTGAGAGTGTTTTGAATTAATGCTTCAAGGTTTTTTGGAATAAAGAGTTGTTGATAAAACCTTGTTTTATAAGCATTGTTGTTGAAGTGATTAAGTTGAGTGAAGAACTTGAACTAGGGTTTGCAAAGAACATGAGTATCATTGTTATGTGAGATTGATTGATAAGCATTGTTGGAAACATTTGAGTGAGTGTTCATATGGTTGGACTAGGGTTTGTGAGCAAGGATTATTTCATTGAGTGATTGGTTGAGTAGAGTTGGTTGAGCCTAGTCAAGTGAATGTGTTGAAGTGATTGTTCAAGTTCTATGAAACAAATTATTCTATATTCTGAATTGATTTGAGAAAGAGGTTGAGTATTGATGAGTGTGAAACATATTGAGTCTCTAACAATTCTCTATATATTTCAAAAGAGAGATTGAAAGTGATTGAGAGTTTGTGAATGTGAAGCATATTGAGTCTCTAACAATTCTCTATATGTTTCTAAAAGAGTGATTGAAAGTGATTGAGTATTGAGGTGAATGTGAAGCATATTGAGTCTCTAACAATTCTCTATATGTTTCTAAAAGAGTGATTGAAAGTGATTGAGCATTGTGATGAATGTGAAGCATATTGAGTCTCTAACAATTCTCTTTATGTTTCTATGAGATTGGACAAGTTCTAGTGTGGACTTGTTGAGCAGATTTGAGGTAAGTCTTTGAGAAGACTTGTGGACAGATTTGTGTGAGCTTTTGTGGAAGCTTACAATACAGATTAAGAGTAGATTTAGATAAGTTCTAGTGAGGACTTATTGAGCAGATTTGGACAAGTTCTAGAGAGGACTTGTGGATAGATTAGTGTGAGATTTTGTGGAAGCTTACAAGGCATATTTGAGATAAGTCTTTGAGAAGACTTGAGAGCAGAGTTGATTGATTGATTTGTTCAAACCTTGAGTTAAGGTTTGGGGCAGATCTAGCAGAGTTGATTTGAGATTGAGTCAAGCTTTGTGTTAAGGCTTGAGGATAGAGATTGAGGATAGATTTGTTCTAGACCAAAGGACTATGTTTAGTGCAGATCAAAGATAGAGATTGAGGATATATTTGTGCTAGATCCAAGGACTATGTTTAGTACAGATTTGAGGATAGAGTTTGGTGCAGATTTGAGGATAGGTTTGTGCCAGACCAGAGATAGAGATTGAGTAGATTTGTGCTAGATCGAAGGACTATGTTTAGTATAGATTTGAGATAGAGATTTGAAGGTGATAGAGTATAGAGGATGATAGTCTCCAGTGGATAGAGATCCATTAGCCAGGGTAGTGAGGATAGGTGTCTTCAGTGGATAGAGATCCATTAGCCAGAGTAGTGGGGGCAATAGTTCTTCTAGAAGATCACCAATCAGAGCTAAGGAGAAAGGAGTTCTCCTATGGATAGAGATCCATGAACTTGATTAGGGGATTGGTGTCTCCTTTGGATAGAGATCCATAAACATTGTAATAGGGAAAGGATTCCCAAGATATTGATTGAGAAAATTTTAGTGAAATATTTTCTCCATGGAGTAGCCCACATTGGGTGAACCACGTTAAATTGGTGTCTCTATTGTGTGTGGTGATTTATGCATTAATTTGATTACTACTATTGATATTGCTATCTATACATTGCATAATATTGATTGGGAAAGAAAAGTAAAAAGTGGTCTTATACTATTCACCCCCCTCTCAGTATAAGCTTGTGTTCTTCAATTGGTATCAGAGTGGGTTCCTTCGAAAGAGTTTAACAACTTGAAGGAAAAGCTTTCAAGAACATAATGGATTCTAAGAATGTGTCTTCAGATAATTCAACACCAATATTTGATGGAAGTGATTATATATATTGGAGTATGAGAATGAAGATTCACCTGATGGCACTTGGCAATGAAATTTGGGAAGCAGTTGAAAATGGATACATACCACCAGTTGATCCACCTACAGATAAGGAAGGTAAGCTTCTACAACATTACAATTCAAAAGCAATGAATGCAATTTTGAGAGGTTTGCATAGAATAGAATCAATAAAAGTTATGCATTGTAAATATGCAAAAGGAATTTGGGATAAGTTGCAAAGCATATATGAAGGAGATAAAAGTGTCAAAAAGGTAAAGATACGAAATCTCAAAGGACAATTTGAAGAATTAAGAATGAAGGATGAGGAAAACATTAGTACTTATCTACTTTGGGTAGATGAGGTTGTTAATGCTATGCAAGGACTTGGACTTAATGTTGAAGAATCGGATGTTTGTGATAAGATCTTAAGATCTCTTCCAACAAGATTTAGTGAAAATATTTCTGCTATAGAAGAAGCAAAGGATGGTGATTCTTTGACAAGAGATATGTTGCTTGGTATTCTTACAGCTTTTGAGTTAAGAACAAAAAGAACCTAATCCCCAGAAGGAAGCAACATTCAAAGCAATTAAGAAGACAAAGGGTAAGAAGTCAGAATCGAGCAATGAGTCATCCAGTGATGAAGAAGCTAATTATGGCAGAAGGAATAAGGATTCAAGAAGATTTAAAGATGCAAAATCTGTTAGATGTTTCAATTGTGGAAAGTATGGTCACTATGCAACTGATTTTCAAGAAGCTAAAAATAACAATGATGAAGAAAAATAGGATCACAGGAACAGGGAATCAGAAAAATACAAGTACCAAAAGAAAGGCAAGGATGGACAAGGTAGACAAGGAAAGAAGTTCTTTCAAAGACAAAAGAGGAGCTACTATGCAGAAAAGGCAAGTAAGTACTCAAGTGATAGTGATAATAGTTTTTCAGATAATGATAAAGATGAAGTCCTATTTTTGATTGAAGAAAAAGAAGAAGTCAAGAAAAGGTCACCAATAATTCTCAAGTGTTTTAGATGTGGTAATTTTGGACATCTTGAAGATAGTTGTACAAGGAATGGTTTCAGTTTCAGTGATGATGAATATGAGGATGCACTTGAAGGACCAGAAGAGAATATTCTAATGGCACTAGAAGAAGAAGAAGGTGATCCTATAGAAGATAAGTCAAAAGAAAATGAAGATGTTGACAAAGGCAAACAAATAGAGGAAGAATCAGAAAAAGAGGAGTTGATCTTGAGGGAGAACTTATTTATGCTCTTAAAACATTAAAGAAGGTAAGAAAGCAAAACTCTCAACTTGAATTTCAGTTTCAAGAATGTGATGAAGAGAGAAGAAAGCTTATAGAGGATCTAAACAAGTCAATGGCTAAGACAAAGAAGTTCAAGGATAAGTTAGAAGCAAAGGTCTTAGAATGTGAAAGGTTAGAACAAGAAGTAGCTCTACTAAGGGAAGATTTAGAAAAATCCAAGGATAAGCTACACAAGTTTGGAAAGAGTTCAAATATTGTAGATAAGATGATCAAGGTACAAAGAAGGTCAACAAACAAAACAAGTCTTGGTTTTGAACAAGCTCAAAAGAAACAAGAAGAAGAGTCAACCTCAAGTTCTGAAGAAGAAGAAACTTCAAAAGAAGATAGTGTAAGAGAAAGTGAGACTTCTGAGGATGAGTTGGACAATAAAAATTTCAACAAGGAAAGGAACAATGCACAAAGAAGAAATAGATGGAACAACAATCAGAATAGGTTAAGAGAGACTAAGAGACCAATGAGGTCAAGACAAGGAAACTTCAATGGAAGATGTTTCTCATGTCACAGATTTGGGCACATGGCTTCATAGTGCAAGACACATGAAAGACAGGAATATGGGAATTTCAGGAACAGATAACTTTTCCATGGGTATTGCTACTCATGTAATCAGTTTGGTCACAAGGCAATGAATTGCAGGGTTCATGATAGAAAAAGATATGGCTTCACTAGGAGAAATCCTAAGACATTTGCACCTCCAAGGAATAATAACATTAAGTGTTATAAGTGCAATAATGATGGACATACAACAAAGTGGTGTAGAGCAAACATTCCAGAACCAAGCATGAACATGAACAGGAATAGGAACAGGAATATGGATATGAACATGAATAGAACAAGAACAGGAATATGGATATGAACATGAACAAGAATAGGAACATGAATATGACATGAACAGGAATAGGAATATGGACATGGAAAGAAATAGGAACATGGACATGGAGAGGAACAATCAAAGGAATCAGAAGGATCAGATAAGAAGGAAAGAGGACAAAGGTAAAGACCAATGCTTGCTGGGAGTAGAAATACTCCCACCCTAGAATTAACCACCTCAAGAGGAGGTGGGGGAGGGGCTAAGCTAAGAGATTCATTCTTAGCCTCGAGCCCCAAAGGTGACCCTTTGCCATTGATGTCAAAGGGGGAGATATTTGAGTAAGGGGGAGAGATTTGGTTTAAGGAGAGAGCATTGAGTCAGGGGGAGCAATGTCCCAGGGGGAGTAGAACAAGAAAAAGGTCAAGTTTTGGTAAAAATAATTTGGGTTGCCATCAATGACAAAGGGGGATATTGTTGGACATTTTGAGTAGATAAGTTGTCATTGATGTCAAGAGTGAGTGGTCATTGATGTCGAGCTTTCAGCACCAGTCAGTGGCAGTTTCAGTTGGCAGCGTCAGTTTTAGGTTCTCCAATAAATGCAAAAGGATAATTACCGGTTTTAGACAAATCGATTTGGCCCAAAGTGCAAAAAGAAGCCCAAGTGAATAATATTATAATATTATACAAAGGAAGTTTAAAATTAATTATAAATTAATTTTAAATTAATTTATTAGTTAATTTACTTAACTTATAAAGTTATTTAAATTAATTATTAATTTTAAATTAATTTAAGCTAAGGTTAAATAACCCTAAGGTGGGTTATTAAAATTAAAATTCGAAATTCAATTTCGAATTACAAAGCACCGACGTGAGGAGAAAATTAAAAAATGTATATAAGGGGGGACTACCCACCTTACAAAATTTACCATGCCTTCGAATATTATTGCGAGCCTTACGAATTGTGTTGCATCCAAAAGAAGAAAAGAGTGTGCAATTTCGTGGAAAGTCAAAACGACGAAGGCATAAGAGGAAGGGACTCTTCCTTCCTTCACGTGGGTATTAGTAGCCCACGCGGTGGGCTCCCAAGCGCTAAGGCACTTAGGCTTGGGGAGACGGCGGATCGAATCACGCCGAAACCCCTTTTTGGGGAAGAAAGAGGTATGCTTTAATCTTGGGCGCCAAAAATTTTGGGAATATTGTTTGAGCATTTAGAAATTAATTTTTGCATATTATAATTGGTTTCTAAGGTAGAAAGGGGAGTTATAAGGGGTTTGCAAAATTAGATTTTTAATATTATTTGCTCAAGTGCTTGAAAGGATAGTAAGGTGTTTGGTTGATGTTTTATGGTGTTGGACATTATTTTGAGTTGGAGTTTATAAGGTGTATCCAAGTAATTATTTCATGTATGTTATGATGAGTGTTATTTTTAAAGGGAGCAATAAGGCATAAATTGAGTTGTGATTATTTTGTGTCTAAGGAATATTTTTGAGAAAGTGTTGAAGTGATATTGTTGTGTTTAACCATTGAAATTGGAAAGAAGGAAATTGTGATTGAGATAGGTTTTTCTAAAGGCACTTTTACATCCAACAAAAGGTATGGGCATATTCTTCCTAGTGAGTGATTGTTGAAAGTTGTGAATGAAAAGTTGGAGTGAAAAGGATTGTTTGGTTAGCATTGTTGAGAGTGTTTTGAATTAATGCTTCAAGGTTTTCTGGAATAAAAAGAGTTATTGATAAAACCTTGTTTTATAAGCATTGTTGTTGAAGTGATTAATTGAGTGAAGAACTTGAACTAGGGTTTGGAAAGAACATGAGTATCATTGTTATGTGAGATTGGTTGATAAGCATTGTTGGAAATATTTGAGTGAGTGTTCATATGATTGGACTAGGGTTTGTGAGCAAGGATTATTTCATTGAGTGATTGGTTGAGTAGAGTTGGTTGAGCCTAGTCAAGTGAATGTGTTGAAGTGATAGTTCAAGTTCTATGAAACAAATTATTCTATATTCTGAATTGATTTGAGAAAGAGGTTGAGTATTGATGAGTGTGAAACATATTGAGTCTCTAACAATTCTCTATATGTTTCTTGATAAAAGAGAGATTGAAAGTGATTGAGAGTTTGTGAATGTGAAGCATATTGAGTCTCTAAAAATTCTCTATATGTTTCTAAAAGAGTGATTGAAAGTGATTGAGTATTGAGGTGAATGTGAAGCATATTGAGTCTCTAACAATTCTCTATATGTTTCTAAAAGAGTGATTGAAAGTGATTGAGCATTGTGATGAATGTGAAGCATATTGAGTCTCTAACAATTCTCTTTATGTTTCTATGAGATTGGACAAGTTCTAGTGTGGACTTGTTGAGCAGATTTGAGGTAAGTCTTTGAGAAGACTTGTGGAAAGATTTGTGTGAGCTTTTATGGAAGCTTACAATACATATTGAGAGCAGATTTGGATAAGTTCTAGTGAGGACTTGTTGAGCAGATTTGGACAAGTTCTAGAGAGGACTTGTGGATAGATTAGTGTGAGCTTTTGTGGAAGCTTACAAGGCATATTTGAGACAAGTCTTTGAGAAGACTTGTGAGCAGATTTGATTGATTGATTTGTTCAAACCTTGAGTTAAGGTTTGGGGAAGATCTAGCAGAGTTGATTTGAGATTGAGTCAAGCTTTGTGTTAAGGCTTGAGGATAGATATTGAGGAGACAATTCTAGACCGAAAGACTAATTTTGGTGTAGATTTGAGGATAGGTTTGTGCCAGACCAGAGATAGAGATTGAGTAGATTTGTGCTAGACCGAAGGACTATGTTTAGTGTAGATTTGAGATAGAGCTTTGGAAGGTGATAGAGTATAGAGGATGATAGTCTCTAGTGGATAGAGATCCATTAGCCAGGGTAGTGAGGACAGGTGTCTTCAGTGGATAGAGATCCATTAGCTAGAGTAGTGGGGGCAATAGTTCTTCTAGAAGATCACCAGTCAGAGCTAAGGAGAAAGGAGTTCTCCTATGGATAGAGATCCATGAACTTGATTAGGGGATTGGTGTCTCCTTTGGATAGAGATCCATAAATATTGTAATAGGGAAAGGATTCCCAAGAGATTGATTGAGAAAATTTTAGTGAAATATTTTCTCCGTGGAGTAGCCCACATTGGGTGAACCACATTAAATTGGTGTCTCTATTGTGTGTGGTGATTTGTGCATTGCTTTGATTATTGTTGTTGATATTGCTATCTATACATTGCATAATATTGATTGGGAAAGAAAAGTAAAAAGTGGTCTTATACTGTTCACCCCCCTCTCAGTATAAGCTTGTGTTCTTCAAGGAAGTGCCAATCCACTCTGTCATAAGCTTTGGATAAGTCTAACCGAATGAACATGGAAGGAGATTTTTGCATATCCATGGCATGGATGGCTTCCTAAGAAATAACTATCTCATATACTATTTGATGCCCTTCCACATAACCCCCTTGTTCATGGGAAATAATCTTATGCAAAAGAGGCTTCAATATTTCTACCATGATCTTAGTAATGATTTTGAGAAGAACATTACATAAAACAATAGGTCTAAAAGTTGAGATATGATCAACCTCTTGAGCTTTTGGAATAAGAGTAATATAAGTTTTATTGATAACCTTCAAAATTTCTTTGGATTTCCTGGATTCTTCCACCACCTCTAATAAATTAGTATGAAGGATATCCCACAAATCTTGGTAAAACTCAATGGGAAAACCATCAAGACTAGGGGTTTTCCCTTTTTCCATTTTTAAAACTACCCGTTGAAGGTCATTGATAGTAACAGGAGTAGTCAACATAGAGTCCTCCTCATAAGTGATAAGAGAAGGGATTGCTTGAAGAAAATTTTGTTGAGAAGTTGAGCCAAGAGGAGTAGTAGTAAAAATATTGGAAAAGTAATCAACAACAATAGAGTTCATGCCATCCCAAGTGTAGAAAACATCTCCAGAATTTGATTTTAGGGAAGAAATAAAGTTGTGAGATCTTCGAGCTAGAAGATATTTGTGGAAGGAGTTTGTGTTTCGATCTTCTTCTTTGAGCCATTGAATTCTAGATTTTTGCTTCCATGAGAGTTCTTCTATTTTTTCCCATTCCTCTAACTGAGTTGTGAGTTTAATTTCATCTGCACTTCTACTCTCTGTGAGGCCATCTAAATGGATTTTCTTATTCAAAATTTCAATTTGAGCAATAACTTCATATTTTTTTATGAACATCCCCAAACTCCTTCCAATTCCAAGTCTTGATTTTGGATTTAATGTATTGTAGTCTTTTGGAAAAATAAAACATCTTAGTCCCATACCTAGGCTTACCTTCCTTCCACCATTGTTGCACATGAGGTCTAAAGGAACTATCTTTGAGCCACATTAATTGAAAATGAAAAGGAGATAAACTCACATTGATTTTTCACATTTCCACCATGATTGGCCAGTGATTTGAACCAACATTTTTAAGAGTCTTCACTTTAGGGATGTGACCATGGATTAAGAAATTTTTAGAGAGCAAAAACCTATCCAATCTCTCCATAATACAAGCTAAGACTTACCTTCTGTTAGACCAAGTCATAAAGCCATTATCTGGTTGGATATCCACAAGATGGAGGTTTACAATATATTCACTCATGAGGTCAGTGCTTCTATACAAATTTCTATTTCCCCCATTTTCTCATCTAGAGAGAGAATGGTATTGAAATATCCTTCGATCAAGATCCAAGATTTAGGAAAATGAGAGATAATATAAGTTATATCCTTCCACTATCTTTTTTTTTTCTCCAAAGTAGTCGGAGCATAAATAGTAATGTGGAGCATAATTTGGTTGGAATGTCTACTTTGAATAGTTATACCCAAAATACCCCAACTTCCAACCATATGGTGAATAACTACCTATTTTGGGTCCTAAAGACAAGCAATGCCACCATAAGTTCCCTGGGAACTGAGGGAACTCACTTTTCCAGCTGGCCAAATTTTACTAGCAATTGAGTCCATATCCTCTATTGACATCTTCATTTCTTGAAGCAAAACAAGATTTGAATGATTTATTTGAATCATTCTTCTAAATTCATTTTTCTTTGAAAGACTCCCTTTGATTCCTCTAATATTCCAAGTGATGATCTTCATTAATACCATGACTAAACTAGTTGGGAAGGGCATTAATCTTACCTTCCTCTACAAGATTTTTACCTTCTTTTACCATATGATATTGATTGGTCTTGCGACTTGCATTTTGATTAGAATCCATCTTCATTTTTTTTTTCCCTGTTTCTTGACTTACTCCAATTGAATCTGGTATGGCTTCTAACCTTGAAGAATGCTCGTACACAACCAAAGTGTTACTAGAGGGTTCAACAGAGTCTATATTAGGACCTGTATTATTTGAATTTTTGACATTTAAAAGATTGTTTTTCTTGTGTAAATTTTTTCCCTTTTTTTCTATTGAAAACCTTTGATTTGTTGGTTTGTCTCTGATTTTTTCCCTTCATATTTAAATTGTGTTTCTAAAATTTTTGTTTCCATTATTTTCTCTTCCTCACTTGGGACATCATTCATGGAAAGTATTTTAAACATATTAGCAGATGACTTTGATTGATCCTTCATAACTGGTTTTTTCTAAGTGTTCTTCTTCTTAGGCATTTGGAAACCTACCGAGTTTATATCTTCTTTCTTTTGATCAAAAATTTTATTTGGGCAAGAACTAGCCAAATGACCATATTCATGGCAAATTCTACAATGAAAATATAGTCCACTACTTGCTCCTAAGTGTCTTCCCGAAATTGTAATGTAATATTTTTAGGTAAAGGTTTGTCAAAATCCATTAAAACATAAATTCGAGAATAAATAATATGTTTAAAATTTTAAGTACAATCAACAGTCATCATAAAAGTTCCTAAAGAGTTTCCAATTGAAGAAAAAATAGTAGGATTCCAAAATTCAATAGGGAGGCCAAAAAGTCTAACCCACACGGGAGATGTAGAAGGTATGTCTTCTTTAGCTTTAAATTTAGTATGTCAGGGCTTCATGAAAAGCCTTGCCATTCCAAAGAACCAAGGACCCCTTGAAAAATTTTCTCTCTATCTTCATTATTAGCAAATAAAACAATAAAATAACCATTTGGATAAATAGAAAAGCTGTAACTCACCTTTAGTTTTCCAGATTTTAATGCCAGTCTGAATGTTACCCATATCAAGCTTAACAATAGGAATTCCATCAGCTGCTTTAAGACATCTTGACTTTGTTTTCTTGGAATCAATATTAGGCATTATTAGAGGTTTATGGGAAGCCCTAATATTAATATTAGCATTGGGTTGAGGTTGTCCACCACAAAGGGCATCTCTAAAATTAATTTTTGGGGCTGAGTCTTCAAAATTCTTACCCTTGATAGGGGTTTTCATAGTAAATTTATTTTGTGGATGCACCTTACCACCAGAATCACTTGAGATCTAAGCCATTTTTTTATTAGCTTCTTGAAACTTATTTTGTGATCTCTTTAATCCTTGCCCTAGACATCGTGGAAAGGTATGGTTTTCACTTTTATTTTATGCAGCAAATTGGAAGCCGTTGTCACTCAAGTTCACAACATGATCTATTGAAAGACAAATTTCTAACCCATATTGGATCCCTTGTAACATATCCTGGTAATATCTTGAGTATAAACCACAAACAAATTGGCCTCTAGGGCCCAAAGGCCTCAAAAATCAACCTCTAGAGCTGCATGCACTCAACCCAGATGAAATCCTCGCATAGCTACTTGCCAAAAATCTCGTTCACACATAGGGATGTTCTCAGATCCATTTTGCTCCAAATGATCTACAAATTGGTGGAGATATTCTAGGGTTTTTCAAGCATCTACCTTCAAAATTTCAACTCAATCTGAGTCCTTATTAGTGAAATATGGTCAAAAAAAGTTTGATAGTTTGGGTAGTCCTATGAAAAATGTCCCTCCTCAATAGTGCATCCTTGTAATATGAACTTGTTTAGACCAAGGATAAAAGTGTGAATAAGTGCTTATGAGCACTCTCAAAATTGCCCTACCCTTAAACTAGAAGTGGAGGAGATAGAAAAGAAGGATACAATAGGGAAGAAGGAAGAGTGGCAACGACCCAAAGTGTCTATCAAAAAGGATAAACAAGAGTGGAAGAAGAAAGGGGAACAAAAAATATACAAACTAATACATTTGTGGTTCTGCAAGAGACAAACCAAGAGATGGAGAAAACCATGGATATCCCTATAGAGGAACATGAACAGACTAACAAGGAAGGGAGTAAGAGGAAAAATGCAATGGAAATTCTTGCTGAGCAATCTATGAAAGGTCCAAAAAATCTAGATGAAGGGGATTTAATCTAGAGGAATTCCCAACAAATTTTGAGCCTTGAAGATACCCCCATGGATGCTAGTGAGCCTATTCAGCACAAGAAGATTTTGGAGGAAAGACCCTGGGACCCTCCTTTGAAGGGGCCATGCCAACCAGAGAGGGAGGAGAGTGGTCAAACCATCCTGCAACAGAGACCTAGTCCTAAAATTGTAGTTTCCTCTTCCTCCAATCCCTCCTTAACTCCTCATGTTAATGATATTTCTTCTATTCCTTTCAATTATAGCCTCTCACAGTCCTTGAATCTTGAAGGAAATAATGCAGAGGTAAAGGAAAAAGTGAAGAGGAGGAAAAAATTAAAAGTCATAGGGAACTTTTCCCCTAAGACCTATCATATGGGACTAAAGCCTACCTCTCATACCAAAAGTAACACTCAAAAATTTAAACAGATCAGGAGAGGAAGGAAATATTTCATCAAGCTCTTGGAAGACACAGGGAAGACCCTCATAGATTTCGGACTAGTGGTACCCTTGACTATAGATTTTTTGGTAGGGAAAACCTTCTCAAGTTGTTTATAATGAAGATTATCTCTTAGAATATTTGTGGGTTACACTCTCTAAGTAAATGTAGAATCCTTAAGAGAAGGATTGGCCTAGAGAGTCCTGACATTATTCTTCTTCAAGAAACCAAGTTGAATATAGCAGAGATGGCTCTCAAAACTAATCAAATTTGGAAGGGTGTAGAAGGTTTGGCCATTGCAGTTAAGGGTCAGGCAGAGGGTTTGGTGATTTTGTGGAACCCTAGAAAATGCATGTTGATGGATTCCCTTGTAGGCAAGTGGTGGATCTCTATTAAGTTTAGATTAGTTTCATCCTCCCTCCAAGTTTGGGTCATGAATATTTATGGTCCTACTATTGCCCGAAGTAAAGTGGAATGTTGGAATAATATTATCTCTTCTCATGATCAGTCTAGAAATGATAAATGGATCATTGGAGGGGATTTCAATGCTATTCGTAACCTCAGTGAGAAGAAGGAGGGGTTAGGAAATTGGACAAAAATAGTGAAGACTTTGACTCTTTCATTTCTAGCCTCAACTTAACTGATGTGATCCCAAAAGAGGGGTAGTTCACCTAGAATAATAGAAGAGTTGGGAAGGCCTTTGTGGCTAAGATATTGGATATATTCCTTGTTACGGAGAGTTACCTTGAGGTACCCTTTGTCACTAAGTCCTTTATCTTACTAGGCTCTCTCTCGGACCATTGGCCCATTTCCATAAGTATGCATATTTCTACTTGCCCTAGATAGTCTCCCTTTAAATTTGAGAGTATGTGGCTTCTTCATCCTAACCTAGAAGAGAAATTTAGGTCTTGGTGGAGGGAAGGGAAGCCAAAGTGGGGAACTCACATGTACATGCTAGCTAAAAGACTCAATTTTATCAAGATGAAAATTAGGATATGGAATAAGCTAGTCTTTGGGGATATCTTCAATCAAAGGGAAGCCCTGGACAAGGATGTCATTCTTCTTCAATGCCAGGTGGAGTCCCAAGGGCTTACAAAGGCCCTTCTTAGCCATGAGAAGGATCTCAGTAGATGAGTGGATGAACAAGAGTTGAAGGAAGAACATTTTTGGAAATAAAAGTCTAGGATTAACTGGTTGAAGGAAGGAGATAGGAACTCTGCCTTCTTCCATAGAACCACTATCCATCATAGGAATGTGAATAGAATCTCTAGATTGATTAACTCTGAGGGAGATATTACTGAGGATCCTCAAGAGATTGGCCTGTTGGTAGAGACCTATTTCAAAAGCCTCCTAAATGAACCTCTGATTGAAAGAGTTCAAGCAAGAGAAAGAGTCTTGTCTACCATTCCCATGAAGGTTTCCCATGAGCAAAATGAAAGTCTTACTAAGATTGTTAGTTTGGAAGAAGTGGAAGGTGTTGTTTTTAGCTTTAAGAAAGGGAAATCTCCTGGGCTTGATGGATTTCCCATTGATTTCTACCAACACTATTGGGACATCATTAAGAATGACATCCATCAAGTGGTGGAGGAGGCTCATCACTCAAAGAAGATGTTGAGAACCCTTAATTCCACCTTCCTAAATTTTATCCCTAAGACCCATCATGCTACTCATATGGAGAACTTTAGACCCATATCCTTGTGTAATATTACATACAAAATTATTGCTAAAGTTATGGCTAATAGACTCAAGAATATCCTCAACTCTATCATTTCTAGGGAGCAAGGAGAATTTGTGCAAGGTAGACAAATCCTGAATATCATCCTCATTGCCCAAGAAATGGTCTACTTCATGAAGTATAGTAGATATAGGAGAATTCTTATTAAGCTAGACATGGCTAAAGCTTATGATCAGGTAAATCAAACTTTCCTTTTAAATATTTTGGAAAGCTTTGGTTTTTGTCATGATTGGATTGAGTGGGTGAAAGCTTGTATCTCCTTGGTCACAATGGCAGTTTTGGTGAATGGTTCTCCTACTAGTTTCTTTGCTCCATCTAGAGGCCTAAGATAGGGAGATCCTCTTTCTCCTTACCTATTTATTATTTTGGTGAAAGGTCTTGGGAGACTAATCCAAAAATATAAGAGCCTTGGTCTCTTGAAGGGTGTTTTTGTGGCAAGGGACGAGCAGTCGATTTCCCACCTCCAGTTCATGGATGATACTTTGCTTATGGGGGAAGCCACTCTTAGGGAGGCTCAAAGATTTAAGGAAATTTTGGAGGATTATCTAGATGCCTCTAGAGGAGCCATCAATGTGCAGAAGATGAAAGTGGTCTTCTTCAATACCCCTATTTGTGTCCAAGTGAATATTTCTAGGTTTCTCAACTATGAGAGGTCCTCTCTTCCGTTTAAGTACCTGGGTTTTCCTTTATCTAACTCTAATCCTAAAATACTAGATTGGAATGAAATTATTTCCAAATTTAGAAAGAGGTTGCAGGGATGGAATTTTAAATGGCTTTCCTCGATGGGTAGATTAACCCTTCTCAAGTTCGTTCTTCAAGCGCTCTCGATTTACTTCTCTATTTTATTAGCACCTGCTAAGGTTTTAAATAAACTCAAAAAAATTCAAAAGGAATTTTTTGGGGTGGTCCCTCTCTTGAAAGGAAATGGCCTCTTGTTTCTTGGAAATAAATTTGTAAACCTTTCTAGGAGGGGGGTCTTGGTATCAAATATCTTCAAATCTTCAACAAAGCCCTTAATGGGAAACTGTTTTGGAGATTTTGCAATGGAGAGAACCTTTTTTGGGCCAAAATTCTTAGACAAAAGTATATTCCTGAGGTGGAATGGAAAGAGGTGATTAGGCTTGAAAAATTTCCTCTGGGGTCTTCTCTTTGGTCCAGCTTGACGTCCCATAGCACGTGGGTGCATTTTGCTACCTTATGGAAGATCAGGGATGATAACCTAGCTCTCTTTTAGGAGGATGCGTGGAACCAGTATGTTCCTTTAAGAGAAGATAACTCCTTGTCTGGGTTGAAGGAGGCTTTTGAAGAAGAGGGATGGAGCCGAGTCAAGGACTATTTTTAGGACCATCCCATTCCCCATGAGCTCGGTAGGGTTGCATTTCATGTTTGGAAAGAACCTCGATCCTAGCTAGGTCAAATCAGGGATGTTGATAAATGTAATCTTTGGAGAATCATCTTTGGAAGGAAGCTTTCCTCTATAAGGGCCTAGACGTGTTGTGTTGGGGGAGTAGTGGAGATGGAAACTTTACTACCAAGAAAGCTTATAATTTCCTTATGGAGGCTAACTTTGATGGGGACTAGAGTAGAATTTGGTAGAAAATTTGGAGGAAAGGAGTGTGGCCCAAGATCTCTATTTTTGTTTGGTTGGTGGTGCAAGAAAAAATCCTATCTGGTCATAACTTGATGAAGAGAGGCTATTATGGCCCCTTTAGATGCCCTAATTGTGAAGCTGATTTTGAAACTACCAACCATCTCTTCATCTCGTGCCCCTTTGCTCAGTCTCTTTGGCAAGACTTTGCAAACTCCTGGAGAGAACCCCTCCATAATTTTCAATCTATTAGGGATCAGATAGTGGAGTGGGTTGGACAAAAATATGATCTTGATTATATGAGAGCCATTTGGGAGTGGACTCCCACTTATATTATCTGGATGATCTGGCTTCGGAGAAACAAAATTATTTTTAGGGAAGAAAGAATTTCCCATTCCCAAACATGGATTTCTATTCAGAGGGCAGTAGCAGAATCCATTTTGGTCAAGAAGTGGGAGGATTGGGATAAACCCCTAGATAACAACCTTAGAGATATCAAGAATCAATGGTTGGGCCAACATTTATATGATAAAAGCATTTGGTGCCCAATCAAGAACAATAAAAATGTTAGGAATCATACTAATATTAGTTGGCAACCTCCCCATAAAGGGTGTGTCAAGCTCAACTTTGATGGTGCATCCTAGGGGAACCTCGGTAAAGTGGGTGGGGGTGGCATTTTTCGTGATGACCAGGGGAATATGAGAGGCTATTTTTCCTTTAATATTGAAGATACCACTAATAATCATGTTGAGGCTTAGGCTCTCTTGGAAGGTTTTTTGTGGGCCCTCAAACAAAATTGGCAGAATATTTGTGTTGAAGGGGATTCTCAAATGATCATCAACCAATTAAAAGACCAAAAATGGTCCTCCTCTCCCTCTAATTGGAGGTTAGCAGATATTATCCATACTATTAAAGATTATCATTACTCATTTTAGTCCTTAGATTTTTGTCATGTGTGGAGGTCTACAAACAAGGTTGTGGATGCTATTGCTAATTGGGGAGTGGATAGAGGTCTGAGAGAGACCACTTGGATCAACCAGTATGATGATATAGATGCTCCCGAGGGTATCAAGCATAGAATTATTTCTCTGATCAATAAATATAAGGAGGGTGCTAGTAGCACTAGTCATGGTGAAAGTAGGATGGAGAAAGCCTTATGATTGTTGCCTCAAATATGTTTTATATATTGCATAAGTTTAGTCTTTTACAAATACAAATATCCATAATCCCCTTTCACCCAAACGTATGTCAATACAATGCGTAGGAACTCACAGTTCCCATGAATTTTATCGTGAATTGCTCTTTTAATTCATATCATTCCTTGATTAGCTAAAGCCCCATACCTTTAGCTAATTTAATAATCCATATTTCATTCACCAAACTAGCTAAAGTCCCATATCTTTAGCTAACTCAATAATCCACATTTCATTTACCAAACTAGCTAAAGTCCCATATCTTTAGCTAACTCAATAATCAAATTTTTCATTTATTAAACTAACTAAAGTCCCATACCTTTAGTTAATCTAATAATCCATTTTTCATTTATTAAACTAACTAAAGTCCCATACCTTTAGTTAATCTAATAATGTATTTTCCATTTATTAAACTAACTAAAGTCTCATACCTTTAGTCAATCTAATAATCCATTTTCCATTTATTAAACTAACTAAAGTCCCATACCTTTAGTCAATCTAATAATCCATTTTTAATTTATTAAACTAACTAAAGTCCCATACCTTTAGTCAATCTAATAATCCATTTTCATTTATTACCAATTATATTAACATACTTTAGCATATTCAACAACTTTGCAATGTAAACTATGTTAATCGTATTCTAACATAACCATCTTTGCTATACTAGCTATGTTATACCATATTATAACATATTCTACTATTTGCAATATAAAATATGCTATCCATTCTATAACATGGTTGCACTCTTTTAAATACAACTATGTTATCTCTCTATAGCATAATATATCTTCCTTCAATATGAACTATGTTAAACAACTATAACATAATCATATTTTCCTTTCAATATAATTTATGTTAAACAACTATAACATAATCATATTTATATTTCATAAAAACCATGTCAACCAACTATAACATAATATATATTTTCTCTTTCATATAAACCATGTTTAACCAACTATAACATAATGTATATTTTCTTTTCATATAAACCATGTTAACCAACTATAACAATAATCTATACTTTCTTTTTCATATAAACCATGTCAACCAACTATAACATAATCTATATTTTCTCTTTCATATAAACCATGTTAACCAACTATGACATAATCTATACTTTATTTTTCAATAAAATATGTTAAAACATATTTAGAACAAGGGTAGTGATGATTTTTCAAGTCATGAAAAACGAAATTGCAAAGTGCGAAGGATTAGGGTTTTTTCTTGAAAAATGTCTCATCTTTTAGGAGCCATATCTTCATGAAGAGTTATCTGATTCAGATGATTCTTAGACCAAATTGTGTAGAATTTGAATAGCTTTAAAATGAGTGGTCATATGCAAAAATCCAAGTAATATTGAGGGAGATACAACCCTATGAAGTCAACCATTTGAAACAAGGATAGTGACGATTTTTCAAGTCACGAAAAATAAAATTGCAAATATTTGCCAACTAGGGTTCGAACGATGGGAAGAGCAATGAAGGGCTAGGACTTCAACGAGGCAAGAAATTCTATCTAGACAAAGAATTTTTCAGCTAAGTTATTTTTTCCCTTTCTTTATCTTAGAAATTGTGCATGAAAATTTTATAAAGTTTTTATCAAATATTATATTTGCTATAGGACTTTCAGATAATTTTCATTAGATTTTGAGTTTTAGTTTCCTTTCCATGGATCAATTTATAGTTAAATCCTTAGAATCATCCCTAGTGGTAGAGGTTAGTGAGCGCACCTTAGAGAGATCCTTATTGCTCCAAGATAGAGCAGTTTTTGGTAAATTTAATGGGTATTGGCCAGGGGCTTCAGCCTTGAGAAAATGGATTGATAGGAGTTGGAAGTCTCCATGAGTGATTCTATCATTTCTTCCCAAAGGTTTTTTCCTAGCCATTTTTTGTTCTAGGGAAGAAAGAGAAAGAATCCTAAAAGGGGGTCCTTGGTTTATGGGAAGAGCAGGACTCTTCCTTACCCGTTGGTATGAAGGCTTTTCACCTAAAAATGTAAATATATCCCTAGTACCAGTCTAGGTTAGGATGTTTGGATTGCCCATTGAATTTTGGGAAATAGATACCTTCAAGGCAATAGGAAACACTCTAGGAGAATTCCTTGAGATTTTAGATACAACAAAAGATGGATTTTTGGCTATTTATGCTCGAATATTGGTCATGATTGATATAAGTAAAGCTTTACCATAATCAATCATTCTTAAGTATGGGGATAATATGTGGATCCAAACTATATATTATGAAAATATATCTTTTATATGTATAATATGTCATGAGGTGGGGCATATTGAGAGATCATGCCCTAAGAAGAGCCTAGAAGAATCATTTGTAGAAAATCGTAAGAGAAATTTACAAATGGTTATGGATGAAGATGGTTTTCAACTTCCAAAAAATAGATCTAGAAAAATAAAAGAAAATGAAAGTGGAGACCAATAAGAAAGGATACTGGAAGAAATTCCAATTCTTTTTAGGCTTTAGCCTATGAAGAAAAAGTAGATCAAAACTTAGAGGACATAGGACAACAATTTCAACATATTAGCAAGGAATCGTCTATTCAATATGATCCTAATTTAAGGAAGAACATTCTCGATGAAACCAAGGAATGTGTTTCATTATATTTTGAAGACTCTCTTGAAGTACCATGCACCATTCAGGAGAAAATAATTGGTAAAGAAAATATAGTTTTAGAAGTTAATACCTTTGCCATTAATAAGGAAATACTAGAAAATGAGCAGGATAAGTCAAAAGCTTCTATAATAGAGCTAGGAGAGGATAAATATGTTGAAAAACAAAATGGTGAAAGAATATTGAGGAATATAATAATAATACCTACTCCTGATATAGGCAAGGCAAAAAGAGGAAAACCCTCAAATTATCAAGCAAGATCTAGGGAAGCAAGAGCTAACATAGAGAAAGGAATACAAACTAAGTTGGTTGAACTTCTCTTTACCAAACAACAAAATGATATTGGTAATACACAAGAGGGGCCAAAAGCCCCTAATGAGACATGATTATCATCTCATGGAATATAAGGGGTGCTAATGCCCCCTCAAAGCATAGGTGTATTAGGGACCTATGTTTAAGTAATAAACCTGATATTCTTTGTATCCAGGAAACTAAAATGATAAAAGAAGAAGTTTCAAAAACTATGAAAGCAATTTGGGCAATATGTGAATGGGATGCTATGGATTCTAAAGGAGCAATAGGGGGAATTCTAACTTGTTGGAATCCTTCTAGAACCTCTTGTGTAACCATTCATAAAACTAGGCATTGGATAGCCTCTTTAGTCACTTGCTACTTTGTTGATATTCGTTTCATCCTTATCAATGTGTATGGTCCTACAACTCAATCAGGTAGATTAGAAGTTTGGAGTGGGATTGAGGCCTTTATGAGAAGTAGAGACCAAGAAACATGTTTCATGATCATTGGATATTTTAATGCCATAACCAAGCTAAATGAAAATTTTGGAGGAATTAGGAAATTGACCCAAAGTATGAAATATTTCTCAACTTTTATTCAAAACAATAATCTATGGAAATATCCCTATGTGTGAACGATATTTTTGGTAAGCGGTTATACGAGGGTTTCATCTGGGTTGAGTGCAAGCAGCTCCAGAGGTTGGTTTTTAGGGCCTTTGGGCCCTAGCGGCCAATATTTTTGTGGTTTATGCTCAATATTTTAGGAAATGTTGTAGGGGATCCAAGATGGGTTAGAAATTTGTCTTTCAACTGATCATACCGTGAACTTGAGTGACAACGACTTCCAATTTGTTGCACAAAATAAAAGTGAAAACCATACCTTTCCACGACGTCTAGGGCAAGGATTAAAGAGATCACGAAACAAGTTTCAAGCAAGTTGATCAAAAAATGGCTCATATCTCAAGTGAATCTGGTGCTAAGGTGCACCCACAAAATAATTCTACTGTGAAAACCCCTATCAAGGGTAAGAATTTTGAAGACTCAGTCCCAAAAATGAATTTTAGGGATGCCCTTCATGGTGGATAGCCTCAGCCCAATGCTAATATCAATCTTAGGGCTTCCCATAAACCTCTAAGAATGCCTAAGATTGATCCCAAGAAAATGGAGTCAGGATGTCTTAAAGCAACTTGTGGAACTCCTATTGTTAAGCTTGATATGGGTAACATTCAGACTGGCATTGAAGATTTGGAAAAAAGAGGACTAATTTGTCGGTTCATGGGTTTTCGTCCGAGTCTATCTGCTTTCAAATTCTAGGCTGCAAAAAGCTGGAAAACTAAAGGTGAGTTACAAATCTCTATTTATCCAAATGGTTATTTTCTTGTTTTATTTGCTAATAATGAAGATAGAGAGAAAACTTTTCAAGGGGGTCCTTGGTTTTTTGGAAGGGCAGGGCTTTTCATGAAGCCCTGGCATACTAAATTTAAAGCCGAAGAAGAGATGCCTTCTATAGCTCCCATGTGGGTTAGACTCTTTGGCCTCCCTATTGAATTTTGGAATCCTACTATTTTTTCTTCAATTGGAAACTCTTTAGGAACTTTTATGATGATTGCTGATTGTACTCAAAATTTTGAACATATTATTTATGCTCGGATTTGTGTTTTAATGGATTTTGACAAACCCCTACCTAAAAAGATCACATTACAATTTGGGGAAGACACTTGGGAGCAAGTAGTGGACTATGAGAACATTCCTTTTCGTTGTAGAATTTGCCATGAATATGGTCATTTGGCCAGTGCTTGCCCAAATAAAATTCCTGATCAAAAGAAAGAAGATATAAACTCAAGCAGGTTTCCAAATACCTAAGAAGAAGAACACTAAAAAAACCAAGTTATGAAGGATCAATCAAAGTCATCTGCTAATATGTTTGAAATCCTTTCCACAAATGATGTCCCAAGTGAGGAAGAGGAAATAATGGAAACTGAAATCTTAGAAACACAATTTAAATATGAAGGGAAGAACTCGGAGACAAACCAACAAATCAAAGGTTTTCAACAAAAAAAAAAAGGAGAAAATCTACACAAGAAAAACAATATTTCAAATGTCAAAACTTCAAATAATGCAGGTCCCAATATAGACTCCATTGAACCATCTAGTAAAATTTTGGCTGTGTATGAGCATTCTTCAAGGTTAGAAGCCATCTCAGATTCAATTGGAATAAGTCAAGAAACGAGGGAAAAAAACTGAAGATGGATTCTAATCAAAAAGCAAGTCGCAAGACCAATCAATATCATATGGTAAAAGAAGGTGAAAAGCTTGTAGAGGAAGGTAAGATTAATGCCCTTCCCAACTTTTTTAGCCCTGGTATTAATGAAGATCATCACTTGGAATATTAGAGGACTCAAAGGGAGTATTTCAAAACAAAATGAAATTAGAAGAATGATTCAGATAAATCATCCACATCTTGTTTTCCTTCAAGAAACAAATATGTCAATGGAGGATATGGACTCAATTGCCAGTAAAATTTGGCCAGCTAGAAAAGTGGTTTCCCTCAGTTCCCAAGGGACTTCGGTGGCATTGCTTGTCTTTGGGACCCAAAAGAGGTAGTTATTCACCATATGGTTGGCAGTTGGGGTTTGTTGGCTATAGCTATTCAAAGTAGACATTCCAACCAGATTATGCTCTGCATTACTGTTTATGCCCTGACTTCTTTGGAGGAAAAAAGAAGACAGTGGAAGGATATTACTCATATTATCTCTCATTTTCCTAAAGCTTGGATCTTGATCGGAGGAGATTTCAATACCATCCTCTCTCTGGATGAGAAAAGGGGGGGAAATAGAAATTTGGACAAAAGCACCGACCTCATGAGTGAATATATTGCAAACCTCCATCTTGTGGATATCCAACCGGATAATGGCCTTATGACTTGGTCTAACAGAAGGCAAGGCTTAGCTTGTATAATGGAGAGATTGGATAGGTTTTTGCTCTCTAAAAATTTCTTAATCCATGGTCACATTCCTAAAGTGAAGACTCTTAATAATGATGGTTCGGATCATTGGACCGTCATGGTGGAAATGTGGAAAACCAATGTGAGTTTCTCTCCTTTTCATTTTCAATTAATGTGGCTTAGAGACATTTCCTTCAGACCTCGTGTGCAACAATGGTGGAAGGAAGGTAAACCTAGGCATGGGACTAAGATGTTATGTTTTGCCAAAATACTTCAATACATTAAATCCAAAATCAAGACTTGGAACTGGAAAGAGTTTGGGGATGTTCATAAAAAAAACATGAAGTTATTGCTCATCTTGAAAATTTGAATAAGAAAATCCATTTAGATGGCCTCACAGAGAAGAGAAGTGCAGATGAAATTAAACTCACAACTCAGTTAGAGGAATGGGAAAAAAGAGAAGAAATATTATGGAAGCAAAAATCTAGAATTCAATGGCTCAAAGAAGGAGATCAAAACACAAATTTCTTCCATAAATATCTTCTAGCTCGAAGATCTCACAACTTTATTTCTTCCTTAAAATCAGATTCTGGAGATGTTGTTTATACTTGGGATGGCATGAACTCTATTGTTGTTGATTACTTTTCCAATATTTTTGTTGCTACTCCTCTTGACTCAGCCTTCTCAACAAAATGTTCTTCAAGCAATCCCTTCTCTTATCACTTCTGAGGAGAACTCTATTTTGACTCGCTCCTGTTACTATCAATGAGCCTCAACAAGTAGTTTTTAAAATGCAAAAAGGGAAAACCCCAGGTCCCGATGGTTTTCCCATTGAGTTCTACCAAGAGTTCTGGGATATCCTTCATGTTGATTTATTAGAGGTGGTGGAAGAAGCCAGGAAATCCAAAGAAATTTTGAAGGTTATCAATAAAACTTATATTACTCTTGTTCCAAAAGCTCAAGAGGTTGATCATATCTCAGCTTTTAGACCTATTTCTTTATGTAATGTTCTTCTCAAAATCATTACTAAAATCATGGTAGAAAGGTTGAAGCCTCTTTTGCATAATATTATTTCCCCAGAGCAAGGGGGTTATGTGGAAGGACGTCAAATAGTAGATGAGATAGTTCTTGCTCAGGAAGCCATCCATTCCATGGATATGCAAAATTCTCCTTCCATGTTCATTCGGTTAGACTTATCCAAAGCTTATGGCAGAGTGGATTGGCACTTCCTTATCAAAGTTTTGAGGCAATTTGGTTTCTCTAAGGATTGGATGGATTGGATTATGGGATGTATCTCTTCATTTTCCTACTTAGTTCTTATCAATGGCAGGCCTTCTCAGTCATTTCCAGCTTCCAGAGGTATTAGGCAAGGTGACCCGCTATCCCCTTATTTATTCATCATTCTTGCTGAATGCTTGGGTAGGACTATAACCAAAAAGAGGGAAAACAAAACCCTTGAGGGAGTTACCATTGCTCATGGAGCTAGACCTATCTCTCATATTCAATTTGTGGATGACTCTACTCTTTTAGGTAAAGCTACAGTTAAGGAAGCTTCTAATATTAAGCAAATCATTAGCTATTTTTCTAAGGCTACTAGGAAGTTGATCAATGAAGACAAATCTAAAGTTATTTTCTTTCACCGCTTCTGCTAGACAGAATCCATGGTCTTGGATAAATTAAGATATAAGAAGACCTCCCTTCCAATCACTTATTTAGGTATTCCCATAAATATTCAAAGGCAAAAAAATAAATATTGGAATTGGTTGTTGGACAAAGTCAAGAAGAAAATTGGAAAGTGGACCAACAAGTGGCTTTCTCCTGGGGGTAGAATCACCTTGGTAAAATTAGTCCTTCAAGCTATTCCTATTTATGTTTCTTCCATTTTGAATATCCCAAAGGCTGTTCTTCGAGAATTGGATCAAATCAGTCATCGTTTCCTTTGGAGTGGTACTAAGGAGAAAAGAAAATGGGCCTTGGTGAAATGGGACACTTTATGTCTTCCTAAGAGTGAAGGGGGGTTAGGATTCTGGTCTTCTATTAATAACAACAAAGCTTTAGCTACTAAATTATATTGGAGGATGTTGCATAACCCCAATGCTCTTTGGGCCAATAATCTCCGTGCTAAATATGCTGAGAACAAAAGTCCTGAAGACCTTGTTCGCTATCAACTTCCTACCAAAGGTTCTCCCATTTTAGCAGTTCTTAAGACTGGTGAGGATTTGATAAAGAAAAATTTATTTTGGATCATTCATAATGGTCAACATGCAAATTTTTGGACAGATTCTTGGGATGGTCACAAGCCTTTGATAACTCAGTTTCCCGATTGGAGGCCTTGGATGGAGGAGCTTCACCGAGCTAATTGGATAAAGGTGGCTAATTACTCGTCGGTACCATACTGGTAATTCAAAGGTTGGTAGATATTGGATCCCTATTGAGGACTGGCCTATTCAAATCCCAGAAAGGCAAAGACAAGATATCCAAGGCATCCTTCATATGAGATCCCTCTCTTGGTCCCATGAAAAAGATTGTTTGGGATGGAACAACACTACTAAGGGTGAGTATTCAGTTGCTCAAGGTTATTTGACCTTATGCCATAATAATCCCAACCATTCTTCTGACATATTTTCTCAATTGTGGGCTCAAAATCTCTGGCCTAAGGTGAGGTTCTTTAATTGGATTTTATTGCATCGTAGGGTGCTTACTGGTGAGCAACTTATGAAGCATGGTTTTCATGGCCCTTTTAGATGTGAAATGTGTGAAGAGAATGTAGAAAATCTCAACCATATTTTTATTGAGTGTACTTTAGCCTCTGCGCTATGGAGGAGAATGGCCATCTTACTTGTCTTACAGTGGTCCAATTGTTTTTACTTTTGAACAACTTTGGAGGGATTGGCCTAATCAAGAGGGTGTTGATCATTTTATTAGGAAGATTAGTTTGGATGGGTTCTACCATTCTTCTTTGGAATATTTGGAATGAAAGGAACAACCAAATTTTTAATCAATATAGGAAGGATATTCACTATATTTGGCAAAATACCATAGCCAACTTAGTTGAATCAGTCCATCAACTCCTTAATCACCCCCAAAACTCCCACCAAAGATGGGATCAAGTGATGCAAAGATTGAAGATTAAACCTTCTAAGGGCAACCAACTTAAAGGGAATGTGAGTATTAGTAAGATGGATAGGACTAGAAATTGGCAACCTCCTCCTAAGGATTTTGGAAAAGTCAATACTGATGGAGCCTCTAGAGGGAACCCCGGAAAAGCCAGTGTGGGAGGAATTGGTAGACTTTCGGATGGCTCCCTGGTTTTTACTTTTGCCGAGAATTTGGGTATTCTTTCCAATAACCTTGCCGAGGGGTATGGTATCCTCGGAGGCCTTTAGGAGGCTACTAAGGTTGGATGGGAAAAGGTGTTAGTTGAGTCCGACTCTCAACTTATGATTAATCTCTTGAAGACTCCTAAGAATCATAAGGTGGATTGGAGAATAAAAAGAATTATTGAGAAGATTCAATTAATCCAGGATGGGATTTTTGAAAGTTGATTACAATCATGTGGTCGGAGATCAAAACAAGAGTGTTGATGCTTTAGCTAATTGGGCTTTGGACAAAGGTGATCTTACTTGTTATGGCCACCCTCCTATATGGTGGGCTTCTCAAATTAGGGAAGCTCTTCTTTCTATCATTTCTTTGGATGGCTCCAGTTCTGAAGGTACCTAGTTTCTTCTTGTAGACACCAAAATCCAGCCACTTGTAAGTCATCTATACCTTCCTGTCAGCCACATGTCAATCATTCATCCTTCCCGCCATTATTTGGCCCAAATCCACACCTTCCCGCCATTATTTGGCCCAATTTCACCTTTCCCGCCATTTTTCATCCCCAAATTTATTTAAATTAATATTTATATATATATTTTAATATTTTAATATATTTTAATATATATATAAATATAGTTTAAGTGATTTAATCTGAGCCGTCCATCCTTCATTTAATCTCATCCGTCCATCCATCTTAATCCGTTTCACAACCTAGATTTATTCTCTACCCTTGGATCCACTTTAATCTTAGCCACACATTCAAAGTGTCGTTAAAACCCTAAAGTGTGCCCTAAGAGTGGATTATAAATTGAGCCACTTTGATGGCTCAAACCCTATCTTCTTCTCCTATCTTTGCTATCTTTGCTATCTTTTGGACCTATCTCTTCTATTTCATCTATCTCTTCAGCTATCCATCGCCGCATCCATCGCCGCATCCGTCGCCAACTTCACCGCCATCTCTTCTCGACATCGAATCCCCATTCTTGTCGCCCGATAAACCTTGATCCAGCAGGCGTTCCGAGTGCACCAGGCGCCTTCCCAGCCGATTTGACCCACATTACTTCCAGTGCCGCCTGGTCTAGCCGCTTAACAGAAAGGTATAAATCGCTTAAAGCAAGTAACTTCTTTTCTTTTATTAATCTGTTGAACTCCTGCATTCTATTTTTCTAGGGTTTTAAATTGTTTCTGAGGGCTCACACAAGTGGAGCCCTCTTATTAATTTCTAACTCCTTGATAGTGTTAATGTGTGCAGGATTTTAATGGCAGATCTGGTGTGTTGATAGCAGCTGTTTAAGCTGGAGTGGTCCGAGCCAAAGGATACAACAAAGCCCACTCACTCTGTTGGGATTAAGGATACATTCTTCGGAGATGCCACCACTTTATGCCAGCTAGGGTTTCGGAGAACCCTAGCACAAACTGTAATTTGTGTATCACAAAAAAAGGGTTACAGGCCCCGTTGTACTCAAAAGGAGTTTTTAAACTCCATTGATTAATAAAAATCGTTTGTTTTGTGCAACTTTCCTGTATTCCATTATTGTGGTTTTATCTTTTGTTTGGCGTTGTATCTTTAATCTACAAATGGCGATCACGGTGGGACCCCTAGGGTTTCATGTTTTTAATACTTGCTTTACTGATCTATTCTTGTTTTTTGTTTTATTTTGCAGGTTCCGAAATCGCGAAATTCGTTGTTCCAACGAACTAGGGTTTCGAGGAGTTTGCAGAAAACGCAGCAGACGCAGAGCGGCGTCTGGAAGTCCAATCCGAAACGCAGAGGTGCGTTTCAGCCTGTGCAGACTCCCTTGGGCGTTTGAAGGCAGTTTTACAGAGAAAGCGTAGGCTTCCGAGTAAGTGCGTTTTTTTTTTCTTTGTTAAACTGTACTTTTTACGTTTTTGGTTTTTCTGTTGTATTCTGTTTCTTTTTCATATCATTGCTTTAAAATGAACAAAAACTAAGTAATCTGGAAAAGAACAGTTATTTTTAGTTACATTTTTTTTTGCATTGCATTATTGGTTGCATAAAAAAAAAAAAAAATTTGCATACCTAGCTGCATATTAGAATAGCTACGAATTATCTGTTTTAGTTATCTAAGTAGGACTATTGATTGGATGTCAATAGTACTCCTGCCATTGGGTGATTCCAGCCAGAGAAGTGGACGAACCTTCCGGTTGCTCCTTTGATATCTGATATCATTGGTAGGCAGGGGGTTTTAAACGGTGTACTCCACTTCTTTAGAGGAAATGGCATGTTTTTAGTAGCCTCTTGCTTAGATCATTAGAACTTTTGATTTATAGCTTTGTATGTATACATTAGACAACTAAAACACTTAAAATAAAATTCACCGCATTTCATATTGCATTTAAAACAGTAATATCTGGATTTCATCACCAGATATTGCTTGAAGTTTAGTGACGGTGGAATTCATCTCCATCCATTAAACTTCTCGCCTTAGACACCATAGGTCACCCCCGAGCAAACTTGTCGGATTTCATCACCAAGTAAGAATCTCGTTGTCCTTTCCTAGCCATAGTTTTTACCTTTTTTGTGAATAATTCAAGATTAGATCACATGCAAAACTCATAAACCGGACACTTAAAATTTACTACAGATTAAGATCAGAAAATAATTAATTAACCGCAGGTAAGACACATTGGTTGAAACCTAGGTTGTGACTGTTTTCTGATAATTTCTTTAGTGTAAATTTATCATTCAAGTTTTGCATTCTTCTTTTCTGAATTTGTTTAGATTTATTGCTTCATGGTCTTAACAAGGAATCAATCTAAAATGTTAAATCTAAATAATCAAATGAATAATTCACATAACATCCCCACCACCAACATGGCCACTTATCCTAGTGAATTTCAGCGAGTTCCCCTGCAGGTCTTTCACGTCCTTCTACCGTCTATCACATGGCCATGCCCATGGAGGAAGACAATTCCTGTCATATTACCCACATTGATATGGCCCAAGTGCAAACTCACTTAAGAGATGGCACTGGCTATGTCCTTGAGCCAATCCAAGATTCCCCTATGCAAGATTCTATTTTTCAACAGGATATTGCATCAACCATACCCGCCGGTTTCACTCAGGTCTACACTAACCCTTTTTTTGAGGCTAATGTTGTATCCGCTCACCGGCTTCATCTCCAACATCTTCCCGGATGCTCAATTGTCCTCCTTTGGAGACAAATGTAGTGTCTTCCCGACCACTTTCTCCTCCATTTACCCGGTTGTACACCAATTCTCTCTATGAGGCCGGTGGAACCTCCTCTAGCCATGACCAATTTCAACCCTCTTCTTCCCAAACCATTTATGGTTTCACCCTACCCGGGGCACAGCCATCTGTTTCTTCCTGTGTACCGCCTACTTCAGCCACCTTCATTGCCCCTGCTATGCAGTCTTCTATGACTACCATGGCAGCCCGCCCTCCACCTTCATCCAATCATCCCACCTCCCTTGGGTTAGAGATTAATAAGGTTAGGGAGTACCTCGACAAGTTGCTTCAAGCAACAACAACAACAAAATGCTCAACCACCCGTCGTAGTAAATCCTACACCCCAACCAATTTCTACCCATCCAGCTTTTCTTAGCTCAGGCCCCACCTGGTACCCCAATCTTCGGTGGTGTCCATTCCTACCCCACCTTTCTCCCAACCCAGTCCAGCTTCATCATTCACCCCAATCACCTTCTTTTCGGTATCATCCATACCAACAACCCGTCCATTCCACACCGCCTAATCCAGGCAATTTCATCCCATCTCATCATTTTTCCACTCCTCCATTGCATCATCATAATCATCAAACGAATCAAAATTTTCATGAAGATTCTCGACTCCATGCTATGCAACAACAGATTGACAACCTTATGCTCAACATGCCTGGCTCATCTAGTCATAAACCTACGCTAAGGTCGTTGATCAATCAACCAATTCATCCTTCGGTACCTTCACCGCCATATCCGACCGATTTCACATTACCGAAGTTTGACAAATTTTGAGGAACCGAGGATCCTCATGAACATGTGAGCTCATTCATGCATGCCTGCTTTAGAATCCAAAATAATGACGCTCTTATGCTCAGAACTTTTCCTCAGACATTAGGGGGAGATGTTGTACAATGGTACAATCATTTAGCTCACCATAGCATTTATGCTTACGAGCAATTGATTAATCTATTTTTAGAACGATTCTCCCTAAATGTACAAAGGAAAGTCTCATTGTCCGACTTATACAAGCTCAAGCAACATGACGATGAGACTGTTTATGACTTTGGAAACCGTTGGAGGGCTATCATTAATAAACTGCCATTCTCCCTACCAATGGAGGAGTTAACCAAAATGTTCACCCAGAGTTGTCTAAAACCTATCTCTTGGTTACTCCAATTACAACAATACAAGACTTTTGAAGAGGCTTTGGCCCAAGCAAGTATCATAGAAGACATTAAAGTCCAAGAGGGTGTTTTAAAACCCCGTAGAAAAGAATGGCAACAAAAGGGCCAACAACGAAATAATAATTATGGCCAAAACAAACAAGCACAAGCTAGTACAACCTCAAATGTTAACCAAGTTAATCAAGTGGTGGCGAGTCAGCCCGTAATGGCTCAACAACAACAAGTAATGCAAAGTCAACCGCAACCAATTGCTTATCATGCGGTACCCGCCCCTCCTCAACCAGCTCACAATATTAGGCCAACCATGGAAACTCGACCTTGGCAAAACAATCGTCCCAAGCGACAGTTCACACCTTTAGATGAACCATATGCGGTCATATTCAACAAGTTATATAGCACAAATCGGTTAACTTTACCTGAGTTTAAACCTTTAGAACCATCTAGAAGGGGGAAGTATTACAAGGAGTACCTATTTTGTCCTTATCATAGGCAAAATGGGCACGATATCAATAATTGTACAACTTTCAAACATGTGATCCAAGATCTTATTGAGATTGGAGCCATTAAATTGGATAGCCCCTTAGCCCAACAAAATCAAAATCTTGGTATATTTCAAACACCCCTTCCACATCGGGAGGAAGCTCCAACAACTTCAGGGGGAGTAACTCATGTAACTCCTCCTAATCAAGTCAACCATGTACAACAATACCAAGGTTTTGTGGGTACTATTAACGTAGTAACCCGGGGTCAAAGGGCGAACCAACCAAATCAGGCCGAACCACAACCACCTGTACAAACCCCCAGTCCACCTCAGGTAACAGTGACCCAACGACGTGCTAGTACTTCTCAACAACCGCTAAATCATTCTACTCAACGCCAACGACCCATCATGTCATTGAGTAGCCGGTTAACTACCAGCTTAAAAATGGCTTCTGCCAAGTTATCGATCTATGACCTCATTCAACAATCTCCCCCGCATAGAGAGGCATTAATGGAAATATTAAAGTCAATCGAGCTTCAAACTCAAGATACTAATGCCTTCAACAACTTTGTGGGGAGTATTCAAACATGCATGGAGCCCTCCATCACTTTCTATGATTTTGAAATCAAACCTATGTCAACAGAAAGTATAGATCCTCCACTGCATATCATGGCCAAGATCGATCACAAGCCATTCAAGAGAGTCTTAATTGACACCGGTTCCTCAATCAATATCATTACAACATCGGCGTTGAGTCATCTAAAGTTGTCGCCATCCCTTATCACAAAGTCGACTTTTACTCTTAAAGCATTCAATGATGCTTTATCTTCCACGGTTGGCACGGTTATCTTGCCCATTGAGGTAGGGGCCCGAACTTTGCATACCTTGTTTCACATCTTGGAAGGGTCCATGGCATACAATGTATTGCTTGGACGGCCTTGGCTTAGGGAGATGAGATGTGTCCCTTCTATACTGCATCAATGTCTGAAGTATGTATATGAGGGACAAGTTCATTGTGTACCCGCCGACATTGAACCCTTCAAACATTGCAACTATGTCTCAAATCCTTATGAGATTGTGTTGCCATCCACTCATCTTTTCTTGACCCCATCTACTTCTTCTATACCATCTTCTTCTAAAACTCCCATTCCAGAGGAGCTACCCATCATATCGCAACCATCTTCCTCTTCCGCTATTCCATCTCATTCACCACTTTCTTCATCTCCTAATCTTCCTTCTTCTTCATCGGTGACCACATGCACATGTGGCCATGACCAATCATCTCTTTCCACGTCATTACCCCCTTCTTCTACACCTTCTTCAACATCACCTATTATTCCTCCATCTTCCCAACCATCACCAACCGATGTTTCACAAGTTAGTGAAGCATCAACCCAACCAAATCCTTCCAATTCTTCTATCCCACATTCTTCTATTCCATCATCTAGTCCATCTCCCTCCCAAGTCAAGGTCCATCTCATTGATGCAGGTATTGGTGAGTATGCCATCCAAGATGTCCACATCACACCGTTCAATGTGCAAACAGTTAAAGATTTTGGTCGTCCACATGACCAACATTTATCCATTGGATCGGTTTATAACATGGGTTCTATGCCAAATTCCATTAATTTTGTATATGGGGGAATAGAGTCATCTTCTAGTCCTACCACCATACTAGAACCCAAGCATCCAGATCCTCGCCAATATCGAAAGGATGGAGGGTTTTCCCTCTCGCTATTTCCACAGACATAATTGGCAGCAATTTGGCCTAGGTCGATACGAGCAAGGGGTAACTGAACGCATCGATATGCCATACCAAAGACCCACTGAGCGTTTTGGTCTGGGCTACCAACCACTTCCATCCCTTTCTTCTTTTGAACGAGCTTTTCAAAGCATTAATCTTAATTCAGAAGAAGAAATCCTCCACCCCGACGAATCCGAAGATGAAGCCTATGAAGAATTTGACGTCATGTCAAATGGTGATGAATCTAAAGAAGAGTCGGCGCCCATTGTTCCCCTCACTGAACAAGACGAGTTTTATCTCCAATTGTTCCCTCTCCAAGAGGCCATCTTTCGCTTGCTTCTTCCACAAGAACGAGGTGAACCACCCCCTCCGCCACATCCATAAGCCATAATCCAAACCTGTATTATATGTATATACTAAAATAGTGGTTTTCACCACTACAAAAAAAAAAAAAAAAAAAAAAAACTCAAAAACTATGTTGTTTTGCATTTCAAGTCTTCCGAGGTCTTCACCGGTTTTCCCTTCCATTCCGCCCATCCTTTCTTCCATAAGTCGACAATGAATTTTGAAGACTTATTCACCCCGCTCCATAATCCATATGATCCGGATAAGCCAATCCCGATCAACCCAAGCTTGATTGACATGGATCGGATTTCATCCCCTCCATCTATTTCGGAGTTCATCCTTTCCGAGGAATTGTTAAGGGCTTCCGCCAACTACATTCCTCCTTCACCTCCACATTCACCTTCATCTTCTAAGCCAGAGGTTTTCCAGGCAGACATAGACGAGAGCAAGGCATAGGAGCTTGATGACATTTTAGATGACATAAATCTGATCCCTACTCCCCATCACCTTGAGGAAGGTTCCCACATGTCTATTGAAGAAACTATCGATGTAGACCTTAGTCCGGACTCAAGATGGCACCCAAATTGTGAAACTGGCTAAAAGTCTATCATCAGAGGAACAAGAGCAAATGATTGCTCTACTCAAGCGGAAGAAGGAGATATTTGCATGGTCTTACAAAGACATGCCAGGCCTAGACCCTAATTTGGTTGTCCATAACCTCACCTTACAAAAAGATGCTAAACCTATCAAACAGAAACTTAGGAAAATGCATCCTACCGTGGCCCTCATAGTTAAATCGAAGATTCAGAAACTTCTGGATGTTAAATTTGTCGTCCCGATTGATTATCCTGAGTGGCTTTCTAACATGGTACCCGTTCGCAAGCCTAACGGGGGATACGTGTTTGCACCGATTTTTGAGATCTAAATAAAGCGTGTCCTAAGGATGACTTTCCTCTTCCAAACATTGATACTCTTGTCGACACCTGCGCTGGTCATGAAATGCTTTCGTTCATGGATGGATTTTCAGGATACAACCGGATTCGAATAAACCCTGAAGATCAACACAAAACAACATTTACCACACCTTGGGGAACTTTTTGTTACAGGGTGATGCCCTTTGGCCTTAAGAACGCAGGTGCAACCTATCAACGAGCCATGACTTATATTTTCCATGATTATATGCATAAGATTATCGAAGATTATGTGGATGATTTATTGGCAAAATCTAAAACTCGACAAGAGCATTTTGATGTATTGGAAAAAGTTTTTGATAGACTTCTAGAGCATAAAGTAAGGTTGAACCCTAAGAAATGTGTCTTTGGTGTTACCTCATGCAAACTCCTAGGTTTTATTATCTCTAAACGAGGTATTGAGGTGGACCCAAACAAGGTCAAAGCCATTATGGAAATGTGTCCCCCAACTAATTTGAAGGAGTTGCGTAGTTTACAAGGAAAGATTAATTCAATCCGTCGCTTTATTGCACAACTTTCTCGATAAATGTAGGCCATTTTGCCACCTACTACAAAAGGGGGTACAATTTTCATGGACAGATGAGTGTCAGAAAGCCTTTGATGACATCAAGCAGTACTTAGCGTCTCTGCCAGTCTTAGCTCCGCCTCGTCGAGATCCCTTCCTTGCGAATTTCTTTGCAAGAATTTATCGATGATGATACTGCTAGACAAGCACGTCTTGATCAACTCACACTCATAGATGAAAAATGAATCAATGCTTTAGAGCATTTGCGAGTTTATCAAGACCGATTGAAACGTGCTTACAATGCCAAAGTTCATCTAAGAGAATTTCAAGTAGGGGATCTTGTCCTTAAAGAGAATCAACAAAACACCAATGCATTGCCGCATCTTCGAGATAAATTCGCGGCTAATTGGTTAGGTCCATATATGGTCACCGAAAGAGTGGGTAATGGAACTTATAGACTTGCCAGTTTAGAGGGAGAGGAAGAACCCGAACCACTTAATGTTATACACTTGAGGGCATTCTACGCATAGTTTGAATTTTATATGTACATATATACATGGCTTGTACAACAAAAAAAAAAAAAAAAACAAATAAAATAAAAAGAATTTGCATTTCATTGTTAGTTGCATACATCTCATTCAAAAACATTGCATTTCATGTGCATACATCTCATTGAAAACCATAACATTTCATTTTCAGCCATAGTTGCATATCATGTTAGAGACCATTCTATCTTTTGGATATAAAATTTGGTCAAGCAAAAGTCATGTTGCCTTAATCGGGGGCACCTTCATAAAATCCATCAAACCGAATTGTCATTCGTACACCCATTTTCCATTTGCACATATTTACATTGCCAAAATGTTTTCAATCACTCAGCCATTCCTAGTGTTTTAAGCAAACTTTGAAATGCATGTCAAAGTTCTCTAGGGCCATATCACAAATTACACTAAATAAAATCTTGAGTATTGGGAAATGATTTCAAAAGCGGTCTTGAACCTATCACATTTTCACATCTTAAAAACATCTTGTGTCAAAGAGAGATAACACCATCCTTGGGTTGTGCCTTGAAGTGAAAAGGGTAATCCTCGTTTGTCCTATCATGCAAACATAGTCCATAAAACAAGTGGTTCTTACCACTATCACAAGCAATCACAAAATATAAATATAAACAGAGTAGTAAGGATAGGGTAAAATTCTCATCATACTTCGGTTGAGAATCCGATTCCCCAAAGCTCTAAGGAAATGAACATTTTTCACACACCACCGATCCCAAATAAGTTGTAAGGATCGTACTACTTGTCCAAATGAGACGGATAGGTAGTCATCCCCAAGGCTTACAAAGGTCAAAAACAACATGGACTATGGAGTTAACCTTCACCGGGGCTATAGACGCTTGACTCGGCAAGTGGAGTATACTCATTGCGTGGCGACATGTCTCTCCTCAAAAAGAGACCTCTCAATGCTCATACGGACAAACTAGCTTCGGGGTCTTCTCCATAACAGGGTTACCTAATTTATGCAAGATGAGGTTAATGAACACACTTGCACACACACAAGTTTTTGATTGCCTAGAGTCACTACCATGCTTCGGATTTGGTTAATGAACTCGCATGCACACACATTTGGTCCTAGTTGAATTAGGCAAGTGTTAGTAAGTTTGTTTGATACCACTAGCATGTTTGAGTCTTTGTAAAACAGTCTTCCATATCAACCTCCATATCACTCTCCTCCATATCTTCTTCCATATTCATGTCATTCCATACGTCATCCATTCACAAGCCACCAAGTTCGGTGCCCCTGATTAAACAATTATGATAACAGTTTGCTAAATCTAACTATCTAAAAGTATGAGTGCTTCTTAGTGCATATTTCATATACTTAGTCTCGCATTAATCATCTATAAGTTTGCATTCCATTCCATCACATATGCATCAAAAACATTAAAACATATAAAAACATGCATCACAAAAACATAGGCATTCACACAAAAGAGAGTAAAACACCAAATAAATAAAAGCCATGTATATATATATGTATAAAGGTCAAACCGTACAATGAATGCCAAAAGGCTACAATATACAATAGAGCACCAAGGCTCATAAAGAGTGCATCTAAGCACTAAGCTAACCATCAAAAGAGGACCCCTGAGACCTAGTAGGAGCCCTAGACCTAGTGGTGTGCCTAGACTCACCTACACTCCAACCGGGCTGCCTCCGCTAGTCCCACCGCCTCCAATATCTCCCAGTCTTCTCGGGACAACGACCTCCTCATCCCCGAATTGATAGGGGAGAATCGGTGTCGTGCCTCTAACACCCTAAGCTGCAAAACAACAAAACAAAAATTTGTTACAAATTTTTCCAAAAAAAAAAAAAAAAAAACACATAATAAGTACTTGCTTAAATGAACAAATACCTCAATCGGCTGCACTGGCGCGTCCGCTCCCATCTCCGCCATAGCTCCCGCATGCTTACTCTCCACACAACTTCTCACTCCACTTCACTCCATTCCCCCGTACGCACTTCTCTCAAGCTCGAACGCACAAATGAGCGAAATTCTCTCTGAAATTGTTTAAATAGCTGGTTTTGGCACCCTGAAACGCAGTGGGGCATTTCATGGCGGATTCAGATGCAGTCCTACGTTTGTAGAGCGCCTAAACACCGACGGGCGTCTCTGCCAACCACAAATGCAGACCGGCGTTTGGTGTCAGTATTGAATAAAGGAACAAAACTTGCAAAATTGAAGCTTACCTCCTCCAAATTTCATCAAATTGCATTCATCCATTCTTCTTATCATAATAAAACATTTTGTGAAGGTTACAACAGTTTTGGACACAAATTTTGTCATTTCGCTCAAAAAGCGCATCATTCATCATTGTTTTACAAATTGGGCTAAAAATATTCAAAACCTTCACAAAATTAACCACATTCATCAATTCTTCTGATCTATCGTCAATTTCATTCATTCTTCTTTCATCATGCATATTTTTGCCAAATCAAATTAAAGTAAACCTCGTATCTAGTGGTATATTCTATCACCTTGGCGATTGCAGCGATTTGAATCCATGCAATTCGGTAAGAGGATTAAACCACCATAAGGACACTTACCATTTATCATCATCAATTATTTCACTAGTTTGAAAATTGGAAATCAATTTTGGGTATTCTACTTTTCAAGTGACCTCATACCAAGATTAATTTGCTCAACAGATTGTCATTGATGGCCTAGTTCATGGGGCCTTAAACATGGACAATCTTTAATATCATCATTATTTTGAGTCTTGCTAGAGATTGAGGCTACCTAGGTTGATTGGTTCCGACCCGAGGAATTATCCATACAAACACTAGGAGCATCTCTCGAGTTCTGGACTCTTTCATGCATCTTTCATCTCTCCATATCAATGGCGCCAACAAGGCAATTTCATCAACAAGATGGATTCACACACAGGAGTTGGGGCATCCGTTATCAATTTCTAATTTTCCTATAGTGGAATTCATCTTACATGATCATGGAATTTACAATTTGGCAAAAATCCCTTTATAACCGTTGGGGCGTAAAACGGTCCATCTTTCACATCACTCATATCGTCTTCAATCATATTCTTTCTGGTTTGTACACCAACCCCTTTTCTGTTGGGACATAAACAGATGGTTCATACACCAACCCCTTTTTTCACCGTTGGGGCAAAAACGGTTCATTTTCTTCCAATTTCTTCCAATTGGCTTGTGAGAACCATTCTCGCTCGCCAATTGAGGGGGTAAGCTGATAAAATTTTAAATATTCTTTTATTCTTTGGTCTTCAAAGTTGTGCTTTAGTCTTGAGAGAGAGTTGCATCTGATCCAACTTTTCATGTGTCTTAAGTTTTTGTGCTGCATTGTGTCTTCACACAAAGCAGCTCAAAAAGGGGCATCTGTAGACACCAAAATCCAGCCACTTGTAAGTCATCTATACCTTCCCGTCAGCCACGTGTCAATCATCCATCCTTCCCGCCATTATTTGGCCCAAATCCACACCTTCCCGCCATTATTTGGCCCAATTTCACCTTTCCCGCCATTTTTCATCCCCAAATTTATTTAAATTAATATTTATATATATATTTTAATATTTTAATATATTTTATATATATATAAATATAGTTTAAGTGATTTAATCTGAGCCGTCCATCCTTCATTTAATCTCATCCGTCCATCCATCTTAATCCGTTTCACAACCTAGATTTATTCTCTACCCTTGGATCCACTTTAATCTTAGCCACACGTTCAAAGTGTCGTTAAAACCCTAAAGTGTGCCCTAAGAGTAGATTATAAATTGAGTCACCTTGATGGCTCAAACCCTATCTTCTATCTTGGCTATCTTTGCTATCTTTGCTATCTTTTGGACCTATCTCTTCTATTTCATCTATCTCTTCAGCTATCCATCGCCGCATCCATCGCCGCATCCGTCGCCAACTTCGCCGCCATCTCTTCGCAGACTCTCGTAATTCCCCATTCTTGTCGCAAGTGCCCCGTCCACCGCTTCGAAACCTTGATCCGAAGCACGGGCGTTCAGCGAGTGCACCAGGGCGCCTTCTACAGCCGATTTGATAGCCACATTACTTCCGGGTGCCGCCTGGTCTAGCCGCGTTAATAGAAAAGGTATAAATCAGCTTAAAGCAAGTAACTTCTTTTCTTTTATTAATCTGTTGTTGAACTCCCGCATTCTATTTTTCTAGGGTTTTAAATTGTTTCGAGGGCTCACACAAGTGGAGCCCTCTTATTAATTTCTAACTCCTTGATAGTGTTAATGTGTGCAGGATTTTAATGGCAGATCCGGTGTGTTGATAGCACTTGCTTAAGCCGGAGTGGTCCGAGCCAAAGGATACAACAAAGCCCACTCACTTTGTTGGGGTTAAGGATATCTTCTTCGGAGACGCCACCACTTTATGCCGCCTAGGGTTTCGGAGAACCCTAGCACAAACCGTAATTTGTGTATCACGAAAAGGGTTACAGGCCCTGTTGTACTCAAAAGGAGTTTTTAAACTCCACTGATTAATAAAAATTGTTTGTTTTGTGCAACTTTCCTGTATTCCATTATTGTGGTTTCTTTATCTTTTGTTTGGCGTTGTATTTTTAATCTACACTTCTTGTTTTTTTTTTCGTTTCTCTTTGGTTCATTCAGTTTTTTTAGTTCCCTAGCTCATTCTATTCTTTATTTTGTTTCCTCTGTTGATTCTTGCATTAATAGTCTTCTGGTCTAGATAGGTCTTTGTTTTGTTCATTTTTTTTTTCTTTTGTCTTATTTGTTTAGTTTTTTAAGGTGGGTGGGTTCTTTTGTTTTGTTTTGTTTTTGTGTTCTTTGTGTTGTCTTTTGTTTCTGTTGTTTTGTTTTTTTTTTATGTTTTTTGTTATTGTTCTTGTGTTTTTTTTCGTTCTTGTTTTTGGGTTTCTCTTTGTTTGTGTTATTTCATTTTTTTTACGTGTGAGTGTTTTCTATGTTTTTTATTTTTGTTTATTGTCTGTTGTTGGTTATTTTTAGTTTTATTTTATTTTTTAGGTTTTGGTTGTGTTTATTTTTCATGTTTTTTTGGGTTATGTCTTTGTAGTGTGTTGTTGTTTTTGTCTTGTTTGTGTTTTGTTATGTGGTTCTTGTGTTTTTCTATGTGGTTTGTGTTGTGGTTTCTTTTATCTTATTGTGCGTGTTTGGTTGTGCTTTTGGTTTTGACACACTCAAGGAGCACGTTTTTTATTTTATTTTATTATTATTTTTGTTATTTACTTTTTTTAATTTGGTTTTGTGTGTTTGTTTGCTCCTTGAATATGTCAAAGGTGGTAGGCCAGGTCTGAGTCCTGGGCATTTTTGTGCCTCCTTGGGTCTTACCCGAAAGTGGCATCCCTTTTGGGATGTTTTCCACAAATAAAAAATATATATACTTTAACAAGGATTGGTTTAGATCACTGGCCAATGAGAGTTAATATGGTGGTTATTGAATTAAAAAATATCATATTTTATATACGAGCATATGTGGGAATACCATACTCAATTTGTTGATATGATAGCTCAAACATAGAATTCTTTAGGTAATGGTGGGTTGTATGCTCTTCCAAAAAAAATTAAAGCTATGTCATCTACATTAAAAGAATGGAACAAGAACACATTTGGAAATATTTTTTAGAAGAAAGAAGAACTAAATGATAAACTTTTAAAATTCCAAAAAGGTGATGAAAATAATACAAGCTCGGAGGAAAGGGGGTTGCTTAGTGAATAGCATAATATTTTGAGTAAGGAAGAGAAATTTTGGAGATTAAAATCAAGACAGACTTGGTTAAAAGGAGATAAAAATACAAAGATTTTTCATAGGATTTCTATAGTACAGAGATGTTCTTCTAGAATTGGTAGCATGAAATCAATAGAAGGGGTTCGGATTGAAGATCAGAATGAAATTAGAAAAGAGGCTAAGTCATTTTATTAGAATATTCTAGGTTCATAGGAGACAAAAGTTCTTAATTATAAGCTTCTTCAAGATGTTCCTTCAATTATAAAAAACGAAGACAATAGGAAATTGATGGAGCCTATTACTCTAGAATAAGTTCATTTAGCTCTTTTCTCTTTTAATAAGGATAAATCCCTTGGTCCAAATGGGCTCTTTGTAGATTTTTACCAACATAATTGGGATATAGTGAAGGATTATTTATTGGTGGTAGTGGAACAGTCTAAGGTAAAATAATTTATTCCTTATAAAATAAATACAACTTATCTTACCCTAATTCCAAAAAATAAGGATGCTAAATTGTTTGATTCTTTTAGACCCATAAGCCTAAGTAATATGGCATATAAGATTATATCCAAAGTGGTGGCGAATAGATTAAGTCCACTGTTAGACAAAATTATTTCAGAAGAGCAAGGAGGTTTTGTGAAAGGGAGACAAATTTTGAATGGGATCATAGTAGCTCATGAAGTTATACATTCATAAACTTCAAGAAAAGAGAAAGCTATGATCTTAAAACTTGATATGAGTAAAGCCTATGATAGGGTTAAATGGAATTTTCTTTTTACAGTTTTAGATAAGTTTGGTTTTGGAAAGAAATGGGTTATATGGATTAAAGCTTGTGTCTCTACAGTTTCTTATTCAATGTTGGTCAATGGGTTAGTGACAAAGTCTTTTAAATCCAAGAGAGGCCTTAGACAAGGATATCCTCTATCTTATTTGTTCATTATTATGGTAGAAGTTTTGAGTAGGAACTTAAATAAGGCTTACAAATATGGGTTTATAGGTAAACTTAAGGTTAGTAATAACATCGAAAAAATCACCCATCAACAATTTGTATATGATACAACCCTTTTTGGAAGGACAAGGATAAATGAGGCCAAATATTTGAATAACTTTTTAAAAGAGTACGAAAGAGCTTCAAGGTAAAAAATTAATAGGACTAAATCCAAAATTTACTTTCTTAACACTCCTGCTAATATCAAAGCAAGAATTTATAGGTTGCTTCAAATGGAGGAGGCAATTTTACCAACAACTTATCTAGGGATGCCTTTATTTGAGGGGAGAATGAGGATAGATTTATGGAATACAATTATTAGTAAAGTTCAAAATAAACTTCTAGCTTGGAAAGGTAGATGGTTATCATTAGTAGGAAGAGTGCAGTTAATTAAGTCAGTCTTACAAGCCATTCCAACATATTATATGTCTTTGTATTATATGCCAAAATCAGTTGAAATTTTTTTAATATTTATTATGTGATCCTTTTTATGGTCAGGTTTACATGATAAAAGGAAATTTTCTTTGGTGAAATGAAGCAAGTTTTGTGATGATAAAACTAGGGGAGGTCTTGGTATAAGAGATCTTATAGATGCAAACTTAGCTCTTAGGAGAAAAATTATCTAGAGATTGTACAAAGAGATTCAAAGACAATGGGCGAGAATTATTCTAAGTATGTTTATCCCAATGACCCAAGTTTAATATTTATTGCATTCTCTCTTCCAAATGGTTCTGCTCTTTGAAATGGTTTAAAAAAATCTATTGATATTATGATTAAAGGTTTAATATGGGTGGTGGGAACTGGAGAAAAAAATTATATTTGGATAGATACTTGGTGTGATAAAAAACCACTCAATTTAGATCTAGTTTTGAAACCTTAGATGAGATTGCTTCAAGACAAATATGGTGATAGAGTTTCAAACATTTTGTACAAGGATCAAGGAAGATACAAATGGAAAGAAGATTTTTTTACAAGTATACAAGACATTGATTATAGGAGGTAATTGAGTAGAAATATAACAACTGTAATTATTCCGAGGGGAGCCAAGGATAAATTGATTTGGGAGTTGAATAGATCAAGAGAATACATAAAAAAGAAGTGGTTATAATGTTCAACACCAAAATAATAATAATATCACTAGAATTTGGAGAGATATTTGGGATAGGCTAAGCATTCCTAAAGTTAAAATATTTGTTTGGCTAGTAGGTCATAAAAGAATTTTATTCTGGGATAACCTTATGAAAAAGGGTTTTCATGGGCCCTCTCAATGTGTTTTCTGTAATAAGGAGGAGAGTATTGACCATCTCTTGGAACATTTCTCAATAGTATGGAATCTATGGCAATGGATTCTTAATATATTTGGTAAATTCATGGTGATGAATAACATAATTGAAGATCCATTAAAGCAATGGTGGAGCACTTATAAAAGTGAGGCTTTGTAGACAATATGGGATATATCAAACGATACAATAATTTGGACTATATGGCTAGAAAGGAATAGAATAATATTTAAAGGAAAGGAAAGAATTTTAGAGGTAATGAAAAAGAAGATATGTTTAGCCATAGAGTATTCTAAACCAACCTTATCAACTCACCCAATCCCTAATTTGTAAGCAAAGAGTCTTGATAGATGGAGTCAAGTCATTAAATGGAATTATTATATTGGGTACAAGAGAATTAAAAATAAGGTAAATAATATAAAGTGAAACCACCAGATGTGGAGTGGATTAAGTTGAGTTTTGATGGAGCATCTAAAGGAAACCCATGACCATATAGGAGGAGGAATAATTAGAAATAATAGAGGAGAGATTTTGTCCCATTATGTTTTTAATAATGGATTGAATACAAATAATGAAGCTAAATATTGGGCAACTTTAGAAGGGTTAAAAATATGTAAACAAATGAAGTGGAATAGAGTATGGATGGAAGGTGATTCTCTCATAGTAATAAATACAATTTTGAAGAAAGCAAAGGCTCCATGGAATATACAATAGATAATTGTGGAAATTCAAGATCTTGCTAAAGAGTTTGAAGATATCAGGTTTACACATATATTAAGGGAAGGAAACAAATGTGTAGATAAGCTAGCCAATAGAGGGGTTTTGGTTGAGGATCGTGAAGTTAACATCTCCTTTCCATGGTTAGAGGAAGTAGAAAGTTTAGTTGAAGCTGACAAAAATTGTTGATTGCTTAAATCAATTAATGATTAAGATTTAATTTAATATTTTCCATTGGTAATATCTATTTTATTTTGTATCAATAATGTGTGCTCATTTAGACTACTTATTAAAAAATTTGTGGTTGCACTTGTGTTTCAGGAAGGAAACCAACAATCCAAATTTGATAAAGCATACTATGTTAGTGCGATGTTTTGAAAATATTACTCTACTAATATGAAAGGCATAGATATTAGAGATGAAGTTTTGGCATTGTGAAGGCTACTATAGGAAAATGTCAATAAATATGATAAATTATAGAGTAATTGTATTCATACAAATATTTGAAAAGGTCCAAAAAAATGAAAATTAAAAATTCATACATTTTATGTAAAATAATGTAGGTTTCTAACTATAGCATCTCAATTGAGATGAGAAGTTTATCTATTTGTAAACTCTCAAGCTCTAAATAAGAGAGATGTAATTTTTTAAGGGTGGAGGACCCGAGTACATCCACTTTTTATCAAGCAAAAAAAAAACTATGTTAAAACATGTATAACATAATTCACCATCTTGCAATATAAACTATGCAACTATGATGTATTTCATTTGATTATAAAACACTATTATAATATTTCCATTTTATTACAATATTCATTGAATGTTAAACCCTTATAACATTGTTCGTATTTATAGCGCAAGTGGAGAAGGCGAGCATGGCCCTATTGAATAGGAGGTCCATGGTTCGAACCTCTGCGATGCAAAGGGGGACACAAAGACTATGTGTTAAATTCCCTATTGATAAGCATAGCTCTCACTTTACAAGGGATCATGGTTGGGAGGAGACTACTTAGCCCTATGCGTTGGTCATAGGAGTTTCTCACACTAACCTAAAATTTGGTCCTAGTGGGGACAATGCAATGGTTTGGGATTTGGCTCTTCTTTAGGAGGTCCAAGATTTAAACCACGGTGTGGGTGAGTATGTGATGGGGTGGGCGAGTGTTTGGATGGTGACGAGAGGACTATCAAGGTTCAAAGGAGGATTCTCAACTAGCACTCCTATTTGGGAAAAAATATTGGAGCTGGCTTATTGAAAAAATAGATAAAAGAATAAATATGTGGTGTAATAGATGGTTATCCTTTGGTGGAAGATTAACCTTGGTAAAAACAGTTTTGGTAGCTATCCCAGTTTTTTGGCATGGACTGGCATACATTCCTAACGGGGTCCTTGACAACATCAGAAGGAAATATTTTAGTTTCTTATGGTCAGGGAATAGGGTCAAAGAAGGTATTCATTTAGTTCAATGGAAGCATATTGCAAAACCAAAAAGGGAAGGTGGTTGGGGTATGAAAAATATTTTTAATTTTGGGAAATATTTGGCTTCCAAAAGTTTGTGGAGAATCATTACTCAAATTTTTTTTTGGAAATAAATTATAATACAGAAATATGTTGAACCACTTACCCTGGTGGAATGGATCAGAAGCCCAAATAAGTCCACAAACAAGGTATCAACTATATGGAAATCGTTGTGTCTTACTTTTCCCTTAATAGGCAACTGGTTAGCATGGAAGATAGGCAATGGAACAGAAGTCAGGTTAGGTGTTGATCCGTGGGTTGGCAGTGGAGATCAATATAAACTTTCTAATGAAATCATAGACCTACTCCATGGGCTTGGTATTTATACAGTTGCACATGTTGCTAAAAATAATGCTTCTGATTTTTGGCAACAAAGATGGAAGAGCGAAAATCAGCTAGGTTTAGAAAATGATCATGCAAATTAGTGGAATGCCTTTGTGGAAAAACTTATCAGTAGTAATGTCAGGATAAATGAAATGTCTGATGAATTAATATGGACCAAAAATCCACTACAGGTAACTACACTCCAAATCTTGGATACAAAGTTTTTTGATAGTGGGGATCATGCTGAGTGGAAATGTTGGTGGAACCAAATATGGAAAATAAAGTCCCCAATGAAAACCTGCACCTTTATGTGGTTGGTCTTAAGCAGAAAGGATTTGAAATGGGATATTCTCATGAAAATAAATTGGTACAGACCCAACATATGTACTTTGTGCATAGGGGCTAACGAAACTAGTGAGTATTTATTTGTGGACTTCAAATACACCAAAAATGTTTGGTTAGAAATTGAAATCTTAACCGGATGCAAAGATGTATGGAAAGGGTAGTTCCTAGAGGAATGTTTCAAAAGTTGGTTTGAAATAAAAGAATTGAAAATCTTTAGAGCTTTACCTCTAGTCATAATATGGGGAATATGGCTCTCAAGGAATGCCGATATTTCTAATAATTACTCTATTCCTTCCTTCCAATTCTCTCAACGGATTCGATCCTTATTTGAAGGTCTCAAGAGGAATTTTAAGTGCCAAAGGAATAGAAAGTTTTATAAAATCCATATTGACAAATTTGGTGCATGGGATTATTTTGATGGTGCTCAAATGGTACCTCAAATTTATGTGGGGCTGGGGGTATTCTATATTTATTTGATAACCATCATATTTAATTTAAAGAAGGTTTGGGGCATGGCTCAAATAATTATGTTGAATTACTTGCTTTAAAATTGCTCATCAGAATAGCCATTGAAAAATAGGTTGAACAGATAAAAGTTTTTGGGGACTCTTTGTTTGTTATTAAATTGTATGAGGGGTTTACAAAGGATGAATGTTCTACTTTTAAACCCAATTTATGAACAACTGAAAGGAGTGGAAGGGGCTTTCCAAGATATCAACTACTCACATATTTATCGAGAATTGAATATGGTAGCAGACTCTCTATCAAAAGATGGTATTCACATGGAGCAAGGCAAATGTTTAAAGATGGAAAGGAAAGATGGTATACTATTGGGCACTATTACCAGCTCTATCTATGACCCATAACTTAATACCATTAATTTTTTTGAGCCTCTTTCTATTTTTTTGGGAGGACAGTGGGAATTTTCCTTTCTTCTCCATTATCTGTTGTTTTTTCCTCCTGACTATTTGTTTTTGGTGGTTACACTGATATATTTTTTGGCTGGCTGGATTTATGCCTTTTTCTTTTCTCCTTTTTTTCTTGCTGGGGTTTTTTCCCCGAAGATCGATGTCGAATGTCTTAGGCATCTACAATATGTAAATTTTTCTCCTTCTCGAAATAGAATTATTGATTTTTTCTTAAAAAAATAGTATTTTATTCTACTATTGTAAACATATAATAGTCCTTATATCATTAATAAACCCTTTTCTTTATTTATTTTTGTTTAATAATAAGGGGTTGTACTCGGGTATCCCACCCTTGATAAATTACATCTCTTCTTTAGAGCTTGAGAGTTTACAAATAGATACACTTCTCATCTCAATTGAGATGCTATATCTAGAAACCTACATCATTTTACATAAAACATTCGAATTCTTGATTTTCATTTTTTGGACCTTTTCAAATCTTTGTATGAATACAATTACTCCATAATTTAGCATCTTTCTTGACATTTTCCTATAGCAACCTTCACAATGCCAAAAATTCACCTTTACTATCTATGCCTTGCATCTTAGTAGAGTAATATTTTCAAAACATTGCACTATCATAGTCCGCTTTACCATATCTAGATTGCTATTTTCTTTCTTGAAACACAAGTGTAATCACACAAATTATAATAAATAGTCTAAATGAAAATATATTATTTTTAAGTCGTAAACATCATCTGCAAGAGACCACGATTGCTCAATATTTAAGCTTAACCTTGTTATATGAGTCTGTTCCTAGGGTAGTCAACCCCAGAGCCAATGTTAAGTGGTCCCCACCTCCTACGGGTTGGTTTAAGCTTAATTTTGATGGAGCGGCTAAGGACAATCTTGGAAAAGCAGGCGCTGGTGGCATTGTGCGAGATCATAATGGGAATATGATGCTTGCATTTTTTGAATATTTGGGAACAAGGACGAACAATGAAGCTGAAGCTATATCTATGTGGAGAGGCCTTCAAATGACTCAAAATTTAGAAGGCAAAATTATCGTAGAAGGAGACTTTATGCATGTTATAAATCTCCTCAATAATTGAAAAACACCTCCTTGGAGGATTAAAATAATTGTTGAAGAGGCTAGGATCCTTTTCCAAGGAAGATAGGACAGAAAAGCCCAACATGTCTTTCGGGAAGCTAACAAAGTTGTTGATAAGCTAGCCAATTTGGGTGTCAATGGTGACAAAATTTTCAAATGGGAACACGGTGTCCCGAGCGAAGTAGAGGAGCTTATTCAAAAAGAATGCCAAGAATGATAGTTGAATTTACCAATAGGGAAGGCACTATAATTTCAAAGGCTATGAGTATTCCCGTCTCTTTTTTGAAATGGACTCACAATAAAAATTATCCGAGTTGTCAGTCTTGGTGGATGCTTCTTGGAAATACCACAAAGACTAATGGGGACAATCACATGTCATATAACATGGCTCCTAGTCATCTTAGTAATTTGAGGTTGGTTGATAATCACAAGGTAGGAAAGAAATGACAATATAAGACTTCAAACCAGAGCCACGTGGACCACCAGATAGCCACGGCCATAAATCTAGCCAGTAGGTTCACTTCTCCAAGGTTGATTGGCCAAGACGGGATGTGGTCCCAAAGCATGTCATATACGAAAGAAAGCAATTACCAAAGAATTATTAAGAGTAACTATCAATATAGAGCTTGTGGGAGTTTTTTCAGTACTCTGCTATGTGTGTCTACAGCTTTTTGTTTCTCCACTGTTTCAAGGAAGGGATCTGTGTTTGTTTCTTTTTTTGTAATTATGATGCATGTGTGTTTTCTTTGGGTATACCCAAAATGTTGTATGGGAAATTTCTTTTTGATAACAGGCTATGTGCCTTACCATATGTAATGGCTTTGGCGACATGTAGATTTTACATATATAGGATCCTTAGTAAGGACATGTTCATCAACAACCCTGGGCTGTTTTTTGTAAAAGGTTTTGGGTCAACCTGTAAAATCCAATATTAATGCTATAGTATCTTATCTACCAATATATATATATATATATATATATTGTTGTTACAAAAAAAATAGATATTACCAATTGAAAACATTAAAGTAAATCTTAATCATTAATTGATTTAGGTAATCAACATTTTTTATTAGCTTCAACTAAACTTCCTACTTCCTCTAACCATGGAAAGGAAAATTTGAATTCATGATCCTCAATCAAAATCCCTCAATTGGCTAGCTTATTAGCACATTCGTTTCCTTCCCTTAATATATGTGTAAAACTGATTTCTTCAAACTCTTAGCAAGATATTGAATTTCCATAATTATCTATTGTATGTTTCATGGAGCCTTTGCTTTCTTCAAAATTGTATTTATTACTATGAGAGAATCACCTTCCATCCATACTCTATTCCACTTCATTTATTTACATATTTTTAACCCTTCTAAAGTTTCCCAAGCTTCAACTTTATTATTTGTCTTAAATCCATTATTAAAAACATAATGGGACAAAATCTCTCCTCTATTATTTCTAATTATTCCTCCTCCTACGACTAGTCCTGTATTTCCTTTAGATGCTCCATCAAAATTCAATTTAACCCACTCCACATCTGGTACTTTTCACTTTATATTCTTTACCTTGTTTCTGCTTATCTTGTACCCAACATCATAAAATCATTTAATGACTTGACTCCATCTATCAAGACTCTTTGCTTCCAAATTAGGAATTGGGTGAGTTGATAGAGTTGGTTTAGACTCCTCTATGGCTAAACATATCTTCTTTTTCATTACCTCTAAACTTATTTCCTTTCCTTTAAATATTCTTCTATTCCTTTCTAGCCATATAGTCCAAAGTATTACATCTTTTGATATATCCTATATTGTCTGTAAAACCTCACTTTTATAAATGCTCTGCCATTGCTTTAACAATATTCAATTCTACTATTCATCACCATACATTTACCAAACATATTAAGAATCCATTACCATAGATTCTAGACTATTAAGCAATGTCCCAAGAGATGGTCAATACTCTCCTCCTCCTTATTACAAAAAACACATTGAGAGGGGCCATGAAAACCCCTTTTCATAAGGTTATCCCAGGATAAAATTCTTCTATTTTTTTTGGTAAGTTAATATTTTTATTAAAAGGGGTATTTGAAAGGCACCCCAATGCCTTTTACAACAACAAAACAGAAAGGAAAACCTTCAGAGGAAACAAAAAGAGGAACCAGAACTAAGAGGCATTCAACCAACAAAACTAAAAAGGACTAAATCCTTGCACAGGAAGGAACAAAAAGTGGTAAGCATTCCACCAAAATATCTAGAGAGGAAAAAATCCTCCAAGAGGAAGGAACAATAGACTAATAAGTGAGCTTAAAATGGTACGTCAGTCTGCATTGGTGAGGCAACCGTAGCCTCCAACATGGCATCCTTCACATCGTCCTTTGGTGCATCCTTTGGGACTTTAGTGCAGGATTCCTTTGAAATTTCCACCACGTCCTCATCCTTAGCATCAACCTTAACATCAGAAGATACCTCTGTTAGTTCACCAGCAACTCCATAATGATATGAAACTCAATGCCATGAATGGTAACAATGCGATTGTCCCAGGAGGTAGCAAAGGCTTTAGTCACCTCCCCATCAATGCCATAAAACATCTTGAAAAAGCTAACAAGACCACCTTTGTCCTTCAAAATATCATTAGCAATAGCTTCTAATTCAAACATCTTAGGCTCGACGAACACCGGTTGTCCCTCCATGATTAAAATCAGAGAACAGTGGAGCGAAGAAAAAAGAGGAATGCCAAAAAAAATAGGCAAAGCTGCCTGGATAAAGGATGATGAGAAAACTAAGCATTCATAGGTAAGTATAAATGGAAAGGGGTAGTGCAGCTCTAGAGCCAGCAAGGAAACCAATAAGGATGTTTCAAAAAGAGAAAAATATTCACAAAGGAAGGGGATTGGCTGTAGTTGGTAACTAGGAGGATTTTCTGGCATCAAAAATTGCAAAAGGTAATTGGGAGATTCAAAATCCACAAAGAAGGTTGACTCTTGGGGACGCTCAAAAAATAGAGCCAATAGGTGGAGCTAGCACAGGAAACGTAAAGGATTGGAAAGTTAACCAAAATTAATCTTGAAACAATGCAAAATGAAAAACGGTAACAAATGATTCTCAAAAAATCCAGATGGCAAAAATCAAAAGGCACGAGGAAGGTATGATTAAAAATCATGTTGGGCTTAGCATTGGGATTCAAAAAAGAGTTGGTTATCAAAAAATAAGCACAAATAGGAAAAATAGGTGGTGGATAACCTAAAATTATATCAAAAAGGGTCATGTGAACATAATCCAATGCAAGACAACGCAAGTAATGTGAAAATATCATCAATATGGAATTAAAATCTTTCTTAATTATGAGGGAATAAACCCAAAGCTTCACATGCACGAGGCAACATCAAACAATAAATTGAACACTGTGCTCAAGATTCATCATGATTACCAACATTTTGATCATGCCTGACAAGCTCAACAACTTCAAGAGGAAGAATTTCGGTCCACGTCAACAAACCACGAGCATTCACTCCGATGTTAGCCAATCTATCAACAATGGAATTGGCTTCCCTGAAGGCATGTTGAACTATGGTGTCATTTTGCTATAGTAGGATTTGTTTGCTCTCTTCCATTATGGTTCTAATCCTCCAACTGCTAGGTTTTGAAGTTTTTAGATAATTGATTATGTTTAAAGAATATCCTTCCACAATGATCTTCCCTGGAATATTTTTGATGAATTGGAGGCCTCTCCATAAAGCCTTGGCTTCATCTGAATGATTGGAAAGAACACCCAAAGGTTCATAGTAAGAACAATGGAATTGCCAAGAAGATCACTTAGAATTCCTCCAGCTCTAGCATTACCAGGATTACCATTTACAGCTCCATCAAAGTTGAGCTTAACCCACCCTACTGGAGGAGGTTGCCACTTGATGTTGGTTCTAGAAGATGAAGGATTGACCAGTCTTGAAGTATCTAAGTCAACATGACATGAATTAAGGATAGCTTTCTCAAAATACGGACAAGGAAAAGGATCAAAAGGGGCTATGAGGACGTTTTCTTTTTCATACAGGATGATCTTATTGGCAATGAGGTCAGCATACAATGTTTTTTTTTCGAATACTCTTCTATTACGTTCAAGCCAAATTTGCCAAAGGTAATGTTGTAAACACAATTTCCATAATCTTGCGAGTACAGGATTCTTAAAAGGATTTGGCCACTGGAGGAATAGTTCGACAATGTAAGGAGGATAGGCCCAAACTAAATGAAATTTGAGGAAAATATTTCTAATCACCATTATTGAAAAGGAACAGAACAAAAAAAGGTGAGAAGTAAACTCCCAATCAGACAGACACAGGTAACATCCATTAGGAAGAAAAATACCCCTTTTTATAAGGTTTTTCATTGTAAGGATACGATCATGGATGCAAATCCAAGAGAAAGAGGTAATTTTAGGAGTCAGATATTTGGTCCAAACCATATTAAATGGAATAGGAGTTTCAAGAGTATTGATGGACAACAAATAAGCTGATTTAACTGAGAATTCTCTAGAATCAATAGGTTCCCAAATTGGCTGATCTAAAGAATCTCCTGCTGGAATTTTGATAGAAGATAACTGAGCTTGCAAACATGAAATCTCAGCCGTATAGTTAGGGAAATCAAGTCTTTTCCAACTCAAGGTTCCTTTGATTGAAGAAATGTAATCAACCACTAAAGGTTCAACCAGATGTTTAGTAATGTTGATTATCCTTTGAAGCATAGGAATATGGAACAGAGGACGATCACCAAGCCATTTGTCTTTCCAAAGGAAAATGGATTTGCCATTTCCAAATTGCCATCTTAATCCTTTTTTTAAAAGGGGGTGAGCCACACAAATGGATTTCCAAAAGGTGGACCCAGTATAAGGAACCTCACCAAAAAGGAATTCAAAGGTCTTAAGATATTCCTTGAGTCGTGCTTGAACCCATAAGTCGAGGATAAAGCTTTAACTTTATTTGAGATGATGGTGAGACTATTCATTTACATGTATTGAGGACATCTAGTGTGTCTAGGGAGAAAATAGAGCCATATATTGGCAACCTATAAGTGTAGACATTGTAGTATGAATCTAGATTGTATATGCATTGTGCAATATTCTATAACACTATACCATAAGTAATGTAATTGACTTGTATTCTACCTATGTTGAGTGTAATCTGTATTCAATGTGTTTACCATTAGTAGTTTTAGTGTATATTGGATTCTTTGTGTGTAGAGATCATAGTTGTAGACTGAACATGGAACGTGGGAGTTGCAGTCTAGAACATAGTACAAGTGGAACTGCCAAGAGTGTTGTCATCCTATTCCTCTATTTATGGAATGCTTACCACTCATGCTACAACACTTTTTCTTCCATGTCAGCCTTTGACATGTTGACCCTTGACATATCAACATTTTCAATGTCATTACATGCCACATCACCTGACATGTCATTAGCTATCACATCATCATTGGTTATCACATCATCATTGATTGACATATCATAATTCGATACCATGTCATATTATGGTGCCACGTTATCGTTAGGTGCTATGTCATCATTAAGTGGCATGTTATCATAGGGAGCCATGTCAATATGCATAAGCAAGAAGGGGTAAAATCATCATATAGTGCCATGTATTAAGATGTGCCACATCCTTAGTCAATGAGATGATGTCACAATATTCAACAAAAAAATTGGGTAAATAGGATTTGAACCATAGATTTGCAGAGCCCTAAGCCTTAAGGGAGACTCCCCTAGCCCCCCTTGGCTAGGGCACTCGTTAGAATGCAAAAATCAACAACACATAGGCTAAAGGGAAGGTTCCTCCTCCATGAAATACCCACCTTATTTTGTATGACCATATGTTCTATTGATGTAGGCATGTGCCACACTTGAACCATGTGCCGATCGGATTGATAATATTTCTTCCAAAATATTTTTTTATGGGTGATGTTGTTGATGTTATTACTAGCCTTAAGTCCACTTATTAGCCTATCTTTGTTATCCTTCTTCAAGTTCCTACCCAATACCTTTGCCATAATAATGAATAGATATGGTGATAGAGGATCTCCCTATCTAAGACCTCTTTTGGCTTTATAAAATTCTGTTACTAACCCTTTGACCAACATTGAATATAAAACTATAGAGACACAAGCTTTAATCCATCTAACCCATTTCTTCTCAAATCCAAAAATTTTCAATACCACAAAAAGAAAATCCTATTTAATCATATCATAGGCTTTACTAATATCAAGTTTTAAGATCATTGCTCTCTTTTCTTGAAACTGTTGAATGCATAACTTCATGAGCTACTGTGATCTCATCCAAAATTGTCTCCCTTTCACAAATCCTCCTTGCTCTTCTAAAATTATTTTATCTAATAGTGGTATTAACCAATTTTCCATAACTTGGAGATAATACTATATGCCATATTACATAGGTTTATGGGCCTGAATTAATCACACAATTATGCATCCTTTTTTTTTGGAATAAGGATAAGATATGTTGTATTTATTTTATAAGATATGTATTATTTTTGCTTAGGCTATTCCACTGCTACTAATAAAGAATCCTTCACTATATCCCAATTATGTTGATAGAATATTGCAAAGAGCCCATCCAGACATAGGGATTAATCCATATCAAAAGAGAAAATAACTAAATGAACTTCTTTCGAAGTTTGAGGCTCCATCAGTTTCCTATTGTCTTCGTCTGTTATAATTGAAGGTACTTCTTGTAAAATTTTATTATTAAGAACTTCAAAATCCTCTAATCCTATAATATTTTGGTAAAACAACCTTGTCTCCTATTTGATTTCACTTTGTTATTAATTCTAAACCCTTTCTATTGATTTAGTTCTAGTAATTTTGGAAGTTGATATATGTACTATTGCCATCCTATGAATAACTTTGTATTTTTATCTCCTTTTAACCAATTTTGTCTTGATTTTAATCTCTAAATTTTCTCTTCCTTACTTAAAATATTATGATATTCACTAAGAAACTCCCTTTCATCTAAACTTGGATTATTATGATCACCTTTTCTTTTAGTTTTCTTCTAAAATATGTTTTTTTTTGGTAATTATTATAATAGATTAACAGTGGGTTTTTATAGAGGATCCCAAAACCTTATATACAAAATCAGCCTTGCTAAATAGTGCTTCATGCCTCTTGGCTGGAAGAATAAACCTGTATGCGAGAAAAAAAAAACAAAAAGTCGCTAATTGCCCGAGGGCTACAAGTAAGGCATTTTTGCCTGATTATCTTGGAAACCATGGCCATTATAACTCGGGAAAACAAAAACTAGCCGGAGAAGTCGGACCATCGGAAAGCGTAAGAAGACAACCAAGAAAACTACAAAAAATTCTCCCATACCTGGAAAATAACTTTCCACATTTCTGCTTCCTCGGAGGCAGAATTCGAAGCATACATGTTGGATAGGATCCAAGAAAAATGACTAGACTGAAACAAACCGTTGAAAATCTTGCTGGAAAATTTTTGCCCTAGCCCAAATGGCCACTCCGTTTAGTCTTCTCACATCCAGGATTTCATCCGTACGGTTTGAGGTTCTTCTTACTTCCCTTTCCTTGCTGGAAGGGAGGTTTTGGGATAAGCGCGTCACCCATCAGAGAATCGAAGTCATCCTGAAACAGCAACCGTTGGGTTCCATTTGCAACATCACCGCAGTTTCTTTGTCTCTCTTTTCCTTGTTGGGGGGACGACCCTGCTTCCTTTCACTACCAAAATCCACCCCTCGCTTTTGACTCCTCGTAATTCGAGGGCTAATATTACCAGGCTGGTAACCTCTTCTTCCCAATAGGTAGTCTTCCAATAACTTTTGTGCCTCGAGAGAGTTTCGGTCATAAATTTTGGGTGAATCTGCCTGTGTGGTGATAAGGGGGGGGCTGTTCCTTTTCCTCCTATGGTAAGGAGGATTCGAGATGGTCCCTGGATGGACCTGGAGATTCATGGCCTTTCGCAAAAGGGTGCTTTGTCTGACCTTCATCGTGCTCTAGAGGGTTGCAGGGATCCCACTCCTTCTTCCTCGGCTTTTGGAGAGGACAATTGGACTGAAGATGCCCTTGAGAACTACACTGAGGGCAGAAAGCTGGCCTGTTCTCATAAACAATAGCTTGCTTGTGTAGAAAAGTACCCCTAGACCGCAAAGTAATGGAGGATGGGAGGTCCATCTCCAAGTCCACCAAAAGTCAGAACCGAGCTTGGACAAATCTAGTTCGAGCTCTGGTGGGAGGGTCTAAAGTGATCAGCTCCCCGATGGACCGAGCAATACCTCTGATTACATTTTCATGCCAGCAAAAAAGGGGAAGACTCGGGAGCCTAACCCATATTGGAGCAATGTTGATATTCTGGGTATTGGGGTTAAAGTCAAAAACCCCACTTCCTTAGAAAGAGACTCCTACGGCCCAAGAACCAAGGCCCTCCAGCCAGGATTTTACAGTAGTCCTCCTTGTTGCTCAGCCTAATCGCAAAAAAACCTCGGGTTAGGGCAGCCAGCTCTAAGTGACCAGAGGTCCGCCATTTGCCAGATGCCCACTTGCGAATGGTCTCCATGTCGGGACAACCACCAATAAACTTATCGATGAGGGTAAATTTTTTGAAATCCACAAAGCTTGAGAGAATTTCCGCCGGGATGTCCAACTCGTCCCCGAATGAAAATAACTCCTTGGAGAAGAGCCCGCTTTGAGTTTCAGAGGCCGCTGCCAAAGCATATGACTTTCGAGGTCCATCTCCTCGTTTTTCTGGCAGATCCTTGCCGCGACTTGGCAAGGACTCCTCGACATCCCCAGACTCTGTTTGCCCTCCCTCCACCCTTTCGAGCCCCTACTTCGACCTGTCGACGCTCTCGTGCTCTACCAGAACAGCCTTCTCGCCCACCATCATCCCCACCCTCCCAAGAAACCCTTCTTCTAAAATATGTTTCCAAAAGTGTTCTTGTTCCATTCTTTTAATTGAGAAGTTATTGTTTTAGTTTGTTTTAGAAGTGTATAAAACCCATCGTTTCTTGAAGAATTCTATTTTGTGCTATTATATCAATAAATTGAAGATGATGGTCTTTCCACATTTGCTCATATTTAAAATATAATATTTAACTCTTATTGGCTAGTGATTTGAACCAATCGTTGTCAAGGTATTCATTTTAGCACAAGTTCCTTCATCTTGTCAATGATTTGAAAGAATGCACTTGTCTCATTTTTCTACTATTAGGTTTTTGCCTCTCCTATTGTTGGTCCATGTATAGTTGTCTTCTTCAAACTCAACCTCCCATATATTGCTATTTTGAATAAAAGTTGAGATCTCTCTCATACTTTGGGTTAATTTCCTAATTTCCCCAAAATTTTCATCCAACTTAGTTATGGCATTAAAAACTTTTATAATCATAAATCAAGTTTCTTGGTCTTTATTTCTCATAAAGGCTTCAATCCCACCCCATACTTCTAATCTACCTAACTAAGTTGTAGGTCCATAGACATTGATAAGGATTAAATATATATTTGCAAAGTAGCATGTGACTAAAGAGGCTATCAATGCCTAGTTTTATGAATGGTTACATAGGAGGTTCTAATAGGATTTTAAAATGTTAGAATTTTCCTCACTGCTCCTTTAGAATTCATAGCATCTAATTGACTTCTTGCCCATACTGCTTTCATAGTTTTGGAAACTTCTTCCTTTGTCATTTTAGTTTCCTACATACAAATAATATCAGGCTTATTGCTTAAACAAAGGTTCGTGAGCACCCCTTATATTCTATAATATGACAATCATGTCTCATTAGGGGCTATTGGCCCCACTTGTTAATTACCTATATCATTTTGTTGTGGTGAAGAGAAGTTCAACCAACTTAGTTTGTATTCCTTTCTCTATGTTTTCTTTTGTTTCCTTGGATCTTGCCTGATAATTTGAGGGTTTTTTTTTTTTTGCCTTGCTTGTATTAGGAGTAGGTCTTATTATTCTATTCCTCAATATTCTTTGACAACTTTATTTTTTATTATATTTATCCTCTCCTTGCTCTACTACAAAAGCTTTTGACTTGTCTTGCTCATTTTTTGGTATCTCCTTATTAATGGTAGAGGTATTAACATTTAACACATGATTTTCTCTACCTATTTTTTCTTCTCAATGGTGAATGGTACTTAAAGAGAGTCTTCAAAATTTGATGAGACACATTCCTTAGGTTCATCGAGAATATTATTCTCTAAATTAGGCTCATACTAAATAGATAGTTCTTTATCAATATTTTGAACCTATTATACTGTGTCCACTAAGCTTTTGTCTTCTTTTTCTTCATAGGCCAAAGCCTCAAAAGAATTGGTATTTCTTCTAATATCCTTTCTTATTTGTATCCACTGCTTATTTACTTTCATCTATCTAGACCTATTTTTTGGAAGTTGAAAAACATCTTCATCCATGTCCATTTGTAAGTTTCTCTTGCGATTTTCTAAATATATTTATGTTGGACTCTTTTGAGGGCATGATATCTCAATATGCCCTACCTCATGAAATATTCTATATCTAAAAGATATGTTTTTATAATCTATGGTTTGGTACCTGGGTTCAATCCCCATGGTGGATGTGTACAAGAAGTATTACTCAAAAAAAAAAGATTGATTCTAGTGAAGGTTTACATATATCAATCATGACCAATGTTTGAGCATAAATAGCCAAGAATCCATCTTTTGTAGTTTTTAAAATCTCAAAGAATTCCCCTAGAGTGTTTCTTATTTCCTTGAAGGTATCCATTTCTCAAAATTCAATGGGTAACCCATACATCCTAACACAGATTGGTATTAGAGATAAATTTACATTTTTAGGTGCAAAGCCTTCATACTAGCGGGTAAGAAAGAGTCACGTTCTTCTCATAAACCAAGGACCCCCTTTTAGGATTCTATCTCTTTCCTCCATGGAGCAAAAAATGTCTAAGAAGAAATCTTTGTGGAGAAATGATATAATCACTCCTAGAGACTTCCAACTCCTATGGATCCATTTTATCAAGGTCGAAGCCCTTAGCCAAAACCCATTAAATTTATCAATAATTGCTCAATCTTTGAGCAACAAGGATCACCTCTCTATGAATCCCTCACTAACCTCTACTACTAGGGATGATTCCAAGGATTTACTTATAAATCAGTCCATGGGAAAGAAACTATAACTCAAAATCTACTACAAATCACCATAATATCCTATAGTGATCATAATATCTCATAAAAAACCTATAATAAATTGCATGCAAAAATCTAAGATAAAGAAGGAGAAAATGAAACTTAGTTAAAATATTTATGCCTAGACAAAATCACGACCAAAGGATTCTACATCATCAAAATCACCCGAGAGTTGCGGTCGACCCTAACCGCACCAACATTATCAACTAGATTTTAGGTACCCAATGTACGTTTGGTAGGGTGGAGATTTGAACCAAGGACCTCCCTTGGAGGATTGCCCTACCCTCTCCAACTCACCTACAACACGTGGGTGATAATATTTCTATATTAATAATACAAGATTACATAATATGTCTTGGGGGACAAAATAATGGTTTGGGGCTTAGCTCTTCTTCGAAAGGTCCAAGGTTCAAACCTTTGCGTGTGTGTATGACTATGTTAATCCTCTATTGATAAGTTTAGCTCTTGACCTTGTGTATGACTATGTTAATCCTCTATTAATAAGTTTAGCTCTTGACCTTACAAAAGATCATGACTGAGAGGAGGTTGCTCAACCCTAAACCTCAATCGTAAAGTTTTCTCAAACTAACCTAATCCAAAAAATATATATAATATTAATTTAATCAATTAAACTTTTAACTTGAAAAATCTTATAAAAATACATACACGATTAAAGTATTATAATACTATTATGCACTTCAAAACAGGTGTAGGAATGCCGAGTTGTGGAACTGGAAGACCACCAAGGTCTTATTTGGCCTACTTGTTACACCGGTTCTATTGTATGGTTGCGAGGTGTGTGCTAGTGGCACAACAAATGAAAAATGGAGGCAAATAGAAAGGATTCAAAAATATCTAATCACAAACTTTCTCAAAATTAAGGCCACAACCCCTTATGAAATTATTCTAGCTGAAACTGGAATGTTCCCTTTAGAAGCAATCACTATGACCAAGCTGTTATGTTACTTGAAAAAACAGAAAACATGACAAATGATAGATGGCCTAGGGTAGCTAGGGACGAAGAGTTGCACAGGCGAAAGAATACATGGATGAAAAAAAATCAAAAATGGATGAAACGTTGGAAAATCAACATAAATGAATGCCCAAATGTCAACAAAGACATAAAAAATTATGTGAATGAAAAGTTCAAAAGTGGAATGTGAAAATATGCAAGTAGAAAAAGACTATTATATTGCAAATTTTAACCCGACGTATGACCACAAGGAAAAAACGTATATAGGCGCTGAAATCAAGTGGAAGGAAAAAATACTCATTGCTCAAATAATGATTAGCTCTCATAGGCTTAGATGTGAAACAGGGAGATGGACAACGCCCAAAGAACAATGGGTACTCTATGCAGTACAGGGGTAGTAGAGACAGAAGAACACTTCATCTATAAATGCCCAAGTTTTTCAGATATCCGTAACAAATACAAAGAAACACTTAAGAACGAGTTTATGGCAGATTTATTTGAAAACAGTAAAATAAAAAAAATTGGGGAATTGCTAACACAAATCAGCAGGAGAAGGAACAACCTTCTCAAAGATATTAAAGATCATATGATATGTTTTGAGTAATTGTACTTCCGTATTTGAGGTCCCATTTGGGTCTCGTCGATGTAATTAAAATCTTTCATTTCATATATTTTTACTTAATATTAGATATGTAATCCATTTAAAAAAATTATAAACAATAAAAAAGAACCATAATACACTAGGAACTAGTAGGTATATAACTCAAACGTCCAAATCCTTACCATCACACCGCCAAACTCTTGGCTGGGTGCCATACACGAAACATAAGAAATAGGTCTCTATTTGTTGGTTAATTATCGTATTTTATATATTAATAAAAAATAAAAAATAAAAAATAAAAAAATTAACCAATCAATGTGGCTAATGGGTCCTATCGGTTGTTGTTGTGATAACAACACGTAGTGCATTTGGACAGGGCACTAAAGGTGCCGTTCATTTTTCCTGCGGTATTTTTTGCTATTGTAGATGCTAACCCATTTTTTCTAATGCTCCACTAGTTCTATATTTAAGCACCAATAATTGTCGTCCAACTATTTCAGCACAGCGCCTCAATACAGACATATTATTAACTAATAATAATATATTATATCAATGCTTTATTGTCGAGTAGCGAGATCAGAGATGCCAGCCACCCGAAACTTTGATGCGCTGGATAAAGGGAAAAACACACAAGCACCCATATACACAGACAAAAATCCTAATTTTTTTTCCGTCAGAATATTCCTAGGACGGACCTTACATGGGAGTGCAAGGTTCGAATCTTACGGCAGAAATGTTTAAACACAACAAGCGCACAATCAATTGAATGTTGACGTCTTAAAATTGTGTGCAGAACTCCGTCATAAAATTATGTGCAGAACTCCATCGTAACAATTTGTATTCGCCGAATTGTTTACGGCATTTACTGTGTTAAATTTGCTATGTGTTAGCATTTTGTTTGGGTTTAACTGTGATAACTCCGGGTGAATGACTGTTCGTTGACTACTTTATCTAGCGTTGCTGACGACTCTCATGTCGAGTTGGAGCTTCCAGAGCCCTCTTGTTTAGGTAGGTAGGTCTTGTGAAAGTGCGGGAAGGAAATGCAGAGAATTATTGTTCAATGAAGGCTAACAGTGTTAACTCTAAGCAGGAAAGATTAAGTTGGCATTTTTAGTCTAATTGGGGGGCCTGCGTCACATTTTTAGCTTTTGTTCTGAGAATTTACTGGAAAGGTGAGGGACGGCACTATTTTAAGTTGCTGTAAATTATTTCTGCCAGTAACTTTCAGAGCTAATTCTCGTTAAGGAGCCAGGGGAATTGTATATGTTGGAGATCATTGGCGGAGAACTGGAGCAGGAATTTTGCTTCTAGCCTTTGTTTGCAATTTTATCTTCTTTTAGACGGTTTTCTGCAACAATTGTAAGAGGAGTGATATAGGAGTAGAAATGCAAGGCGTTGTATCTATTCCGCAGATGCATTTGAAGGCCTTGCCCCTGATGGGGGCATTATCTCTAGATTCACCACACAAGAGTTGTGTTGTGGACTTGAAATGCGGCAGTAAGCGGACGCTTGGTAGGAGTGACTGTTTCCGTCAAGCCGTAGCTTCTGATGTGTACTCGAGGAAACGGAATGACAAAAGGCAATCAGGAGGTCCTCTGAAGGTGCGTAGGGGACAAAAACCCCAGAGTATGCTTAGTTAGGAGAATAGTCTCTATTTGTAATATAAAGATGCTTCTCATCTGAAATATCTTAAGGAAAATAATTGATTTTTGTAGCACATATGTAGCTAATTGAAAATAGAGTATTTTACAGGAGTCTCATGTTTGGAGCTTTTAATTACGATTCAACCGTAGAAATATAGAACTATTACCTACGACTGGATTAATGCACCAATTGCGCAACTTGGAAATTTTCTTCCCCAAAGTTCAAATGTTCCTTTTTTTTTTTTTCGATAAATTTCTTCTTTTGTGGTTTAGTTATCGCTCTTCATGCGGTTCTCAACTTTTAGGATTTTGCCCTCCTTTTATTTTGTTTCCTGATTTTTTTGATGAACATATATCGGCAGTTTCAGTACGTCTCAGCGTTACGCGTGATAGGGCTTTTTCGAAATTAGCTTCAGTTTAGCAGAAATTTTTGGATGTATTTGTCATGAATTTGTCACTGACTTACTATTGAATCCATAGGTAGAACGTACCATCTATCTCTGATAACTGAGATTTTGAGAACTTGAAGTGCAAGCTGAAGTGAAACTCTGAATTAGTCAATCTCTGAAATAATTGTGTAAAGGGAGTAAGCAATTAAATTTTTATCTGAAAGCAATCCCGAAGTGAACTTGGCAAAAGTGGACCATTCCTGACAGAGAAGAAAGAAAATGAACACTTTTTTAAAGAGATATGAACGGGTAAGTGTTGAGCAACAATACAAATAGATCAGATTATGATAAGTAAATAAAGAACGGAGAAAGTTGTTCACAAGAAAATTCCTACAAGTGAAATTTTAAGCCAAAGTTACTTCTAAGATATTAAATGCAAATACATAGTATGCATTGCAAACTCATTCTAGGATCATCCATATGTTTTGTACTTAATATCTTAAAGGTAAAGCAGGTCACAGTGGCTAGTACGATGTTGTTTCTCAGTTGCATTATCTCCACTTCTAACTATCTCTAAGAGAATTAGAACACATACATTTTTTTTACAAGGTGTGAACTCTCAGTCATTGGAAATCTACCAGTATGAACTATAACTGGAATTACTAGTTTAAAGTCCATATGTAGACTACTGTAATTTTTGTTGCTCACGACCTTGCAATGTGGGAACATTGCAAATTAGCAAATAGGATCTGATTTCTGTTTGCATTGTAAGGGTTTGAATCTACCTATCACATCACACCCACAACCATACAATGTTGGATGGTTGCAACAAGGGATGAGAAATTCATGTCAATCAAAAATGTCTCCTCTCTTTTACCATAAAAACCTTCAGTGATTAACTTTAGTGTCGTGTTGTGCTATTTGTTGTTTCCTATGTGATCCTAGGCCAACCATTCATGTGGAAGAGACATGACATGTATGGGTCAAGGACTTAAAGTGTCATCATCACTATCGGAGGTCATTATTTCAGGATACCAGAGGTATCTCCTCCTACCTTGATTTTTGTACAACTTGAGTGGCCTATAGAAGATTACATCATACAATGTTGGCCTTGGCCATAAGTCAGATTACACTTTCAACAATCTTAGCCTTGAAAATCCACATTTTTGTACAACCTGAGTGGTCTAATGGTGGAGACTTTGGAACTCTAAATAAAGGTCCAAGGTTTGAAAACCATTCTTCGGTAATTGGAGTATGGTTGGATGACCATATATTGGGTAAAGAACATCCTCCATGATGGTTGTCTCGTATTGCCTATGGCCTTGCAAACGTTAAAAACTTCTTTTACACTTTACCCTTTTTATTTCCTTAGTCAGTGCCAAACAATGTAGAAAGATGATAGACAAAACAAGGAAATTCATTCTCTTGATGATCAACCCACAAAGCATAAGAAGGACTGTGGCCACCACCACATGAATTGCAGGATTTGCGCAACAGAAACAAATGAATAAACTTGTAGTAGAATGATGACTTGTTCAAGTCATCGATTGGAGTGCCACTTCATTGCAAGGTAAAGCATTCATTGATTAAGTTCCTGCTTCTCTTTTGCTTAATGACCTGTGTATCATTGATCAATCCTTGAAAATGATGGAATTAAGATGTAGATCCAAGAATTGGCACATCAGACCAAGTGCTTTACCATGTTGCAGTCTAGTTGTCTTGGCTTCGAAGAAAGATGGATTGTAGAGACTCTTGTATTAACTATAGAGCTTTGAATAAAATCACTGTGAAGAACCACTATCCACTCCCTTGGGTAGATGACTTGCTAGACTAGCTTTGTGGTGCAAAGCTCTTCATCAAAATTGATCTCAAATCTGACTATCATCAAATACCTATCGAGCCCAATGATATATGGAAGACTGCATTTAAATCCAAGGAGTGTTTGTTTGAATGGTTGGTTATGCCTTTTGGCTTGACCAATGCACTTTCCACTTTCATGAAGATGATAGATGGCATTCTACATCCCTACACCAACTCATTTGTAGTAGTCTACTTAGATGACATTTCTCATCCATGGTAAGAAGTATCTACAACATGTTTGACAGGTACCTCAAACTCTTAGAGGACACCATTTGTATGCTGATTTGGAAAAGTGTTTATTTGGCACAATGAAGATTCAGTACCTTCAGTTCATTATTGACAAGTGAGGAGTCCACATTGGTCATGAGAAGATTCAGATAATTAGATATTGGCCTACCTCAAAGAATCTGACAAAGATTTGCAGTTTTTTAGGTCTTGATAATTTCTATTGAAGATTTGTATTGGGCTTCTCAGACATTGCTTGGCCACTGAACCAAGTAACCAAAGGAGGTGCCAAATCCGAGTTTGATTGGGGAGATACATAACAAAGAGCATTCAACAAACTAGAAGACCAATTGTGTTCATCTCCTACACTTTCCCTACCTAATCTACAACAACCTTTTGAGATTATGTTTGATGCATCATAGTACACATTAGAAGTTGTTCTCATGTAGCATGGGCATCAAGTTACCTAACACAGTGAGACATTTAATAAAGCAGTTCCAAAATATCCCCACACATGACAAAGAGCTCTATGACATTTTCCAAGCAGGTAAATAGTGGAACCACTACATCTTGGGCAACAAAACAATCATCTATATAGATTATAGACTCTTGAGTTCATTCAGACATAGAATAAGCTAAGAAAGAAAGCTAGTAGAAGTGTGCCACATATTTGTAGTAGTTTCATATGATCATTAAGTGTAAGAAAGGGAGTGTCAATTTGGGTGCAGATTGTCTGAGCTGATTGCCAATTGTCACACTCCCCGCCATTCTTGAGTCCAGTGGTTCTTGATTCCTATAGGCATGAGACTTCCAATTCCTTCACCTTATATGAAGTTGACTTCGATTTTGCAGATACATACCGAGCTCTTCATATGGGTAAGCATGTTCCTGACTTTTATTTGCAAGATAATCTCCTCTATCACATGAGACATTTATGTGCCACCTAGTGAATGCTCAAAGTTGATTTGGGAAGTGCATTTCACTAGAGTAACAGGTCACTTTGGGGTGGAGAAAACATTGGTAGTTCTCTATGAGTGCTTCAATTGACTCAAGATGAGGAATGTTGTGGAGAGGTACATCAAGTCATGTACAAACTGATCAACAAGTATACTCCATTTCCAGTGTCAACCAAGCCTTGGGAATGCATCTCCATGGATTTCCTCTTAGGTTTGCCACATCTAAGTATGGAAATGATTATGTTTTTGCAAGTGTTGGTCATTTTTAAAAAATGACTATCATGATTCCTTGTAAGAAATCCATTTCAACTGAGGAAACTGCTATATTCTATTTCAATGATGTATGGCTCAACATTGGTTTGGCAAAGTCCATTGATTTTGACAAGGATAGCAGATTTCTAAGCAGTTTTGGTCCTCATTATGGAGCATTATGGACTTGAAGCTGACCATTTCCACCACCTTCCATCATCAAATTGGTGGTTAGACCAAAGTTGTGAATCGACTTATTGTACATCTTATTTGAATGTACAATTCCAAGCACCCATGCACATGGGATGAGAGCCTCCCCGACATTCAGCATGGGTACAATCGGGCTGTGCACAACTCTACCAGCACAACCCATTTCATGTCTGTTTCGGGTTACAACCCTTGGCATTCACTAATACAGCTCTTCCTATATCCCATGGAGTACTCACCTCATGGGCAGAAAGAAGTTAAAAAGGCAGCATGGTTTGTGGAAGAGATTCAACATATCCATCAGAAGGTCCATGATCTCTTGGAGAAGACAAATAAAAATACAAGCAATGCCATGGCCAACATAGGGTCCCACATTAGTTTAAGGTTGGAGATCGTCTTCAAAAGAAAGCTCTTGTAAGACCCCATAGAAAAATCAGGCCACTTTGCTATGGACCATACACCATCACCAAGAAGGTGGAAGAGAATGCTTTTGAGTTGAATCTTTCATTTTATCTTGGTTTGCATCCAATCTTCAATGTTGAACTTCTCAGCCCTTATCATCCACTTTTGTTGGACACTTCCACAGTAGTAGAACAATTGGATATTGAAAAACTCAATCCAGACAATTTAGCACTGATGGAGGAGGATGAAATTATTGGTACATGGACTAAGACCACTAGAAGGCATTCCCTTTAGATGTACAGAGTGGTCAAGGTAGGTTAACTTGGTCACCAAGGGGAATGGCTAATAAAGAATTAGATATAGAAACAATTTCTGCATTTGATGTTAGAAGTTGAGGTAGTGGAGACCATTGCTTTTCAAGGGGGGACGATGTAGGCATTGGTTCTGGACCTCAGAAGAAAAAGTAGTGAACATAGTAGGAATAAGTGCAAAATGCACTTAGTGTAAATAAAATGTAAATGTGAGTTAAATGCATGTGAGATGAAATGCAAATATAGATGAAATGTCAATGTAATGCAATTTAATCATGAATTTGATAAATTGCAATAGACTTTAGTATGCATTAAGGGTGCTATGTGAACGTTCGAAAGCCGTTGTTAGTAATAACCGGGACCAAAAGCATAAATAGACCTCCCCCCTCCTTCCTTGGAGACATCTATCAGTCTGGGGGGAGACAATCATCCATGTAAAGACTAGAGCTGTGTATTGGCAAACAATATGTATGTGTAGACAGTGCAACATGTATGCAGACGTGTGTAGAGCATGTGTTAGGAGAGATTGCATATGCATCGTATGAGACTCTAAAATATTCCGTACTATTGAGTACGGAATATGATTGCCATTGGTTGTTGGTAGTTGTGTGTTGGATTCTATGTGCAGAGATCATTGATGCAATCAAAAAGTGGAACAGGGAAGTTGCAGTCCAGAATGCTGTACAAGTGGAACTGCTGAGGTGGCCGTTCCAGTGGTATTGGTCACGCCGTTCCAGTAGATTGACTGTGGGCCATTCCAGTGCAAGTTGTCGTCCTAGTAGGTGAGGAGCACTTGCCATTCTAAGTAGGGTTGATCTTGTCATTCTAGGAAGTGTTGTTCTAGCACTTGCTGTTCCAACACTGTCGTTCTAGCAAGTGTTGTTCTAGCACTTGCTGTTCCAATACATTGTCGTTCTAGTGCATGTCGTTCCAGTGCATGCCGTTCTAGTTCTTGCCGTTCCAGCAAGTGATGTTCTAGTTGAAGTGCCATTCAAGTCACATTGCCATACGAGTCAAGTGTTGATGCCTTTCATGTGCAAAATGTTGGACAGAACTGCATTGACTACAGTCTTGTTTGCCCTCTAATCTGTCATCCTATTCCTTCATGTTTGGAATGCTTACCATCGCACTATAGAGGAATGATCTAGGCATGTGACCTATCCACCTTGTTAGGGGCATGACTTTATGGTCGGGATTCTTTTTTGACCTGTTCAAAAAGTGTTGGAAAGCTTAAAGGAAGTGTTGGTTACGAATCTGCCACTAGGATAGGATTTAGTGTAATGGGCCCTAGATTCGCCCAACAGATTGAAAGGCCGGAAGGAAGGAATGCCTTCCGTGCCAATCTCCGGAGGAGGCCGGCTTCCTATGTTTTCTCAATTGTTTATAAGCTCAGAGTGCAGGAAAGAAATTAGAAATGCAGAAAGAAATGTAAATGTGTTTGTTATGGGTGGGGAGGATAAGCAGCACAGCAACAACCAATCACCACTACTAACAACAATTAAACACAAAATACGTTGCAGAAACTATCAATGCCATTCATCCTATGTATCCTCTACCTTTGCATTCCAGGAATACTTAACTATTAAATACCGATATCCAGAAAGCGGAATAACAGTAAGCAATAACATAAGCAACATGAGGCAGAAATGCTAAGTAAAGGCAGCATACAAGATAAGGACAGTCAATAGAGCCAAGTATATTTTGTATTTAGAAGCAAACGCACAGCTACAGTGGTTCCCTAGCAATATATCCCCCTTCCACCCTTTTACAATGATATTGCCGAGCTATTTATAGCGTAAATTTCCCCCCATTACATCGTTGGGCACAGGATCCCAGACCTGACAATAACTGAAAAAGCTGACAAAGCTGACAAAAGCGGCAAAAAGCGGCTGATGTCGACCTCTGCCGGCATGGAACGTGCTTGCGGCAAGGTCCACCTGAAAGATTGGCAGCTACGTGGCGGTGTGGGGATGATGCTCCGAGTCAGCTTGACTGAGGGCAGCTTAAGTACAATAATTCAGTTCACGCTCGCACACCTCCCGTCACATCTCTGACTCGAATCCCGAGGCTGGACACCTGTCAGAATCTGATAAGGGGAAAAATCTGCCTTAGGAGCTCGTATTTCCTTTCTTGCCCGACTTCGCCTAGAATTGGAGCGCAACCAGGCAGCGCAAGGGGGAAGTAGCGCAGTTGGGGAGGCCTCCGTGCCTTAGAAAATTTCTGGGCTGGCTTCAACATTCTGTGCCCGAGTGCGCGCAAGTAAGTGAGCGAACCCCGACTTCGCTGCGAAGTCGGGTTGCGCAACACTTAGCCGTTTCTGGAGGTACCATGATGGCGCTCAACCCGCTCTTCTTCGGCGAAGCCCGACTTCAAGTCGGGTTGCGCACCCAACACTTAGCCGCTTCTTCAGATGAGTCGCCCAACTGCGCATGAACTTGAGGGCGCAGCCCGACTTCGCTGCGAAGTCGGGTTGCGCACCCAACACTTAGAATTTTTAGGGCTCCACTGATGCCCAAGTGCGCACAGAACTGAGAGCGCACCCCGACTTCGCTGCGAAGTCGGGGTTCGCTCTATACTTAGAAAAATTGGGTTCAGCTCTCCGCACGTTGGCTCCCCAAGTGCGCTCAAAATCAAGGGCGCAGCCCGACTTCGCTGCAAAGTCGGGTTGCGCAATACCAACACTTAGTCAAATTTAGGGCCTTTTGCCCTCTTGGAGAAACAGTCAGAAGGAGGGGGGGGGGAATGAAGAGAATGAAACTGATGGCAGGGAAGAAAGGGGATAGTGGAGAAAGGGAGAGAAGGAAGAGGGAAGGGAGAGCAACATCCTTACAAAAAAAACTGAAGACATGGCACCCCGTGCAAAATGTGGCAACATTCCTGGCGGCTCGCGGGGTGTCGAGCTCGCCTCGATGCAACGAACCAGGCCTTTATCCTTTGGGCGCAGAGGAACTCCCTTCCCCGCATCCCGCCGCTCTTGCCGCCGCCGAGTCCCCTTCTTGGGTAACTGTTCTTCTTCGGGCTCACTTTCAGCAGTCTCTTCTTCTGACCCTTCTTCTCTCTCTTAATATGAATGCTTACCACCATAGCCCTCTTGCTCGGCAGAGTTGCTCCCGCTCGCGGACGTGCTTGTATGCGGTCTTGGCCTGATCCCAAGCCGCCGCCTGGAAGGGCTCTAAATCGCTGACATCTTTCAGCGCTGCTCTAAATGCCGCAACCATGTGCACATCGATGGTGTCATACCTTTCTCCCAACTCCTGAAGGGAGGTGTTAATCTTGCAAAACCTTGACACCATTTGGGTCACTTGCGTCTCCTGGACCGGCTCAGTCCAGCCATCAATTTCTGATGTATCTGCCTCGAAAGACAGCCAATCTAGCTTTACTTGTTCAAGGGGCAAAAACTCCCCATCTTTGACAAAGCTCGGAAATCCGAGCGCAGAAAGAGTGTTGAAGGGGGCCAGGCAGATATTCATTTCATGGTTCAAAGACGTCCAGCATCTTCCTGGCGACCCTGATCTTCTCCGTTTTTCCAAAATAATTATGCAAGGTTATCCTTGCATCCGCCCAATCTAGGGCAATCTGGGACATAGGGGGGAATCGGAGGCCCTTGCGCGCAAACTCTTCAAGTTTTATCGCCAAGTCCAGCCACTGCTTCGCTTGGCGTTCGACCTCCTCTACCGCAGGCTTTCCCTGGGCAGATACTTCTTGGATCCTGGATGCGAAATCCAGGACGGACAGGGACCTGACCACATTAGCCCTGCAGCCCTGTAGCAAACCAGCCCGCATCTCCTTGATCTTGTTTTTCGAAAAGGCAGCCGCCTGGGACGCCTTCTCCTTCAGCTGAGATTGGGTCTGCTTCAGCAAATCCTGCAGCTGGGAAATATGTTCTAGTGCTGCCTTCTTTTCTTCCGACAGCTGTTCGGCCGTCTTCCTTTGTGTTGTAGCCTCCTGCTGGGACGCGGCGAGCTGAGCTTTCAAGTCTTCAATCTCTTTCTGGGCAGACTCCAGCCGCGTGGTGGCCTTGGCCAGATCTTCCTCCAGCTGTCTCGAGTTGTTCTGAAGCTGAAACAACTTCTCTTGATTCTCGAGTCGCTTAACAAGGAGATTGTCAATCCTGCGACGAATACCATTGATTTCGTATTCTTCGCTTATATCATCGAAATTCTTCTCCTTGATCCGGTGTTCATAATCGGCCTCGGTCATCTCCCGGAGAGGCTTCTTAACTTTAGGGATCAATTTCTCGGTTCGCAGCACCCTCCTGTCCAAGTCGAACTTGGTGCGCTTCACCGGGGCGGCTATCTCCTTGGCTCTTCTTCGTTTGACGCCCCGGAGGAAAGAGGCGGAACACCCTGCAGCCTTTGCGGCTAGGGGCTGATCGTCCGTGATTTGCAACTGTTCTCCCATGAGGTCAAGTTTCGCCAAAGCATAGGGTACGCCGAGGCCAAATCCCCGCCGCGGCATCCTTCCTGCAAACAATGAAGCAGGAGATATTCCAGAAGATGAGGCCGCTTTCAAGGGCGACCGGGTCCTAGGGGAAACGGGCGGCTGAGTGGGAGGTGGAGACGGGGTTTTGAATGATGTGGGTGAGCGGCGCGGCGATGTAGGTACGGCTTCAACACTGGCCGCGGATGAGGGGTCTAGGGTTTGACCCGGGTTTGGAAAACGTTCAGGTCCTGGGCAAACTGTTCGAAAGAATGGGGACTGCGGAAGGATTGGGAGATAGGCGACAGTGGATGATGCGACTAAGGCTTGCCCCGATACAGAGGGGGACGGTGTTACGGCAGGGCCAACTGGGATTTGGGTAACCGGGGAAGAGGACGTACCTGCGGGCTTCGCCTGAGCCGATGCTTGGAGGACACCTGCTGCCTAGACCTTTGCTTCTTTCCCTGGACTATCCAGAGAGATGATTTCTGGCGCGGCTGCTTCTGCTCGTGGGGCCGTAGCTGTTTGTTGCGCAGCCTCTTTTTTCGGCCGCTTTGTCTTGGTCTTCTCGCTCCTTTTTCTCTTCTTTTCTCCTGGAGCGGCAGTTTGCTCGGAGGAGGCGGAGGCGGTTGGTGCGGCGGGCAATGGCGCTCCCACGGTAAATTTGTACTTGGGCTTTGACGGAGGGACGCCCATTACCGCTGGCCCACCGGTTGACCCTTCTGGCGCCTTTTCTTTTTGAGGCACCGCTTCACCGGTTGACCTTTCTGGCTCCTGTTCCTTTTGTGGCGACGTTTCGGGAGCCGGAGACAACATCGGGCCCACCTGACTGCTTGTTGGCGCCTTGCTGGGAGGTTTTCGAATGGACAATTGCTGGGGTGGGGGTTTCCTTTTATACCTCTTTCTCGGCGCCTAGGGGGACGCAATCTCGAAACGCGAACGACTCCCATTTGCCGGCGTATTTATCATATAAGGCCGAAAACTCATCATCTATGGCCAATGTCTTCCGGTTAGACTTATCGTGTTGCGTGCGACACCTCATCTTCCAACATTCAATGATTTTGTCCTTTTCCCAATTGAGGGGCGTCACCTTTGTGAGGAATTTTCTGAAACCCGCCGAGTCTAACTCCGTGATCCGGATTGCGCTCCGGATCATACTCCACCTCCACACAAGTAAAAGTCCCGCCATGGTGGCCATGATTGCATCCGCTCGATGTGCCATTCCAAGTCTCGCGCTCGTTTTGTTGCACCTCTCCATGATTTCTGCTCAGGGGAAAATATGTACAAACTTTCCCCTGACCCCAATCGGGTCGTATTTCCAACGCTGTGGTAACCGTATCAAGTCCATGTTGAGGAGTTCCTGTTCTAGGTAGATGTGCTGCCCAATTTCATGGACTTGAATGTTCGCCTAGGTAATAGGATACTTAAAAATATGGCCTCTCTTCTTTCCCTGGCCGAATTCCTCTTCGACATAGTCCATTTGCCGCGATGTCTCCATGCCGAACTGATGCTCAGTAGGGCAGCAAGAACAGATTCCCTTTGAATCCGTAGATTCTGATAACAACGCCCTGAGTCAACCAGAAAGTATCCCCGCATTTGTATTTCCTCGGTAGTTCGTCATGGCCGGAGGAGGGCGAGATGCCTTGCCGTTGAACAACGCCAGGGTCATACCTAAAAATTTGAAATTGAAGTCGTAGTAAGACCCTCTTCTGTACAGGGCTTCCGTCCACTCGTACACCGGCAGCGGCGCTCCCTTCTCATTTACCCTCTTTAGATCAGGCACTTTGATTCGGTAGTGCGTGTGGTAAAGGCACAACCATGTGAGGAATGAGCAGTGCCGAAACTCGGTTGTCTGCTTCTGTTGTATCCTGAGCAGGTTTGAATGTATGGCATACGCCACCCAATCTGCCCAATCAAAGAAAATCGGGCGCCTTCCGCTTCTTTGCGCAATGGAGTCATAAAACTCTCCATGTAAGATACACTCCGCGAGTGCCACCGATACGGGTGCACCATTCTCGTCCGTGCCGCAGCCAAGGACCCATGCAAGGATAATATAAATGTACTTGTTTTTGAACCTCTCCAGGGGTATGGGACCTGACGGCCATTGTCCTGCTGGCAGTGGGGACTTCAGCTCTGAATCGAGAAACTCTCTCATCCTTCGCTCTGAATGAATCTGCCCGCCTGCTCATCCAAGTTAATTCTTCTGACAATGGCATCGGGGTCGTACTGGAGCCCCGGGGCGAAGGCTGGCTGGACGCTTTCTTTGAAGAGGGTGAACAACACCCTTCCTTGGTAGTCGCAGACTTGCCAGGTAGCTGGTTTGTAATATGTCACAATTGACTCAACCAGCCTTCGGGCAATGGTGGACGGGAGGGCACAAGAACCAAGATAGGTTCGACTTATACGCAGCTCCGACATGGTGCGAGGGCGAGACTTTGCCTGCCCACTTTGCAATATTGGGCCGCAGCTTGGTGAGGCTAATGGAGTACTCGCCATCTTTATACCCGGCCGAGCGATTGACGGGCGGCGGCGGAGGACCTTGCCCTTTGCTTCGCCTCGACCTGGATTTTCTTGTTCCGCTCTTGTGGCGCTTCGCTCTCATGAGCGCTGGACTCCGTGCGTTCCTCAACCTCCCGTTTCGTATCGCTGGACTGCGGCTGCATTGGCGCTTTCCCCTTGTCCATTTTCTGTTCTTCGCTCATGGTGGCAGAGACAGGAATTTCAGTCGCCGCAGACCTTAATTCTGCACCTTTCTTCCTCTTAACCGCGCAGCTCTGATTTACACTGATAATTCAGGTGTTCTGAGTACGCCAGGGCCCTTTTCTAGGAATGGAAACACAACATTAATGGCGCGAGGAGGGGTTTAAAGTGATTTGCCCGAAGTAGGTAGAAAGCGCCGTTATTCCTCGGCGGCCGCGCGTGGGATTTTTCATTGGAAGGCGCACCTCGTACGCGGTTGGTCCTAATGCGCTCACTTCTTAATGACATCTCTGCTTTGAAATCCGCGCAATCATTCCTTAAAAATTTTGAACCTCGTGCTTCCAATGACGTCACCGCCGCCGCTTGGGCACACACTTCGAGGGAGACTCTGGCCAAGGGCCCAAGAAGGAACGCGGTCTAACTTCGCGCTATGCACAGTGCGCCTCTCGGGACCCACACTTAGAAACTTTTTCGTCATGCCCCTTGTTCTCCCTGACGGGTCGTTCGAAGTGCGCCCAAAACTGAGAGCGCAACCGGGCTTCGCTCAAAAAATGTGCGCAATCCGACTTCGCCCGGAAAACGTTGCGCAATAGGGATTCGACACTTAGGCGATTTTTGCTTCTCCTGTTCCCGACTGCGCTCCCAAGATGGTGCGCAGCCCGACTTCGCTGCGAAGTCGGGTTGCGCACCCAGCACTTAGAAAAATTTGAGGCTTTTTTGTTTGCTTTTTTCTCTCCCAAACTCCCGACATCGCACAATTCATAGAGCGACGCCCGACTTCGCTGCGAAGTCGGGCGATTTTCTGCCTTGGTCAGACTTTTAGCAGCGCAAAATTTTGCTCCTTTTCTCACACTTAGCCCTTTTCGGATTCAAAAGCTGAAAACTGAATAACTGAAAGAAATATTTACATTCTGAAATAAACTGAACTGCAGGAAATAAATGAGAAAAGTATGTACAAGGAAGGACCTCTCGGCAACCTTCAGTGGTGATAGGCCTTCAGGTGGAAGCCATTAACAGGGATCGGGAGAAGCTGTCCCTCCATGTCCCTGAGCACGAACGCGTTGAATTGGTTTACCCGAGCGATCTGATAGGGGCCTTCCCGTAAGGCATCAAATTTGTCATGGTTGCCCGGCTTCGCTTTGAGTGAATCCCACTTGAGCACTAAGTCCCCGATTCTCGAAAACTCGGGTGGTGGTCCCTTTTGCAAACCAGCTCTGAGTTGCCTCGGCATGTTTGGTAAAGGCCCGATATGCCTTCTCCCTTTCCTCTTCTAGCTGCAACAGCTTGACAAAGTCTGGCATCCACTGGATCCCCGTCGCCTTTCTCTTCATCTAACAACCAGAGTGCGGGCATTTCTATGTGGGTAGGCAGAACTGCCTCCTTGCCGTATACAAGCGCGTAGGGGGACGTCTTGATAGATTTCTTGAAAGATATGCGACCGCCCATAACGCCCGGTCCAAAAGTAGGTGCCACGACCTCTTGTTCCTTTCTACTCTCTTTTTTATAATCTTCAACAGATTCTTGTTAGTGGACTCGGCCAGGCCATTCCCCTGCGGATAGTAGTTTGAGGACATCTTGTGGTAGATGCCGTATTTGCTGGTGAACTCCGTGAGTACAGCGCCTGCGAACCCCGGACCGTTGTCTGTAACTATTGCCTCTGGGACCCCGAAACGGGTAATGAGGCTCTCAAGGAACCCAATGACCGTTTCCTGGTCTGCATGCTTAGTAGGAATCGCCTCAGCCCACCGAGTGAAATAATCAGTGGCTGTAAGGATGAACTTATGTCCCGCCGAAGAGTTGGGCGTGATGGTCCCGACGAAGTCCAGACCCCACTGCTGAAACGGAGTCTCGGCTTGAATTGGCTGGAGGGGCAAGGGTGCCTTCCTATTTCTGCCGGCGAACCTCTGACATTTTTCACATTTTACACGTACTACATGTGCGTCTGTGAAGAGGGTGGGCCAATAATAGCCGGCTTTGATAATCTTCAAGGCCGTAGGCCTTCCTGAATGATGTCCCCCGGGCATCCTGGAGTGGAACTCTCCGAGAACCTTTGGCTTGTCTGATTCCTTGACGCACCGCAACAGGATGCCGTCAATATTTTTAAAATACAGCCCCTCGGGGCGCAATACATATCTCAAGGCATTCAGCCTAAACCTCCTTCTTTGTGAGGCGTTGAGATGATCTGGACATCTCCCTGTGCTAAAATACCACACCAGGTCATTCGTCCAGTCACTCTCCTCTGATAAGGAGTTGGCAAGGTTAATTTCCGTCATTGGATCCTCCCACTGGCAAGCAGAGATTTCAGCTGCAGCACTTCGGGCCAACTCTTGGCACAGAGCCCGACCTCGGATTAGCTTCGTTGGTCGTACCTCTATGTCAAACTCTTGGATTTTAGCTATCCATCCTGCCCTCTTGTGACCTGGCTCCCCTTGGATAATGAAATTTCTGACATCCGGATGTATCACAAAGATAGTTATCCGGCTCTGGGAGACAAAGTGCTTGAACTTTCTGAGAGATCTCATGATGCGTGCACTTGCCGCTCAATAAAATTGTACTTTTCTTCGTGCGGCTGAATCACCCGGCTTAGGAACGCTATGGGGCGCTCCTCGCCATCATCTCCCTTCCGAGTCAGGATCGCGGCATAGCTCTCGGCTCTCCCACCGCGTACAAGATGAAATCCTTGGAGTAGTCTGGATTTATTAATACTGGAGCTTGCGCGATTCTCGCCTTGATTTCTTCGAAGGCTTGCTTTCTTTCGTCAGTCCACAAGAATTCAGCATTCTTTTTTAGGAGCTCGGCCATGGGCTTGATCACTTGTGCGAAGTCTGGTACAAACTTCCTCACGAAGTTGATTTGGCCAAAAAATGATTGTAGCCCCTTCTTGTCAACTCGGATGGATAAGCGAAGAAGAGCTTCGCTCTGTCAGGATCAACCGCAAGGCCCTTCTCGTAAATAACATGTCCTAGCAGCTTGCCTTCCTTTACCGCGAAGACTGACTTCTTCGGGTTGATGGAAATGCCGAACTCACGACATCTCTCAAATATTTGCCGCAAGTGGGAGGCATGGTCCTCTCTCTTATGTGAAAACACAGTCATGTCGTCCAAATAGATGACAATGACCTTGTTGAGCAGCTCCCGGAACGCCAAGTCCATAGCCCTTTGAAATGTAGCACCGGCGTTAGAAAGGCCGAAGGGCATGCGCTCGATATGCAAACGTTCCCCATTTGGTGGTGAACGCTGTCTTGTGCTGATCTTCGTCCTTTACCCATATTTGGTTATATCCAGAGAACCCGTCCAAGAGAGAGAACCTCCGAGCTCCAACAACTACGTGGAGGATTTGATCAATTTGGGGGAGCGGATAATGATCCTTCAATGAAGCCTGATTGAGGTTTCTGAAATCCACGCAGAGGCGGATGTCTCCATTCTTCTTTCTCACAGGGACCAGATTTGCGACCCAAGATGAGTGCTTGATGGGGTAGATGATCTTGGCCTCCAGCATCTTCAAGAGTTCCGCTTTCATCATGGCTTCAATTTTCGGGTTCACCGCCCTTTGCTTCTGCCGGAAAGGTTTTGCATTATCTTCCAGCTCTATAGTATGCTGGATCATCTCTCTCGTCATACCCCTTCAAGTCTTGGTAGCACCAGGCCACAATATCAGGGAACTCTTCGCATAAAGATCTGATCTCGCTCTAGCTCCTTTTCAGCTAGTAGTCCGCCCCGACCTTGATCACTTTTCCAGGTTCCAGCTCCGTGTCCATGTACCGCTTGGGGTCCACTTTGATTCTGTGGGATATGGCTCTATCGTTCTGATCAAAGAGACTCTCCGTAGTAATCAGTCCTTTCGGGACATGATTATTTTTTAACTGTATCAACCCCTCGTATTGCTCGTCATCGTGGTCTCTACCTTCGATTGTACTCGCTTCGTTTATCAAAAAAGTGACGATATCCTCGTCACACTCGAACACCCGCCGTAGGTGTCTTTATCAAGCATAGAAGGCCCGTAGATGGTACGAACCGGCTTCGGCTTCCGGACAGATGTCATCACCGGACGTACCTAGCTCCAACGGACGCCGTAATGTCAAGCATGCTTATTCTTCTCACGAGATATGGCTTTGACATTCAAAGAGTCGAATGACTCCATCGATCCCAGAACACGGTTACGGTACGCCTTGAGGTAATGCTTCTTGAGGCGCACTTATTCGTAATCCGGTTGCACACCAGCTCCGAGTCGCCAAAGATCTCGCAAATGTTTTATCCCCGCCTCTCCGCCTTTCTCAAACCCAAACACAAAGCCTCATACTCCACCGTGTTGTTAGTGCAACTCCAAGCCAGCCTGTAAGTGTAGTCTTTTTGGATCCCGGATGGGGAAACCAGAAGTACACCTGCACCGGCGCCATTCTTGCATCGGGCGCCATCAAAGTACAGCTTCCATAGCTTTTCTGGGGCAGGTCCAACATCTTTCTTTGCCGACTGGTCAAGTCTTTCAGGCTGGGTGACGGAGTAACAGCCTTGCTCGGTCTCAATCATGGCATTGAAGTCTAGCAAGGAGAACTCATCCTCCACTTGTAATGACTCGAGGGCCTCTTCTGCCATATCCACCTCTACCAGCTTCTTCGGTTGTCAGCTGAACCATGCCGCTCTGCTGCTCTTCCCTAGGTATCTTCTCTACCATAAATGTGGAAGGCTTTTCATTATAGATCTTCAATCTTCTTCCTTTGAAGGGCACTTCCATATGTGAATAATCCAGAGACAGATATCCACCCAGCTTCGCAGTGAACTCCCTAGAGAGACACATGCCGAAGTAGGGTTCCAAGTCAACCACAACGACCTCTTGGATGACCACTATGTCGAGGGCTTTATGCAGTCGGATCGGGATATCTTTGATGACACCGACTGTCTTGACAGGAGTGCCGTCTAGCTGCAGCACACCTTGGCTGCTCCTTGTGTATTCCATACCAATCTCCTCGCAGACGGCCCTCGGCATGACAAAGAGTGGAAGCACCAGAATCCACCATGCAGTTGTGTACTATATAGCCCTCCATTCGCAAAGACAGATAGAAAGGTGGCGGCCTGTTTTTCCCAGTAGCAGATACTGTCAAGGGCTGAGCTAACACAAAGTAGGTTGTGTAAGCTTTCTATCTTTCATGCTCTTCAAGGATTCCTACAATAGGTCTACTTGCCCCGGGAGCGTAAGAGCCTCGTACATACTTATCTTTGCCGGGGTCTTTTTGAGCTCATCAACTATATTGTAGGTTGAAGTGTCGGCTCCCTCTATCTCTTTCGCCGGCTCATACCCGGTCCGATATTGCTGCGTGGCTTCGACTCTGTCTCTTCGTCAGCGATGGATACCTCAGCTTCTCTTGAGCTTGTTCTTTTGTTTCGGCTAGAGGTTGGGCTGCGGGAGCCTTCATCGCGGGAGCCTTGAGCGTCGGGAACCTCTCTTTGGCTGTAGGAGGTAAAGGTGACTTGTCAGGTGGTAGCCCAACAGGCTGCGTCCTCTCCCTTCTGGCGTATACTTTCAACGGCTTCGTTTGGGCCGTGGCAGCCTCAATGGGCCTTTTGCCTTCCTTGGTCAAGAGTGACACAGATCTTCTTCTGGGACCGCAAAGTTGCCTTCATCGTCCAGGATCATGTATGCTTCGTCCTCCATGGCGCTGCCCGCAAGGGTCTGAAGATAATGTTGATGCAGCATGCAACCCTCCTCTCCATGTGGATCGTTGCATGTGGAGCACCAGTTAACCTGGTCAGAAGTGCCAGGTTGAACCTCATTGGCAGCATTCCTTGCCGGGGGCCTTTGCGCTTGCGCAGCTTGATCTTTTGTTAGCGTCGGGGGAGGATATGGTCTCCTCGGAAGAAACTCCATCTGGGCTTGCTTCTTCTTCATTATTGTCATATCATTGGAAATAGTATGATAACCAGAGGCTAGAGCCCGTACCTCCTGAAGGATTTTATTCTGAATGTCATTATCAGCAGGCGCCGGCCGGGCCGGCGGAGGTATTGCAGCTAATGGTGGAGGTGCAGAATACGCCGCGTAATGAGGGGGAGCTGGGAGTGCGGGATACCGCGGGAGGTGGAGGTGGCGGATTAGGATAATGGATCCGAGGCTGACCATAGGGGTTTATAACCGGCGCTGGATTCCATGGCTGCTGGGGGTACTGATTTGACGAGGATGGCATTACACCGTACGCCGATGGGTATTGTGACTGAGGGAAATCAGTGGTAAATGGGAGGCTGCATTCTATGTGGAAGTCCGCCTATAGAGATTATGTCTAATTCTCGCTTGCCGGGCAGCTTCATATAGGGCAGGAAAAGTGTCGACCCGGGCTATCTTGAGAAGTAGGCAAATATCCGAATTGAAAGACCTCAGGTAATAGTGCGCAGCTTGTCCCGCCGGAGGTCGCAGTTCACGAGGTACTCTCTTCCAGGACCTCGCAAACCTCACGTTGAAGTCTGATATCTCCTCTTGCGGGTGGCGTTGAATACTCTGAAACTGATGCAACAATGAAGAGGGATCAGCAGACTCGTTGCATCCCTTTACGAGCCTGCCTGCTAACTGGGGCCATCCCGTGATAGCTCCTTCTGGCAAAGATCTCCACCAGTAGAGAAGCTTCCCTCTCAGAGAAAGGGCCAATAGACGGGTCTTAACACTCTCACTCGTGATAGAGTGCAGTGCAGCCAAGGCCAGAATGTCTTGGATGTGCTCGTATGTTGTTTTCCCAGAGCCATCGTAAGTAGGAATGGACTTCAAGGCAGCGGGGGGCACAGCCTCTTGTCCAACTAGAGCCAAGGGCCCTGTGGAGTCAACTGCTGGGAAGAGGTCGTCATCATTTTGTTGGGCAGCCATGTCTTCTTCCTCTCCGGTCGTATACTCGGTATCAGTGTTGTCCGAAGTTGTAGGTTGTTCTTCAATTTCGGCCTCTCCGACTTCAGCTTCTTCGATCTCGGCTTCTTCAATCTCAGCTTCGAGTTCGTTTAGGTGAGCTTGGTAGTCAGCCAGCCTTACGCGCTCTCCAGGAGCGTTGATGTCGATTTCGTAGAGATCAGGCTGGTTTCTCGGGTTCCTTGCTCTCCACCTTCTTGTATGCATGAAGGCGCTTGGACCGGTCTCACGGACTCAGAGAATATTCAGGTACTTGCAGAGTCGCCAGGTGTTCTGATTTGACAGCAATGAAGCGAACACCAATGCTTCGATTCTGTTTTGGGGTGGGAAACTCCCGTGTCCCACCGGGCGTGCCAAAGAAACTGTTGGTTACGAATCTGCCACTAGGATAGGATTTAGTGTAATGCGCCCTAGATTCGCCCAACAGATTGAAAGGCCGGAAGGAAGGAATGCCTTCCGTGCCAATCTCCGGAGGAGGCCGGCTTCCTATGTTTTCTCAATTGTTTATAAGCTTAGAGTGCAGGAAAGAAATTAGAAATGCAAAAAGAAATGTAAATGTGTTTGTTATGGGTGGGGAGGATAAGCAACACAACAACAACCAATCACCACTACTAACAACAATTAAACACAAAATACGTTGCAGAAACTATCAATGCCATTCATCCTATGTATCCTCTACCTTTGCATTCCAGGAATACTTAACTATTAAATACCGATATCCAAAAAGCAGAATAACAGTAAGCAATAACATAAGCAACATGAGGCAGAAATGCTAAGTAAAGGCAGCATACAAGATAAGGACAATCAATAGAGCCAAGTATATTTTGTATTTAGAAGCAAACGCACAGCTACAAGTGGTTCCCTAGCAATATATCCCCCTTCCACCCTTTTACAATGATATTGCCGAGCTATTTATAGCGTAAATTTCCCCCCATTACATCGTTGGGCATAGGATCCCAGACCTGACAATAACTGAAAAAGCTGACAAAAGCGGCAAAAAGCGGCTGATGTCGACCTCTGCCTACATGGAACGTGCTTGCGGCAAGGTCCACCTGAAATATTGGCAGCTACGTGGCGGTGTGGGGATGATGCTCCGAGTCGCCTTGACCGAGGGCAGCTTAAGTACAATAATTCAGTTCACGCTCGCACACCTCCCGTCACATCTCTGACTCGAATCCCGAGGCCGGACACCCGTCGGAATCTGATAAGGGGAAAAATCTGCCTTAGGAGCTCGTATTTCCTTTCTTGGCCGACTTCGCCTAGAATTGGAGCTCAACCAGGCGCGCGTAAGTGAGCGAACCCTGACTTTGCTGCGAAGTTGGGTTGTGCAACACTTAGCCGTTTCTGGAGGTACCATGATGGCTGCTCAACTGCGCTCTTCTTCCGAGGCGAAGAAGAGTCGCCCAACACTTAGCCGCTTCTTCAGATGAGTCGCCCAACTGCGCATGAACTTGAGGGCGCAGCCCGACTTCGCTGCGAAGTCGGGTTGCGCACCCAACACTTAGAATTTTTAGGGCTCCACTGATGCCCAGGTGCGCACAGAACTGAGAGCGCACCCCGACTTCGCTGCGAAGTCGGGGTTCGCTCTATACTTAGAAAAATTGGGTTCAGCTCTCCGCACGTTGGCTCCCCAAGTGCGCTCAAAATTAAGGGCGCAGCCCGACTTCGCTGCGAAGTCGGGTTGCGCAATACCAACACTTAGTCAAATTTAGGGCCTTTTGCCCTCTTGGAGAAACTGTTAGAAGAAGGAGAGGGGGGGAATGAAGAGAATGAAACTGATGGCAGGGAAGAAAGGGGATAGTGGAGAAAGGGAGAGAAGGAAGAGGGAAGGGAGAGCAATATCCTTACAAAAAAACTGAAGACATGGCACCCCGTGCAAAATGTGGCAACAGGAAGAACAAGAACTTTCAGCTGGGAACCCTGTCTGTGACAGGATTTGTAGCAACTGCATGAAAAAACACTCTGGAGGCCCTAAAAAATGCAAAATAAAATAATTTTTTTCAATTGGTTATATGGGATTGAAATGAGCCCCAATCGTATTACATCATCACCACATAATGGTATTACAACAACTTGGATATTATCCATGTATTGCCTGGCAATATTTGAACCTAGGTCTCCTTAGTGAATGTTGAGGAATCTAATTGGTTGGGCTAATGCCGTTTGATATTGTAAAATAAAATAATTGCTAAAAATATAAGTTTATATTTTTGGATATTTGCAGCCAAAATGCATCTCTAGCCATGTTGACATATCACTAGAGGACAAAACACAAAAGGACAAGTCTTATGTATGTAATTTTTGGTTAATATGCCCTTTGTAACTCATGGAAGGTAAAACACCACATTTCCACATAAGTGACCTTCCATATTCAACATGGTGCATTTCCGACCCACTAAATATTGTATAGAGAGAAATTTACCGTCAACTGTAAATATCATGAGTAACAGATGTCATGTTATAGCTTCACATCTCTTCTTAGAGATTGCTTGCATTGTGCTCTGTTTTCTTAGCAATAAAATCAGTCTGTTATCTTGCTGATGTATTTCTGTGTTCTGATTGGTTATACTTTGTTATTTTTGAATGTTTTTTTATTTTTATTTTTTCTTAACCTGAAACTCTAAGTTTTGGATCAACTGGATAAATACAAATCCATTGTATATTTGTTCAGCCCTTGTACGTTTGTATGGTTTGATGGGTGTATTCATGTTCTATTATGTTAATGTGGATCATCTGCTTGCTTGTATTGGTATAACTATCAGTTCTGAAGTTTTTCAGATTCAATGCAGGTTACATGCAAGGACTATCCAAGACCAGATCTTGAAAATACAGTCAATTTTTTGGAAGCTGCTGCATTATCTGCTTTTTTCAGGAGTGCGCCACGCCCCAGTAGACCTTTGGAGATTGTGATAGCAGGAGCAGGTATGCTTTTCAAATTTAAAAAAAAAGTACTTACACATGAAATAATGCATCTGAGATGTTCCCTTTTTTCTGCCACCTGAGTGATTGAATCAAGTCTTTAGCTTTGAATATTTTGTCATTAAGATACTCACTCTTATTTTATATCTTCTAATAAATCAACACTATTGCATATCTTGTGTTTTCATTTTCTCTTCACCTTGTGCTTACTTGCAGTGACTAATCTTTTGAATGGACATGAGAAGTGGTTTGCTAGCCAAGAATTTATTCATATCTATCTATCTATTTAATTATAGCTTTGGGACCATGGTATTTTTAGTACTTCTAATAGAAAACCTTGATTTTCTTGTTATGTTTAAAGTTTTGAATTCTAGGATGCCTTAGGAATCATACGGTGGCTGCATGGAATGGATGTGAAGTTATTAAAAATTGGAACAATTGCAGGAAATGGTGCAAAATCTTTGCATTTTTAGTTTGACAATAATATGGAAGTGTATTTCAATAATTGTTTCTCTCTCACATGTACCTGAAAATGATTTTTCTGGCTTGTCCATAGTTGACTACTCATAGATGGAGTGGAAAGCTTGACCATATTTCATTCAAATAAAGATGGCATGTAGAATATGACATTTTCATTAGTTGTGATTTTTGCTGTCGTTTTTGATAGGTTTGGCTGGCTTGTCAACTGCAAAATATCTAGCTGATTCTGGTCACAAACCTATACTATTGGAAGCAAGAGATGTTCTTGGTGGTAAGGTGAGCATGCTATGTGTGGTGGCTTGCTTATATTTTACTATTATGTCAGCTGTACTTGTTTTGCTTGTGTCATTAGATCTATATCTGTTTTCTTCGTCATGTCTGCTTCTGTCATCTTAGTTGCTGCCATGGATCCCCAAAATCCTTTTGTTCTTTCTTGCTGCTGAATTCCTGTGGTGAAGAGGGAGAAACCGAAATGTATGATATAAAAGAAGGTCGTATGCATTTAATGAGATTCTTTAATGCTGATGTCATCATCTCTTATTGTTGATGTTAAAATTTGCATTTCAGTGATTAAGGTACAAGTCCACAGAATTTGCTATTTTTTCATATGGAGATCAGAAGAGAGAGAAATCACACTTAGAACTTATTAAATGACTTAGATCAAGAAACATGTATGTCATAAACCAAAGTGTCCTGTTGTCACTATGATATTGACTGACATCAATATACTGAAAAGTGAAGAAAATCATCGCAAAATAGTTTTTTATTTTTTTTGCTTTTGATAGGCATGTTATATATTCTTGGAAATGACTTCACTGCCTAATTTTACATAGAATAGTGTTAATTCCCTAATGCTATCTTTGACTAATTAGTTTTACAAAGGTTTTCTTTTCAAGTTTGATGTTGATGTTGTGTTCTCTTGTTTAAAGGGTTAAATGCACATGACAATCTATGCTTCATTTATGATCATGGCAATTGACATAGGCATGACTTCATTAGGAATGCAAATGATATTTCTAAATGGTTTGGTGAGCATTTTGTTTTTCAAAGTTTTAATTTGAGATGCCACAGTTCCCTTTAGAAGAACACTGCATTATTGATGAAGCCACATATTGCTTGTCAAATGAAAGAAGACACATTTCAGATGCTGTCTTTTTAATAGGCATCTCCATACAGTCATGGACTATAGAGAAGAATTCAAACTCGAACTCATATGTATTGTCATTAAGTTAGTTGTAGTCCATATTTAAATATTGTGTTGTGGCCTACACTATTGATGCTATCTTCCTGGGTTTGAGTCCTAGTTATGATTTATTTTTATTAGTTACTATTGTATCAAACTGTTTTGAACATGTATATGTTTTGTAATTTCACAGGTAGCAGCATGGAAGGATGATGAAGGCGACTGGTATGAGACAGGCTTACATATTTTCTGTAAGACAATTTTTCATTTTTGGTATACATTTAAACATAAAGGCTTTCCCTTTTTGAAAGAAAATATGCATTTAATGTTCATATAAAAAACCCGTTCACCCTTCTTCTTCAAACAAGGCAGATTTGGAATTTATCTATTGGAATGCACTGACAGGGAGAAATTGAATTTATATATTTCCATTATAATATAATATTTTATGATTGCACTGTTAAATGGTATATATCTTATCTGTAGAGCATGTTGTGAAAATCATACATGCAAAAAATAATTGAACAAGACGATTATGTCAGTAGAACAATACGATTACATGGGAAATCTCCTTCTATAAGGAAAAACACAATAACGCAGGAAAAAACAGTAACACAGATTTTACGTGGAAAACCTGCAATGTGCAGGAAAAACCACGGGGCAATGGCAGCTTGATATTTTTATTGATTTCGGCAGAATTACATTCAATCAACATTTACATGCAAGGGGTCATTCCCTTTTATAGAAAAACAAAAGCTGTTCGTTTCCTTTCCGAAAAAGGAAAACTCCAAAAAACTGTTCGCTTCCTCTTCCAGAAAACTGTTCGCTGCCTCTCACAACATACGGACGCCAAAAAAATTCGGCTCGGGGGCTCCACCCCCAAACCCCTGGCCAGGGGGGAACCTAGCCTCTGGGCAGGGGGGAACCTAGCCCCTGCGCATGGGAATGAGACTGTAACTGCACTACCATACACCTTGCTGCTGAAGAACATTGGAGATCTGGATATTGACTTCACCTCCTAACAGAGTGCACTGACAGGGAGAAATTGATTTTATATATTTCCATTATAATATAATATTTTATGATTGCACTGTTAAATGGTATATATCTTATCTGCAGAGCATGTTGTGAAAATCATACATGCAAAAAATAATTGAACAAGATGATTATGTCAGTAGAACAATTCGATTACATGGGAAATCTCCTTCTATAAGGAAAGAAAGCGCCTAGGCCTTTGCCCCATTTGTCAAGGAATCAATGTCTTTATTTATTCAGTACTCCAAACGAATTGGGCTTTGCCAAATAGGGACAACTTCCTGCCTAAAAACCTTTAATATGCATATGCGTAGCAGGGATTTATCTTCCTGAAACACTTCCATACATCCCATCTTCCACAGAAAGCTCAAAGAAGCCAGCTAGGTAGTAAGCCATTAGTTTTTGTAGCCATCCATTAGCTCTCAACAGTCTCCAAGTAGAAAGCCTCACCGGGGGACACATGCAATAAAAAAAAATTATATTTTCTATGCAGCCATCACCAAAAAGTCCCATCAGCAACACATTTCCAAAATATATGTCCAATTATAGCCCTCTGCCACATAAAATCAACAAAGAATTGAAGGTTCCAATTTTGCAAAGACGTGCCTTGTCTTCCAATATATGGTGCAGAATTAATGAACACAATGCTTTGAGTCACACAAAATGCAGAAATAATTTGAGATTCCAATTTTGTGTCTTCGATTGCCAATCCATGGCGCAGCACTAAATACCCCAATACATTGATTTTTAAAGAGGAATTTGTCTTCCCTATGAATTGGCAGTGCCATTGCCAATTCCCTTCAAGATCATTAGCTCCATAGTTCTTATTCCAACCTGAGACATTTGGTGAAGTATGTCTCACTTGATCACACAAGTCTTTGGTCATATGTTTGTAGAAACTTTTTCTGTTATATCATTTCCAATCCTTACAGTATTTTGAAGTTACAATTTGAATAAAGAACTTTTAAGGATCATCTTCCAAAGATCTCAAAAGGCTGGTTTGTCTGCTATACTTATCCTTTGAACCTTGTATACATCATGCAAGTACGCCACTAACACAGGTCATTACTCTGAAGATGTCCCCATAGCACAGTTTATGTATTTTTTAAATTCTTATTTTTCCGGTGGGGGGGACCTGTTGTATGCAAAAGAGGGCAAGTGATCAATTTGCCCGTGGCTAGAATGGAATGTCTAAGTAGATTGTGCAACACGATCCCATGCATCAGTGGCCTTTCAAACTGCCAATGGAAGAAATCAGCAACTAGCTGCCAAGGACCGCAAGTTCACTTCAGAGGTGTTGATTCAAAAAGTACAAAGGCCTTGGCATTATTGATTCCTTGGATATGATGAGCTGGTAAAGACTAGTTCTAATGGATAAGAACTTACATACTGCTTTCTGTTGCACACAATCCTGTTGGAACTTATGCTATCTTGACAAGCTTTAGATTTATCCGGAGTCTAAAGGAGTACACATTTAGTCATGTGTTTGCTATAAATCCTATAATAGTAGTGGCTTTCTTGTACTCCTTTAGCTTCCATGTCGTGAAAGGAATGGGAAGAGCAACTGATTAATTCATATTGCGTGATATTCTAAAAGCTATTGCAAACCACAGAAAGGTGAATAGGCAATGAAATTGTGTTGGAGTGCATGGGGGTATTCATTCCACTACTTGCTATAGTAATCACATAGAGTAAGAACATCTCCTTTGATAATTTGGCTTATTATAATACAGTTTGTTGAAATGCCATGATATTGTGGTTCTTTGAAATACCAAAATAATGCAGTTATGATGTAACATGGGTGGGGCTTGTTTTAACCCTATATAACCAAATATTATTATTATTATGGAAGGGAGGGAGCTGTATAACGATCTTGTTAAAGCTTCAGTTTACCATTGATTTTTGGGCATAGAATGAAATGGGAAACTTCAATTGACAGCTAAATACTGTTCACAATCTGTGCTAGAAATGGCTAAGTTTACAGGAATGCTAGCAGCAACCCAAAATGCTTTTACATGTTAACAAATTGGGTGCATTAGTGGATTTATTATAAGGAATGAACATTTTCATCTTAGAAAATCTGTATAGAATCCCAAAAAATGGATCATTGTTATCATTGGGCCATTGGAAGACAGTTGAGGAAGCCCCTACAAATAGATTCCCATGATTGAAAGAGCAGTGGTAGAGGCTGACAAGTCCCAGATTTCCTATGGTATAGCTTGGATCGGCTGCAATGACCAGATCATGGGATGTTCTAGTCAACACTTATATTTATTTCTAGCAAATAAGAAAATCTTTGAAGATGTCAGATCATTTTGTGAACTGCAAAAAGTTCTACATAGGGGATGATGTGCCTCTCTGAGGCATTGTTCACAAGCAGTACTAACTGATACACGATTCAATGGATGCAAACGATCCACCCTTTAAATGATATCACACCTAAGGTAGTTTGCTATTTCTTAAATTAAATATCATTTATATGTTTTAATATCCTGGTTGCCCCATTTCTAAAATTCTGTGTTGTGGTTTTGACACTGCCCTCCTTTCCAATACGGTACCCGTTTCCCCATTTCAAGCTGTATTATAGTTCAATAGGACAGAAATGGTCCTAGTTTCCAAACAATAGAAACGACGTGTACAAGAGAACTAATCATAGATGTCTAGAAAAGCCTAAAAAATTAGGTTAGAATATGGTTAGAAACAATGGTAGAATTGCTCAAAGAAATATGGTTAAAATTTGGAAACATAGGATATGCGTGATTCAACAATATCCTAGACAACAGGACTTGGGGATACATGAATTCTTACTGTATGGATCTCAGGATAGAAGAGTATAGGCGAGGGATGTTGGTATGTCAGAGATCTTTCTGACTTGTATGTAAAAACCAATCGTACATGTAAAATAAAAAATCAATAGTAAATGAAAAATTAAAATTAGTCAGTTATACGTCACATATACACAATTATATAGGCTTTCTTCATAACATAGCATATCAAAGCCTTATTTTCAGCTGTTCGTATGCCTACATCTATCCCTCCTAAGATTGTTTGGCATCCCTCTTGTTGTTTCTAACTTGATGAGGTGAGCAGCATAATGCTTTGTAATGTCGTTGTTTTAGAATGTACTAAAAATCTGGTGCACATGGTAAATCCAAAATTAACTTTCTCTCGAGAATCTTGGGTACCTCTTTTTCTGGATGCTTCCTTTTCCTTGAAGTCACATTAAGATCACTTTAGCACTTGGGTCTCTTTTGCTGCTACTTCCCTCTAGCAGAACTAAACCTGGAACCTGGAACCTGGAATACAATGGGAACTTAAAACACCTACTAACATAGAATTTTGGAAACCCTTGCGAAGGAAGAAAAATTAATTGGTTCCCAACATGAGATGGCACTCCAAATGGCACATGACTCAGCTACTTTGGAACCCTCTTCAACTTGTATGACACCACTTTTTGGGGCTTCAGCAGACTGCTGAGATCACTTTGTCTCTTTGCCACCCAAATGCCACATATATGCTGAGCCCTGGATGTCACCTTGTCGATGGTAGCATCCCTTTTACTAGTAGATGTCACTTGCTAATGCCAACACCCTTTCTAAACATCGCCTTTCTTATAGTTCACCTTCTGTGCAGTTGGTGCCACCATATAAGCTGACTTCACACTCCAAACTTGTTGGACTCTTGTACAAGATGATTTTGGCCTTAGAATGGCTTGAAAAGCTATGCTATGATGTCATGGATGATTTCATCATTTGTGCTGTAGATGTCATATGTTACGTTACCTTCCCTTAAGAAATTTTGACTTTCATCTGTATCATCTAGACAACGAATGAACATTTATCCGAGAGCACACATAGGCAGAGGACGGTTACCTTCTCCACCATGTGCTGATTTCTATCCTCCTGGGCCAACGACGTTGTCCTTCTAGCCTCGAATCCTGAGGGGCTCCGACGTCATCTGGATACTTTAGTCGCTTTTTGTACCTTGAGACAGTTGACAGTGAACCTCTCCAAGACCAAGGTAATGGTGTTCAATACTACCAAAGAGGCTCTATCTCATCTCCACTTCTATCTTCAGAGGAGGGAGGTTGAGATCACCACCTCCTACGTGTACTTTGGGGTTCTCTTCATTGGACCCACCTTTGGGTTGAAACCCGTTGCCCAGGCCCGGGTTTGTAAGGGGTATGCAACTCTTTCTTTGCTCAAGAGGAGTTGTTTTAGAGCACATTTCTAGGATATTCCAGTAAATATGAGGATCTTTGATACCTTGGTCAAACCAACTGTAACCTATGGGTCAGTGATATGGGGTCCTAATCTTGGCCTGATTGAATGGTCTCGTGTTGAACGAGTGCAGGCACTTTTTCTTCGGAGATTCATTTGTTGCAAGGGCACGATCCGTCGTTCCACTATCCTCGCAGAGTTTGGAGCCTCTCCTCTTCAGTTCGAGATCATCTTCTCGATTATCACCTATCTACACAAGGTTTGTACTTTGGGAGATTCCTCCTCAGGATGTAGACGGTACCCTTACCTTGCCCTTTGCTCCTTGATGGACCACTCTTCGAACCCTCGGGGGGGTCAAAGGAGCTGGTTTTGCAGGTCTATAATTTTGGCCAACATTCAAATACAGATTGATAGACTTCCCCCTTATTCCCTAGGGGCCCTCCCCCCTTGTTGGAATAAAAAGGAGAAGGTACTCCACAAGATCCAGAAGGACATTAGCCTCTAGTATACCAGTTGCACATGGATCTCTCCTGCTACCTCTCTCTCCCCAAGTTGTCTTTCTACCACGAGCACTTCCTTCAGATACAGGATGGTTGGATAGTCCCCCCTCAATACCTCTAGTAGCATACAATGCATAACATACGGATTCCGATTGGACAGCTCAGAGTGTGCTCCCACCAACTTCGGGTTGAGTTAGATTGCCATTTTCCAAGGGAGAGCAGGTCTGCCTATTTTGCTCCTTGGGAGAAGTAGAAACCTTACATCACTTTATTTTTCGATGTCCCATCTACTATGAGATCCGAGGCAGATTTCATTGCCTTTTTAGGGATAACTCATGATCTCTATCCACCTTCTTTAGATACTTGGACCAGTGATGTCTCACATTCTACTTTAGGGAGGCAACCCGGTTTCATTGACAGAGGATCTCTCCTCTAGGCGGCTCTTGCCCCCCACACTCTCAACCCATCACAACCTACTTCACCAACTCAGATGGACCAAGGGAGGATATTGGACAGAAACGTCGCATATCAGACCGTTCAGATAGAGGCAGGGCCGCTAGACAACGCTCCCACGGTTTGTCGGGACTTTGGATTAGTGATGGGCAGAGATAGATCATCGATTTCTTCAACAGAGATTTTTTGGCCTCGATTGTTTGGAGAGACTAGTGCTGTAATGTCCCCCCTAATTTGGGACTTTTAAAATTTTTTGATTCGAATCTTATTGCTGAAATAAATTTTGCAAAAACAAGAACAACTCCAATTGCCATATAAAAAATTACCCAAATTGCAACAATATGCATCAATTTTCAGATTTCATAACTAGGGCACAAATTACAATATTTCCAAAAAGGTATTTCCAGACATCCAAAATATGCATACCAAAATCTGCAACCATTCGAGCACAAGCGTGAACCCTGAATGAATCCACCTGCACAGAACTGGGTTTTCGTCCAGCTCCAAACCCGAGGGTTTTCGTCCTCAGGAAGACCGTCGGGGTTTTCGTCCCTTCGGAGAAGAAATCTCAGCCACCGGCTTCAATCTCCAAGAGAAAATATCAAATATTCAGAATATCCAAAAATGAGAGCTGAGATGCCTTTTTAAAGACCCATTTAGGGTTACTTTTAGGGTTTTGCACTTTTTATAATGTCACTTTATTTTATTTTCTCTTTTCCCTAAGTGACTGGTCCCCTTTTTATAACATAAAGTTATAACTATACTAAATTATATATTTAATTTAATTTAATATAATTAAACCTTTGCTCATTAAAATCTCGGGCCTCTGATCATCCAATCCGCCAACTGAAGATAAATCTGGATACCCTTTTTGGCGAAGAATAACACTGTACTGCCCGTCTGACCAGAAACCCTAAAAACTGACTTACTAAAAATAGTAAGTCCAATGATCCATGCTCAGAATGACTCCTGAAAAGCAGGCACTGAAAGCATACTGCATTCTGATAAAGACTGAAACAACTTCCAATGAGCTCCCTCCCATCTGTTATAGCCTAAGGGAACCCTAAAGATTGACAAGCAAATTAGAAACGAGAAAGGGACATTACAAGTGCTTGGGGCCATGGGAGAGTGCCCTTTAAGGCAACCCCCCCCCATCTCTCTCTCTCTCTCCGTTCCTTTTGGAGAACACTCCTCACAATGTCCTATGTTATTTTAAAATAAATCAGATCTGAAATTAATTTATCTAAACATGCAACAGTCACACAGATGGCTGGAAAAATAAACAGCGTGAACAACGAAAGTTAAATATATTTCTGAACCTGAAATATTACAAATAAAGGAGGCTACAGCTACAACAAAACACCCTGCTCTCTTGCTGCCTTTTTTGGCCAGCAATTTCACTGTTCTTCTCCTCCTAAGCTTGTAGTTTTCCTTCAACAATCTATTCTCCTTCTCTTCTTTTTGTGTATAAAACACTCTTGACCTTCTCCTTTTATCCTTGAAAAAGGTAACCCTAATCTCTCTAACCCTAAGATTAGATCTCATCTCATCTTGAGATGTAAAGTTAAAAATAGAAAATCACTGAAGTGAATTTCAAAATAGAATCACTTGAGTGAATTACAAAATAGAATCACTTAAGTGAACTTAAAAATATAAAATCACTTACGTGAATTTCAAAATAGAATCACTTACGTGAATTACAAATTAGAATCACTTACGTAAACATAAAATCACTTAAGTGAATTTCAAAATAGAATCACTTAAAGTGAATTACAAAATAGAATAACTTAAGTGTAGACAGACATATTGAGATATCCTTAACTGCAGAACCAGTTTTGATATTATGTGTTTTATTGTAAATGCACGCAAAGTGTTTGACGAAACGCCCGTGCATATATTTTAATGTTGTAAGTGCAATTTAATATTGTACTTAAAGAATAAAGTCATGTAAAGTCATATTAAATCATGTAAGTCGGCTAAATAAGCTATTTTGTCCTGTAGTGCAAATGAAATGTAAATGCAAAGCAAATGCACATAAAATGTAATTTGAGGGTAGTTGCAAGGTAGTTGGAGAAAGTAACTACTTGGTGGGTGTATAAATAAACCCCCCCTCATTCATTAGAGTTGTTGAAGATTGGTACGTGTGAGGATTGAAGTCTATGGGCAGAATGCAGTCTAGCATGATATGCAGCCATGAAGGATGTTCAGCCTAGGGTTGAATGGTGGATACCTAGAGGAGATATTGCAGGGCATTCATGCAGATTGATGGAAAAGTGCAGTCCAGTCCTGTGTACAGCCATGGATATGATGGCTGTAGATTGTATTGATGAAACTGTAATGCTGTATCACACCTACCATTATTAATACAAACTGCTGTAATTACTGTTAACTGTTATTGCTGTATTTTCTGCCATTACTGCTGTTATTTAATGTTGAGGCAGAATTTCTGCGTATTATTATTGCTATACTACAATGCTTGCAGATCTGTAGATTACTTACGTGGAAAGGGAACTGTTGGGATATGTAAAAACCCTTTCTACATTCTGGCGCCGTTGCTATTACGAAATTGGGTCTAAACTGGTGACATAGGGTTTGAAGAAGTGAAACCCTTGGGACGACGTGCAAACGAAAACAACACAGTGCAAAAACGGAGGGGAAGACGTACCAGAATTTTTTTTGTGTTTGCAGATTAAAAGACGGGCACGCCAATCGAGGGAAAAATTTAAGTGAAATTTTGCAGGTGGGAAGTCGCAGAAGTCTGACGTCTTGAGACTTGACGTCTGCAAGCCTGACGTCTGCAGGCTTGACGTCTCAGGCCTGACGTCTGCAGGCCTGACGTCTGCAAACTTGACATCTGCAGGCCTGACGTCTGCCAGCTAAGAAGTTTGCAGTGGAACGACGCATTGCTGAGAGGAACGACAGAACAGGTACAATGACCACCAAAAGTCAAGGAAAATGTTGATTGATGCAGAGATAGGTTGAGTGGATGGTAACACCTGAACAAGCGGCAGGAAGGTTGCAGAGGAGTGCAGAGGACGGGAGTCAGGCACCAGAGCAACAACACGCGAGGGCTCAGGAAGGAAGACCAAGGCCACAATCGATATCCCTGCGAAGGAAGTCGCGAAGTAAGGAAGTTGAAAGATGACTGTTTGGTGAAAGTAAGATACCTAAGACTAAAAATACCCGACGAGGAGCAACATAGCAAAAACCCCACCAATGGATAACATAGACACCCAAGCATTGGAGAATTTGCCACTTTTCACAGGAGAAGGGAAGGAAGACCCGATTAGGCATTGGAGAATTTGCCGTATGGAGTGGAAAGCGATTGGGCGGAACAATGAAGAAGATTGGAGGAGGTGGTTTCCGCAACGTTTCGAGAATCTGCAATTGATTGGTACATGTACTTACCGCAAGTCAAGTTCCAGACATGGGGAGAGTTGCGTGATGCATTTGTGGAAGAATTCCGATCATACGATACCGACGAAAATTATAACATTCAAGGAGAGAAGGAGCCTATTCGTTCTTACAATCGAAGGTTGAGTAGGTTGTTTGACTATGTGGAGAAAGGCCACTTAGAGGAATCAAAGGTTACGTGGTTCATAGATGGACTTCTCCCCATGTATGAAAGGAAGATGAAGATATTTCCTCCAAGATCATACCAAGAGGCTTTGGATTATGCCTTGACTTGGGAAAGAGATGCAAAAACCTCACCGATGAAGGAGACTCGGACAACTAGAGAATGCAGTCAGATGGCGACGAAGGAGACGTCTGAGGTGCAGACGTCTGAGCAAGAGCCGTCTGATGTGGAGATGTCTAAGGTGCAGACATCTGAGCAAGAGCCGTCTGAGAAGAAGACATCTGAGGTACAGACGTCTGAACAGGATCCATCTGAGGTGGAGACGACCGAGGTGAAGTCTGAAGTGCATCTGTCGGAGGAGCCGTCTGAAGAGAACTCGTCTGGAGGCTACATGTCTGAAATCTACCCGTTTGAAGGAGTTAGACGTCTGGCAAACCACTCATATGGCAGTCAGTCAGTCCAGACGTCTGGTCATCCAGCCCAGACGTCTGGAAGCCAGTTAGCCCCAACCCAGACGTCTGGCCATCCAACCTAGACGTTTGGCAGCCAGTCAGCCCAGACGTCTGGCCATCCGGACCCGGACGTCCGGCGTCGATCGGCTCCGGACGTCTAGTCGTCTGGCCCAGACGTCTGGCAATCTCTCAGTCCAGACGTCTAGCCGTCGGACCTAGACGTCTGGCCGTCTGTTTGGTCGTCCGTTTGGCCACTCGTCCCAGACGTCTAGACATTTTAACCGTCAGACTTCTCAATCCGTCTGGTCTAATCCGTTAGAGACTAAGCTGTCAGGGATAGTCGTTAGAAATGTTGACGTCTGAGGTAGAGCGATCGAGGAGTTGCGCAAAAAACCGACAAGAAGGCAATCGAGAGGAGTTGTCGTCAAAAGCACAATTCGACAAGGGAGATGTCTGTCAGAGGATGATAAGCAGTCAGTTGGATCAAGAAAGCAGTGAAGTAGAGCTAAAAGAAAGCAGTTTGAATGAGTTGAAGGAAAGCTTCCAAATGGTTGATGAGAAGAAAAATTTAGTTTGGACATTGAGGCTTTCAATGGTTTTGCCGTTGAGGTTTCGGGGCTCCGCCCCTCGACCCCGTGCCGGAGCATGCGAGGGGCGCTGGCCCTCGACCCCGCAAGGGACGCTGTCCTTTGACCCTGCAAGGGGACTCTCACCCCCTTGACCCCAGACACAGATGGCGGAGGGCATTACCGATTATGTTCATGATGTTGATGGCATTGCTCATGCTGATGATATGGCTTTTTGCAAAAAGTGAAGTGCCTATTCAGAGAATGTTGATCATGCTGATGTTACAATTGCTTGTAGCAAAAGAAGTGCACAATCAGAGAATCAGATGTTGTGAGCAGTCTAAAGTAAAGTTTATTGCCAAAGATGTATGGAACAGGAACAAGAGGAAGGAGCGTGACAAGAGATCCTATTCCATTGCTCAGTACTTCTATTCCCAGTGTTTAGCTCGTGTCGTTGAGGACAACGACCAGTTTAGAGGAGGGGATAGATGTAGACAGGCATATTGAGATATCCTTAATTGCAGAACCAGTTTTGATATTATGTGTTTTATTGTAAATGCACGCAAAGTGTTTGACGAAACGCCCGTGCATATATTTTAATGTTGTAAGTGCAATTTAATATTGTACGTAAAGAATAAAGTCATGTAAAGTCATATTAAATCATGTAAGTCGGCTAAATAAGCTATTTCGTCCTGTAGTGCAAATGAAATGTAAATGCAAAGCAAATGCACATAAAATGTAATTTGAGGGTAGTTGCAAGGTAGTTGGAGAAAGTAACTACTTGGTGGGTGTATAAATAAACCCCCCCTCATTCATTAGAGTTGTTCCAGATTGGTACGTGTGAGGATTGAAGTCTATGGGCAGAATGCAGTCTAGCATGATATGCAGCCATGAAGGATGTTCAGCCTAGGGTTGAATGGTGGATACCTAGAGGAGATATTGCAGGGCATTCATGCAGATTGATGGAAAAGTGCAGTCCAGTCCTGTGTACAGCCATGGTTATGCTGGCTGTAGATTGTATTGATGAAACTGTAATGCTGTATCACACCTACCATTATTAATACAAACTGCTGTAATTACTGTTAACTGTTATTGCTGTATTTTCTGCCATTACTGCTGTTATTTAATGCTGTTGCAGAATTTCTGCGTATTATTATTGCTATACTACAATGCTTGCAGATCTGTAGATTACTTACGTGGAAAGGGAACTGTTGGGATATGTAAAAACCCTTTCTACATTAAGTGAATTTAAAAATAGAAAATCACTTAAGTGAATTCCAAAATAGAATTAGAAATGTCTCGAACCACTTCTAGCACGTTCATACTGAAGCCTGTGCAAGAAGTTCCTGTTCGAGCTACATTTCTTAACACTCTCTCTTAGCGAGGAAGGAATTCTGCACTAATCCAAGTTTGTCTCTGAATGCTTCAAACTTCCCTTTCACTAAGGGCTTCGTTAGAATATCAGCTACCTGCTGATTTGTGGGAATATACTGGAGCTTTACGGCTCCCTTTTGAATCCTGTCTCATATGAAGTGATATTTGATGTCTATGTGTTTGGACTTGTCTTGAAATACTGGAATCTTAGAGAGTTTGATACAACTCTGATTATCATAGTATATCACTGTGGGATCCAACTCCTGATCAATCAATACTGTAAGCAACTTGCGAAGCCAGATGGCCTCACAACTAGCAATACTGGCTGCCATGTATTCGGCCTCTGTTGAGCTAAGTGCCATAGAAGTCTGCTTCCTATTGAACCGGGATATCATGCCTGATCCCAAGCTAAAGTAACACCCTGAGGAGCTCTTCCTGTCTGCTACATTGCCTGCCCAATTTGAGTCTGTATACCCCTGCAACCTCACTTCACCATCTCCAAGATATCTTAGACCATACTCCACCGTGCCCCTCAAGTATCTGAGCACATGTTTTGCTGCTACCCAATGCTCCTGCCTTGGATCCACCATGAACTGACTCAAGGTGTTCTGCAAAACATATATCTGGTCGAGTGTTGACCAAATACATCAAGGATCCTATCAGTTGCTTCTACAACGTAGGGTCCACCAATTTTGAATCTGAAGCTGTCACCTTCAAATTAGTGATCATGGGTGTGGCCATAGGTTTGCAGTCCTCCATCCGAAACCTCTTCAGGATCTCAACTGTATACTTACCCTGCCCAAGGAATATCTCCCTTGGTCTCTGCCAAACCTCCAAACCCAAGAAGTAATGCATCATGCCAATGTATTTCATCTCAAACTCAGCTGCCATATCTGCTTTGCACCTTGCAATGAGCTTCTCTACACTTGTAAGAAACAAGTCATCTACATATAGCACCAAAATGAGTAGATCAGTCCCAACAAATATGTAATATAGATTAGGATCTGTATCACTTTTGGCAAAGCCCACACTCTGCAAGTATCCATCTGTCCTGGAATACCATGCTCTCGGTGCCTGTTTGAGTCCATATAAGGCTTTCTTCAGCCTACAAACATGGGACTCCTTCCCATTTACCTCAAAGCCTTGACGTTGGTCTATGTACACTTCTTCCTCAATGATCCCATTAAGGAAAGCTGTATTTACATCCATTTGATGAATTCGCCATCCCATAGATGAAGCTAAAGACATAATTGCTCTAATGGAAGTGTATTTGGCGACTGGAACAAAAGTCTCCTCATAGTCCACTCCCTCTTTCTGGGAGAACCCTCTCGCCACAATCCTAGCCTTGAACTTCTCGATGCTGCCATCTGCAGCATGCTTAATTTTGTAGAGCCACTTGGAACTCACAACTGACTTCCCCTCCGGTCTTGGCACTGTCCCAACCATCATTCTTCATGATGGAGGTGTACTCCACCATGGCATCCCGCCAAACCTGCTGGTCTGTTGCCTCCTGAAAACTGGAATGCTCTGGATTTATGATGTTACTCATCAATGCCATGTAGTTTGAAAACTTCCTTGGAGGTCTGCTCTCCCTAATCATGCTCCTAGGAGCCTCAACATACTCCTCGAGCATCCCTCAATGTCTCGTGTAAGCCATCGAGGTCTCCTGATAGAACTAGAAGGGGCTAATGTCTCCACCTCCTCACCTGAAGGTTGTTGTCCTGAATTGGAAACCAGTGGTGTCTTTGGTGACCCTGGCTCAACCTTCGGAGCTTCCTGCTCCCCATTATCTATCACTGGAATAGGCTCACGAGGCTTCCTAGATGCAACATCCTCAAAATTTACATCCCCGCTCACTATTGTCTTCCTCTTCTCTGGAATATAAACCCTATAAGCTTTTGAAGTCTCACTGTATCCTACAAATAAACCCTTACTACTGGAGGGCTCCAACTTGTTCCTCTTCTCTATCAGAACATGGATATAAACTGGACATCCAAAGATGCGGAAATGACTCTTCTCTGGTTTCTTGTCCTCCAAGATCCTCTGAGGACACCTGTTATGGATGTAGACTGCTATGTTGCATGCTTCTTCCCAAAGAAACATCGGCAAGCCCTGGTCATGAATCATGGCCCTAGCAGCCCCTATGATGGATCGATTCTTTCGCTCTGCAACCCCATTCTGCTGTGGGTTGTATGTAACAGTCAGCTCCCTCTTGATTCTTGCCTGCTTGCAGAAACCATTGAACTCCTTGGAGGTATATTCACCCCCATTGTCTGATCTCAAGACCTTGATCTTCTTCTCTATTTGGTTCTCAACTAGAACTTTGAACTCCTGAAATCTGCTAAAGACTTTATCCTTGGTCTTTAAGAAGTAGATCCATGTCTTGCGAGAGAAATCATCAACAAAGGAAACATAGTACATGCTACCTGAAATTGATGCTACTGACTTCGGTCCACAAACATTCGAATGTACTAGATCTAGTATCTCCTTAGACCTATGCTCGCTGTTTGGGAAAACAGCCTTGGCATGCTTGCCAAGTGTGCACCCTCTTCATACTCCATGTTGCCCAATGCTGAACTCTGGGAGACCTGTGACTATCTCCCTTAGAATAGGCAACACTTTATGATGCAGTTGCCCCATCCTCTTGTGCCACAACTCACACAAGTTGTTACTGCTATGAACTAGGGCTCAAACAGGTTCACCTTGCAACCTGTATAGACTACCTTCTCTAACCCCTATTACTTGTGTTGTTTGTGGGCTAGATTATTTTGGTCTAATAAGGACATGTTGGTTCTTGAACTCCATTGCATAACCCTTATCCTCCATAACCGAAACTGAAAGCAAGTTCTTCCTGAGACCTGGAACAAACAAAACATCATCAAAGTCTAAAGAGTTCCCCGATCGGAGTCGAAAAGGAATGGTACCAATTCTTGCAATTGGATATTTGGTATCATCACCAAGCTCAACCTGAACCCCTGAGTCCTGCTCTTGTAGACTGGTAAAACACTGTTGGGCTGATGTCATGTGCCGAGATGCCCCACTATCCACATACCAAGCATTTCTTGGAACCGTGCTGGTGGAAAGGCAATAGACTAATGAGAAATCCTTCTCGAATTTGGCAGCAAATTCGCTCATCTGAGTTTCTGCAGAGGCTGCTACCTGCGTCTGCTGCTGCTTCCCTTTGCCCTTCTTGTCTAGATACTGTGATGCATAATGGCCGTGCTTATGACAAATGAAGCACTTAATCTTGCTCAAGTCCTTCTTCCCTAACTGTGAGGTTGACTCCTCATTCTTTACCTTACCCTTGCTGGGTCCTTTACCTTTGCCCTTCTTGGTTTGCCCAAAGAGAGCTAGGTTATCGTCACCACCTTTCTTGCTGGCCTTTGACTCCATTCGAGTCTCCTGGATAAAATCATCCCATAGTTTCTCAAAGTTGGGAAGGTTCTCTCGCGCACAGATGCCTTTGACAAATGGTTCCCATGAAGCCGAGAAACCATTAAGTTCCACGTTCACCAACTCTGTGTCTTCAACCTTCTCCCCAACTGTTGCCAGTTGATCACGAATTTGCGTGATCTTCATTAGGTAACTGGTAACGGTGTCAGATTTGATCATCTCCATAGATCTAAGTTTGTTCCACAATATCATCTTCCTATTTATGTTCTCGCTCTGGTAGAGGCTAGCCAGGGCGTCGAACATCTCCTTTGCCTTAGTCTTCTCGGATATGTGAGGAATCAGGTGATCCTTCACTGCATCCAAGATCATTCGCTTGGCCTTCACTTCTTTCTTTTTGTGAGTTGCCAATTGCTGCGGATCTGTAGGCAGAGTCACATCATCCTTGACAATATCCCAAAGATCATTCTCTTACAACAAGAACGTTACCCTAACTTTCCAGGGCAAGAAATTGGAGGCACCTTCCAATCTATCCTCAAATATGAGGCTGTAGTGTCCACCCCGATCCGGAGGATGATATTTGCAATGTTTTTTGTGTTTATGGTATTTTCCGGAGTTATGAAGTGCTGGAAAATTTCTGGGATTGATCAACAACAATGCCAATGTTTGTTCTATTCATTCACAACAACTTATACATACATTTCTCCACCAAAATAATGTTTGGAACGTGCAATAAGACCCTAGGCGCCACCATCCATTACAACATGAACTCACAAAAAGGAGCGCTTGGATTAATACATGCCCATAAACCCATGAACTGGTACGGCCTAGCACAGGAAGGGTACGACCAACATTTAATGGCTTCCAACTTGTCTCAAGCTGCACAATAACAATGAAGATAGGGGCAGCTGGAACCTACAAGTGTTGAAAGTTCAATATATCCCACAAACCCTCGCTGAAAGTACTGGATACTACTGATTCAAACCATCAACTGTACGACCATGACTGGAGTCTACTGATAAAGGCATATATGTTTCAAATCTGCAAATGTACCTTCAAACCCTTGCTCAAAATTGCTAGAAGTTGTCCACAATGTAAGCACAATGGCATCTCCTGAAGTAGAAATGCTCAAATCATCCAGAGGATGTCTTTCAATCCCGTGGCTGATGTCCTTGCTGGAGGTTATCGTCTCCGAACAAGCCAAAAAACCCTTGCAAAGTCCAATCTGCAAGTGCTCTCTCCACTCATGAAAATACCAAAGCAAAGAAGATACAAATGAATTCCCAAACTCTCCTTTTATTTCCTCCTTCAAATGAGTCGGCCAAAATGGGAGGGAAACTTATAATTTAAATTATTCATTTTAATTAAATGGGACCCCTAGAGGGGCATAACATTTCTAGGCCTCCTTAATTTAATACTTTATGACATGACCTTTCTTTAAGTGGTTATATGACCCCCTTATAATATCTCATTAATAAAATATAATGCCCAACATTAGAAAATTACATTTTATTTAATATTTACTATATTAATATTCTTCGGGCATTAAAATAATCTGTCACCATATGCCGGACCCATGATATAAAAGTAGGAACGGATACCCATTTCGCCGAACTATCCATCCGTAACATCCGTTTCTCGAGATTCCAACCTCAACTGACTTACTAAAAATAGTAAGTCCTTGCAATTATGCTCAAAACGGACCGAGAAACTGGCAATTTGAAGCACTGTCCGCCTTGACATCAACTGAACTATCCCAATGGGCTCCCACACAACTGATCCTGCCTACGGGAACCCGTGATTAGGCAAGTCCCATTCTGCACTGGACATCTGACTAGGATGGGGACATTACAGAGGCTAGCTGCTGCCATCTCTGAGATCTACTGCACAAACTTTCATATCTGATATGAATGACTCAAAAAACTGTTCTGCAAATAAGCTTAGTCCTTCAAGCAAAAAATATGAAACCCTCTAACTACTGTTTTTTTTTTTTTTTAATATCCAACAATGATCTACTGCTGTAAACCCTTGAGGATCTCAATCACAGAACCTAGCTTTGATACCATGTAAATTTTCCAGCCCTAGATAACTGCTGTCCTATGTTATTTTAAAATTAATCAGATCTGAAATTAATTTATCTAAACATGCAATAGTCACACAGATGGCTGGAAAAATAAACAGCGTGAACAGCGGAAGTTAAATATATTTCTGAACCTGAAATATTACAAATAAAGGAGGCTACAGCTACAGCAGAACACCCTGCTCTCTTGCTGCCTTTTTTGGCCAGCAATTTCACTATTCTCCTCCTAAGCTTGTAGTTTTCCTTTAACAATCTATTCTCCTTTTCTTCTTTCTGTGTATAAAACACTATTGACCTTCTCCTTTTATCCTTGAAAAAGGTAACCCTAATCTCTCTAACCCTAAGATTAGATCTCATCTCATCTTGAGATGTAAGGTTAAAAATAGAAAATCACTTAAGTGAATTTCAAAATAGAGTCACTTAAGTGAATTACAAAATAGAATCACTTAAGTGAACTTAAAAATAGAAAATCACTTAATTGAATTTCAACATAGAATCACTTAAGTGAATTACAAAATAGAATCACTTAAGTGAACAAAAAAATAGAAAATCACTTAAGTGAATTTCAAAATAGAATCACTTAAGTGAATTACAAAGTAGAATCACTTAAGTGAACTTAAAAATAGAAAATCACTTAAAGTGAATTTCAAAATAGAATTAGAAATGTCGAACCACTTCTAGCACGTTCATACTAAAGCCTGTGCAAGAAGTTTCTATCCGAGCTACATTTCTCAACACACAACTTGTTTCTAATGGATTGCAGCCCACCTCTCTCCTCTCTTCTCTCTTCCCATTCCCTAATACATATTCCTTTTGTTGAGGAATATGTATTCATATCTGATTCTGAATATGACAGTGAAGACATTTTATATTCAGAAATTGAAAATCAAATTAATCAATTTGATGATATCACTGATGAAGAAGAAGCTTTTTCTAGCCGCTCTAGCAGTCAGGCAGAATCTGAAATAGATTTTCAGATTAACATGTTCTCTTTTCAGTCTAGAGACCATCATGTTGCAGAACTTGATAAAGTAGAAAAGACCTATCATTCTGAGACTTGGGACACCACCAAGATCATGTCTCTACAACAAAAGATTAAAAAACTTAAAGAGCAGATTGCCCAACTGGATTGGAATGAAAAAATACAGCCTAAAAGACAGAAACAATCATTCTCTTCTTCCAAAGGTCATCTTACACCTCCATCCTCATCAGCTACTCAACCAATACCTGCTACATCAAAGAAAGAATTGGGAAGCTCTTACCTCAAAGATCCTCCCAAAAAGGGTCCTGACCGCCACAAATGGCGTATGTAGAGATTAGAAGCTCTCAAAAAGAATTTTAAGAACTCTTCAGCAGTCAGAATATGAGGCAAACGACGCCTATGAGGAAGACATTTGAGATACAGTTAAGCAACACCAGAGAGAATTAGCATACCAGCAGTTTGATGAAACATATCCAGAAACAGAGGTCAATACAATTCATTATGCTGATTTGCCTGTTTGTGAGGTACAGATAAAATATAAGCATTTTTCACCTTATAAGGTAGATGCCATCATTGACTCTGGTGCAGCCACTAGCCTCTGTCACTATAAAACCCTCCCCCCTGATGTATGGCAGCATAATGAAAATATTCTCACATTTAATAAACAGAGATTGAGCTCAAAATTCTCTGCCACAGGTCCCCTGCTATTTGGCAATAAAATTTTGCATTGTGAATTCTTGCAGTTTGAAATGCCAAAATATGATATGCTCATCGGCATAAATAATTTAAGACAGCTAATGCCAGTTACATTTCATGCAGATAAAATTGAAGTTCTTAAAAATGTAACTTTGCCATTAAAGTCTTCTTATGAGGTACAAGTTCCTCTTTGGAAACCTCATAAAGAAATTAATCATGTTTGGATTCAGAACAGAAAGAACAAAATACAGGCTGATATTGATTTGATTATTTCAAAGATCAAAAAAGATCTCTGTTCTGATTGATATTACCCAAAGAAAAAGGAATTTAATCTGTCGAATTCCTCTAGAACTCATTGTTGACCCTCTCACAGGTAAACAAAAAGAGCCCAAATTCAAGGCTCATCACAGTGGCATGAATCCTTCTCTAACAAAGGAATGTAAAGCAGAAATTGATGATCTCCTCCAGATTGGACTCATTGAAAATCCCAGAGCCAATGGGGATGTTCAACATTTTATGTCAACAAAAGGTCCGAACAGGTTCGAGGAAAGAAAATATTGGTTATAAATTACAAGCCTCTAAACAAATTTGTAAAGTCCATCCAACATCCTATCCCTTCTAGGGATGAATTTCTGAGAAGAATTTCCGGCAGCCATGTTTATTCTAAGTTTGATTTGAAATCTGGTTTTTGGCAGATTCAGGTATATCCTGATGACAAATATAAAACTGCTTTTATTGTTCCTTTTGGTCAATACCAATGGAAGGTTCTACCCTTCGGCCTTAAAACTACCCCTACAATATTTTAGAAAACCATGAATGATTTGTTTGCAGATTATAGAGACTTCATATGTGTTTACATTGATGACATCTTCATCTTTTCCAAAACACCTGAAGATCATCTTCAGCATCTTCGACAGTTTTATGACATCTGCAAAAATAATGGTTTAGTTCTCTCTTTATCAAAATGTGACTTTTTTAAAGATTCCATAAAATTGCTTGGTATTACTATAGAAGATGGTCAAATCAAACTTCAGGAGCATGTCCTGAAAAAAATATTACAATTTCCGGATCATCTTTCTGATAAGAAACACATTCAACAGTTTTTGGGCTGTATCAACTATATTGCTAGTTTTTATCACCACATTGCTGAAGACAGACTGATTCTAAATCAGTTATTGAAAAAGGATGCACCTGCCTGGTCCCCACACCACACTGTAGCTATCCAGAGAATTAAACAAACAGTTGTCCAGTTACCACCCTTGCCTGGTGCAGGCAAAAAGATTTTATATACTGATGCTTCTGCAAACACTTGGGGTGTTGTCCTGTGTGAAGAAAATCAGGGTAAAGAAAAAATATGCCGTTATGGTTCGGGATCTTTCAAAGCAGCAGAACTTAGATATCCTAGTTGGCAGAAAGAAAATTTTGCCATTATCAAAGCCATTAAGATGTTTAAATTTTTTCTTGCCAGTGAAAAATTTCTAATCAGATCCGATCTCAAGCATTGGCGCAAACATCTTGACAATGCTGTCAATGATACGGCTGAAGGTAGTAGGTTGGTAAGATGGAATGTTTTTCTTGATAAGTTTGAATTTGATATTGAACATATTGCAGGAAAGAAAAATGTCCTTGCAGATCTCCTAAGCCCCCAACCCAAAGACATCAATACATTCCGATTTGAGGAAGAACATTGGGATCATTTCAAACCCTTTGTGTGGCGCCCTTGTGATCTCCTTAACGATGAAAGAAGAAACTGTTAGGTGTGAAGTCCGTATGGCCACTAGACGTCTGGACTAGCAGACGTCTAGGCTAAACGTATGGGCTGCCAGACGTCTGGACTGGCAGACATCTAGGCCAGACGTATGGGCTGCCAGACGTCTGGACTGGGTCAGATGTCTGGGTTGCCAGACGTCTGGACTGGCATACTTCTGGGCCAGACGTCTGGGCTGCCATATGTCTGGTCTGGAAGACGTCTAGGCCAGACGTCTGGGCTGCCATACGTCTGGTCTGGCAGACGTCTAGGCCAGACGTCTGGGTTGGCAGACGTCTAGGCCAGACGTCATGCCAAGAAGACGCCAAAGCAGTGGACGTCTAGGTAGACGTCAGTATGCGGAAGACGAACAGTCTTGGAATGCGGAAGACCAACAGTCTTGGGAGCGAAAACGAACAATATTTTGGAGGCTTGCGTTGGAAGATGAAACGAACAATTTTGGAGTCTTCCTTTGCTCTATAAAAGGGATGAGATCCCTTGCATTTAGGTTGAGTTGTTGAAAACATCCAAGGACGTGAATGTAATCTTTGCTGAAATTAATAAGAAGAGAAGTTGCCATTGCCCCGTGGTTTTTCCTGCACATTGCAGGTTTCCACGTAAAATCTCTGTGTCACTTGTGTTACTGTTTCCGTGTTCTATATTTTTGTTATTGTGCTTCCTCTTGCAGGTGTGGAATCTTGGGGTTTTTTCCTAACATCTGGTATCAGAGCTAAGTTTTTGTGCAAGTGGGAGCTGCAACAATGACAAAAGGTGTAACCAAGTTCGAGATTGAGAAATTTGATGGCAGGAACTTCGCTCTATGGAAGATGAAGGTGGAGGATTTGTTGGTTCAGAATGACCAAGCGCAAGCCTTGAAAGGGGTCGTGAGTAAACCGAGCAGCATGAAAGATGAGGAGTGGGTAACGCTTGACAGGAAGGCGGTTTCTACAATCCGTCTCTGCCTAGCGGACTCCGTCTTGTTCAATGTAGTTGAAGAAAAGACCGCGGAAGCCCTTTGGCAAAAGCTTGAAAAGTTGTATGAAACAAAATCAGCAACTAACAAGGTTTTTCTGAAAAAGCAACTTTATAGCTTGAGGATGAAGGAAAGTTCATCCGTGGTAGATCATTTGAATGAGTTTAATACTATGATCGATAAACTGGTTTCGATTAATGTGAAGATGGACGATGAAGATAGAGCTATCACCCTACTTTGTTCCCTCCCGGACACTTGGGATCATATGGTGATGACCATCAGTAATTCATCATCAGGAACTCTCAATTTTGATGATGTGGTAGCCGCTTTGTTGGCAGAAGAGTTGAGGCGAAAAACGTCTCTGGAACCCTCAACCAATGAAGCCCTATCTGTGAGAGGTCGATCGTTCGAGGGGAGTAAACAAGGTAGAAAGCAGTCCAGATCTAAGTCTAAAGGACATAAGCAAAAAGGGAAGTGCTGGCATTGTGGGAAGCTAGGACACTCCAAGAAGGACTGTTGGCAATTAAAGAATGGTGAAAAGCAAAATCAGCCATCAGCTGAAGCCAGTGCAGCAGATTCAGGAGAGACGACAACATGTGAAGCCTTATGTATCGATAGCAATGAGATCGGTTTTATATACTGGGTTTTGGACTCAGGTGCATCCTTCCACATGTCTCCCCACAGAGATTGGTTTGACAAATATCAGCCATACTGTGGTGGAAAGGTCTATTTGGGTGATGATCATCCTTTAGAAATTGTGGGAAGAGGGGATATAAGGATCAGGCTGGACGATGGTAGAGAAAGGATGCTATGTGATGTGCGACATGTGCCCGATTTGAGGAAGAATTTGCTATCAATCAAAATGATGGATAAGCTAGGGTATTCTGTCACTTTCAGCAACAACTACTGCAAGATTACCAGAGGAGCTCTTGTAGTAGCAAAGGGAGAATCTTACGGGACCTTATACCGTTTATGTGGTGATACGGTGACAAACCATGCAGCAGCAACAACTTATGTTCAGGATGCAGTAATGCTATGGCATCAACGCCTAGGCCATATGAGTGAAAAAGGCCTAAAAATTCTGCATGACAGAGGTATGCTTTCTGGGATTAAGTCTTGCAATTTAGACTTATGTGAGCACTATATTTTTGGTAAACGAGAAGAGGGTTCGGTTTCCTGCAAGTCCTGGTAAGAGTTATGATTTTCTGCAACTTATACATTCGGATATATTTGGACCTGTCCCCACTCAATCCTTGAATGGCGCCATCTATTTTCTGACTTTTATAGATGATTATTCTAGGAGAGTGTGGGTTTATTTTTTGAAGAAGTCGGAAGCTTTGCAGAAATTTAAGGAGTTCAAAGCACGGGTAGAAAAGAGTTTGGGCAAGTCAATTTTGTGTCTCAGGTCAGATAATGGGGGTGAATATTGCTCCAAGGAATTTGATAAATTTTGTATGCAGGAAGGTATTAAGCACCAGAAGACTGTACCATACACTCCACAGCAAAATGGTGTGGCTGAGCGGATGAATCGCACAATCATGGAACGTGCAAGAAGCATGCTTAGCGCAGCCATGTTGGAGAAAAAGTTATGGGCGGAGGCTGTTAATACAATTGTTTATCTTATTAACAGGTCACATGTAGCTGCATTGGATGGACAGATTCCGGAGGAGGTTTGGTGTTGTAAGCCGGTTGATTACTCTCATTTGCGCACTTTTTGGCTGTGACGCGTTTGCCCATGTACCCAAAGAAAAAAGGTCCAAGCTTGACCCGAAGTCAAGCAAATGTGTTTTTCTCGGCTATGGAGATATAGTGAAGGGGTATAGACTGTGGGATCCTACGGCCCACAAGGTAATTATTAGCCGGGATGTAATTGTTGATGAAAAATCCATGCAAAGGAAGGAGGTACAGCAAAATCCTAATGTTGTACCTGTTGAAGTAGAATTGAGTGAAGATGACTATGAAGATGAACATGCTGAAGGTTTTGATCAGCATGCAGAACAACAAGTAGAACAGGAAGTAGAGCAGCCACAACAGTCACAAGACCAAGAGCCAGAATCGACGAAATCATTGGGTTAGAAGATCTACACGTCCACAAAAGTGTCCGGAAAGGTATTCTCATGTGTATCGGTCCTCTTTTGCTTTGTTAAGTGATGATGGTGAACCTAGTTCATTTGAGGAAGCTAGAGAGTTTGAGAATGCAGCAAAGTGGAGGAAATCCATGGAGGAGGAAATCGAGGCACTTCGAAAGAATAAAACTTGGGAACTTGTGGATCTCCCACCTGGAAGAAAGATTGTTGGAAACAAGTGGGTGTACAAAGTGAAGAAGAACAACAACGGGCTGTTGGAACGCTATAAAGCTCGCTTGGTGGCAAAGGGCTATGTAAAGAAGTCAGGTGTTGACTTTAATGAATTTTTCTCTCCAGTTGTGAAGATGACTACTATAAGAGTTCTACTTGCACTTGTAGCTGCACAGGATTTGGAACTGGAGCAGCTTGATGTAAAGGCTGCTTTCTTGCATGGTGATCTTGAGGAAGAGATATATATGGATCAGCTTGAGGGCTATGAAGAAAGAGGCAAAGAGCATTTGGTTTGCAGACTGAAGAAATCACGTACGGGTTGAAACAGGCGCCAAGGATGTGGTACAGGAAATTTGACACCTTCATGAAGAGCCAAGGTTTCAGCAGGAGTGAAGCTGACCATTGTGCATACTACAAGAGGTTTGACGATGGCAGTTTTATTATTTTGCTGTTGTATGTTGATGATATGTTGGTTGCAGGCCCCAACATGAAGAAAATCATTGATCTTAAGGCTCAGTTGGCTAGGACATTTGAAATGAAGGATTTAGGAGCAACAAACCAAATTTTAGGGATGAAGATACACAAGGACAGAAAAGGAAGAAAGATCTGGTTAAGTCAAAAGTCATATGTGGAGAAGATTCTGCAGCGCTTCAATATGCAGAATGCTAAACCGGTTAGTACCCCACTTCTTCCACACTTAAAAGTTGTCTTCCAACCGAGTGTCCTAGAACGGAAGCGAGAGAAGACAAGCATGTCTCGTGTACCGTATTCATCGGCAGTAGGAAGCCTCATGTATGCCATGGTGAGCACCGGACCGGATATTGCCCAAGCAGTGGGAGTAGTCAGCCGGTACATGGCAAATCCTGGTAAAGAGCATTGGAATGCGGTGAAGTAGATATTGAGATATTTAAGAGCCACTTCAGATGTTGCCATTTACTTTGGATCGACAGATTTGCAAGTTACGGGTTTTGTGGATTCTGATTATGGTGGAGATAGAGATGGGAGAAAATCCACTACAGGATATACCTTCACCCTTGCTGGAGGAGCGGTGAGTTGGGATTCTAAGTTGCAGTCTGTTGTGGCTTTATCAACCACTGAAGCAGAATACATTGTAGCAACTCATGCCAGCAAAGAGGCAATTTGGCTAGAGCGATTGTTGGGTGACTTCAAGGTAATGCAGGAGAAAATTATGCTTGCATTGTGATAGCAGAGTGCTATTCAATTAGTGAAGAATCCAACATTCCATGATCGCACGAAACACATTGATGTCAAGTACCACTTTATCAGAAATGTGGTGGAAGAAGGTAGGATCCTGTTGCAGAAAATCGACACTGAAGTGAATCCTGCAGATATGCTTACAAAGCCGGTCAAGGTAGAGAAGTTTGAGTGGTGCAGAACTTCTCCGGGCTTGCTGAAAAAGTAACAAGGGCAGCATTGGGCAATTGGCACTGGATGAAAATATTTTGGTAGAAGAGTTCCTGAATACTGACTTCAAGTGGGAGAATGTTAGGTGTGAAGTCCGTATGGCCACTAGACGTCTGACCTGGCAGACGTCTAGGCCAGACGTTTGGGCTGCCAGACGTCTGGACTGGTAGATGTCTAGGCCAGACGTCTGGGCTGCCAGACGTTTGGACTGGCAGATGTCTAGGCCAGACGTCTGGGCTGCCAGACGTCTGATCTGGCAGACGTCTGGGCCAGACGTCTGGACTGCCAGACGTCTAGTCTGGCAGACGTCTAGGCCAGACGTCTGGGTTGGCAGACGTCTAGGCCAGACGTCATGCCAAGAAGACGCCAAAGCAGTGGACGTCTAGGTAGACGTCAGTACGCGGAAGACGAACAGTCTTGGAATGCGGAAGACCAATAGTCTTGGGAGCAGAAACGAATAGTCTTTTGGAGGCTTGCGTTGGAAGATGAAACGAACAGTTTTGGAGTCTTCCTCTGCTCTATAAAAGGGATGAGATCCCTTGCATTTAGGTTGAGTTGTTGAAAACGTCCAAGGACGTGAATGTAATCTTTGCTGAAATTAATAAGAAGAGAAGTTGCCATTGCCCCGTGGTTTTTCCTGCACATTGCAGGTTTCCACGTAAAATCTCTATGTCACTTGTGTTACTGTTTCCGTGTTCTATATTTTTGTTATTGTGCTTCCTCTTGCAGGTGTGGAATCTTGGAGTTTTTTCCTAACAGAAACAAGGAGAAATTTTGCTGAACAAGCAATTCAAGCCAGAGATGCTCTCACCATGGAGCAAATTTACTGTGAAAATATTCCTTGGGATTCATTTTCTGATATTTGGCTTCGTTGTCAATCTCACAATTTTCTTGCTCTTGAAAATCCAGTCAGTCGTCTTGAATGGTTTGATAAGTTGTTTAGTTGGCCAAATTGGACTTTTCACATCCGACTTGCAGAAAATTGGCTGTCACCTATAAGAGATCCATTGAACATTGAATTTGAATTTCTTCCTGAATGCTATCTTCCAATCATCAAGAAGTATGCTCCTTCTGTTTAAGCCGCCTTCAACAATAATCTCTATCAAAGTCTTCTTTACCAAAGATTTGTTCAAACTAAATTACCCCGGGAGATTCAAAACACATTTCATCATACCCAACTCCTAACCGAACTCAATGCACAAATTTATGCACCGCGAGGAGGTATTCCATGGCCATATTACTGTTTTTCCAGATGCTACAAAATTCGCTACAATGTCCCACCTACTAATTATTCAAAACGAGAATTTACTCCTGAAGACTCCTCTACAAATTTTGATTCTTCTTTTGATTCCCTTTCTGGTGGACCGTGATGCAGATTCATGGTGGGCCCATAACCCACAGGTTTTTCTTAAAACCTCTTTGTAATGGTTCATAAGTGGTTAACCATAAACCGCTTACGGTTTCTCCTTGGGTCTTGCCGACATAAGATTCTATTTTGTTTAGGTTTCACGTGGGCTGTACCACAACAATATCCACTTTGTATTAAGTTTGATGTGATATTTCACTGTGAAAACCTTACGCCTTTTTAACCATTAGATTGATAACATGTGTCTATCCTAGAAAATGGGTCTCAGAAGTCGCTTGGCTTGGAATATTGTATAAATAAGACCTTCAACCTCATATGAAGGCACCAAGTTTTAGGTTTGAGTCTTAGAAAGTCTTAGGAAAATATTCAGTGCGAGTTCATCTTGGCGGACACCCTGAATATTAGTATGTTAGATCCAAGAGCTTTGGTTGATCTTGTAGATCTGATACTCTCTGTAATAATCTTATTCATAATATATATCATTTTGCGCCTGTTATAATCTTTGCACCATAGTCTCTTATCTTTGTTTCTTTCCTTCTTTTGTTGGGCGCTTCGCTTGTCGTTTATAGTCCCTTGGGTCATCTTTAGCCCACCGTGGATATTAATAATATTTCATTTCTATGTTTGCGCTTGTATTGAAATATGACATTTGGATTGAGATCACTCTGCTCTGCACATTCTTCAAAACGATCTCATCCCAATATTCAAACAAAATGTAGGGTTAGAAGAAAAATTGGCATAAATGAAAACATAAAAAATTAATTTCACCTTTGTTATGACATTTTAGGAATTTGTTTTACATCCTGCAAATTTTACTTCGATCCTCAAAGAAACATTTACTCTAACCCTCGAAAAATTAACTTTGAGCCTTAGGAAATTTCTGCTGGTTAACCATACGTCCTTGGAAATTACCTTAGAGATACTCTTGGAAACAGCTTAGAAATACACCGAGACAAGCTTAGAAGCTTGATTAAAATGGTTCTGGCAGTTGCTATTTTAATGTCTTTCTGACCACAATTCCATTTGATTTTTCTCTTATTTCAACCACAATTCGAAGTGCATTTTTCCAATTTTCAACATCCAACACCATGTTTTTTGTACTGAATGGACTTCTTTTAGTTGCAAACTCAGTGCTTTTTTTCTCTGCAATATCTATGGTTGCCTATGGAATCTCTTATTATGTAAGTTCTCCACTTGAACTTTAACGGGGTGAAGGCCAATGAGCTTTACACACCTTCTATAAACCTTTGAAAATACTTAATTTTCTCTTGTACATGGCAGTGATATTTTATGTTTGTGTTACCCCTTTAGGTTACATGTGCAACAAGTGTCCAACATGCACTGCCCTCTATGCATATGTGAAAACTGTCAAAATTGTGGAGACTTGTGTATTCTATAGACCCATATAATGGCTTATTGTATAGGACAGAAAATTTGAGACAATTGGATGGAATGGTAGATTAATTCTATTAAATTTTCCGCTTGTCTTGTGTGATTGTTTTATGTATTCAATTCAAGCTGATCCAACTTTTCTTATCATAATGGGCAGTGATCCTAAGGGTAAATCTTTGCATAGTTTGCTGCAGTAGATACTATAATATTCTTTATTGGTCCTGTCCATGCAGTCTGTACTGCTGGTAGGAGAGATTACTGTTGAAGATTGTTACTGTCAGTGGATTTCTTTGCTGTTGTTTGATGTCTGACAATCTAGACCTGCTGCTCTTTGAGATCTGACAATCCAAACCTGCTGCTCTTTGAGATCTGACAGTCCAGATGTGTTGTTCTTAGAGTGTTGACAGTCACAGATTTGCTGCTGTTAGATTGTCAGTTCTCTTGTAAATCTTGCTTCTTCATCAGTCATGGTAGTATTAGGTAATGGTTTAAATATTTTATTTGAAAAATTAGTGGTTCCTGAAAATCATTGGATATGGAAACACCAAAGGAAATTTTTGTTAATGCTTAGTGATTTATTTAATTGTGTGACTGCTACTGCTATTTGTCCAGCTGATTTTAGATTGAGAAGCATGAATTGCCCTAGCATTCGTTAACTTATCAATTGGAGGAAGTGCGATTGAAAATGTGCAAGATTAAAAAAAAAATCTCCATCTACCATAAGTGATCTATAAAAGCAGAATAATGGTGCTCGAGTGTTAATGCTACACATTCAGCTCTATAGTGTAAAGCTGACAGGCAGTATGTCAAATCAGATGCAAAAATTTGAAGGACATCGAGAACCATCTAACAAATATGAGAGAGTGTGGAAGACAAAGAATTTGTTTCTGCAACACTGAGGACTCTTCCACCTCAATATGATATCTTGATTACTGGTCTTATGATTGTTGGTAAGATTAAAAGTCTTAAGTCCAATGAATTGAATATGGAATGCTTCTACAACAAGAGTCAAGAGTAGCATATCAATATTCATGATGAAGATAAATTATCCAGTGCTTATGCTGCCATAAACATAGGGAAAAATTCCATTTATTCAATGAACTGACAAGAAAAAGGGACATCTGATCCACAGAAGAATAACGAGGAGGAGGATCATAAAGGGAAGAAGAAGTTTACATGCTTCCACTGTGACAAGTCTAGCCACATGTCAGGTCACATTGCTAGGCAATCAGGTCACATTGCACGAAACAAGGAAGATCAACTATTTGTTACTGCTTTGCAGTCAGAACATGTGGAAGACAATAATTTAGGCTACATGTCACTTTTCACAACTGAGAGACAGGAGTGGCTGCAAAACATTATACCAAAGGAGAGTGGAATAGTGATCTTTGGAAATTATGATGTTTAAGATGTCAAGGGAGTTGGAGAGGCAACCATCCATATGCCTGATGGGAAAATTCGTATATAATCGATGCACTTTTTGTAGAAGGCTTGAAGAAGAACATGATCTTAGTCGGTCAAATAAAAAATAGTGACAAACATTCCTTTTAAAGTCTGTGATTAGAAGTAATAAAAATCAAGATGTAGCAGTTGGAAAGGAGAAACTGGTTTGCATAAGTTACTGGGAAAATTCAATAGACATAATGCCGTAGTGTTTGATGTGTTGACGAAGTATCAATTGCAACTCCAAAGCATGGGCCTGTTGGTATTCCTGCCACATTGTTCTCCCTTGTAAAATTTGGATACTCAGTAATCTCTTCTTCCTTGGAGCTCTTTTCTTTTTTCAGAATGTATTCCTTGTTTCTTGCGTTTTGCTGGCTGAAGCTTTTCTTCTATTCACTCATCAGATAAGGTCTTTGTCTTGACAAAGGCGAGGGTAGTTTCGCGCTAGGTCTCCAAGTATAGGTTAGTTTCAGAACAGAGGCAGAGCGCAAGCTCATTTCGGGCCAAAGAGCAACGCAACCCAGCCTTGGAAAAACAGACGCAAGTAGTGCCCAAGTTGTTTTGCCCCTGAATGAGAGCGCAATGCTCATTTTGGGCCTTGAATGGAAAATGCTAGGTGTGAGCACCCTGTCTTGAAAGCGCAAAATGTTTGCGCCCTGTCTTAAAAGCGCAAAGTGTTTGCGCCCTGTCTTGAAAGCGCAAGGCATTTTTGGGCCAAGTCACAGCACAAGCGCTTTTGACTTTTCAACTCTAGCGCTGCTCTCGAGGCCCCAAGGCGCTTCGCTCCAGTTTCCCAGCGCAATTCCTTTTCGGAGCTGAAAGGAGAGAAATGGACTTCGACTTTTCGAAGGCGCTACTCATCAAACGGAAAAAATGCTAAGTGTGGAGCAAGGCATTTCGCTCTGTTTTTTGAGCGCAAAGCAAATTCGGAGGAAGTGGGAGCGCTTAGACCTTTGATTTTTCCACTCTGGAACTGCTCCCAATGCAGCAAGGTGTTTCGCTCCGAATGCCCAGCGCAAGGCAGTTTCGAGCCAAGTGAGGGGGGCAACGACATTTGACTTTTCCATGCCAGCACACCTCCCGAGGCTCCAAGGCATTTTCGCTTCAGTTTCCTAGCGCAAGGCATTTTCGGGCCAAGTCACAGCACAAGCGCTTTTGAATTTTCAACTCTGGCGTCCCTTCCAATGCAGCAAGGCATTTCGTTCTGTTTTTTGAGCGTAAGGCAGTTTCGGGCCTAACTTAGGGCACAATGACCTTTGAATTTTCAACGCCAGCGCTGCTTCAAGGATAACTAAGTCGTTTCGCTGCAGTTTTTGAAGCGCAAGCCCATTTCGGACCAGGAAATAGCGAAACGTAGGTAAGGCTTGCATCTAGGGCGCCTGTTTCAATCTAGCTCTCCCTGCTTCAGCCGGAACTCCTCATAAATGCTTCTTATCAGCAAAGCAAGGCGCATCCTTATCCATTTAAACGTAGGTGGTCTGAGAAGCTTCCAGACTTGACGTTTTCGGATTTCAGAATCCTATCTTGCATTAAGGCGGTTCCAACAAGCGAGGAGATGGCACCACCAGCTAAACCTGTCAGTGCATTGAAGGGGTGCAACTGCATTTCGATGAGTCATCAGTTTCAGGCCATGCCTCGTTACTGTTTGATGAGTGCTTATTTTCCAAATCTTATCTTTCCTGCCATCGTGATGTTTTGTGGGTGTGCATTTATGTTTCAAGCGACATAATTCTCTATAAAAGCTAGCAATCCTAATGTAATATGATGGACGTTTTGCTAGAGGCTTGCTGTAACTTGAATTTTGCTATCAATACAGAGAACATTTGGCTCTAACTCTGGAATTCTCTTTGTGTATGTCTTTTATCTTATATTTCTATTAATTTCTCTGCTTTATCTGTGGGTTATGATTCTATGTCTGGATTTGACTCCCGATAGATGGTGAACGCTGGAATAATTCTGGAGATTGCACATGTTAGATGCCTGGTTTTAATTTCTGTTAGTTTTCTATGTTGAGTGCTATTTGATTCAACGCGCAATTAAGTTATTGTGTTGCTTGTCCATCACCCTTGTTCTACTTGGCCTGAGGCCATATTTCCCATCCCTTTCAGTTATTTATAATCTCTTTCCTGTTCCTTAATCTCAAACCCCAAGTTAGAATAGTAAGGGAACCAGCCCATCTCTGGAGATTGGCACAGGAGGCATTTCTTCCTCTCGGCCTTTCAATGTTGGCCGGGTCTAGGGCGCATGAATGAGACATTTCATACCTAAGGCGAATTCTTGAACAATAGGGCCATTTGAACTGCTACTTTTATCTGTTGATTGAAATATCTAATATGGTACATTGGCCTCCTAAAATTAAGAATTATAGATGGTTTTGTAAAGCATGTCTTATAGGAAAACAACAAGGGAGCAATTTGAGAAAAGGAAGGCTTGACTAGCTAGGAGTAACTTGGAGCTAGTAAACTCAAATATTTGTGGATCTATGAAGACACTCAAATGGAGCTGCATTCTTCATCTCTTCTGTTGATGCTTTTTAAAGAAAGATATGGAGTATTTTTTGAACAAGAACCAAGCATTCAATACCTTAAAAGAATCTGTGAGGTTGCTGTTGAGAATGAATTTGGAGAAAGAATTAAGATTCTTCAGACAGGTAATGAGGGAGAGTACATATTGGTGTTTTGAACTAGGTTTGCAAGTTGCATCACATAAAAAGACGATTCACAAATCCATACACTCCACAACAGGACGAAATAACTGAAAGAATGATTAGGGTGTTGATTGAAAGAGCTAAGTTGATGAAAACATTCGAACTCTTGTTCCATCACCTTGGCTAGAAATTGCGTAAACTAATGTGTACTTGAATAATAGATGTCCATAAAGGCTGTCTAAATTTTAATTCTTGATGAGGCTTGGTCAAGAATGAAGCCCACTATTAGCCACCTTCTCATTTTTGGGTGCACTGCCGACATGCATTTGCCAAAGGAAAATCAACATAAGATTGATGGAAAAGGCAAAAAATGGCATCTTCTTAGGCTACAGTGAAGCAACCAAAGCTTATCCAGTCTATGACAGTAGGCAAGAAAGGTGCGCATCACTTGAGATGTAATATTTGATGAAGGGACACAAGTGGACTTCATGTTATTTGAGCTGCCAAAATCTAATTCAACACAAAAGAGGAACAAAGTATTGAGGCTACAGCTAGCGGAGAAGCTTAAAAAGTAAACTAGAAAAATGAACTCCAATATATATATTATAGATGACTTGAACAATGATGAACTACAAAAGTGATTCCTTCAAAATTGAAGAATTTGCCCAAGTGGGAAATAAAGGTCATCCCTGGAGCAAAGTTGTCTAATCCACTAGGCAAGAGAAAATTCAAGATGAGAGCTCAATTAGTTGATCTTGCTTGTGCATTGATGGATCAATTTGTTGATGATTTGTACACTTTCAAAGAAGCCAACAAAGAATCCATGGGGGAAAAATTCATGGATGTAGAATTGGGAGCAATTGAGAGGAATCACACTTGGGAATTGGTTCTACTACCAGAGGGGAAGAAAACAATTGGATGTAGGTGGGTTAGTGGATTGATATGAAACAAGACTTGTGGCCAAGGGATGCCGCAAAAATAAGGCATTGATTATGAAGAGATCTTTGAACTCATGGCAAAGATGATATCCAGTAGTGATATGCTTGCATTGGTTGCCCAATTCAAGTGGAAAGATCCATCAAATTAGATGTGAACAATGCATTCTTGAACGATGAACAATGCATTCTTGAACGATGACCTGAGATGATTTAGGATAGAGTCTCATAAATAGCTGTTACACTGATGGATAGAAGAACTAGGTTGACCACTGAGGAAGTTGGTATTCTATGTAATGAAACTTTAAATGAACAATTGGGAGTTTGGTTTGGCTAACCAGTACTCGTCCAGAAATCCTATATGCAAGAGGGTTGCTTTCCATTTTTATGAATAATACAAATGAAAATTATTGTAAAACAAACAAAAGGGTACTAAGATAGTTGAAGGGCACTAAGATGTTTAGAGTATGTCTGTAACGAAAATTTTCAAACTTGAAGGATGTTCAGATTTAAAATGTGCTAGCTGTCAAGATTTACTGAAGATGTTGCTTCAATATAGGATCTGCAACAATCTCATGGAGTATCAAGAGGGAGTTAATGATTACATTATCATCCATAGAGGCCAAGTATAAGATTGTTGTGAGTACCACATGTGAAGCTATTTGGTTGAGATGACTACTACATGACATTGGTCTTTGATAAAATGGTCCAGTTACTATTTATTATGATAAGCAAAGGTTGATGAAGATTGTCAAAATTCACATGTTTCATGTACATGCCAAAAATATTAAGGTACATCGCCACTTCATACGGAGATAACTTCAACAGGAACAAGTGGAATTAGTTTACAATCCCACAAATGAGCAATTTATTGATATTTTACCAAGCCTGTTGGAAAACTTTAGAGAAAGTCTTGGAGTTAGGAATAATGAAGTAAATATTGAGGGTAAATGTTAGAGTTAGTGCCGACTTTGATGTTTTTGTTTAATATACCTAATTCACTTTATGTTATTATGTTATTAAGAGGGTCATCAGGGTAACAACTTAAGATCGCAGTGCTGTGATAATTTAAGTTAGTGTTTGTTATCCTTGTAGGTGCATGTCAGACTAGTGTCCATTATGCACTACCCTTGTATGCATATGTGGAAAGTGTCCAACATGTGGAGATGCAAATTATTTATAAATCCATGTAATAAATTATTGTACAAAACAGAAAAATTTAGGCAATTGAGTTGGATGGTAGACTAATTCTACCAAATTTCTTGTTGGTCTTGTGTGATTGTTTTGTGTATTCGGTTCAAGCTGTATTGCCATCCCAAAGCAATGTAATTACTGATTGTCTCTTTGAAATTAAAGTTAAAATTAATTGTCTCTTTGAAATTAAAGTTAAAATTAAAATTAATTTTAACTTTAATTTCAAAGAGACAATCAGTAAGGATAAGCATCCATCAAAGATTTTTGGCAGCTCCATTAGCAACAAAATATTCAGCCGCCATGGATGATTGAGATATGGTGAATTACCAACGACAACACCTGGAGATTGGTCTAGAGCCAAAATAAAACACAAATTCGGTAGTAGATCACCATTGATTGAGATCATCTGACCAATCTGCATTGGAGTAACTCTGTAAGATGGGAGGAACCTTGACAGAATAATGAGTGCCCATTTGGTAGGCACCTTTGATATATCACAAAATCTTCTTAGCAGTTGTCCAATGACTCTCATGAGTTGCCTACATTTACCTAGAATAATAGTTGACAACAAAAGGAATATCAGGCCTAGCATGTGAGGTAAAGATGACCCCCGATAGGAGATCGATTGAAAGTGGCATCAGCCAAAGGAGTGGAATAGTCAGCTCGAAGCTTCAACCCTAAAGCAAATGGAGTATGAGTGGGTTTACAATCCATCTTAAATTGTTGCAAAAGATACAAGGCATACTTAAGCTATGGGATAGTGATCTTGGAAGGCAACTAATCAATCTAAATCCACAAAAAACAGTGAAGACCCAAATTTGTCATTTCAAAGGTGTCTTGAAGTCTCCTAGATCAAGGATGTTGAGCTTCTTGTAATGAGGTCATCAACGTACAACACAATAACAAGAATTGTTGCATCATGATGCTTGATGTAAACATCATGCTCTGCCTCATACCAACGAAAGCCACAACGAAGAAACAAGGAATGGATCTTCTCATACCAAGCACGAGATGTCTGCTTAAGTCCATACAAGGACTTCTTGAGCGAACAAACCAAAGCAACAGGGCCATCTAGAACAAAACTAGGTAGCTATTGCATGTAGGTCTTGTCACTAAAGCTCCCCATGAAGAAAATCACTCTTCACATCCATCTAATGAAATTTCCGTCCGTAGAAAGCGACAGTGGAGAGAATCATCCACACAGAATCCATACAAGCCCTAGGGGCAAAGGTCTCTGAGTAATCGACTCCCTCTTTCTGAGAGAAACCCTTGGCAACAAGGTGTGCTTTATGCTTTTGAATCTCACCATCTGTGCAAAATTTGGTCTTGAGACCCTCTTACCAACCAATTTCTTGCCCTTAGGCATAGGAACCAACCCCCAATTCTCATTCTTCATGAGAGACTCATATTTCGCTAGCATAACATCTTCCCACTTAGGATGACCCTTGGCCTGAGAATAAGTGAGAGGATCTCCTAAGTCATCAACTTTTGAAAGAAAGCTTGAGAATGTGGGGGCTTCTAGTGACGTTCTTGCTTTAGAATGGGCTTCTTATTTTGAAGGATCCAAGCCCACTTGGGCACCTATCGATCTATAGAAGACTGATGCACATCATGGATAGGGGCATCGGTAGGAGTTTAAGGGCCTAACACATCCTCAAAATCTGTCACATTATCCAACACAATAGCATAATGCATAGGAGGATCAAGCTCATTTGAAAGAGGATCCAAAACTAGAGAAGCCTATACTGGTGGGGAACATGGAGAATTAAAAGCAACACCATCAATGTCCATGACCAAAGCAGGACGATTTTTTTGAAAATTTGAGATACTTGGAGTAGAATCACCTTAGAGGGGAGAAGAATTAGCAAGAGGGGAGGGAGAATCTGCTAAAAGAGATGAAAGTGGACCAAAAGAATTTGATGGAAGAACCTCATCAAATTCCATATCACACCAAATAAGAATCTCCCAAGTGGTAGGATCATAGAGGTGATAGGCCTTAGAGTTGACACTATGTCCTACATGATTAAATTGGTGACTCTTTTTCTGAAATTTGTTCCATTTCTCTTGGACAATGTGAGCCCATGCAACTAAACCAAAGATATCAAAGCGTAAAATTGAAGGCTTAACCCCTATCAATTTCTCAAGAGGTGTTGTATCCTTGACTGGTCAGGTTGTTGTCTTGTTGATGATATGTGTTGTAGAAGTCACTACTTCGTCCCAAATCAAGGTCTCCATCTGCTTGGCATGCAACATACATCAAGCCCTTATTCTTCTGCTCAACCACCCCATTTTGTTGAGGAGCATAATGAATGGTCTTCTGCAAAGTAATACCATGAGATGGCAAGAATCCTTAAAGGCATTATTGTTGAGCTATCGACCATCATCAGTTCAAAGGCACATCGATCATACTAATTCTCGACCAATGCCTTGAAAGTCTGAAATTTCTCAAAGGCTTTGTCCTTGGTCTTAGTAGTAAGATCCACAAAATCTAGAGAAGTCACCAATGAAAGTGAGAAAATACCTATTCCTAAAGAGAGAATGATCAACCATGGGACCACAAATGTCATTGTGAATGAGATCCAAAGGTTAGGAGGCACGACGAGGTATCCCTTTAAGGAAAGATTCCTTGTGGGGCTTCCCCAACATGCATCCCTCACAATCACCACTAGGTGGATCAATGGATGGAAGCCCATCCACCATATGAAGATGACTCATATGCGTCAAGAATCCATAATTGTTAAGTCCAAATTGGCAATGCCAATGTTTGTTGATATCATTTGCCTTAGTCACCATAGCAACAAAATCCTTTCGTTTGAAAGTGGAAGAGGAGGGGGGCACACCAAGCTTATACATCTGGTCAGATTCATCACAGTATCTTGAAGCCACTATCTTAAAGCCATCAACAAGATTGTTGATCACCTATCTATTAGGTCAAAATTCCACCTTTTTCTTAGTGTGAGTAATGCAATAAATGGACGGACGGTTAGGACCAACAACTCGAACGTGAAGTCTTCCCCGAAGGGTGAGGAACTAAGAGTGACATCACCAAGTCTAGAAACCCACAAAGAAGAATCATCACCAATTACCACTCGCTCACTATGATGCTATCTACTGTAGTCAGTCAAGAGATGGTAGTGCTTCGTGATATGCCATGTTGCTCCAGAATCAGTAGTCCACTTATCTAAAGATGTGGAGGTCCAATAAGTTGAACGAACCACCACATGTGCCTGCAAGGTCTCATCCTCATGCTCATCATCATCTTATACAAAGAAAAGAGAAGCATCATCTCCACCTTTCTTAACTGCCTCCTCAAGCTGCTTGATTTGAAGATGACAAAACTCAACCTTGTGATCTTTATTGCAAAAATCAAATGCAGGTTTCTGGGATGACTTCTTGAAGAATTTTTGACCCCTTTTTTTGGCTTCACTTTCTTCTCTATCTTCTCAGCTTCTAGCTTTGGAACTTCTTTTGGACAACCTGAATAGAGGAAGCACATCTCTTGTGACACCTCAACCATGCTTGGTGACGAATGAGATAAGTTAAAATAATGTCTAATAAAGGAACAATTTGCAAAGAAAAAAACATCTGAAGCATATCAAAGAATATGACTACCTGTTCATATTCTTCTAAAGCATCGTTTAGTACCATGTTGAAGTAATGGCATGAGATTTTTTGTAGTCCCCATAGTAGCATGCATATCCTCCTACAACTTCTAGAACCAATTACTGTACTCTTTAATAATGCCAAAATCAACCATCTTCAAGTTAGCAAGTTCAGCTTTTAGGCGATTGACTTATATGGCATTGACTTTGTCAAACAATTGCTTAAAAGCTTCCTAAAGTGATCAATGAGAGGTATTATTGGTGATTTGATTCTCCAAATCCATATCTACATACAAAGCAATCACCTTGTGCACTTCTTTCTTGGATTGGATAAGTCCCTTCTTTTCTTCTGGATCAAAATTTGCTGATGCTTTGCCATTCAACCCCCATAATCTCTTACTGTGCATAAGAGCTTCTATCTTGATCTTCCATGATTTGTTTTGCTCATTGAGCACGGGCACTTACAACATGTGGTCCATGAGGTTCCTACACAATTTCATTCACTTTTTGACACAATTGAACAAAAACACCAACACCATTGCGAAAAGCTCGAAAAATCATGCGATTGGAAAAAATGGCCTCCACGTGCTTATTAGTGAGTGAGTTATGACTTGATAGCCAAAAATGCTGCCAAAACCATCAAAATTAAAAAAATTGAGATTACCTCTATCTAGTGGTCCACTACCACGTGGCACTAGGAACAGTAATAGGAGTGTGAGTAAGAGGCTGCCACATACTCGCTGTTGTTTGGGTGATGAGCGAATTGTATGCTGCCAATTGTTGGATTTTGATTTGTTTGCACACCCTCATGTATAAGAAAGTTATTTGATATCGTCACATGGGCACCACGTCGACCATTATGGTCTATCCAAGGCTCATAAAAACAAAACAAAGGGGGAGGACCCACCCTTGAACCTGGGTATAGAAGCCTACACACCCTCAGCTAGCCACAAGGCCTATTGGTCCATTGAAACATGTAGCATCGACCCACAAAGAAGAGTGGGAAGAGACAATATAGTGAGTAGAAGGGCACCCAAGGGGAAACACATGCATCTCTACCTCGACACACCCTATTCCCTTGCCACTACATCAAAAGGATATTGATGATTCTCAAACCCACGTCCTCGAGGACATGAATACGCAACCAACAATACGTTGGTCATGCGGTCTACTAAGCTCATGACAATAGTCCACAACAATAGGATCACTATCAAGTGAATCAATGACATGGTAAGGGGAGGTTTGAGCTTGTGCCAACACTCTATTAAGCCTTACGTGTGTCTCGTCTACCTCTATGCCATGCAACCCAAATGTGCTTGGAACCCTCCATCGCCAAGGAATTATTTGTTTCATGTTGATTTCCCTCCTTAATAGGGAGTACATGCTAGTCCTTGGAATATCTAGAATTTGAAAATTTGAATTTCATAAAGGGAGGGAATATAGAACAAAACCATTTAACAACCCAAATGAACTCGTGGATGATGAAATATCACAAAGTGCTGAGTTGTGACCCCATGTAAAATTTTACAAAGAATCCAAAAATGTTGACAGTTTGTCTGTCTTTTATGGTTGGCCTTGTACAACCGTTTTTTAAAATGACAATTAGGTGATCCTCAGTCCAAACACCGTGAGAAACACCAGAGCCTAATGATGTCCTTCATTTGATCTTGAAATCCAGAGGTATTTGCCATGCATTGACTTTTTCAGCAATTGTAGATGGTCGCAAAATGTTCAACCTCTTCTTTGTCATTCACTACAACAAGTAGTTTGCCCTTTCATGTGTTATGCATTGGCACCAAAAAATCGGGAAGACAGAAGGAAATGGATTTTTTATAAATATCCTAAAAGACTAGTTAGGGTTTGTAAAAAAAACCCTTGAAAATTCAATCCATTATCTTGCATCATAGCTGCTCCTTCACCCAATAGGACTTTTAAGGAACAACCCTTCACAAGAGAAATAGATAAACCAGTGGATTGAATGTCAAAAGAGAGGGTTTTTGGTGAATATTTCTCCTGAGTTGCTAACAGTAGATGATTCATTGAGTTGGCATAGTGAGATCGTTGTGATCTAAGTTTTAGCTAGAGTTTTTAGAAAAGTCTAAAAAAGACAATGCTGGTCACACCAACTCTTTCACAACTTCTTCCAAAAAATTACACTTACTCTCAAATTACCATAGAAGAACAAAATGATTAAATTTCTAGATTGAGTAATGGAGATTCACACCCACTTTGATACCATGTTGGAATTTGCCATTTATTAAGGAATGAATGGAATCAACACATTACCTAGCAAAGCAAAAGTAAATCACATAAGAACAAAAATATGAAAGGTTCCCTTAGACACTAATAATCTCACTATCAAATAATGAATCATCTTCAACTGATGATTAAATGGTTGGGCAAGATGAGGTTTAAATACCACCATAATATAAGTTATCCAAGGTTAAGGTTAAAGAACCAACCAATAGAATAATAAAATAATACAATTAAGTCATCCAACAAGGTGCTCATTGGCCCATAACGCAATATACAAATGATTACAATACAAGGTCGGTTGTGGCCTAAAGTGGAGATTAACACTTATTTCAACAAGTTCAAGGGTTATTGATGATGAGTAGGAAGAAGTGGAGACCATAGAAGTGCTAGAATTCCAGGGAAATTCAATTAAAAATAAACACCACAAATACAAAAAATACCTAATCTTGATGATGATAGCTCAAACTAGAGTATCTATTGAGGAATAATGGATTTTGATTGGAATATATTAGGATTCCTAGTTTCACATGATGAGGGAGCTTGTGGAGCCAAAATAAAAGGTAGGGAAAGCTTACTAGTAAAAGAAATTGATGGCGATGACTATTTTGAATGAGGAGTTAGTATTGTGGATGTAGATGAGGATGGTGCCTGTGATGAGAAATACCCTTTGGAGTTTGCACGAATATGAAGTAATAATCTTGACAAGGACTGTTCTAGTCATGACAACATAGTGAACATAGCTGTTCAAATAGAGAGGATATTCTTGAGAACACTTTAAATTCAATGTAAAGGAGACGCATCTTCCTTGCATGTAATGTAGAAGAGTGATTGAGAATAGCCAAGATGGCATTGAGAGGAACAAAGTTCTAGGAAGACAAGACCATGGAAATCATCTAGAAGGTTGATAGAACCTAGTAGGAAGCATTGAAAATGGATCTACTTGTTAATGGTTTTCAATGAGCCTTGGGAGATCTTGAGGACAATATTGGGCTTAGTGAGTATGAGAAGTAACTAGTCCAAGTATCCATAATAGTCTCAAGCAATTGCAGCATGTGATGTTCAAGAATTGACACTCAAAAACTTTAAGAAATTGGATGTTTGAACTTTGTGTCATTCGTTTGGAACTAGAGATTATATTAGGAGCTGCAAAATTAAAATGAGGCACGGGAAACTTGCTTCTAGTATTAAATGCAATTTACCAAGAGTTGAAGAGGGAATTGGAGAGCATTAAGGAATACTTCAATGACAAAAGAGGAATACATAGCAATGAAGACAAAACAAAACCAATAGCAGCTTCCTAAGGCAAATGACCAACTGAAGAAGGTTAGTAAATCCTTGTATGGCGTAAATAAGGCCATGATGGAAAGGCTGCTGAAGGTGGTCATGAATAGGACCAATAACAGCTTTTGAGGAAAACAATGAACTGAAAAAGGTTAGTAAATCCTTATATGGCATAGATAAGACCATGATGGAAAGGCTGTTGTAGGTCGGTAGGAATGCATTTGGATCCAAAAATTGACATCAACAAAAATAACATCCACAATCACATGGTTGGTAACAATACTAGTGTAAACAAGCCTAAGGTCAACAAGAATGCATCTGGCTCTCAAAATTGACAACAATAACATTGATATCCACACTCATTATTGATCACAATACTAGTTGCTCAAGTTGCCCATAGAGTTTGGGGTATTTGGTTGGGGGTGAAGAATTTCACATCATAAACCAAGGTTCCAATCCTATGAGTGAACCTTAACATTTTAACCAGTTGGGTTTGAGGCAAGTGGTGGGGAGAGAGGAGTTTCATACCATAAGCCAAGGTTCCTCTCCCATAAGTGAACCTTAACATTTTAGCCCAAGAGGCTTGGGGTAAGCAGTGGGGGGTGAAGAGTTTCACATTGGAGACCAAGGTTCCAATCCTATGGGTGAATCGTAACAATTTAGTCCAATGGGTTTGAGACTAGCTGTGGAAGCAAGGAGTTCCACTTTGTGATCCTAGGTTTTGATCCCATGGGTGAACCTTAGCTCATGGGGTCTAGGTGAAGATGTGGGGAGTAAGGAGTTTCACACTATAGACCAACATTCCAATCCCATGCATGAACCTTAACAGTTTTCCTAAGGGGTTTGAGACAATTGGTGGCATTGATGAGTTTGACACCATAAACCAAGGTTCTAAGCCCATGGGTCAACCTTAAAATTTGCCCAAGGTGATTAGGGTGAGTGGTTGGAAGTGATGAGTTTCAGACAATAGACCAAGGTTCCAATACCTTAGGTGAACCTTGATATTTCATCAAATGGCACGAGTTCAATTGGTGGGGGGTGAAGAATTTCACATTGGAGACTAAGGTTCCAATCCTATGGGTGTATCCTAACATTTTAGTCCAATGGGTTTGGGACTAGCATTGGGAAGCAAGGAGTTCCACTTTGTGATCCTAGGTTTTGATCCCATGGGTGAACCTTATCTCATGGGGTCTAGGTGGAGTTGTGGGGGCAAAGAGTTTCACATTGTAGACCAACATTCCAATCCCATGCATGAACCTTAACATTTTTCCTAAGGGGTTTGACACAATTGGTGGGATTGATGAGTTTGACACCATAAACCAAGGTTCTAAGCCCATGGGTCAATCTTAAAATTTGCCCAAGGTGATTAGGGTGAGTGGTTGGAAGTGATGAGTTTCAGACAATAGACCGAGGTTCCAATACCTTGCATGAACCTTGATATTTCATCAAATGGCATGAATTCAACTGGTTAAAAATGTAGGTTTTCAAAGGGAAGACGCAAGTTGAAATATTGCTATGTGATATGTTATGATACCACTATGTGGTTGGTTGAAATGCTGTGGTGACATGGTGATGATGTAATATGGGTGTGGCCTATTTCGATCTCATTTAACCGTTAAAAAAATGGTTGCTCAAGTATTGAATCCATTGGTAACATTGGTTTCCAAAGTTTATGATCTGGCTTCTTAGTTTTGGCATCGACAATTTAGGGGTTTGATTACCAATGTTCCTAATATACATCTTAAAATCTTTTGAGCTGGACATTCCATAATTGTTAGAGTAGAGGTTGATTTCAACTTAGTTTCATTTTGTATGCATTGTACGTGGCGTGTTTTGGATGTTACAAATAAGAAAAACACATTCTAATATATTATGTACATTATTATCAAAAATTTAAGAACTCACCTTGATTAAGCACCCATAAGATGGTCAAGGGACCATATTAAGGCAATCACTAACGGCGTAATGATAAACATGTTAAGTGATAACTTAAGAGTGCAATTCTTGAATCATTAACAATGAATGATGCAATGAATCATTATGCTTATTAGTGACTTTAACTAGACTGGTGAGTTGTTGTCATTGATTTTCATGGGCCTTCATATATGAATGCTGTGTCTATATGCTTATTAGTGAATTTAACTAGGTTGGTGAGTTGTTGTCACTAATGTTCATGAACCTTCATATATGAATAGCTGTCTATATCATCTGGAGACTCACCTACATGGGCCATTGATCGTACGTAGTGATAACCTGTCAACATGTGTATTCAAAACTGATGAATTTGATTGTAATAAGGGCTGTTAATTCAGACCTGTCATTTTAGATCCATTATGCAATGAAATGTATCTTTGGGAGGAGGAATCTATGTTTTCTATCCTTGTTGGGAGAGGGAGGCAGAGGCGTGCTGGGGGTAGGGGCATGGGGAGAGGAAAGGAATCTATGTCTTCTCTCTTTGTTGGCTCAGGTGTAGGGCAAGAGCCCCCAAGAGAGAAGGATTTTGTGGTAAGCAAAGAAATCATATCCCTTGCTTTGGGCTGGGAGTAGAGAGGGGGATTTTAAAAGTTGATTGTAAATCTCCAAGAGAGAGACCTTTTTTTTTTTAAAGCGCCCTCTCCATTAGAGAAGGGTAAATATAAGCTGCTTTTTGTGAAATCCTAACAAAGACCTTGTTGGCAATTGAATTAAGCATGCTTATGGTAGTGATAGAAGAATTTATTGGTTAAAATAACTTCCTAAACTTTGCTAGAAATAGGATTTGCTCTATAATTGGTGCATTTAAAGAGCAATTTAGATAGATAGTCTGATAGATGGAAATTACAATCAAGTGATTATGATGTTTGTGAGATATATGAAATGATGCGTAAATGCTTAGAATGAAGAATATTTGGAAAAAATGATGCCAAAATGTTAAAATTGATAACTTTATATTGATAACTTAGGGACTGTAATGTTAATTAAGTGGTAGATAAGGCAAAAGGACTATGACTACTAGCTGGATTACAAGCAACTCTAAAATGTGGACAATATTACGTAGTTTAGAGTTTGCCTTAACAATTGGCAAGAGAAAGATGATGCAATGGAGCATTCTTTTGTTGCTCCATGTAAACATGCAATGCACAACTTTTGAAATAATTTGTGTCGCATGAAGTGATGACGAGGTAATGATAATTGTAACCTAGTATGAAATGAAGGCCAATATCAATGGAAAGTACATTGATAGAATGCAAACTAGTTTGAACTCTGAAGTGGAATAATGTGCTCAAAGGTGAGGATCGGTGAGTGAAATAACATGCTTTGAGGGCATAGAAAAGAATGATAGATAAGATAAGATAATTCTATTAATGTCCATAGATGGCCAAACAAGGCCAATGGGACTCATTTAAAAGAGCTGTTACGAATTACAATGCATTGTAGTAGCCACAAAGTACTCCGAAAATAAGCTAAACTAGAGTAAAGAATCTAGTGTAAACTACTCTAAAGTGGAACAACTGTATAGCATAAAAATACGGCCTCAAAGGTTACCCAAAATAGATAAACCACAACATGATAAGAGAAATAATTAAGGGAGATCTAGAAGTTGAGGTACAACAAAGATAGAAAGGATCTCCATTGGATCCAAGCGCCAATATAAATCTTTAGTATGATGTAAAGTAGAAGCACAGTCGTTGTCATAACCAACTATCCCAGGAAGGCCAACATGGGATCTAATGATGCTCCCAGAAGAATGGCCAGGACTAAGAGGGCCTTGTTGGATAATCCTAGGAGGAGAAGGAGTTTGATTCTCCAAGACTCTAGCATCCATAGCTATGGAACCAATAGAAGAGGACAAGAATCCAGTAAGTTGTGCTTGTCTACAACTCCTTGGTATGTGAGAAGTGGCTGATATCCGACTCCAAAGAACTGCAGTCTTATCCTGTCGCAAGCAAGAAGAAAGAACTGAAGCCCTAGTAGCCACTTGTATGCATACAAGGGCACATATATCTGTCATTAATATTTTGGATAGTTGTAGCTTGCAATGAGTGCTTATTACTCTCAACTGCAGAGACAGGGTGACAAAATGAGGTGATTAGTCAAGTAGTAGTCTCCCTTGTAATAACTTACATCAAATACTCATAGCTTCAATGAGGTAAAGAGCCAAGCATCTTTGGTCAGGATAGCTCAAAAAGTGGCAAGTGATCCACCTAAGTCTCTATACAGGCAATAGTACCTCCAAATATAATAATAAACAAGACACCTGAAGATGAAATGTACTTCAATCTCCACCTCCCGAATAGAGCAAAGACGCCATACCATATCCTCTCGAGAAATATGGTGGTTTGTCTCCACCTACAAATCAACTGAGCATACTCTAAGTTGACGAAGAGTAATATTAAGGCTGTGTTCAATGTTGCTAGACATAATTAGGATGAGTAATAATGCCATTCTTAATCCTTATGAAATGCTTAGTGTAGAAGGGGCCTACTTAGGATTAAGAGGTTGAGATGGAGCGATCCAAGTGATCTGAATATATTGTCGTTGAACATCATCTTTGATTGCTTGATTAATTACCCTCTCGTTAGGAAGAAGGCATGGAGGAGCATTTAAGGAGTATTTGAAAGGAGGTAATTGATCTATGGAGATGCCAATTGACTGAAGAAGAGAAATAACTTCTGAGTACCATCCATGATAAGAACCAAAAGAGCCCCTAGAGGTAATGCATTATGAGGAGCAAAATGCCAAATATGGGTATATCTCTTGGCCTGAGGTGCAATCACCCTTGGATCTAAGGTGATGAATCTGAAAATAATTATGAAGGTGCTCTCAAGATGAAGAGGATGAACGCCAAACTCAGCCTGAACAATACATTGGGGAATTGTTCTTTTACATCGAATAAATAGCTGAAGCAAAATAGTCTGGACCCTTTCAATGCGAGCCCAATCAATGCACCCTAGACTTGATACCCGAATCTCATATTCATAAAATATTGTGGGTTTGATGATGCAATCAAAGAGGTGCATCTTTGTAGGTATTTCTTGAAAGTGTTGTTGGAAGCATTGGCATTCCAAGACAAAGAGAGTTTCATATCCCTTGCAAAGATGTGACTGTGAAGCTGGACAAAGATTAAGGGAAGGGCCTGTTAACTGAACCCCCAAGTAGGTGTAAGTAGTGGTGATCTCAATGGACTCACCTTTATAGAAGAACTGAAACTTAGACAGGGTACTCTTTGATGCGTTAAAGATCATCACCTTAGTCTTGCTAAGACCGACTCCCTAGCCGTTTTAAGTCACAAAAGCGAGCAAGAGCATCCAACTGTGAATCTGAAACTCATAATTTCAACTGATTCAAAACTCAGAATTTCAAGTTAAGGAACCATGAAAGAGTGCAGTAAAAAAATAACAGAGTATAACAAATTAGAACATAGATATATAAGCAAAATAATAGAACGATTTTGTTGCTCAGAAAATGAAGTACAATGCAAACAATCTCTGAGAAGAAATTTGAGGCTATAACATTGCATCCATTACTCATACTTTTTACAGTTAGGGGTGCATCTCTCTTCATACAAGAATTGGTGTGTTGGAAATCCACCGTATTGAATATGGAAGGTCACCCATATGGAAATGTGGTGGTTTGCCTTTTGTGAGTTGGAATATCACCCATATGAAAATGTGGTGACTGACCTTCCATGAGTTACAAAGTGCATATTACGTGAAAATTACAAAAATATGATGTCCTTTTGTGTTTTGCCTTCTATTGATGTGTCAACATAGTTAGAGATGCATTTTGGTTACGAAAATCTAAAAAAATAAAATTACTACTTTAAGTAAGTATTTTGTTTTGCATTTTTGAGGGCCTCAAGAGCATTTTTCCACAAATGGGTTGGCAAGTTTGCGGATATTGTTGTTCTCTCTCTAATGTTTCCAACGCTTCTTGAATGGAGCAAAACGGAGTCCTGAGCACAAAGTTATGCCCCTAATAGTGCAGCTAGGATAAAAAACATAGATGTTCGAGCATTTTCAAGCATGAAGTCATGCTATAAAAAGGTTAGATGCCTGGATCATTCGTTCCCCCTTGAAAAGCAATGGTCCTAATTGCATCAACTTATAACATCAAGTGTGGAGATTGTTTCTTTATCTGATTTTTTGTGAGCCATTCCCCTTGGTGACCAAGTTGTCCTGCCTTGACCACTTTGTACATCTGAGTGGACTGCCTTCTAGTGGTCCTGGTCCATGTGTCAACAATCTGATCCTCCTCCACTGGTGCTAAGCTGTCTGGATTGAGTTTTCTATGTCCAACTATTCTGCTACTACGGAAGTGTCCAACAGAGGTGGATGATAGGGCCTAAGAAATTCAACATTGAAGAATGGTTGAAACCCAATATAAGATGGAAGATTGAATTTAAAGACATTCTTGGTGATGGTGTATGGTCCATAGTGAAGAGGTCTGATCTTCCTATGGGGTCCTGCAAGTCTCTCTTTCTGAAGACATAACCATGCCTTATCTCCAACCTTGAATAGATGTGGGACCTGATGCTGGTCATGGTGTTGCTTGTATTTGTGATTTGTCTTTTCCAAGAGGTCATGGCCCTGTTGCTAGGTGTGCTGAATCTGTAGAAATGAAATTTAACATGCACACAATTTCACTTCTACTTAAATAAATCTACAGATTTGCAGCCATTTAGCAATAATAATACACAGAAAACAACAATAACAGGTGATAAATAAACATGAGCAGATTTGTATTAACAGTGACATATACGGTTACAACATTTCATAGACAGTCTTCAAACCCTATGTAGAATGCTCTTCATGATTGCATGCAAGATCCGACTGCATCATACCATACACATATATGCACCAATCTTCTCTTTGACATACCTATGCTCCTCCTTGAATGAATGAGGGGAGGGACTTATTTATACAACTAGAAATTAGTTGCACCCTCCAACTACCATTTAACTTGCATTTACATGACATTTCCCACTACAGGACAAACTAACTTATGACTTTACCGACATACATGACTTAACATTACATTATCATGTACAATATTACATTGCCACTTTATAACATTATTAAATATATGTGCACACATTTTGTCAAATACTTTGCGCACAACCATAAAATAACACAAACTGTTAATACTTATTGACTAAATGCAAACATATCAAGTTGCCTGCCTACAGAATCTATTCCACAAATTGTGCTACCTTTATTGCTTCTTTTTGTCCATGAGGTGAGAACTCCATGGGTTGCACAGGGAGAACTACATCAATGGGTGCTAAGGGTTGGAACCCGAAACACACATGATATGGGATGTGTTTGGTAGAGCTATGCAAAGCTCAATTATACCCATGCTGAATGTAGGGGAGGCTCTCATCCCATGTGCGTGGATGCTTGGAATTGTACATTCAAAGAAGATGTACAATCAATCGATTCACAACTTCTGTTTGGCCATTAGTTTGAGGATGGAAGGTTGTGGACATGGTCAACTTGGTGTCCATCATGCTCCATAGGGTGGACCAAAAAATGCTTAGAAATCTGCTATTCCTGTTAGATACAATGGAATTTGGTAAGCCAAAGTTGAGCCACACATGACTAAAATAAAGCTTAGCAATATCCTCAGCTGAAATGGATTTCTTACAAGGAATCATGATAGCCATTTTTGAAAAATGATCAACTACTACAAAAACACAATCATTACCATGCTTAGATGTGGGCAAACTTGAGAGGAAATCCATGGAGACAAATTCCCAAGGCTTGGATGGCACTGACAATGGTGTATATAGTCTCTGCTTCTTGTTGGTTGGTTTGGCAACAATGCAGGGGGTACATGACTTGATGTACCTCTCGACATCGTTCCTCATCTTGGGCCAATAGAAGTACTGCCAATGTTTTTTCCACCCCAAAGTGACCTGCTACTTTGCTTAAGTGTGCTTCCCAAATCATCTTTGAGCGCTCACTAGCTGGTACACAAATATGTTCTATGTGGCAAAGGAGGTTATCTTGCAAATAAAAATAAAAAATATGCTTACCCACACGAAGAGCTCAATATGTATTTGCAAAATCAGAATCTACTTCATACAAGGTGGACCAATTGGAAGTATCATGCCCACAGGAATCAAGAATGGTGGTGAGTTCTATGATTGGAGGTCGGCTCAAACAATTTGCTGCTAAATTGGCACTCCCTTTCTTATGCTTGATGATCAAATGAAATTGTTGTAGATATGTGGCCCACTTTTGATGTCTTTCATTCCTTAGCTTACTCTGTGTCTGAATGAACTCTAGAGGTTTGTGATCTATGTGGATGATGGTTTCCTTGCCCAAGATGTAGTGCTTCCATTGTTTATATGCTTGGACAATGGCATAGAGCTCTTTGTCATATGTGGGGTATTTGCGAACTACTTCATTGAATGTTTCACTGTGATAGGCAATTGGATGCCCATGTTGTGTGAGAACTGCTCCCAATGCGTACTTTGATGCATCAGTCACTATCTCAAAAGGTTGATGTAGATTATAGGGAGAGTGTAGGAGCTGAACATAGTTGGTCCTTCAACCTCTCAAATGCCTTTTGTTGTGTATCTCCCCAATGGAACTTGGATTTGGCACCTCCTTTGGCCAGTCAGTGTAGTGGCCAAGCAATGTGTGAGAACCCCAATATAAATCTTTGATAGATATTGGCAATACCCAAAAAGCTGCAAAGCTCTGTTAGAGTCTTTGGGGTAGGCCAATCTCTAATTACTTGAATCTTCTCAGGATCAACATGGACTCCCTCTTTGTCAACAATATACCCAAGGTACTGAATCTTTGTCATGCCAAATGAGCACTTCTCCAAATTAGCATATAGCTTGTGTCTTCAAAGAATCTGAAGCATCTGTTGAACATGTTGTAGATGTTCCTCCTATGTCTTACTATAGATGAGAATGTCATCTAAGTAGACTACCACAAATGAGATAGTAGGATGCCATCCATCATCCTCATGAATGTGGCAAGTGCATTGGTCAAGCCAAAAGGCATAACCAATCACTCAAATAAACCCTTCTTGGATTTGAATGCAGTCTTCCATACGTCAGTGGGCTCTATGGGTATTTGATGATAGCCGTATTTGAGATCAATTTTAGTGAAAAACTTTGCACCCCAGAGCTGGTTTAGCAAGTCATCTATCCGAGTGGATAACGATTCTTCATAGTGATTTTATTCAAAGCTCTGTAGTTAATATAGAGTCTCCATGTTCCATCTTTCTTTGGAACCAAGACAATTGGACTGCCACATGGTGAAGCACTTGGTTTGATGTGCTCCTTTTGAATCAATTCTTGGATCTGCCTCTTGATTTCATCATTTTCAAGGACTGATCTGCGATAAATAGGTGCGTTAGGCAAAGGAGAACAAGGAACTAAATCAATGGAATGCTTTACCTCACAATGAAGTGGAACCCTAGTTGGTGACTTGAACAAGTCATCATATTCCGCTACAATCTGGTCCATCTGCTTCTGTTGTGCAAGGCTTGCAATTGATGTAGCAATGGTCCTACTTTGTGGCTTGATCATCAACATAATGAATTTTCTTGTTTTGGCTATCATCTTTGTGCATTGTTTAGCACTAATTAAGGAAACAGAGGTAACAGGAGATACCTTTGGGATCCTATAACACTGACCTCTGATAGTGATGATGACACTTCGGGGCCTAGACTCATATACACCATGCCTCTTCCACATAAATGGTTGGCCCAAAATCACATCACAAACATCCAAGGGCACAACATTGCACAATTTTTTTATCTTTGAAGGGCTTGATGGCATAAGAGAGGAGACATTGTTGAGTGACATGAATGTCTCTCCCTTGTTGTAACCATCCAACATTATATGGTTGTGGGTGTGGTGTAATAGGAAGATTCAAATCCTTAAAGATCTGAGAAGAAATCATATTCTTTTGATTCCCACTATCAACAATGAAATATAATGACTTACCCTTGATCCACAGTTGTGAGTGAAACAAGTGTTCCTCCTCTTGTGACTCCTCTGGTGCAGCATGTGTAGTGGCAATGGTCACATTTGGTTCGACTTCCATGATTTGCTTCTCTCTATCCTCAGCCTGTGGATGTGGAGGTGGTGGTGCAGTGGATGTAGAGGGTTGCGACTCGGCAAACAAGGATTGAATTGTTTGACACTCCTCCCTCTAATGTCAATTGCTCGTGATAGTCACACCATTTGCAACTCTTGGTCTTCAAGGGATTCTTTGTAGAAATGGAATACAACATACTATAATACAATTCCATTATCAATTACATGAACAAAATATATAATGTGAATAACATACAATTACAATGCATACACTATGCACAACATATATCAGACTGCCTGGCACAACAGTTCAGATTGCTTGGAATATCACCTAGACTGCTTGGAACAACACTCAAACTGGATGGAACGACACTCAGGCTGTCTGCAGTAGCACTCAGACAGACTACAACAACACTCAGACAGATTGCACAACTATCTCGTGCATACATGTCTGATACAACCAGCTTTTACTGCCACATGCAATGCCAATGTACAACACCTATCTTCGATACAAATCCTCAATACCATGCTAATAACACAAATGAATGAGGGAGGAGTCTTATTTATACAACTAAGAGGTAGTTGCATCCTCCAAGTACCCAACACCTCATCATTTTCTTAAATTACGTTTGACAGGCATTTGACTTCGATTTATATTTCATTTCATAATTTATCTGTAAATAAGTAATATTTCACTTTAACATTACACATTATCGCATGAGATATTACATTGCCACTTTATAACTTTATTAAATATACGTACGCACAACACTTTGCGTACAAACTACAAAATTATATAAAATGAAAAAACTTATGCACTGATTACGCTGATATGTCAATTTGCCTGCCTACATTCTTTTCTTGGAAGCCTTTTTTCTGCTTCCAATTATGATATTGGGGCTGACCCCCTTTATCCTGATTCTTTAGAGAGTCACTCTTGCCTTTGGCTGATACTTAGTGTTCTGTTTTTTGTTATTTGCTCCTCCTTTTCTATTTCCTTTTTGTGCTTATGCTCCAATTTGACAACAAAGCCTCTCCCAATGTCTTGAATTCATAGAGGACCATGTCCTCTCGAATATACCATTGTGGCCCACTGTGGTACTTATGGATTCGATGCCTTGCGGTATCTTGAATATGTAGCTTTGCTGCCATAGAGTGGAAAGCATTAGTATAATCTTGAACAGATTGGTCTTTACCTTGATGCAATTGTTGCCATTGCATGTGTTGGTCTTCATAGGCTCCCACAGGATAATATTTTTCCTTGACGACCTCCATGAAATTATCCTATGTGAACACTACTTCATCTTCATTCTCTTCTGTAACCCTGTTACAATATGCTTCCCACCAATTTTGAACAAGTAGTGAAGCTTTCAAAAGTGCAAAAATGATTTTCTCACTGTTGGTGAACTTATTTACAAAGAAGTATGAAGATAATTGATCCAAGCAATTTTCTGGGGGATCAACATTAATTTTTCCTTCAAAAGCAGGAATATCAAAATTCACCTGCATCTTAACAGGTGTGGGAGCATTGAATGGTGCTAGGATAGTGAGAGGTTGTGTGGATGAGGTTGTAGAATTTGTAGTGGGGAGTTGTTGAAGAATTTGAGCAAATTGATCCATCATCTCATTCCTTTGTTTCACAAGGGCTTCATTCAACATCTCCTTGAAAAGATCGACTGTCTCGATTTGTCCATTCTGGTTCTCGCCTGAGGTCATTTGGAATGACAAGGGAGGTAATCAGAGGGATCTCACATTTGATACCCAAACTTTTGATATCCTGACCTCGTGTTTATGGATATACACTGAAAAGACAGACCGCTATGATACCATTGATTCGAAACTTAGAGTTTCGATTGATTCAAAACTGAGAGTTTTAAGGTAAGGAAGATCATGAATGAGTGCAATTAAAAAATAATAAAGTATAACAAATTAGAGTACAGATATATAAACAAAATAACAGAATGATTTTACTGCTTTAAAAACAGAGTACAATGCAAGCAATCTCTGATACTTTTTACAGTTAGACCATATTGAATATGGAAAGTCACCCAAATGGAAATGTTGTGGTTCACCTTCCGTGAGTTGGAAGGTCACCCATATGAAAATGTGGTGCTTCACCTTCCATGAGTTACAAAATGCATATTAAATGAAAATTACATACATGACCTATCCTTTTGTGTTTTGTCTTCTACTAATGTGTCAACCTCGCTAGAGATGCATTTTGGCTATGAAAATCTAACATATCAAATTACTATTTTTAGTAGGTATTTTGTTTTGCATTTTTGAGGGCATTCGGAGCGTTTTTTCTACAAATGTGTTAGCAAACGGAAATTGTTGTTCTCTCTCTGATCTTTCCAATGCTTCTTGAATGGATCAAAATGGAGTCACGAGCACAAAGTTATGCCCCTAATAGTACAGTTAGGATTAAAAAAATAGATTTTCGGGCTTTTTTGAGCATCAAGCCATGCTGTAAAAAGGTCACATGCCTGGATCACATTGTCTTCGTAGGCCCTTAGGAGTATGAGGAAGAAGAATAACATCTGCAAAAAGCAATATAGCTATCAAGAAATGATGTGGAAGGCAACCGTCGTTGACATTGTGTATTGACAAATAAATTCTTCAATCTCATCAATGTAGATCCCAAAGAGTGAAGGAGAAAGAGGACAACCTTGTTGATGCCAATGATGCTCTGGACATCCTCTGAGAAACCAAAAGTTGTTCGAAATGACCAACAACCACCTCATATAGTCTCTTGATGGCAGTGATTAAGAGCTCCAAGATGCCAATGTCATGTAGTCTTTGAAATAAAAGATGCTTGGGAACGGTGTCAAAGGCCTTTCTGAAGTCCACAAAATAACAAAACACCTTAGAGGACCGTTGGTGAGCCTCCTCAATAATAGCTTTGAGAGTGAAAACATGATCAATAGTCTGATGATCCCTTCTAAAACCAGCCTGCCCTCTCGCTCTAAGCTTGCCTTGATCCAACAATTCTGAGAGTTTCATATTCAAAATTGTTTCATAAAGCTTAGTAAATGTGTGCCCAATCATGATAGTTCTGTAGTTATTTGGATCTAAATAGTCCCCATATTTGTGGATGGGGTGGATAATATGTTGTGACCAGGAGGCAGGGAACCCAAAACAAACAACCTTATTGAATAATTTGTAGGTGTGATTTTTTCTCATAACCACTTTTATCTTTGAGCATTTATGAAAGTTCTTTACCTATACATAAAGAAGCCTTCTTGGTATTGCAATTTGTCTATTCTCTTCAAAGATCACAAAGTATATGTTGGAAAGAGGAAAAGTAAATTGAGAATCTCCAGGTTCTGAATAGCTGGAACTTCCCATATGCTGGGTTCCAGCTCTGTTTGTTTGTCTCTTGTTTTGTTGCCCTAATACATCATAATATTTTAGTTTGGTTGTCTTTAAGCCCCATCTCGTTCTGTTGCCGAGAAGGTATTGCATTGATCTTCTCTTCTACTGATTGCTCGTTGGTGCACCAAATGTTGTACCTAAAAATTGGTTGTGATGATGACTGCAGATAAGCTCTATGCCACCTGCCTCCTATGCACAAGATACTGATTTAGGGGATGCCTCCCATTAATATCTTTTTTCAGAGGTTGGTATCTTAGAGGTTCTGAGATCACTACCAAAATTGCATAAGTAACTGCTTTGTACAAAATTAAATAAAAACATCTATCTAGTCCTGTTGGGCACATGAAATTCGTATGAAGTTATTTATAAACTAATTAATATGCATTATTTTCAACTCAAGTACAATAATGGCAGTCAATGATTTTTCATTAAATTGGTTATATGAGAAATCAACCCCACCCATACTACATTGTGACTGTGCTACTGCAGTATTTCAATGAACCACATAGTGGTACTACAACAAACCACATTATCATGGCACCCATGGGAATTGAACACTAGTGGGATCTTTGTAAGCCAAACATTCTCACCAGTTGGACTTCAACCCCTTGGGATTTTGTTTCTTCTTTTAGCTTTTTTAAATTGGTTATGTGGGATTGAAATGGCTCCCAATCATATTACATCATATGACCATATCACAATGATAATAAACAAGCCACCTTGTTGAATTACAACAAACTATGTTATCATGGTACAAATGGGAATTGAACTGTTGCCACATTTTGCACGGGGTGCAATGTTTTCAATTTTGTAGCAGTGCTGCTCTTCCTTTTCCCTCTTCCTCTATTTTCCTTTCTTCTTCTCTCCCTTTCTCTCTCTTTCCTACATTCTCTTTTTCCCCCTTTCTTGGAGCCCCTCAGTTGGATCTCAAATTTGACAACAGTTGCCCTGGAAAATGGCTAAGTGTTGGTGCGAAGTTCGCACTTCGCCCAGTTTTGGTGCGAAGTCCGACTTCGCCCCTCTTTTTGGGCGCACCTTGTAGCAGGCTGGCAGGCTAGCAGAAAAATGACTAAGTGCTGGAGCGAAGTCCGTACGGCGGCAGAAATCAGCTTTCACCTGTGCGCAGTCCGACTTCGCAGCGAAGTCGGAGTGCGCCCTTGACAGGTGCGCAGTAGGGAAACAAACTCGGAAATGCACCCAAGGCATGAAGGCCTTCCCGACTGCGCTGTTTTCTGCCTGCGCAACCCGATGGCGCTCTGATCCCGTGCGAAGTTGGATAAACTGCCTTTCAAGGCAGACACGTGTCAAACAGCATCATCCATCATCTGACAAGTGTCCAGCCTCGGGATTTGAGCCAAGACGTGCCGAGCAAAAGGACGAGCATGGGCTGCACTACCTATGCCGGTGGCCTCATTTAAAGCTGATTGGAGGTTCTACCCGCTCCAGCCTACCCGCATTCCCGCCGAGAAGAAGTTCTCGCCCAACACACCGCCACGTAGCCGTCCAGCTTCCAGGAAGACCATGCTCGCGGGTACAGTCCGGTCCGACAAAGGTCAGCATTTGCAGCTCCTTCGCCGCTTTTGTCAGCTAGTGTTTGACTGGGACTTTGTGCCCATTAATGTAACGGGAGGGACTCGGGCTATAAAAACCCACCATGTTTTCATTGTAAAGGGTGGAAGGGGAATGTCTGTTAGGGAACCATTGTAACCGTGCTTCTGCTTATAAATATAAATTGTATGCCTGGTTCTGGTTCTGCTCGCTTTTATTCTTTATGCTTTACGTTTCCCTGTGTCACTGCTCGTTGATTCGTTTCAGCATTTGGTGGTCAGATATACCTAAAGCATTGCTTGTGTCATGGCTTGTTGATTCATTTCAGCATTTGGTGGCCAAGCACTTTTGAACTTCATTAATAGATGTGGTAGCAGTTCCATCAGTTGTGTGTTACGTTGTCGTCCGTAGTGGTGATTGATGCGTTGTCGTGTTGTTAGTTCTCCTTGTAGGGAGAATGTTTGCTAGGGGACCATTGTAGCCGTGCGTATAAATTCTCTCGCATAACACATATACCCGGCTCGACATCTCTTGGTTGCTTTCTCGTTTATGTTGTTGTCCGTAGTGGTGATTGATGCATTGCCGTGTCGTTAGTTCTCCTTGTAGGGAGAATGTTTGCTAGGGGACCATTGTAGCCGTGCGTACACCGCTTAATACGTAAAGTATACTTAGGTTTTGCGCTTCCCGGTCATGCTTTGTATTTATGATGCAAGTAAGTAATGGTGATTGATGTGTTGCCGCACCGTTAGTTCCCCCCACCAAACTCCAATCACATTTGTAAATTCTTTCCGTTTCTTTATCTCTTTCCCCGCACTCTTAGCTTAAACCATAAAACCCCCCAAAGGAGCCGGCCTTCTCCGGAGATTGGCACGGAAGGCATCTCTTCCTTCCGGCCTTTCATGCTGGTGGGCGAATCTGGGCGCATTAACCCAAAATCCTTTCCTCATGGCAGATTCGTAACCAACAGCTTCTCTGGCACGCCCGGTGGGACCAGGGTCCCACATTTGAAGAGAGATTTTCTGATCGCCTCCACCGGCGCCGACAAGGGTTCTGAGCACTTGGTGAGACAAGGAAGTTTCTCACCCCCAACAGAATCGAAGCACCGGTGTTCGCTTCATTGCTGTTCGAAATCTGAGCACCTGGCGACTCTGCACGAACAAATCCTCTGAGTCTGAAAGACCGGTCCTAGCACCTTCATGCAAACAAGAAGGTGGCGAGCAAGGGATCCGAGAAGCCCGCCTGACTTTTACGAACTGGACATCAACGCCGAGGCGAAATTGCCAGCCGGGCTGATCCGCAAGCTCGTGTCGACGAAGCCGAGGCTGAAATTCAAGAAGAAGCCGAAGCCGAGGTCGGCGGAGCTGAGTACGAAATAGAAGAGGCCGAGGAAGAAGAAGCATCTGCATCCTCGGAAAGTACCGACACTGAGTACACAACCGACGGCGGAGAAGAAGAAGAAATGGCTGCCCAACAGCAGAATGATGATGATCTCTTCCCGGCGGTGGACTCCTACAGGGCCTTTGGCCCCGGTCGGACAGCAAGCTGTGCCCCCGCTGCTTTAAAGTCTATCCCTACATACGACGGCTACGGCAAGACGGCGTACGAGCACATCCAGGACATCCTTGCCCTGGCCGCATTACATTCCATTACTGATGAGAGTGTGAAGACCCGTCTGATGGCCCTTTCCTTCAGGGGAAAGCTTCTCTACTGGTGGAGATCGCTGCCAGAGGGATCCATCACAGGGTGGCCCCGCCTGCCGTAAGGCTCGTGGAAAGGATGCAACGAGTCCGCCGACCCTACTTCTTTGCCGCATCGGTCCAAGTATCCAGAGACACCCTCAAGAGGAGGTGTCCGACTTTAACATCAGGTTTGCGAGATCCTCGAAACGGGTACCTCGCGAACTTCGGCCTTCACCCGGCATGGCTGCTCACTACTATCTCGAGATCCTTCAACTCGTACATATGCCTCGCCGCCGAAGATTGCCAGAATAGACGAGTTTCCTGCTCTGTACGAGGCTGCCCAGCAAGCTGAAGCTGACATTATTTCTATCGGCAGACTCCCGTCCAGGGTGCAGGAACCCATTCATCCTGACTTCCCTGCATCCCAGTATCCTCCTGCTTCTGGTGGTGCGCCGTCCACATCGTGGCAGCAACCCCAGCAGAAGTGGAATCCGGCGCCGGTCGTAACTCCTTACGGCCCGCCTCAATTGCATTATCCTCACCCGCCTCCTCCCGCTCCGCATTTTCCAAGCACTTCCTCGCTCCCCTCAGCACGCACCTTATTCCAACCCTCCTCCATTAGCCGCATTGCCTCCACCGGCACAGCTTGCCGCCTCCCCGACAAGCAGCATTCGTAATACAATCCTCCAGGAGGTGCGGGCTTTGGCCTCAGGATATCATGCCATGTCCAATGACATGACCGCTCTGAAGAAGAAGCAGGCCCAGATGGACCTCGCTCCTAGGAGGCCATATGCGCCCCCGGCGCTGACAAAAGACAAGCCCCCGGAGCACCGTTGGCAGGCGTCCGCCTCCGAGAAATGCTGCTATAGAAGACCCGCCTGGTCCTTCCGACCAGGTTAACTGGTGCACTACGTGCAATGACCCGCATTCGGAGGAAGACTGCACATTGCACCAAAGACTACATCCGGACTTTACCGGCAGCGCCATAGAGGACGATGAACTCTACATGATCCTGGACGGCGAAGCCAACTTTGCCCTCCCAGAGGAGAATCTAGTGCCGCCCGCCAAGGAAGAAAAGAAAACCGCAGATGCGGCCAAGCCTTTGCAAGTTTATGCAGAAGAGAAAACCGCAGCCCGTGGGCTGCCACCGTACAAACGGCTGTGGCCCTACACAGCCCAGGAGAAGGCATCCAAAGATAAAGCTCCAGCCAAGCCTCCTCCGGCAAAGGCTGCCCCTGTTCCAGCCAAGCCTCCTATAGCAAAAGCTCCAGTTCCGGCTAAAGCTCCCGTACCTCAGCCTCCAGCCGAAACCAAAGAACAAGCCCAGGAGAAGCTGAAGTACCCGTCTCCGACCAAGAGACAGCGAGTTGAGGCTACCCAAAGCAGACGGACGAAGTATGAGCCGGCAAAAGAAGCGAGGAGCTAGTACCTCGAGCTACAAGATAGTAGACGAGTTGAAAAGAACACCGCTAGAATCAGCATGTATGATGCTCTTTCGCTCCTGTGCCGTGGATCTCGTCGCAAGAATCTCTCGAAGAACATGAAGAGCGGCAGCGATACAGCCCGCTGTCCCGGTTCAACCTCCGATGCCTCACGACCGGGAAGAACAGACCGCCTCCCTTTTATCTGTCTTTACGGATGCAAGGGCACATAGTTCACAACTGCATGGTGGATTCTGGTGCTTCCACGACTGTGATGCCGAAAGCCGTCTGCGATGAGATCGGGATGGAGTACACACGGAGCAGCCAAGGCGTGCCGCAATTAGGACGGCACCCCTGTCAAGACAGCTGGTGTCATAAAGGACATCCCTATCCGGCCGCACAAGGCTATCGACATCGTGGTCATCCAAGAGGTCGTGGTTGTTGACCTGGCTCCCTACTTCGGCATGTGTCTCTCTCGGGAGTTCACTGCGAAGCTGGGCGGGTACCTGTCTCTAGACTACTCACACATGGAAGTGCCCTTCAAAGGAAGGAGACCGAAAATTTTCAATGAGAAGCCTTCCACCTTCCTAGTAGAGAAGATACCCGGAGGAGAGTTGGACTGCATGGTCCAGCTGTCGGAGGAAGAGCTGGTGACAGTAGAGTCGACCGAGCAAGCCTTCGAAGTGCTACAGCTTGAAGATGAGTTCTCTTTGCGGGACTTCAACGCCGTAATTGAGACAGAGCAGGGCTGTTACTCCATCGTACAGCCCGAGAGGCTTGACAAGTCAGCAGCAAAGGAAGTAGGACCTGCACCTGAGAAGCTGTGGAAGCTTTTCTTTGACGGCGCGCGATGCAAAAATGGCGCCGGTGCAGGGGTGCTTCTGGTTTCTCCGACCGGAATCCAGAAGGACTATACCTAAAGGCTGGCCTGGAGCTGCACTAACAACTCGGCGGAGTACGAAGCCCCGTGCTTGGGTTTGCGAAAGGCGGAGAGGTCGGGGATTAAACACCCGCAGATCTTTGGAGATTCAGAGCCGGTGTGTCACCATGTTACGAACAAGTGCGCCTCCAAACAACACTATCTTAGGGCGTACCGCAACCGGGTGTGGGACCTGATGGAGTCGTTCGACTCGTTGAATGTCAAGGCGATATCGCGTGAGAAAAACAAACACGCTGACATTCCCGCGTCCGTTGGAGCCAGGCACGTTCCGGCCGATGACGTTGTCCGTAAACCGAAGCCGGTTCGCACTATTTACGTGCCTTCGTGCTCGATAAGGACACCCACCGGGCAGTGTTCGGCCGAGACGAGGAGATCGTCACATTTTTGGTTAACGAAGTTGGTTCAATCGAAGGTAGAGACCCCGATGACGAGCAATATGAGGGGTTGATACAGCTTAAAAATAATCATGTCCCAAAAGGACCGATTACATTGGAGAGTCCGTTTGATCGTAATGACAGAGCAATATCTCACAGATCAAAGTAGACCCGAAGCAGTATGCCGACCTGGAACTTGAACCTGGTAAAACTATCAAGGTCGGAACAGACTGCACGTCGGAGGAACTTGAGCAGATCAGATCACTGTGCCAAGAGTTCCCCGACATCGTGGCCTGGTGCTACGAGGATTTGAGGGGGTATGACAGAAATGTCATCCAAAGATACCATTGAGCTAGAGGATGGCGCCAAGCCATTCCGACAGAAGCAGAGGGCCGTGAATCCGAAGATTGAGGCCATGATGAAAGCCGAGCTCTTGAAGATGCTGGAGGCCAAAATCATCTACCCCATCAAACATTCATCCTGGGTCGCGAATTTGGTGCCCGTGAGGAAAAAGAATGGCGACATTCGTCTCTGTGTCGACTTCAGAAACCTGAATCAAGCTTCCCTCGTGGACCACTATCCGCTTCCCCAAATCGACCGTATTCTACACATCGTTGTCGGAGCCCGTAGATTCTCACTTTTAGATGGATTTTCCGGCTACAACCAGATTTGGGTCAAAGATGAGGACCAAGGATAAGACGGCGTTCACCACCAAGTGGGGGACGTTCGCCTATCGCCGCATGCCTTTTGGCTTATCCAATGCCGGTGCCACATTCCAAAGGGCCATGGACCTGGCCTTCCGAGAGCTGCTCAATAAGATCATTGTTATCTACCTTGATGACATGACCGTTTTCTCTCACCAAAGAGGGGATCATGTTTCCCACCTGCGGCAAATATTTGAGAGGTGTCGAGAATTCGGCATTTCTATAAACCCGAAGAAGTCCGTCTTCGCGGTAAAAGAAGGAAAGCTGCCGGGACATGTCATCTCCGAGGAAGGCCTCGCCATTGACCCTGACAGAGCGTAAGCCCTCCTTCGCTTGCCGCCCCCATCGATAAAAAAGGGCTGCAGTCCTTCTTCGGTCGGATTAACTTCGTGCGGAAGTTCATTCCGGACTTCGCACAGGTGATCAAGCCTATGGCCGAACTGCTGAAAAAAGATACAATTTACGAATGGACCGATGAGAGAGAGCAAGCCTTCGAGGAAATCAAGGCTCGAATTGCGCAAGCTCCGGTGTTGACAAACCCGGACTACTCCAAGGACTTCATCCTGTATGCAGTGGGAGAACCCGAAAGTTACGCCGCAGTCCTAACTCAGAAGGGAGACGATGGCGAGGAGCGCCCCATAGCGTTCCCTAAGCCAAGTGATTCAGCCGCATGAGGAAAAGTACAACTTTATAGAGCGGCAAGTTTCACGCTGTTATGAAATCCCTCCGAAAGTTCAGGCAATTTGTCTCCCGTGAGCAAAACGACCGTCTTTGTGATTCACCCGGACGTTCGAAGCTTCATCATACAAGGAGAACCGGGTCACAAGAGAGCAGGATGGATTGCAAAAATCCAGGAGTTCGACATCGAAGTGCGGCCCACCAAGCTTATCAGAGGCCGAGCCTTGTGTCAAGAATTGGCCCGAAGCGCCGTAGCCGGCATCTCCGCCTCGTAAGTGGGAGGACACAACGACACGCATCTACCTAGCCAACTCCTTATCGGAGGGGAGTGATTGGACAGATGAACCGGTGAGATATTTCTCGCACCGGAAGATGTCCAGATCACCCGAACGCCTCACAACGAAGGAGATTTCGGCTAGGTGCACTTAAGTACACTCTTCGCCCCGAGGGGCTTTACTTCAAAAACATCGACGGCATCCTCGTTGCGGTGCGTCGTAAAATCCAGACCAGCCCAGTGGTCCTCGGAGATTTTCATTCCGGGATGCCTCGGGGGTCATCATTCCGCAAGGCCTACGGCCTTAAAAATAATTAGAGCCGGGTACTATTGGCCCACTCTATTTGGCGTACGCTCATGCGGTCCTGCTCCAAGTGTGATCAATGCCAGCAGGTTTGTCGGCAAAACGTAAAAGCACCCCCGCCCTTCAACCGATTCAAGCCGAGACTCCGTTCCAAAGAATGGGGTCTAGACTTCATTGGGGTGATTTCGCCTAGTTCCTCCGCTCGGACACAAGTTTATTCTTACAGCCACCGATTACTTCACACGGTGGGCAGAGGCAATCCCGACCAAGAACGCAGACCAAGAAACGGTCATCAGGTTCATTGAGAGCCTGATTACCCGCTTCGGGGTTCCAGAGTCAATTGTGACAGACAATGGTCCGGGATTCGTAGGCGCTGTACTCACGGAGTACACTGGCAAACTTGGCATCTATCACAAGATGTCTTCTAATTACTACCCGCAGGGGAATGGCCTTGCCGAGTCTACTAACAAGAACCTCCTGAAAATCATCCGGAGGACCATTGACAGAAACAAGCGGACTTGGCATTTACTCCTGAACCGGGCGGTGTGGGCGGACATAGTTTCATTCAAGAAATCCATCAGAACGTCCCCCTATGCGCTCGTCTATGGCAAAGAGGCCGTCATGCCATCCCACATTGAAATCCCCGCCCTATGGATGTTGGACGAAGACAGGAGCAAGGGGAGACCCGGTGGACGACAGACCGTGCCAACTCCCGCAGCTTGGAAGAAGACAGAGAAAAGCATACCAGGCCTTCACTGATCATATTGCAGCCACTCAAGGCTGGTTTGCAAAGGCACCACCGCCCGAGTTTTTAAAATCGGGGACCTGGTGCTGAAGTGGGACTCATATAAGGCGAAGCCGGCAATCACGGGAAGTTTGATGCTCTCTCGGAGGGCCCTTATCAGATTGCCCGAGTGAACCAGTTCAATGCCTATGTACTTCGGGATATGGAGGGTCAGCTCCTACCTATCCCTGTTAACGGGTTCCACTTAAAAATTTACCGCTGCTGAAGGTGCCCGAGTGGCCCTTCTTTGTAAAAATTTCCCTTATGCATTTTTGTTTTCCAAAATGTACGCTTTCCATTTTCATTTTTTATTTTTTTGAGCCGAACCGCGACATGGGAGAGAATACGTACTTCGCAACGAAGTCTGTTGTCGCCCCTCAGAAGGGGCAAAGTTCGTGAAGGGGTTGCTTGAGTGAAGAAGAAAGCAAAACGCATCTAAGTGTTGGCCGCTACCCGACTTCGCAGCCGGCTGCGCGCCAAAGAGCGAAGTTTTAAGGGAGAAAACTGCAAGGGCACAAGTGATCGGACTGCGCTCGCTTTGAGCGAAGTCCGACTTCGCGCGAAGTCCGACTTGCCGGCTTGCGCGAGTACGAATCGGCGCAGCTCGCGCGCGAAGTGCAAACTTCGCGGTTCGAACTTCGCCCGAACTTCGGGCGAAGTCCGAACGCGCTCCATTGTTTAAGCGCAGCTCGTGCACCCGATCCAAAGAGGCAGTAAAGTTCTAAGTGTTCGCCTCTCTTCCGAAGTTTGTAAAGGTCCGGACTGCGCTCAATCCTTGGGCGCGGTAAGAAAAGAAAAGAGAAAAGTCTCAATGCAAGTCGCAGCTCGATCGCGCCCATTTTTGGCGAAGTCCGATCACGCCGGCGAGTCGGATCGCGCCCAACTTTGGGCGAAGTCCGATTGCGCCTTGTTTTCTGGGCCAGCTTGGACAGTTGTTTAAAAAAATGAATAAAATATTCTAAAAGCTCCAAGCTGGGCCCAAGGCGCATTGCGACCGTTTTGAGATGGGTTTCCGCACCAAGGGGTTTTTTCTTGAGCAGTGTGCCCAGATTGCGGCAGTGACGTCAGCCATGGCGCAGCGTTCAAGATAAATTTAATGATTGCACAGTCCTCAATGAAAAGTGCAATCAAAAAAGCATGGCACGGCAGCCGGGATACCTTTTTCAAAACATTCTCCTGCGCAGCCACCCAAGAAACATAACTCCTTCACTTGCCAGCCGACCTACCCCCTCCTGCGCGACATTAATGACGCTGTCATTATCTAGAAAAGGGGGTCAGATGCATCCAGACATGCCAAACTGCGCAGATTATTCCCGTGGATCGCGAAATCGCTACGTACGCCCGAATTCGTAATTATTGTTGTTTCGGAGAGATGGACAGAGGAAAGATGCCAATGCCAGCGCAATCCAACGAAGGGTGCGAACCCGAGGATTTACCGCGGCCAGGTGTTTTCGTAAGTGAAACACCGCCGGAGCGAAAGTCAAAGTCCCGGCCAAAGAAAGTACAGCGTGGGCAAGCCCCACCACCTCCGGTAAATTACCTGGCGGGATACAAGGACGGCTCGTTTTCTATGAGCCTGACTAAGCTGCGGACAAATGTGGAGAGTTGGGCTGACAAGGTTTCGCCCTCTCACCATTTCGGAGCGGCGTACAAGTCAAACCTTTTCCGGTTCTTGTGCCCTCCTGTCCATCAATGCCCGGAGCTGGTAGACCTGATTGTCGACATTACGCACCAGCTACCCGGCAGATTTGCAGCCCAGCGGTAAACCCTTGTTCGCGCCGCGCAAGGAGACTCGTCCACCACTTTCGCCCTGTGGTTGGAGTATGACTCAAAGACAATCGTCGTAAAGATAAATCGGGCGAGCAAGCGGGACGCTTCACGCATACAAAACGGATGAGGGATTTCCTCAATTCGTAGCCGAACGCCCCGCTTGTACCGGACAAAGGCCAACCGGCCCCATGCCCTTGGCGAGGTTTCAAAGCAAATATTTATACACCATTCTGGCATGGATCCTCGGTCGCGACTCTGATGAGCTGGTACAGCCGTACCAGCTAGCGCTGGCAGAATGTCTCCCGTGTGGAGAATCCTACGAACCAACAGCACAGAGAAGTGGAAAGCGCCCCATCTTTTTCGATCGGGCGGATTGGCTTGCATACGCCATCCACTCCACCCGGTGAAGCTCCGTAAAAGCACCCACTGAATTTCGGTTCAGTTCTGTCCTAGCTTGGCTATGTTTGTATCATTTGCACTCCCGGATGCCGATCCCGAACCTGAAGAAGGTCAACGAGAAGGGAGAGCCACAACCCGTCTACGACTGGACGGATGACCTATACCGGAAAGGGTCTTACTACAAGTTTAACTTCAACTTTCTGGGATTGGTCATGTCGCCTTCGCCGATGGCGAGATCCCTCGCCCCCGCGGGAAATGACGAACTCTTTGCCGAGTCGAAGCTCGGGGACGTCTTTAGACCGACGCAGGGATTGTGGTCGAATCTACGGATTCAAGGGCAAACCTCATCTCGCTGCCCTACCGGTGCACGGATCATCGCTTGGGATGGAGGTTGCCCGTCGATGGATTACGTTGAGGAGGAGTTCGGCCTGGGAAAGAAAAGAGGCCAGATTTTTCAATATCCTCTTTCCCGGGCGAACGTTGAGATTTCCGAGGTAGGACAACATGTCTACCTCGAGCGGGAGCTTTTTGACATTGGTCTGATTCTGCTGCCGCAGCGCTGGAAGTACGACCCGTACGGGATAAGGGGAAAGTTCACGCATCTCTGCCCCCGGGCGGATATAATCGAAGACAGATGCGATGTGGTCCATGTTGACCTTGACTGGGAAATTGACTTGATGGAAGCTTCGCCTCCGTGGCAGGATTTTTACTGCGAGGAGGTAGCATATGACCCCAAGCGAAACCCGGACCACAAGTTCTCTTCTCCAGGGTTTAAAAAATTCATCTCCAAGATAGCAGGCCTTAACTGGCCAAAAGAAAAGATTATTGAATGCTGGAAGATGAGGTGCCGCACGCAGCACGACAAATCCACCAGGAGAAATCTGGCCGTTGATGACGACTTTTCAGCCCTATATGACCAAGCACCATGACAACTGGCGGCCATTCGCATATCAAGATTACGTTCCCCGAGGTCCCTTTGAGGGTTATAAAGGAGGGTCTTCCTCCCAACAGTTGTACACTTCGGCAACTGCCAGCGCGGGCCCAGCAGACATCCAAGTGGACCCAATGCAGCCCGTGGCTTCCAAGGTGGTGCCTGAAAAGGCGCAGAAACCAGTCAAGTCAACGCCTGAGGTGACCCTTCAGGCACAAAAGGCGCCAGCACCACCAGAGAGCAGACCGGTTGCGGCAGACCTTCTGCAAGTCAAACCCCGGTACAAGTTCACCGTGGGAACATCAGCGCCGTCGCACCTGCTTCATCTCCTTCCCCCGATCCGGCCATTGTTCCAGAAGAGAAGAAGAGGAAGAGAGTTGAAAAGATCAGGCGACCTAGTCTGACAGTGCAGCAGCCAGTCGCAGAGCCGCAGCCGCGTTCAACCGCTCCAGAGCGTGTTTCTCTGGGCAGTCCCGAGCGGCCGCCGGAACCAGAATCGCAGACATCCATCCAAACATCGGCTCAGGCGGAGCCCGCAGGTACGTTTGCTGCCCCACTCTCTCTGGTCTCATCTAGCCCTACTCCTACTCCATCTCCCGCTCAATCCGAGCAAGCCGTGGCCGCATCTTCCTCCCCGTCTCCACACCCTTCTAGCGGCCCCCATTCTTTTGACCAGTTTGCTCATAACCCCAACGTTTCCCTATCTCTGAGTCAAACCCCAAACCCTTCGCCTGAGGTTAGTGCTGAAGCCGTGCATTCACCGTTACATCCGCCGCCTCGCCCGCTTGAAACCCTTTCAAAGATCGGCCGCTCCCATCTCCACTTCCCGGTCGCCCTCAGAAGCGGCCGATCCTTCCAAAGTCCGTCCGGTTCCTCCTGATCCCATTCCCGCAGGAGAGACGTCTCAGCAGAACCCTAGGCTGGGGGAACCAGACTTCATGGACGACCTCCAAAATACGGACGACTTGCCTCTGGCAACGAGAGCTGTAGAGTACCCTATCTCTTTCCTCCAAAACCTGAAGCGGAGGAGACCTGAAGAGATAGCCGCCCCGGTAAAGCGCACCAAGTTTAACTTCGAGAGGAGAGTGCTTACAACAGAGAAGATAATCCCGAAAGTGAAGAAGCCTCTCCGGGAAATGACCAGGGCGGACTACGAGCTCCAGACAAAGGAGAAGAGCTTTGACGATATCGACAAGCAATACGAGATTCAGGGAATCATTCGTAAAGCGGATAATCTCCTTGTCAAGAGTCTGGAGGAACAGGAAGAGCTTTTCGGGTTGCAGGATAAGACAAGACAGCTTGAAGAGGACCTGTCTCGGTCCACTGAGCAGCTGGAAGCGGCGCAGCGAGAAATAGATGAACTAAAAGCCCAGCTGGCCGCTTCTCAGCAACAAGCCGCAACGGAAAAGTAGGCAGCCTTGGAGCAGATTTCTCAGCTCCAGGAGTCTTTGAAACAGGCGCAATTGCAATCTGCAGAGAGAGCATCTCAAGCGATGGTCTTTTCAAAGAGCAAAGTTAAGGGGATGCGGGCTGATCTCGCTAATGGGATGCAAGCCCCACACGTATAAGGCTATGTCGGCTCTGGATTTCGCATCCGTAATTCAAGAAGTTTCGCCAGTGGAAAGCCTCGTGGTAGAGGAGGCTGAACGCCAGGCGAAGCAATGGCTGGACCTGGCAATAAATCTTCAGGAGCGCGAGCGCGATGGCCTCCAATTCTCCCCCATGTCCTCATTCGCTGTAGAATGGGCAGATGCAAGGGTAACCTTGCATAAATATTTTAAGAAAGTAGAAGAGGTGAGAGTTGCTGCACGAATGCTGGACGCATTCGAACATGAAAGAGACATTTGTATGGCTCCCTTTCACGCTCTTTCCGAACTAGGGTGCCCGGGCTTTGTTGAGAATGGTGAGTTTCTCACCCATGAGCAGGTGAAAAGAATTGGCGGTCCTTTGAGGCAGATACACTGAGATTGATAGCCGGACCGAGCCAATTCAAGAAAGTCGGGTCACCCTGGATGGTGTCCAAATGTCGCAAGATCAGCTCCTACTTCCAGGAGCTAGGAAAAAGATACCTCACCATCGACCTGCACGCGGTCGCCGTTTCCACGCAGCATTAGAAGAAGTTGCCGACCGCCGGCCATTCGAGGTGCCCGGGCCAAGCCCAGTGCCGCATACAACCGCATCCGCGAGGCGTAGCAAAGCCGGAGAGCCTTCGGAAGATGGTTCCGAGGAGGCAACCGACGAAGGTGAATCAAGAACAGCTTGCCGCGAGGAGAACAGCTAGAGCAGAAAAGGCGGGGAAGCAAGTTCCTCTTGCACCCAATGGATGAAGGCATGGATTCTTTGCGCCGAGGCGAGCTCGACACCCCGCGAGCCGCCAGAAATGTTGCCACATTTTGCACGGGGTGCAATGTTTTCAATTTTGTAGCAGTGCTGCTCTTCCTTTTCCCTCTTCCTCTATTTTCCTTTCTTCTTCTCTCCCTTTCTCTCTCTTTCCTACATTCTCTTTTTCCCCCTTTTTTGGAGCCCTCGCTTGGATCTCAAATTTGACAGCAGCTTGCCCGGAAAATGGCTAAGTGTTGGTGCGAAGTTCGCACTTCGCCCGCGCTTTGGTGCGAAGTCCGACTTCGCCCTCTTTCTCGGGCGCACCTTGTAGCAGGCTGGCAGTCGCGTAAAAATGACTAAGTGCTGGAGCGAAGTCCGTACGGCGGCAGAAATCAGCTTTCACCTGTGCGCAGTCCGACTTCGCAACGAAGTCGGAGTGCGCCCTTGACAGGTGCGCAGTAGGGAAACAAACTCGGAAATGCACCCAAGGCATGAAGGCCTTCCCGACTGCGCTGTTTTCTGCCCGCGCAACCCGATGGCGCTCTGATCCCAGGCGAAGTTGGATAAACTGCCTTTCAAGGCAGACACGTGTCAAACAGCATCATCCATCATCCGACAAGTGTCCAACTTCGGGATTTGAGCCAAGACGTGCCGAGCAAAAGGACGAGCATGGGCTGCACTACCTATGCCGATGGCCTCATTTAAAGCCGATTGGAGGTTCTACCTGCTCCAGCTACCCGCATTCCCGCCGAGAAGAAGTTCTGCCCAGCGCACCGCCACCTAGCTGTCCAGCCTTCCAGAAGACCATGCCGCGGGTACACCCGGTCCGACAAAGGTCAGCATTTGCAGCTCCTTCGCCGCTTTTGTCAGCTAGTGTTTGACTGGGACTTTGTGCCCATTAATGTAACGGGAGGGACTCGGGCTATAAAAACCCACCATGTTTTCATTGTAAAGGGGTGGAAGGGGAATGTCTGTTAGGGAACCATTGTAACCGTGCTTCTGCTTATAAATATAAATTGTATGCCTGGTTCTGTTCTACTGCTTTTATTCTTTATGCTTTACGTTTCCCTGTGTCACTGCTCGTTGATTCGTTTCAGCATTTGGTGGTCAGATATACCTAAAGCATTGCTTGTGTCATGGCTTGTTGATTCATTTCGGCATTTGGTGGCCAAGCACTTTTGAACTTCAATAGAATAGATGTGGTAGCAGTTCCATCAGTTGTGTGTTACGTTGCTGTCCGTAGTGGTGATTGATGCGTTGTCGTGTTGTTAGTTCTCCTTGTAGGGAGAATGTTTGCTAGGGGACCATTGTAGTCGTGCGTATAAATTCTCTCGCATAACACATATACCGGCTCGATATCTCTTGGTTGCTTTCTCGCTTATGTTGTTGTCCGTAGTGGTGATTGATGCATTGCCGTGTCGTTAGTTCTCCTTGTAGGGAGAATGTTTGCTAGGGGACCATTGTAGCCGTGCGTACATCGCTTAATACGTAAAGTATACTTAGGTTTTGCAGCTCCCGGTCATGCTTTGTATTTATGATGCAAGTAAGTAATGGTGATTGATGTGTTGCCGCATCGTTAGTTCCCCCCACCAACCTCCAATCACATTTGTAAATTCTTTCCGTTCCTTTATCTCTTTCCCCGCACTCTTAGCTTAAACCATAAAACCCCCCAAAGGAGCCGGCCTTCTCCGGAGATTGGCACGGAAGGCATCTCTTCCTTCCGGCCTTTCATGCTGGTGGGCGAATCTGGGCGCATTAACCCAAAATCCTTTCCTCATGGCAGATTCGTAACCAACATGAACCTGATGGGCTCTTTGTGAGCTAAAGATTAGTACCAGTCAGACTTCAACCCCATGGGCTTAAAATGTGAAGGTTCACCTATGGGATTGAAATCTTGGTTTACGGTGTGAAACTCCTTGCTCCCCACCAAGGTTGAGAATCGACGGGCAACCCTGCCTATCACTCCAAAACTCAATAACGGTTTTATAGAATGAATGGTTGCCACTTCCTTTACGACTTCAATACTAGCTAGTTCTATGAAACTCCTATTTGTGAGAGTATGGCTTATTCCCTAACACTAACAAGGGTTTCTGGAAAGGTAAAGGTTACATTACTTAACAAAACTGTGGGTTTGTTGCAGTGGAAGCACATCGCATTTGATGGCCATATTTTATCTGTGGCAATGAAATACATTCAGAACACTAAAAAATGTTTTTATCTGTGGCAATGAAATACTTTCAGAACACTAAAAAATGTTTTTATCTGTGGCAATGAAATACATTCAGAACACTAAAAAATGTTCATTTTGGACAACAAATGTCAGCCTTGCTCCCCACAACTTGCCTCAAACCACTTGAGCTAATGGTGGTCAATTTTTTTTAATTTTAATTTTTAAATGGTTATATGGGATTGAAACAGGCCCCATCCGTATTATATCATGACCACACAGTGTTATTACAACAACTTGGCAATTATGCATATATCTCTTGGGAAATTTCAAACCTGGGTCTTCTCTTTGAAAGTTGAAGAGTTTAACCAATTGAGCTAATGCCATTTGATAAATGGTGGTCAATGTTACATCGTTATGATATTTTTATTTCTATATTCTTTATTTTCTAAATTAAGTTCATGCTTTTTTGCTCAGGAATAAACTCGAGCCTTCGGAGGAATAAGAACTATGAATAAATGCTCATGGCGTTTGGGCCAAGCGGTGGAGAGGGTGGAATTTCACACCATAGACCAAGATTTCAATCCCATGGGTGAACCTTAACATATAATCAAATGGCATGAGCTCAAGCAGTTAAAAATGTGGGCTCCCAATGTGGAGACTCATTTCAAATTTTATCCAGTGATATATGTGTAATTGCCAGTTGTAATACCACTATTTGGTTTGTTGAAATACCGTGATAACATGGTCATGATGTAAATGCGTATCACGTTATCTATAGGAACTGAATCTTGGTGGGCTCTTTGTGAGTGAAACATATTCGCAGTCACACTTCAACCCCATGGGATTAAAATGTTAAGCTTCACCCATGGGATTGGAACTGTCTTTTATGATGTGAAACTCCTTACTCCCGATGGCTTGCCCCAACCACCTTGGGCTAATGGTTGTCAATGTTACCTCGTTCTGCTTTTTATTTCTTTATTCTTTATTTTCTAAATTAAAGTTCATCCTATCTTGCTCAGGAATAAACTCATCCCTTAGGAGGTATAAGACCTATGAATAAATGATCATGGGGTTTGGGCCAAGCTGTGGGGAGGGTGGAATTTCACACCATGGACCAAGATTCCAATCCCATGGGTGAACCTTAACATTTAAGCAAATTGCATGAGCTCCAACAGTTAAAAATGTGGGCTATTAATGTGGAGACCTGGTTTCAATTCTTACCAGGCAATATATGCATAATTGCCAGTTGTAATACCACTATGTGGTTTATTGAAATACCGTGATGACATGATCATGATGTAATATGGGTGGGGTCCATTTCAATCCCAGATAACTAATTTAAAGAAAGAACTGTGAATAATGGGAGAGCTATAGTGAGTTAAAGTAATTATAGTTATATGTGAAAGAGACCAGTTGTGTCCACATAGGCAATAGATAAATAATGGACCTTTTTGAACCACACGTAAATGCAATAAGTGACTCAAAGGTGATAAAGTGAATCAACATTCCAAACATCATTGCAAGATTTTGCAGGCTGTAATATGGTTAAGTAATTACAGATTTTGGCATATAAATAATAACATTTTTTTGTGCATATTATTCTTCACAACATTTCCTAATGACATATCTACTTATGAATTTATCTGTGCATGTTGTAAAAATGTCTCATGTCCTTTACATTTGATTAAAGCATATTTTTCTTATATTGCATTAGATCTACATGCTTAAAAGTTTCGTACTAAAAATGTCTGATTATCTTATCTATGGCTGTTATCCAGTTGGAGCATATCCTAATGTTCAAAACGTGTTTGGAGAGCTTGGAATCAATGATAGATTGCAGTGGAAGGAGCATTCAATGATCTTTGCTATGCCAAGCAAACCAGGAGAATTTAGCCGTTTTGATTTCCCAGAAGTCCTTCCAGCACCTTTGAATGGTATGATATTTCTCTTCAATTCAAGAATCCCTCAAAATTATATGAACTCTTATACATGTGCATACTTATTCTTTCTTTTTCTGTTTTTATTAGGGGTTGAAAAAAAAAAAATGCAGAGCTTGATATATATGAAGGTAAATTGAAAGAAAGAAGGAAATTATGTCAATGTTACAAAGTCGGTCAGTAAGACTCAAGAGTACAAGTTACTGCAATCCAGAGTTCAAAAAAGACTACAAGCCAAAATAAAGTATCTAATACTAAATGTGAATATAAATCTAGAAAGCAGTTGAATCTACAAAGATGAGGGTAAATGCAAATAAGTAATCCCTAGACAGACTACTTTCTGAAGGACCCAGGGACAGCCAGTAGTCAATCTAGGATATCTAGGGCTTCCAAGGATATTCATCATCGTTGCCTGAAATTTCTCATTAAACATGGAAGAGAAATAAATGAAGGGATTGCTGGTTCAAATGCATAATGTTCAGTACATGCAGCAATGTGTGCCTGATGTTTTGGCCTCACTTCAATAAACAATTTAGTAACTTAAAGGTACTTGAGTATTTGATAGAGGAACAATGTACTAAGCTGAAACATGAACAGGCTGTGCAACTGGTACCTTCCACAATATAGATCCATGAGTCTTGGGTCATTTCAAAGCCAATGCATGCAGGGTCTGTGTCTATTCCTATTGAGCATGTGCCTAGTAACAAATCCATGCTTTTCTCACATAACTATGCACTGAGCAAATTAATCATGAAATCAATAAATTTATATGGTACACATTTCTATAGTTTATATAAGAAAATATTGCAGGTTTTTTGGAAATCTAAGTTTTGGCTATGCTTATAGTTTCTCCTAGAGGGAAATAAACAAAACAGTGGAAATCTTATGTGCATTTGTACATGTAATATTTTGTATTGATAGTCTTCTGTTTTAAAATGTCAAAGATTTGTTTGATTGTTTGTTGATTTCAGGAATTTGGGCAATTCTAAGGAACAATGAGATGCTGACTTGGCCAGAAAAAATACGGTTTGCACTTGGACTCTTACCAGCAATAGCTGGAGGTCAAGCTTATGTTGAAGCTCAAGATGGCTTAACTGTTAAAGAATGGATGCGTAAGCAGGTGCCCTAAATCTTTATTTTCTCCTACTTATGTGCATGGTGCTTTTGGCGTATTGCAAAAAACTAATATAATTAATTGATGTGACTTATGCTATATTAATCAACCTGTTCAGAAAGCAAGGACTTAAATCCAACATTTGCGATCAAGTGATTGACATTGGTTTGGCCTTGCCAAAGTGTAGGCCCGGTTTATAATGCATGTGCCTCCTCTTGAGAGATTCCATTGTATGTTGCAAGCTGCAATGTGCATGTTGATCCAGATGGTTCATATGATCTGTTCACAAATAAGACAAAATATCTTTTGTGTACAAATAAAAGAAAATATTTTATCCACAAACATAACATAAATATTTTCTGCCTACAAACAATTGAAAGAGAGAAATAATTGAGAGAATCAGAAAAAGCTGGGGGGGAGGGGGGGCACTCATCCAGTCTGTCCCTTGGCATTTTGTCTCGATTTTCGGAATGAAAAGTCATTTGGTATCCTTAAATACCTAGTATTCCTTTTTGCAGGAGAATGCAAGGAAGAGAGAACAGGGGTTCTCTTGGTAGAGGACATTGACAATGCATTTGGAGAGTGGACTAGAGACTTGAATTAGCTATAGTAGACTAGAGAGGGTGTCCACAGTTTTGTTTTGTGACTGTGGCCTTGTTTCACTCATTTTACTTTTCATATTTTACTGAAAGGGAGCATCTCTTCCTTTTTCTGTTGAGTTTTCTTCTCCAAGGGTTTTCTTCACATTAAAATCATGTGAACTATGTGTGCTTATTTGCTGCTCTGCTTTGTTTTGATCTCACTTGCTGTTTTGTCCCATTGAGAAGCATGTTACATACCTCAGTAGTTGTTTCAGCTGTAACAATTTTCTCATGTGTTTTGGGTATGTCCAAGGAGTATGACTGTGTACCAATTTTAACTTGGCAAGTAGTCATGGAGACATATGCTTTTACTTGTGTAAACCAGAGTATTATTCCTTGCATAGAAGTAAGAAGAGTATAGAAATATTTATATTTTTGCTTGTTATTTATTTCCTTGCAGTGTCAAGAGAACTGGTGCCTAACTTTAGAAAGACCATAAAAAGGTTATTCCATTGTCAGTACCATAGTAGAGAAACCCAGACTCAGCAAAAACTTGGTTAGGTCAAATCGGGACTCGGACTCGGACTCAGCAAATAAACTTGGAAAAACTTGGCAAAAAACTAAAAACTGAAGAAAATGCAATTTTTCATTGGAAAAAAGTTTTTTCATGAATATCACAATTAATTAACATTATACAAATCCAAAATTAATATTGTAAGTGATACAACCTTAAACTACACATGAAAGTGACAAAACACACTTCAATTAAAGAAATTTTAATGCCTTCAAAATTCAAATATTCTTGTATTGCTTATGATATAAAAAGGTTCAAATTACAAAATGTGTCAAAATGCCTCAATAGGCCCACTATCTAGTGTCTTGAAATGCCTTTGCCCTTTGCCCTAGCTGAAGCTTTAGTCCTCTCTCTTTGTGCCTGTGCCCGTGCCTCTTCCTATGCCTTTGCCGCTAACTCCTCTGCTATACTTTCAAAATCATCCATTGAAAAGAGAGGCTCTTGCTGCTGCTGCTCCTCTCTGCTCTCTCCTATTCTAGACATCTTCTGCAATTGGCATCACTTCAAATTGTTGCCCACAACACATTGTTCTCCGATTGCTCACTCCACTTTCTACAATCAGCCGTATCATCAACTTGATCAACATGACCTTCATGACCAACATGATGGGCAACGCTTGTCGCCACCTGTGTCTGATGTCAAGGGGCATCACCCCGAAACCTCAACAGCAAAACCATTAATACCTTCATTGTCTAAACTAAAATATTCTCCTTGTCTGCATTTTGGTAGTCTGTTTTCACCTTATCTTTGCTCTCTCTACAACTAGGAACAGCAAAAATGAGGGCACTTTGAAAAAAAAAATATTTATGCCCCCGTGCGTGGCCGACCGAGGTCTTTTTCATGATTTGGTAAAAAACAAACTCGGCGAGCTTAGAAAAGCTCATCGAGTTGAACCCAAGTGGCTCGGCAAGGCCAACTCGGGTGCCGAAAACTCGCCGAGCTTCGTAATAGAGGTTAGTACATACCAATTATTTTATTTATGAGTCTTGCTATAGCTTCTATTATTGTTGGATGACAAATTGCAAAATTTATGTGATCTTTTAAAGTTATGTGAAGGTTTATAATGACCTCATTAAGTGGTGGACACTTGGAGGGAATTTGTCATTTATTTTGGCCTTGTCCTTTTTGTAGAAGGGATTGGGATACTTTACCATAAAATTAAAATATTGATTTTGAAGAGTGAATGTCAAGGGGATTCATATTTGCTGCTTTTGGTGACACCTTTTGAATTTGTGTGTTGGACTTCTACTTTCACATTTGAACCATAGCTCTCAAGAGGAAGCAAATTTATTTCAATTTACTTGTTCTGGTATTAATGGATGCTTGTTGTTTAATAGTAGTAGGAGCGGTTGAGATACTTTATTATAGAAATCTAATATTAATTTTGAAGAGTCAGTGTCTCGGGAATTCATATTTGCTGCTTTTGGTGGTACCTTTAGAAACTATATGCACTCCTACTATCACATTTGAACCTAGCTCTCAATAGCAAGCACATTTAGTTCGAATTTGTACTGTAATGCTTTATACTCTGAACAAAACAATAATGTATCACTCACATTTTCCTCTCGGAATTGCAGGGTGTACCAGATCGAGTTAATGATGAAGTATTTATAGCCATGTCAAAGGCCTTAAACTTTATCAATCCTGAGGAACTTTCAATGCAGTGTATTCTGATAGCCTTGAACCGTTTTCTTCAGGTCTAATAATATTCTTCCACTTTGACTTTTCCTACTTTGAGGATTGACTTTCACGTATTGAAATATGTTTGTTGGTCAGTTTTCTTTGATTATGTTCTATCATGGATATTGGTTTGTGTCGAAGTTTGGACTCATCATTTATTATTATATGTGAATTTCAGCTGTTTTTGATTAGTATAATTACAGCTTAAGATAAAAACAGATTGTCGAACTTCTGCGAAGTGAACACTAAGAGCATTACTGAGCTAATTTAGAACTTGTTTGTAGTGATTATTTTCACTATAACACTTAAATGAGATGTCTGTGTTCATCAATCTGAAGTACATATTACAACAAACATGATAATCTGATGGACTATTTATAATTCCACAAAACATATGGTGATGCAAAAACTATTGATTATGCTAAAATACCAGTTACGAAAGTATAAGAAAAGCTATGTGCAAGAATATGCCAGCGAGGGCTTTACTCATTGCTGCATATTTGGAACAGGAAAAACATGGGTCAAAGATGGCCTTTCTAGATGGGAATCCACCAGAGAGGCTATGCAAGCCTATTGTTGATCATGTCCAATCACTAGGTGGTGAGTTTCGGCTAAATTCTCGACTACAAAAGATTGAGCTTAATAATGATGGCTCAGTGAAGCAATTTGTTCTGGCTAATGGTAACATTGTTCAAGGAGATGTTTATGTATCAGCCATGCCTGGTAAGGGTGAAAATATTTGATGAAAGTAGAGGGTGTGTGTTTTTCATGCAGAAATTACATTGGCTGGTGAAGGCATTTTTTTAATTACACGCACACACAATCCATCTCTTATTGACTTCTCAAAACTCCTTTTGCATATGAAACAGTTGACATCCTCAAGCTACTTTTACCTGAAGAGTGGAAGGAAGTTTCCTATTTCAAGAAGCTCGAAAAGCTAGTAGGAGTGCCAGTAATCAACGTTCACATTTGGTCAGTTGCAATTCCTTCAGTCTATAGAATACTTAATTCTTTGGAACATAAATATCATCATGTAAGAGCAATGGCACATGCCTGATTAAATTACCCATTGAGGCTTTACTCTGTATTCATTACCAACACTTTCATTTTTATTTCTTCATTGGCATGATAATGGTGGTGTCTGTTTAATCTTTTTTTCCTTTGTTTTGTCAAGGATTTTGAAACATAGTTCTTGTTTTAGAATTATATTTGTATTGGATATTCACAGAGGTTTAATTTGAAATTCTTACGTAGTTGATTTGCAAGCTTACATAGTTGATTCCTAAGATTCTGACACTGCTTTGTTTTGCTTACAGGTTTGATAGAAAATTGAAGAACACATACGATCATCTACTGTTCAGCAGGTATTTGCAGTTCACATTTTTCATCTCAGATGGTCTTAAATAATTGTATAGAAATAAGCTTTCTTTTCATATAGAGTGAGTCTGTCCAAATGCCAAAGAGCATTTATATCACTTGGTTCATGTATGGAATCATTTCATATTAGTAGTATCAGTTGGTTTAGTGGAGTCCTATGATCATCCTTGAAGATCGTTTATTTTGAGAAAAGGAAGATAAAAATGAAGAAATTTTATTAATGTGCACAGCTGACCAAAGTAGGTCAATGAGACTCGAATATTACACCTGGTTACAAGAGCTTTGGTAGATCCAGAAATAATGCTATAAAGAATTCAAAAATACAAAGTGTGAGAAGAGCTAAAAAACATACAAACTACAGCCCCAAATGGGTGGAACATGTCTCTTTGTAAATGACACCATGCGGAACATATACATCTTATATTACATATATAATGCAACCACAAGCACAATCCAGGCCTGGCACAATGGTGGCTCAAATTGTTGTAGAAGATCCATTGTCCAGAAAAGGTGGACTGTGAGTGGAGGATGCAGAGAAAAATCTAAAAATGTATGCCTATCTTGGCCTTCTGGGTTGTGGACATGGGTGATGCTGACTATCTTGTCCTATGTATGGAGAAGATCCCCTAGCTTCTCCATGGGGAAGCGGCTATCTCAGAGCTCTAATCCCTTCCAAAGAGGATGCAACAATCTTTTCATAGGAGCACTTAGTGCTGCCTGTGACTGAAGAGATGAAAGGAGGAGGTAATTGTTGGCTACGAATCTGCCATTAGGAAAGGATTTTAATCTTTTGCGCCCTAGATTCGCCCAGCAGATTGAAAGGCCAGGAGGAAGAGTTGCCTCCCATGCCAATCTCCGGAGAAGGCCGGCTCCTATACTACACTACTGATGGTTTTTAGATAAGAGAGCAGGAAAGAGATTGTAAAATGCAGAAAGAAATGTAAATATCATGCGGTTTGGGTGGGAAAGAACAAGTAGCACGATTACTAGCTAATACACAAACCAACAACAATCAAAACAAAGCATGTAACAGAAACTGTCACTGCGATTCCTTCCTATGTATCCTTCAGTTTCGTATTCCAGATTCAATTAAATGCCAATGCTCTAATCCAGAGTTCAGAATTACAGCAATCAGAAAAATAAATGAACATGGAGCAGAAATACTTGCAGAAGGCAACATAAAAGAAAGAGACAAATGTCAGAGCCAAGGATGCTTAGTATTGGAAGCAAGTGTTTGATACAGCAGAGCTTTCTAGCAATATGTTCCCCCCTTTTTACAATGAAAGCCCACTGCTATTTATAGCAGAAATTTCCCCCCTTTACAATGATGCACAGAACCCAAAGACTGCAAAATCTGTCGACATTTGACGTTTGTTGGCCGTAAGCGTACCTGCAACAAGATTCACCTGAGTTTGGTACAGCTCCGGGCAGATCTGGTGGGTGAGAAGTCAAGTCTGATTAATGTGGTAGGTGCAGTACAGTTTGCCTCTGAGGACACCATCAATGTTCACCTACCCTGTACTTTTGAGGTAGACCTTTTGTCCCATCCTGACAGGCTCAAATCCCGAAATCCGTGCATGGTTTGGCCTCAGTCTGAGGTTCGCTGAAGTGGAGGGGGTTGACCAAAGTCGCTTGATAAAAACAGCGACCCCGGGAGTCGCTCCAGAATGGAGCGAACCCGAGATGCATTCTGCCTTGAAGAAATCATGCGATTTTGTCTTTCTTTTCTTGCAGTTATTGAATGGGAGGGAGACGACGGCGGTCGCTGGCTGATGGCAGCGATGACGGGAGTCGCTCGAAAAATGAGCAATTTGGAGCCTCCTCACCTGCGGTCGCTGAAAAACTTCCGCGATGCCGGGAATTGCTCCAAAATGGAGCGACCGATGTCAACTTTTGAAATGCTACACTAGCTGACGGTTGCTTGAAAACTGGGCGACGACGGCGATCGCTCCAAAATGGAGCGACCGACGTCGCCTCAACACTTAGAAAAATTTTGAGTTGCTTCCCTTGCCGACCGCGGTCGCTGAAAAAGCGAGCGACCGACGTCGATCGCTGAAAAACCCAGCGACCGGCGTCGACGCTCCAACACTTAGGCATTTTTGACCCTTTTTCGCCTATTGACCGTGGTCGCTAGAAAACCGAGCGACCGACGTCAATCGCTCCAAAACTGAGCGACCGACGTCGACGCTCCATGCCTTAGCTTTTTTCCTGATTTGCTCATTGCCGACGGTCGCTGATGACGAAGATCGCTGGGTGAAGTTGGCGACGACGAGGGTCGCTCCAAAATGGAGCGACCGCGGGAAACCTTTACACTTAGCCAAATTTTAATCAATTTCATCCCGCTCGCCTTGCTCTTTGCTGCTGCCGTCAGTCGCCGGAGGGAGAGGCAGAGCTGGGAATCGCTGGAAAGAGGGAGCGACTCCCGGAATCGCTCCAAAATGGAGCGACCAAGGGAATGCCCCAGACTTAGAATATTTTAGGCTTTCCCCAAACCCTGCAGAACTAGCTGAACACTTAGAAAATAAAACAGAAAACTGGAAACATGAAATCTGCCTGGATGAATCTGGAAAGGAAGGAGGAAGGAAGAATCTGGTCCGAACGTTGCAGCAGCAATTTTTCAAAATTTTCAAAATTTCTACCCCTTAGCAAAATGTGGCAACAGTAATCAGCCTGGAAGTTTGCTGAGGATGTGAAAAAAGTAAACATTTTAAATCTTAAGAGGGATAAGGGGACATAAAATTAAGTATGATACGGAAAGATTAAATTCTATATAGCAAATTTATACTATGGGACATACAGGTAAATATGAAACACGAACATGATCAATGTCATACTACAAAGACAGGTTTACATTGCACTAAAATTTGTTATAGGCTCCAGCTTTCTTTTTGGTGTACTTTCATAATGAGCTTGCAGTGCAAATATAAGGCTTCTGCTTTCTTGTGATTTTATATTTTTTATAAGGCATGCATTCATAAATTTTTTCTATACTTTCAGTATTTCAAAATGTTACCATATTTTCCCCTTTTTTTGAGTCCTTGTTCTGGTCTTTATCTCTTCTGCCTGGTACCTGTAATTTGCAAGGTCACGATAAAATGAAAGCTGTTTCCTTCCAATAATATGAAGTCTGTTCTGGATTATTTGAAGTTAAACAGTAATTTACTTAAATAATACATTATATTCTTTTATTTTGTTGTGTCATATAACTTTTCTAATATCATTCAACTACAAGACAGTTATAACATGACTTTATATTCTTCTATAGAGATGTATTTGTGGTAAGTTTTTAAATCTCACTAAGAGAATTTTACCCTGTTACCTGTGCAGAAGTTCTCTCCTTAGTGTCTATGCAGATATGTCTGTTACTTGCAAGGTATGCACCTATTGGTTATTTATTCTTTGTATGCATTTAAACTATATAGCATAGGCATTGTAAGTAACTGAAATGCAGCATTCCATCCTCTTAAGTCTTAATTTTTCCAACATAGGGGCTCAAGGCCTTAGTTTTTGGATATGGAAATATTTTAGAAGTAGCATAGAACACTTCTAGATTTATCTGGAAGTTGTTGAAGAATATAATATGCAAAAATTTAAATACTGCCAAAATCATAGAAACATGCAATACAGATATTGACCTATGGAAATTAAGATTTATAGTAAAAAGCAGCAGCATAGCTTGGATACATCATGACTTTTCAGTGTCTTGCTGAAAAAAACTTTTGATGCCCAGTTGATCAAATTCCCTTAGTCACTTTAACAGTTTGCAATTTCTAAGGTGGTTGATTCAACTTTATTCTGTCTAGTAATGAAGAACAATCAGATGTGTTCTGAATGTTTAGCTAGTGTTATGATACACTCCCAAAGTATATCATAATGAGTGTTTAAAGTTGAGTTTCATGGAGTGAAAACGTTGTGGATTGTAAATTTTGATTTAAACAATGAGGTGCCAGATTTAACTTCAATTTTATGTGTCCTGGCTCAGATGATTGAAGCCTTGACTTCCGAGAAGTCTACACATTGGCATAGTTTGTGTGCATTCCACCTTATCTTAATCTTGCTGTTAGTCGGTATTTCCTCAAATATTCAAAGGAACAATAAGCTTTTTATCTTGAATCTGTGAAGATGGGTATTTAGTGGAAGATATTATGAAATACATCTAAAATGTTTTAAAATTAAAATGGATACTATAGTTGTATAATATTTGTTCCTTTCATTGGCAGTCCCATCTTCTCACAGAGACTGGTTTGCTATGCATGCTATTTGCTTATGCCTGAATTTCATACACATTTCTGTCAAAATATTTTTACTTTCTTGGCAAAAAAGTAGGTGATGGTCAGGATTGCATTTTCTTGATGCTTGAAAAACAGGCATAATTTTCGCATTATTAGCATGTAATGCAGATCTACGTAGATCTATACATATGTGGTGGTTATAACCTTATAATCATAGTTACAGAGTTTTAAAAGTTTAGTATGTTTAAGAAGTAAAAGATTTGCCAAACCCTCCCCCCTCCAAAAAAAAAAACAAAAAAAAAATTACTGGAACACACAGCACACAAAATAATGGGTGATCACAAAAATACAATATGAATAATGATATATATTATAAAAGAGACATTTCAATGTCCAATATTCATAGTAATTCAAAATTTTATACATCGTATTTCCATACAATATTTAGAAAGCATTACTTGTTCTTCATTTTTCATTATATAGGCCTTAAAACCTCTAGGGTCTAAAACGACAAATCAAACATCTTCAAAATCAAAACCTGCTACATGATATAATGAATGGGCATTGATTCATTTAGTGTCAATATCATGACCAAATGCATCTGCACTATCTCTACAATGATTTTCATTCTAAAGCAGGTGTGCTGAGAGCTAGAAATGAGAGACATCATGTACATAGGATGGAAAACAAATTTATGCGGCAAAACTAGACAGCTGCAAGTTCGGTCAAATAAGCTCAGACCTTCAAAAATGTTCATGGTTCAATGATCCTTCTAGAGGTTTGACCAGACATTTTAACTATGGTTACAATGTTGAATAGTTTGATTTGAACTTTGCATTGCATATTTTGGAAAGCTATTATGGCGATTGCAAACCTACTATGTGGAACCTTCTTTCATGACCAGCTCCAAGCTACATTCCATGGAGTTTCCGGGCATGGGAAGGAAGGAAACATCTTTGTGATTGTAGTGTCCCACCCCAACTGAGACAACTGTAAAACTGCTCCCCTTATGTAATTGTTTGTGTTTGCACTTTAATATTTGTTGATTTGGAATATTCTGAGTTTTGTTGGTGTGAAATACATATAATCATTCAATATACAAACCCCTACCTTCAAAGGATCTCATTCACTTAAGATTTTCAATAAGTCATTTTGACAAACACTTGTCATGCATACTCAGAAAAGATATTTCAGCGGACTGTCAATGATCCTTAACTTACAAACCACTATTCCAAACGCTATGAAATTCGGATACAAGCAAGATACCAACATTAACTACAAACCCAATGAAGGAATAGAGCTGGGAATGAAAATACCCGGATTTATTGATGACTGATATAAAGCTAGAAACACATATCAGCTACAAAAAATCCAGGTTTAAGCTCATAACTTCTGAAATACAAAGTTCCTAAACCTCACGTCCTTCCTCAAAGCATACGTTCAACTTGGTATTGTACGGCCAACATCATATTAACCAAAATCTGCTTCGATGTTCACTCAAATCTCTTGGAAATGGTACAGTAGGGCTATAGGAAACCTCCCAAGGTAATGCTCTCCAAAGCAAGCAAGTATTCACTGAAGAATCGAGGTCTTTGCACCCCCAAATGGTGTGACACTATGGTGGAAAAGAGCTGCAAGTAATGTATTCTGAAAATGGTTTTTAACTCATCACCAAGTCATAAAAACATTGAAAATCTGTATCCCATTCTGCTCAAGTCTTTCCCATAGATTGAGAATGCAACTGCCAAAGTGAGGAGGTCTTTCACTCCCGGCAATGGCGTCCTCTGCTGTGGTTTTTGTCACATGCAAAGCTGGAAATTGGAAGCTCCTGCAAACCTGCAAGCTCTCCTCAATACAAAGAGAATTCAATAGCAAAAAGATGTCTCCTTATGCCTCCTCAACGCCCTTTTATTCTTTCTTCAAGTTGGACGTTCCTCATGTTTGATGAATGTGGGATAAAGAAATACATTAATTTCATAACTTAAGAGCCAAAAAGGGGCGTCCCACTTCCCAAGGTGACAAAAGTAATTAAAAATGATAAAATAATCTTCCCAATCAAATCTTTATTTCATCCCCTTTAAAACGAGTACTCACAAGGCCCCTTTTAATCAAAAATATAAGCCCAACTTTAATATATTTAAATATTACATTTAAATATAATATTAATTAACTTCGGGCATTAAAATAATCAGGCTCCCAACATGCAATCACCAATCAAATAGTAGAAACGGATACCCTTTTCGCCCTAGATGACAAACATACCTTTCCGTTTCCCAAAATGCCAACCCTAACTGACTTACTAAAAATAGCAAGTCTCCTGCTCCAGTTTCCAAACGGACTCAAAACTGACAACTGAAGATACATCTGGATACCCAATTCTGCATAGAACACCAATCCACTGTCTGCACGGTTAGAAAACCTAGCCACTGACTTATTGAAAATAGTAAGTCCATCATCAAAGTACAGAATGACTTCCGAAAACTGGCAACTAAAAACAAATCAGCATCCCTGCAATGTCCAAACAACACTTGAGTGCATCCACATTGCCGACAAGCCAAAATGGGGACATTACAGTCCTCCCTCCTCGAGATTGCTTGTCCTCGAGCAATCCAAACTCATCACACATCATTCTCAAGAATGAATACCATGTGATCCCTAGGTCCCAGATTACTATCATGTCAGATCTACCACGTTGACGCTGCACCACTCTGATCACAACAGTAAATTCCATCTGCTCAAATTGCACATCCCACTCCTGTATATCAAAATTAAGCTCATCCGCAAAATCGGAGCCAGTGTGCCTGTCTAGAATGTGCTCAAAATCCTTATGGGGCTCAAGGATAACCAACTCGACATGATCCATCCCTGCAATGACATTGTCCAAACTGATCAAGGGCATCCCAGAAAACAATCTGTTCATCAAGGTATCACAACGCTCTGCTGATCTCACCACAATGGTCCAACAAGAATGCCGATCAAACTCCCTCAACTGGTAAATGTGGAAATCAGCATTATCCATCCTGAAAACATTTCTCCTAGGGATACATTTGCCATCAAAGTCCAAAGACACCATGATGATACCATAACTCCATGTATCAAAAGAATCAACCCAGTCTAGAATGAGATCTCTGCGTGAACAGAAGAGCCTGACAAGGACGGTATGCTGAAGAAAAGCCATAATTAACTCTCCATCATCTCTCAATAACCAAGGTATTCATGCCCTGACTAGAATCTCTCTCCAATTAACCAAAAGAGATAAGACTGGAGTCCAATATTTGCCGATCTGCAACCTAGCAGCAGAGTCCCATCTGAAAATCTGAACTAACTCCTGCCACCAACCAGCTAACGGAAGTAACATCATAGTGCAACCTCTACCGACCACTGTCCCCCGTGGATACATACCTCCCGAATCCCATGGGCAAAAGTAGAGCCTAGCAGTCACAGCAACTGCCGACTCAGTGGGACAAAACAAACACCACTGATAACTCCCTAGATCCCAGATGTGTAACTGATCACTATCGTACCTCACACCAAGGAGTAGACCATAATCCAGCATATAAACATCATAACTGTCTGAAGAATCCTGCTGGAAAAATATACATGCAGGTGTAAAGCTGCTAATCCCAAACTCAATCTCTGAAAAAGTGTTGTTCCGCTGAAACAATCCACCATCCCTGTATAAAACCATATTTCCTTCTGGAGAAGGAAACACCTCATACTCAAAAGAAGGAAACAACCCACCGTCACAATATTTCGTTCCATGACCATGTGTCAACAAAAACGAAATCCACTTATTAATATATGGGCTGAAAGAGAACTGGTGAGCATAACACACAATGCAATCCATCAAAATCTCACCAACCTTGCCATCATCATCGTAACATGAGGAAAGAGTCATGGAATTAACTACAACTGGAATGGCATCCTGCCTGTTGTCACATTTTGCACGGGGTGCAATGTCTTCAAAATTGTTTTGTAACAGTGCTGCTCTTCTTTTCCTCCTTCCGTTTTCCTTCCTTCTCTCCCTTTCCTTTTCTTTCCCATTCTCTTTCTCTCCCCCCTTTTTTTCCTTGGAGTCCCCCAGTTGATTTTCCAGCTTTCCAGCAAGTCTACCTAAAATTGGCTAAGTCTTGGTGCGAAGTTCGCACTTCGCCCAGTTTTGGTGCGAAGTCCGACGTCGCCCCACTTTCTGGGCGCACCTTGCACTGGCAGACTGGCAGGTCAACACAGAAGAAAGATAGAATGCCGGAGCAGGTCCATATGGCGGCAGACATCAGTGTTCGCCTGTGCGCAGTTCGACTTCTCAACAGAGCCGGAATGCGCCCTTGACAGGTGTACAGTATGGGAACAAACCCGGAATTTGACCAAGGCATGAAGGCCTTCCCAACTGCACTGTTTTCTGCCCACGCATCCCAAGGAGCTCCGATCCCAAGTGAAGATGGATAGACTGCCCTCTAAGGCAGGCATGTGTCACACAGCATAACCCATCATCAGACAAGTGTCCAGCTTCGGGATTTGAACCAAGACTGCCGACCAAAAGGGATAAGCATGGATCGCCTGCACCGCTGCGTTAATAGCCTTATTCAAAGCTGATCCGAGGTTTCACCCGCTCCGACTACCGGCAAGCTCGCCGACTTGAAGATTTGCCCAAGCACTCCGCCACGTAGCTGTCCGACTTCCAGGAAGACCATGTCTGCGGGTACAGCCCGATCCGACAAAAGGTCGGCATTTGCGGCTCTTTCGCCGCTTCGTCGACTTATGTTTGAGCGGGACTCGTGCCCATTAATGTAACGGGTGGAACTCGGGCTATAAAAGCCCATCTTAAATTCATTGTAAAGGGTGGAAGGGGAATGTTTGTTAGGGAATTACTGTGCTTACTGTAACCGTGCTTCTGCATATAAATACAATCTGTATGCCTGGTTCTGTTCTACCGCTTTTATTTCTTATGCTTATGCTTTACGCGATTCTGTGTCATGGCTTGTTGATTCACTTCGGCATTTGATGGTCAGGCGCCTTTAGCATTCTTTCTGTACTTTTAATTTTCGTATAATAGATGTGGTAGCAGTTCCATCAGTTATGTGTGACGTTGCTGGCCCGTATCTGGTGATTGATGCGATCCCTTGCTGTTAGTTCCTTGTAGGGAATGTTTGCTAGGGAGCCATTGAAGCTGTGCGGTTAAACTCTCTCGCTTAACACATATACCGGCTCGACATCTCTAGGTTTACTTTCTACCCTGTCAGTGTACGTATCTGGTGATTGATACGATCCCCTGCTGTTAGTTCCTTGTAGGGAATGTTTGCTAGGGAGCTATTGAAGCTGTGCATACACTGCTTGTGTATCGGAAGTACGCCTAGGCTTTGCAGTTCCTTGTCATGCTCTGTGTTTGTATGCAGTAAGTAGCGGTGATTGGTGTGTTCCCGTACTGTTAGTTCCCCCCACCAACCTTTGGACATATTTGTAATCTCTTTCTGTACATTTGTCTCTTTCAGTTCATTTATTTCTTTCCTGTTCCATTTAGCTTAAATCAGAAACCCCCCCAAAAGGAGCCGGCCTTCTCCGGAGATTGGCTCGGAAGGCATCTCTTCCTTCCGGCCTTTCATGCTGGTGGGCGAATCTGGGCGCATTAACCCAAAATCCTTTCCTCATGGCAGATTCGTAACCAACACCGCCAAGGGGAAACACCATCATCCACGCAATGCTCATGCTGATCCTGCTGAGTGGAAGGGGAAACTATGCCAATGTCATGTAACTCCTCATCACACCCAATCTCATGCATATCCTCCACCAACTGTCGAATCACAGTGCTCTCTGTCACCCACTCCGAATGTTGTGTAGTAGCTACAACGAGTAAGCGAGCCCTTGCCTGATCAAGAGAGTAGTGAGCTAAAGACAATTGCAAACTCATCTCATCCAATTCCTGCTCTCTCTCTTCTAATCTCTGAAAAGTCCTCCGAGTGAACTCGACAGCCACGTCCCAATCTAATAATAATTGTAAATAATCAGACTTGATTTTCTCCAAAGCATGCGTAAGAGTCTGCATGCTAGCAATAGATGGGTCATCAATCAATTCTCCCTTTCTCTCCCTGAGTTGAGCTGAATGACGGAGGCCCTCCACAAATGAATGAGCACGATCAAGATGTGACAAAGCCCAAGCAATCATCTCCTCTAAGACCTGCAGATGATCTCTCCAACTATGCGCTGCATCATAACTATGCTCACAGTTGATATCACACATCTGTATCCCTAAACTATCACCTCCAGTAAGAAAAACAGAGTCAGATCCTCTGTTCACACTGCACTCTCCAATCTCATGAATTGAAGTGAAAACTGAATCCGGCTCAACCTCAGAGTCCTCAACTGCATACTCTGTTGACTTATCACCTAAATCAACATGCCCATCAAGAAAACTATGATCGCTCTCAACATGTAGAGACTCACCCTCAACAATAACTGACTCTAGCTTTGAACTGGGGTCTCCGTCAACTGTGTCATGAAAAGCATCGTCATGCACTAATGGGCTAGAACAAGAACATGTGCATGAATCCTCAATCTAGTGGTCAACCAGCGCAACAACTACTCGACACTGCTTTGAAAACAAGTCAATCTCAACTGTACTGACCGGGTGCTCATCTCTAATATTGCCCTCTGTGCCTAACCCACGCTGTGAATCTGGGGCAACAATATTACTAGAAGGAGAAACATCTCCCTCTGGTGCAAGGTCACCATCAGGAGTCAACACACCAGGATCCCATGGTACAATGAGACGATCCACTAACCCAATGCCAACGCAAGGACTGTGCTCATAAGTGTCGACCGATGTAAGGGAACCATGCTGCTCAATACCGTCACAATAACCATGATCCTCAGGATGAACTCCCCCTGTAAAAACACACTATGAATCATCCATAGGTAGATTAATCTGTGCATTATCCACCATAGATTTGGTTTGAAGACCAAATCCAACAACACCTGTACCATCATGCTCTGAATCAGCAAATGTATCATCACCTGCGGTATACCTGTCAATCCCAATATCACCATGACTAACCTGACGCTCAAAAACAATTCCATGCACAAGCTGAGAATAAGCAACAGAATCATCAGGAAAATTTGCTCCGGAATCTGTGACAACACCATCATAAGCAACATACACATCCGACTCTACTGAACGGACAACACCGGTAGCCAAACCCGTAGTGACTACATGTCCACTAACAGCTGTAGAGACTCCAAATGGTATGTCAAAATCTGAATCTGCATCTGCTGTCAAGTCATCGCCTCCGTGCTCAACACCATCATTGCTAGGTGTATGCAATCCTAAAATTGCAGTTCCACCACCTTTTCCTGTATCCGTGTCCGAGTCCAAATCAACTTCCATATCATGAATCTTGTGATCAATGTCATCATTATTATGTGCATGCATGACCATAGGGAATTTCGATGGTAGATATGAACACATTTCATGTGATGATGTATTTTTAACACCATCATCTGCAATCCTTGATTTGCATCCTCCTTCAATAACCTCTAAATTTTCAACCCTATCATCTATGAGAGTTAATTCTCTATTCATCTTTTCAAGAAGGTTCATTTTCTCATCACCATTCGGTTGTTGCCTCATTCTCATGTCCACATAATCCCAAAGTGACATTAATTCTTTGAATTTCGTACTGGCATTGGTCCATTCTTGAACAAACTGATCATGCAACTCTGTAATTGTAGGTAGAAAATTTGACATTGTAGCAGCAAAGTGGATACCCAAACAGGCGAGCAGTGCTGAACCTGCTCTGATACCAATGTAGTGTCCCACCCCAACTGAGACAACTGTAAAACTGCTCCCCTTATGTAATTGTTTGTGTTTGCACTTTAATATTTGTTGATTTGGAATATTCTGAGTTTTGTTGGTGTGAAATACATATAATCATTCAATATACAAACCCCTACCTTCAAAGGATCTCATTCACTTAAGATTTTTAATAAGTCATTCTGAAAAACACTTGTCATGCATACTCAGAAAAGATAGTGCAACAGACTGTAAATGATGCATAACTTACAAACCACTATTCCAAACGCTATGAAATTCGGATACAAGCAAGATACCAACATTAACTACAAACCTAATGAAGGAATAGAGCTGGAAATGAAAATACCCGGATTTATTGATGACTGATATAAAGCTGGAAACACATCAGCTACAGAAAATCCAGGTTTAAGCTCATAACTTCTGAAATACAAAGTTCTTAAACCTCACGTCCTTCCTCAAAACATACGTTCAGCTTGGTACTGTACGGCCAACATCATATTAACCAAAATCTACTTCAATGTTCATTCAAATCTCTTGGAAATGGTACAGTAGGGCTATAGGAAACCTCCCAAGGTAATGCTCTCCAAAGCAAGCAAGTATTCATTGAAGAATCGAGGTCTTTGCACCCCCAAATGGTGCGGCACTGTGGTGGAAAGGAGCTGCAAGTAATGTCTTCTGAAAATGGTCTTCAACTCATCACCAAGTCACAAAAACACTGAAAATCTGTATCCCAATCTGCTCAAGTCATTCCCATAGATTGAGAATGCAACTGCCAAAGTGAGGAGGTCTTTCACTCCCGGCAATGGCGTCCTCTGTTGTGGTTTTCGTCACAAGCAAAGCTGGAAATTGGAAGCTCCTGCAAACCTGCAAGCTCTCCTCAAGACAAAGAGAATTCAATAGCAAAAAGATGTCTCCTTATGCCTCCTCAACGCCCTTTTATTCTTTCTTCAAGTTGGACGTTCCTCATGTTTGATGAATGTGGGATAAAGAAATACATTAATTTCATAATTTAAGAGCCAAAAAGGGGCGTCCCACTGCCCAAGGTGACAAAAGTAATTAAAAATGATAAAATAATCTTCCCAATCAAATCTTTATTTCATCCCCTTTAAAACGAGTACTCACAAGGCCTCTTTTAATAAAAAATATAAGCCCAACTTTAATATATTTAAATATAATATTAATTAACTTCGGGCATTAAAATAATCAGGCTCCCAACATCCAATCACCAATCAAATGGTAGAAACGGATACCCTTTTCGCCGTAGATGACAAACGTACCTTTTCCATTTCCCAAAATGCCAACCGTAACTGACTTACTAAAAATAGTAAGTCTCTTGCTCCAGTGTCCAAACGGACTCAAAACTGACAACTGAAGATACATTTGGATACCCAATTCTGCATAGAACACCAATCCACTGTCTGCACGGTTAGAAACCCTAGCCATTGACTTACTGAAAATAGTAAGTCGATCATCAAAGTACAGAATGACTTCCGGAAACTGGCATCTAAAAACAAATCAGCATCCCTGCAATGTCCAAACAACACCTGAGTGCATCCACACTGCCGACAAGCCAAAATGGGGACATTATAGTGATGATGAGAGTTTGATCCCAAAATCCAGGACGACGGAAGGACAGCTTATATAAAAAGATGCAAACAATATATTTAGCCCCAAATTGGATTTTTTAAGCAAAAACTATAAATATGTAACATAACATAATGTAAAAGCATAGGAATTTAGGAATTAGGAATAATGTAAAAGCATAGAAAACAATGAACATCAAACCGTTGAGTTATTTATTAACGAATATGGTGTGGGGCCTGCTCCTGTCTCTGAGCTTGTCAGTGGAAGATTTGCTTCATTGTTGAAGAGTTTCGACTACATTTCATGACTTGGTCATGCCCCCATGAAGAAAGCTCACTCTAATGTGTGCATGGAGGATTTTGGTATTCTCAAGCCTCAAATGGATGTTAAACTGAGGATTCATAGAACTCAGTTATTGTGGCTGGGGACTCCAGAAAGTAGGTATATTGGAGAAGAAAAGTGAAGCTGAGTAGCAAAATAAACATGCTGAAAATTAAGGTTGGCAGCATGGAAAAGGAGGCTTAATAAACTCAAAAACAGGTTTTCTATTATGAAAGATGACTACCCTACAGGCACTAGTACTAGGACCTAAGGCCTATGGCGGCCAACCACAGAATAAAGGTTCGAAAATCCAGCTTCATATGGAAAGCCAATAAAACTTGAACATCAGATCCACCTGGGGACTTTCTTCCTCTTTGGATTGAATTATGTTTTATTCGGGTAAAAAACTACTATTACTAGTAGCTATCGACCAATTAGAATGGCCTCGCTCAAAAATAGATTTCTCAAAAAATAAAAATATAAAAAACTGAAAACTCGAATCTTGTTGGGAAATAAAAATAGACACGTTCTTATCAAATGGCATTAGCTCAACTGGTTAGATTTCTCAACATTAAAAAGGAGGAGACCCAGGTTCAAATCTTGCCAAGTGATACACGGATAATATCCAAGCTTTGTTGTAATACCACTATGTGGTGATGATGTAATACGGGTGGGGCCCGTTTCAATCCCATATAACCAATTAAAAAAAAGGAAAAATAACACATTCTTAAGTTATACTCAATGAGCTAATATAATCACATCCATATGTAAAATGTACGTGAATAAATATTAATATCCAAAAACATTAATAAGAGTTTAAAGCCAAAGCTCAAAATCATACTGGAAATTTCTCTTACTGAAAAAAGGCTCTGGAAAATCCAAAATATCTGATTTGATCCAGACCCAAAATGTTTCTGTTACTATGCTGCTAGCAGATAAATATGAATAGAATGCAACAGATGATATGGGAAGCGAAGTCAACTGAAGCTGTCATGGCAACAACAGAAGCACCGGACCTGGGTGTTAATGTGCCCAAATTTTGGTTTAAATTTTACTCACGTATGTCTTTGGAATTATAGTGTTTTTCTGATTCCCATTTCTTACAATTACAGAATCCAACTGTAATTTCGCTTCAAATTATCATGGGAATTTTCTAGAATAACATCAATAGTGTTACATCAATCTATTTTTTTTATATGTCTGTTTGTTCCCTCTCATCCCCAACTCACTTAAATGGGTTGGATGCTGTCTGCGATGCCCAGCTGTCTCAGAGGTGATTTTGGGATGTCCAGGGCATCCTGCCGACATCACGAAGATGCCCAGACGTCCTCAGGATGCTTGTGTACCAGAGACATGTTCTTGAGACCTCACTTCAGGGACTACTCGGGATATTGCAGGGACTGCTCAGGATGCCTTAAGACATTTCTGGGACGACTGTCCCCAAGTCCCGTAAGAATGAAGACATCCCTAGGATGTTTAGTCCCTGTCCCTGTGTCCCTGAAATCTGGGGGATGGCAAAACGGGGGGATGCATCCCCGTGTATCATAGGCTCCAATCAAAATTTATCATTACGTTGGTCATAGAATGACAACTTGGGATGCAACTCCACACATTGCAATAAAACTATATTTACAAATGTCATATAGCAAGTGATTTGGAAAAAATTAGAGAAATCATGGAATTCAAGATAGAATTAATAAATGAAGCCACATCTAGGAAAAGTCATCTCAAGAACTTTGCATGGTCCATGATACTCATATTTGACCAAGTTAGTGAAAAATAACAATGATCAGATAAAGACATCTGAATATATCATAACAAAGAATAAAAGAAAGTGTAGATGGAACAAATACTAGGATGATATGGCTAAAATTTAACGTAATTGGAAATATATAATCACAGACTTCTCTCTTGAAAATGTTAATCAAGTTTTGGACATTATCTCTTTATGAAAACAAAGAGAGCAAGGGGAAAATACATTGTATTAATGTTCACAGATGAAAAAGTAATTCAATGGAACTTGAAATAACATCCACTTAAAATGGAAAGTTATAGGGTTTAAATGTCTTCAGAATATCATTATAAACATACCAATTTGCTATTAGCTCCAACTGATGGACTATAAACCTCTGAATCTTTAATTGAATCACATAAGCGTGAATCCTGAGTGAATTCACCAGCCAAGAACTGGGTTTTCGTCCAGCTCCCTTCTCCAATACTGAGGGTTTCCGTCCTCAGAAACTTCAACAATCTGCACACTGTCGATCCCTGAAATGGAACCGATATGTCCTTCGAGGTTTCGTTTGTCGGGTTATCGATTGGGGTTTCCGTTCCTTTCGATGAAGAAATATCAGCTGCCGGCCTTAATCTCCAAGAGAAGAAAGAACATAAACTAGAACGTCTGAAATGAGACCAAGCCACCGAAAAAATAGGCTTCTCCTTGGCAAACTCTTTTTTGCACGCTCAATGTGGGATAAACATATTTCTTTCCCTTTAATTATAATATAATGTTTTAACTTTATAAAATGAATTTAATAATTCACTTAATAAAGCCAAGCTTTGCACTTTAAAAACTCTGCCTTATGAAAATATGACCAACTGAAACCTGTTCTGGATACCCATTTCGTTGTAGAACAACATCCCCCTGTCCGCTCGACAAGAAACCCTAAAACCCGACAATGCTAAAAATAGCAATTCCAGCATCCTAGCTCCGTTTGACCCCGAACGACCACCAAAACTGAGCTCTAAGAATCCAAAAGCTGTCTCAAATATCTCCAAAGGCTCTCATCCATATGATAGCCTACGGGAACCCATGTATAGGCTAGTCTCTATGTGCTCCCACTAGCTGATTAGAAGGGGACATTACACAATCGTCACAAGCTAGACCTACGCTGACAGCGGCAGGCGGGCGTAGGAACCTGCAATGACAGCGACAGGCACGGAAACCTGCACGCTGACAGCGACAAGCGCGGAAACCTGCACGTTGACAGCAGCAGGCGGTCTAACTACACGCGCTGCCCCTGCAAATCGGGGGCGCAGCCTACACGTGCAGGCCCCCCTGGCGCACGGAGTTCTGGAGGGCGCCACGCGTTGACAAACTGAAGCAAGTTGACAACAGAACTAGTCTGACGGGTTCCTGACACGGCACAAAATACCATAGTCCTTGACATCTCAGCTGACGTCATCAGGCGCATGACCTCCGGAGCACTTGCACGGAACCCGAGGTGAGATTTGCTGACGTGGACTGGCACGACACTCGAGATTGACCTGGTGCGAAAACCGAGGACCTTCGACGTGGCCGATTGTGATTGGCTGTCACGTGGCAGACATGAGCTGGCATCTGATGTGGCAAGCACAGAAACCGAGGTACACATGGCATTTTGTGGAGCATTGCTGACATGTGCTCGTGTGATAGGTCCACCCGGCGAGAGTTTCAGTTTTGTCATTGGGCAAAATTACAGCGTTGACCTGCTGATTGCCCGTAGGCAATCAAGAAACAAATAAAGCATTAATGCTTTTATATTGCCCAAAGTCCCCCGTCTTGCACAATGTGGGACAAATGTTTTAGAATTTTTTTTTAAAACTCAGGCGCATGGTGGATTTTTTATTCCGCCATTTTACCTACAATCCTCATCATGCTACATAGCTTGAGTGGTCGTTTGGGCTGTGGTAAGGCCTGCCGCGGGAGATCAGGAGTTCAACTCACGTCGGCGCCTATCTAAGGTAAAATATTTTGTTTGTTAAAATCAAATAAAAATCAAAGAACAGGAGCCCTAAAATCTTCTCAAAACCTTGTTAATTTTGCAAAATAAAGGGGGGACAAAATCACGAAATGTGATTCTTCTCTTGCAAAATTGTAACACAAGGAGACATCAAATTTGCAAAATTCAAAGTCAAAATTTGTGCATTTGTTTTCTCCAAGGAGGGATATAACACAAGAAATTGCACATTTTATTTTTTGCAAACCACTGAATAATAGATCTTGGGTCCACTAATACCAAGTCGTGTGTCGACTGGTTCTGGAAAGCCTTTCAAAAGCTTGTCGTGTGTCAACTTGGCTTGAAAGGAGTGTTACCTTGTTAAATTTGCAAAGCAAAGAGAGGACAAGAAATTGTGATTCTTTTTTGCAAATTTGTAACACAAGGAGGGGGGACACTTGAAAATCAAAACTTTTTGCAAAATTAAAAGCAATTTGTGCATTTTATTTTCTCGAACCTTGGGATATAACACAAAATATTGCACATTCATATTTTTGGAAATTGGAGAAGGATCTCATCACATTGAAGATATCAATTTTCACAAGCTTGTTTATTTTGCAAACAAGAGGGGGGACAAACCAAGATTTGGATTCTTCTTTTGCAAAATTGTAACACAAGGGGAAATTGTGAAAATCAAAGGGTTGAAACATTGAAACTTGTTTATTTTGCAACACAAAAAGGGAGGGCAATTGTTTTTGCCACATTCTTTGCAAAATTGTAAGACAAGGGGAGAAATTGAATATCAAAATTTTTTGCACAACACAAATCAAAATTTTGTTGCAAAAATTATTGTAATAAGGTGCATTTTCGATAGCATTCGACACCTTTTGTTAAATTGACATTTTTAAATTAGGTGCATTTTTGGTTGCATCCGACACCTAAGTGGTAAAAATTTGTGGGCACTCTTTGATTGATTATTGCATTTAAATTCTTGTTTTCTGCAATTATAAGTCATCAAAATCAAGAGCACTCAAAACCTCAAATTTCACACTCATTTGTGTAATTCATTGCACAAGTATAAGCCAATTTTTTGATAATTCACTCCATATGAAACCCAAAAATTCACTCTTCTTGTTTGGCTTAAACTCCTCAAACTAATCATCCTTTTTTAAAAGGGTTTTTAGGCAGGTGCCATTAAATATCAATTAGAGTGAATTCTCTTTCAATACTCTTTTAGGGTATATCGAAAGAAAGAACAAGTTTTTGTGAAATAAAGGAACCTTCAAAGTAGCAATTGTTTGCACTAAGGGGGGATAATTCCTTTTCTTCCTTCAAAACAAATTTTGACAAGAGGGAAATAAAACTTGTAAAGGCAATCAGAAAAGCAGAAGTCATCAAAATTATACCTTTTCTTTTAGGCTTCATAATAGCAACCATGCTTGAAGTACTTGCAATAAGGAAGGATTGTTTGGTGAACTTTTTTGATAAATTGCCTAGGAGGCAAAGTTATGTACAAAGATCTTTTGCACTCAAGGGGAAGACTTCAGAAATTACCTAAGGGAAACAAATTTGTAAACCTAGGAAGCACCATTACAAACCTTTTTTTAGGCTTCATAAATAGCAAATGTTTTTGTTTGAAGTACTTGCAATAAAGGGGAGATTGTACCTCTTTTTTAGGCTTCATAAATAGCAAACTCTTTTTGTTTGAAGTACTTGTAATAAAGGGGGGAATTTTTGGTGAAATTTTTGAAATTTGCCTAGGAGGCAATCTTTGTAAAAAGCCTTAAAAAGCTTCATAAGTTGCATATCTTTTGCACTTAAGGGGGGATAAACATTTCTTTCCTACCTCACAGAATATTTTTGCTAAAAAGGGAGAAAAACTTATAAGTGTGCATTTTCGGCAGAGACCGACACCTTAGCCAGACTTCATGCAAAAATTCCATTACAACATGTTTTGCAAAAAGGGGAAAACTTATAAGGGTGCATTTTCGGCAGCGACCGACACCTTAGCTACCTTATCAAAACTTTTACAAAATCATATTGTAACAGAATGAACCTCGTATGTAGTGATCTACTCTAGTACACCTAGTGGTTGCAACGGCTGGTTACCCATGCAATCCGATAGGATGAAAAGATTACAATAAGGACATTCGTTGATGTGAAAACAAAGTGAGGAATGACCCACTTTTTTCTTAGAGCAGCCAGAGCAATGTGACAGAACCCGAGCCAGAGCAAGAGCCAGCATATCAACATCTTTTTTTTACTGTATTGGGGCAGTTATATACATTACCCAAAGAATGTAATAAGGGGGGATGTTAGGGTAAATATTCCATCATTTGGGATATTACCTAAACTTCTATGTTAGAGTAGAATGGTAGTTAATACATTATTTTACTCACTATTGTAAGTAACCTATTTGGTTACGTTAGTACCTAGATATTATTCTAGGTTGTTAGTGGTTAGCGCCTTTATTTAGTTGTTAGAGACTAATATGGGAATATTTGTTCTATTCCTATCCTTAGGCTATTCTAGGCCTAAGCTCTATGTATTTAAGCTTTCATATTCAATATTATTTGTAATGCTTATGGTTTGATTTTTGCTCCGCGACCTTCAAAATTTGGCCTTCTATGTCTCACTTTCCTTCCCCATTGTTGGAAAAGCATAAATTGGGGATGTTGTTGTATTTCCCAGCCATTGGCAAGGCAGCAAATTTTAGGAGTAATTTGAAGTTGTATGATCTTTTGTGTGCTCTCCTTTTTTTCTCTACTAGAGACTTTGTTCAGCTCATGTACATTGTACTCTCGATTGCATTACAATTGCAGCTCATGCACATTATACTCTCGATTGTTATTGTGGTTTTTCCCTACATAAATCATGGTGTCCTTGTTGTTTCATTGGGTTTGATTTCCTTGCCAATGGTTGTTTTAATTCATTGCTCTTTTCCTATGCAATTTCCAGCTATGTTTGCCCTTGTTTTGATGCATTGATCAAAGTTTCTTGTGTTGTCTAACTTTGTATGAAGAGAGATGTGTGAGTGAGCCAATTGAGGGGCTGCCACAGATCAGTGAATGAGTTCTTTTTGGTCTTCATAGTTTTTTTGATGTATGATTGTACTTCAAGGTTAGCGCAATTTTCTCTATACATTGTTGTCTTAGTGTAGTGTGTGCATGCATTAATAATCCCACATTGACCCTGTTGTGGGACTTGAGTGGTTTATGAGTTCCATCACTTGCCAAACTCTTTGCCAATTGGGTAGCAGGCTTAAAGGTGCACGCCCTTCGTCTTGCTCATGTGGGATTCCTCACTCCTATTAACATCGAGTCGCAACATGTGTGTGGGGGGTTGTTGGACCTCTTATTTTCGAACCTGTTCATTGTGATGCTCTTCTTATACAAGTTGTTTATTTCCAATGGCATATTCCTATGATGGAATTTCGTTTCACATTAATACCTCTTTTTATATTATATCTATCCAGGTTGTATAGGATGTTTCCAGTGGCATATTCCTATGATGGAATTTCGTTCACTTTAATACTTGTTCTCCTAGTCCCCTGCTATGGGAATTCTAGGAATACCCAATTTGTTGCCCCCCTTTAAGGGATAGGACAGTGGTGATGCCCTTGAGTCCTCTCATCCATTGGACATCTTGGGGATTCAGACAAGGATGGCGTTCCCTTGGCCAACCTCCGAGACACTTTCAATGCTACATTGCCATAAACTAAACCCCTCCAAAAATCGTGACAATGATAAAGAATGCATAAAAGTCTTCAAAGAGGGAAATTAATAAGGAAAATCTAAGTATGGGTTGAGAGCGGTCGAAACTAGGTTATATATAAATTAATATAACATTATGCTAACCTGACATATGTTACTTATAACTAGCCATAACCTATTATAACATGATGCTAATATGAAATATGTGATTTATAACTAGGCAACAAGTTACATCTTGATTTTTTGATTTCATTCATCGAAGGACATCATACAATAACCTCTTCTGATAACCTTCAAACACTTTGGTGCTTCATACGCTAAATGATCTCTTCATCAGCTCGACATATTATACATGCCTTTCTAGGTATGTCACAAATTATGGGAACAAGTTTAGAGCAATATCTAACATACATTTCAACTTGCAAGGGAATTAAAGGCATTTTCCATGGTAGAAAACACAAAATCAAGTAACATGGATATAATGGAATAATTTAAATCATATTCATGCGGATAATGTTGCAAACCCTAGCAAAGATACATGCAAGGGCTATACAATACCTAAAATTTAATGCCTAATAAAACCATGCCTCAAATAACCATAAGTTATCATTAGGGCTTTTAATCACGGATAGTGGGCGCTAAACTTGAAAATGCAAATTTAGTTTGGAAATCGACCTATGGGTCAAATAGCCATAATTCCACATGATATGTCCTCATGTCCCACATACTAATATGTTTTATATGCAAATTGAGTTAAACATGTTCAATTCTTCGTGTTTTTTTTTTTAATGAGAAACGGATCTGAAAAAATGTAAAGTTGAAGATGATTTTTTTATGTCATGGCCAATTCAGCATGCCTTTTGGGCATATGGGACCCCTCGTTTCAGCAAGGGAAATTTTTTACTTTACCTTATATTATTAGTTCAAGTATGTTACTCTTTGTGTTTCAACTTTCAGCACTTTTACCAAGTTAATGGTAAGTTGTTTCTTGATAATTTGTCTGAGCCCATGGTTAAATGACTTGTACACATGCAACAGCTGAATAACCCCAAGTTGGATTATGCATGTGGAGTCCCACAATTTTAAGTGGTTAGAGACTTTTCACCTTTTGATAATTTGCCCTTTGCATGTTTACATCTTTGTTAATTAGCCATGATTTGTTTTCCCATGCTTGAAGAACAATCTTCTTAGTGTACTGAGATGTTAGCTTTAATTACTACTTGTCTGTATTTGAATCAAATCTTTATGGAATACAATGGAAAGTAGACAGAAACATTACTACACAGAATCAGTCAATAGATAGACAGTGAAAGAGTTTGTATTATTATTTATCAGATTTTGCATTTATGTGGTTTTAGTCACTACGTATTCTCAAAATTGCAAAACCTGTGTCTTCAACCTAGAAATGAAGTGTCAACTTTTGAAGGCTGTCATACATTTAAAATTCAAGTCGATATGTATAAAGTTGATGAAATTCTTTGACAAAGATATTAAATGGGTGGCAGGGAATCTCTCTGTCATCAGTCATGCTGGCGAAATGGATTTAAAGACTCCTATAGATATCTAGTTGCCATGAATATATGTTGCATTGTTGTTTCTATAATCATCATTTCATTTGGTCAAGAAAGCAAGAAAATCAATGTTCCTTATATTCAGTTCTTGTGGTCCTCATATCGGATTTACAATGCACTTGTTTTCCCTTGTAGGAGTACTATGATCCAAATCGATCAATGCTAGAACTTGTATTTGCACCTGCAGAAGAATGGATTGGTCGCAGTGATTCTGAGATTCTTGAGGCTACAATTGAGGAACTTTCAAAACTATTTCCTGATGAAATTGCAACAGACGGAAGCAAAGCAAAGGTTTTGAAGTACCACATTGTTAAAACCCCCAGGTAAGTGTTGGTATTCTTTTGTATTTTGTTCTCTATTTTCAATTCAGTGCAAAGGGAAACCATAAAAGTGTTTTACTTTACTCAAAGTTGTGCTGCTTTTATGGATGAGGAGACAAAAGAAATAAAATGCACTAGTGTTCATAAGACCATGAAATCAATAGAGATTTTAGCAGCTAATTAAAAAAATGTCAACCCATGCAGAAGTGATATTACAAAGAACTTTGTTAGCCTTTCCTTTTAAAATTTCCATAGCAGATATTTTGTTGAGAATAGAGTGCAAGTGCTTTGAGAATGCATAAATGAAGTGAAATATTAATCAGTGCCCACTAATTTCTGTAGCACGGTGGTGGTATTCCGCAGTTGGAGGAACAATTATGAATGACAAAGTAGTTTGACAATCATTAGCATGCAGTCTAGATGGCCTGCAACACAATCTCTCCGACGGCCCTGCACAACACAACAGTCAGACAGCCCAATCTGCAGTCCAGACGGCCTGGCACAGCAGTCAGACGGCTTGCCCTTTAGGTCGGACGACCCAATCTTGCATGGGATGGACTGGAATGAGATCTAGACGGCCCTGTACAGATGGAATACAGAAAATAGAGTATAAATGGAAACAGTCTGAAACATCTATCTACAACAATAGCATTCGGATACAATCACATGCAATAAATATACACAATAGCAATGGCTGAATGATGTATTGGTATTAACAAAGATACTTCTGTGTATTACAACTATGTCTGTATGGATGCACTCTCCAACATCTCCTCTGCGTACAACATCTATATCTTGTGCATACAATCTCTCCTGTGTGCGTGTAATGTGTATGTACCCAATGTACCCGCTCAAATGAATGAGGGGGTCTATTTAAACTTATGGGGAGGTAGTTATTCCCAACTACCAACCTAACACCTCACCAAATCACATTACATTTGTCATGCATGTATATTTCATGTCATTTCCAACTACAAGATAAACTGCATGACAACTAACGACTAATGACTTATCCTTACATAACTCATACTTCACTCAACATTACATATTGTCACATGCAATATTACATCACAACTTTATAACATAAAATATATCAAAACTCTTAATGTGCACGTACTTGACTCCCAATGCACTTATTCCTATTTTTCGTGTTGATGGCAAGTCAAAAGTAGCATCTACATTTGCCCTCCCCTCTACATTGGTCAATGTCCTCATCAACGACTGTTGATGTTCTTGGGGGCTCTAATTGTGTTGAGGACAAGGCACTGGAACAGGCACTCCTCCTAGCTCTTAAATTTGCAGCTTTAAGGCTTCGGTCTCTCCCTTCAACCGTTTCGCACAGGCCTGGTAATGAGCCCACTGGAAGCCACAATGATGCGACTTCTGCACAAATTCAGCCAACCTAGCCTTCAAATCCGCCTCCCCTCTTGCTGCTTTAGCTTCCTTGCAGCTACTGCTAGTTGCTTATCTCGCTTAGCAATTAGTTGATTCTGGTGAGCAATCTCATGCATCTTCACCTCCAGAATTTGCTCCCTTACTACACATTCTGATTTCAACTAACCTATCAACTGATCCTATTGTTCTTGCACTTACCTCATGCTCCGCATCTTTGTTTTTAGTGTTTCTAGTTCTGCTTTGGCATCCTATTGCACTTGCCGAAGTTGTTATTCCACCCTACTCAATTGGTTAGCTTGTTCCTCCTCCAACTTCAAGCTACAAACCATATGCTGAAATGTCTCTAACCCTGCTGCTAACCACTATGTTAGATATGCGAAGAAGTTCATTCTGGTATATGATTTCATTAACTTAGGTGCCAACCTCAGTCGTGACACTTGGAGATTCAGGCTATGGTGCCATAATTCCCTCGTTAACATAAACTCGTGACGGGTGCCTATACAAGACCGGACTTCCTTCTAGCAGTTTCTTCATTTCTAGCATTGAATGGACACTACTTCTACCAGCACCTAGCTCCCATGGCTGCATCCGATGGATCTTTGCAAACTTCTTCATTCACTTTTCATCTTGAGCCCAACTCAACAATTTGCCTAATTCTACTTCCATCATCCACTGCCAAAGTCATTAGTTCCCAACACAACCCACGCGGAATCACTCCTGACCTTATCAAACAATCCACTCACGTTTTCAAAAAATGTGAATACCTGTTCATTAATTTTTCACCATGAACTAGAGGTTGCCTCAAGTTAGGCACTTCTATCATGAAATGCTCACTTGTTTCTCCTTGCTCCAACTTGTTCTCTGTGTCATCTTTAGTGGTTGTTTCCTCAATTTCCTCCCCACCTTGACCTTTTAGGTTGATCTTTTGTTTGGCTGCCTTACCATCTTAAATATTTGGTATACTATGTCTTTTTGCATCAATGTGCTTTCCGATCGTGTCCACTGTCTCTTTACCTTTATCAGGTTCATCCTCAAGCGGTTGGCTACTTTGGCCCTTCTGCCATTAATTGTACTTTGATGCAGTTTGCTTTCCCTTTCTTCTTCTCTCCTTTGGCATAGATGAAGTTGGTGTCGTGGTCTGTGTGATTGTAAATGTAAGCTTGACTGTTGGTCCCTCATCCAACGAAGGTGAACTACATCTCTCCACCTTGTCTACAACCTGTCTCAATGGTGTTGTGGCATAGCTTTTTGGTGTATACACATTCATAGACATCGAAATATCACCAACGAACTCTCCTCCAGGTACTTATTTGAAGGGTGGTGATGCTTCCATCACATCAATTGTAGTCTGTATCTCATCGTCTACATCTACAATGACAGGTGTCTCCTACGCAGTTCTTCCCCCAGACTATTGTGTTGCTCGTCCTGCACCTTTAACTCTTTGTGCAATAGTTTCATCTCTTTTTGGTTTCTGACCCCTTTTGACAGCCTCTCTTGAAGCCACTTCCTTGTTACCTGCAATGGTAACTTGATGAGGATTGATGTTTGATCCCTCATATGACCCCTTTAGTAGTTCCTAGCTAGGTTTGCATAGTTTATTTCTTGCAAATTAATAACTGTAAGTGAGTCTCCTTCTCACATGCACTTGTGGGCACTAGTTATCTTCTAGTTGTCATTTAGAGTGTTAGTAAGTGTGAACTCAAAGTAGGAAGTGTGTACTTCAAGATAGCTAAAATGGATCTTATAGTTAGCATTATTCCTTTTCTCTTAACTTAGAAGTTACGTGCATTCTCCTTTGCATTTTTGCAGCTTATGGTTAAGCATATTGGATCAAATCCATGATTTGATGGGTTTGGTTATGTATTTTGGGCCATTAGTGCCTATATAATGAGTTTGTAAATAATATGAAGTTAGTTGGATTTTCAATCCTTTTCATAACTGTTGTGCATCCTTGCATAGTTTGGATTCTTGGTTGTGCTGGAATCCTCGATTGCACTGTAGTTCTGGCCAATCCACGCTATTGAGGTTGCTGACCGACCACGACTCTATGAATCTCCGTCATTCTCCTCTCCGTGGCGTGTTGTGGGGGTTTTGAAGAACACTCTTTAGTGCCTTGACCCATTAGCTGATGTTGCTGCTGTTGTTATCAGGGTTGCGGTTGTTGCTGCAATTGCGTTCCCATTTGTTGCCACTGCTGCTCCAACTGTTGTTGCCTCTTCTTAACTGGCTCCTCGACACTAGGCAGTTTTTCCTCTGCTCCATCAAAGTCTTCTTCCCCAGCCAGGGCATCTGAATCACCTCCTTCATCTTCCTCTGATGCCTCTTGTGCTTTCCTGTTCTTTGATGTTGCTTGCTTCCTTGAAGGTACCTTTCTCGTTGGTCCAACTTTCATCAATGGGGCAACATGTACCCAATGGAAAATGGGAAGCGTGCCTTCTAGAATAGTATGTGGAGGATTCAGTTCTGGAAACTGAATCTTTTCATGTGATGTTGCATCTAGAAGCAAAGCAATGGGATGGAAAGTCATCAAAAAGTTCTTAGTATACCACATCAAAAAATTCTGAATAGTTTGACAGAAAACTTGCCCAATCATATTGTTCTCCAGCTATGACTCCCTCCATGTATGGTATGCGCCAAGTGGGCATATCCAAGGCTCTTTTGTTCATTAGATAATTTGGAAATGATCGTATTCATTGCACATCGTAGTTCATTTGACTTTAGATGCTGCATCTTCAGTTTGTGGCTTCCATGCTTCATCAACTATGCCACTTCTTATGAACTAAGATTGATGAATTTGTCAACAAAATTTTGCAACAAGTAGGGCTCGAATCCCTCCATTTTCACTAGTTTCGTGGAAGTTGGAAAGTCAAATACTCTCTGAAAACTATTTGGAGAGAATGACACCCGAACTTCCTTGTCACCAAGTAAAACTTTGCTCCTCTACCTCTCAAGCATCATAAGTTTGCAGCATCTCCAACAGGTGCAGCTTGAATTTTTTTTTATAAAACCTAGGAACCTGCAGGATAAACAACACTCCTACACTTTGAAATGCGGTCTTCAATGGATGATCCTTTGGGTGCTCCAACCACCACGTTTTGCAAGACTCACCCGCAGGCAACATCCAGGTTATTTCTTCAAAGGGGATTTACGTCTGCTCCTTCCCCTTAATCTTTGCTAGTGGTGAAACTGTTGGCTCATTCCCATGTACTTATTGCTCATCTGGGATGCTCGTTTGTGTTCTTGACTTTGCTTTGTGTTGTCGAATTCTCCCTCGTTCAATGTCTATTTCACTCTCCCTCTCTCTACCACGCGCATGCTCCTCTTGGTCTCTTCCAATGTTAGCTCAGACACTTCCTCCATGGGTACGAGGTTCTACCTGCAACACAACTTCAAGTGGAAATCTTCTTTGCAACTCCACCCGCTCAATCCTCTCGGAAATTTGTGGCCTCCTCTACATTCCTCCTACAGTCAACTTCTTCAACTCTAAATTTCAGAAGCTTTCGACAATAGTTACCTCCAAGGCTCCAACTGCTCCAATTGTTTTTTGGATGATTTGTCTTCCGCTCACAACTCCATGTGGCACGTTCATCCTTCTCGTATGTCGTTTCTTTGCTTGCAATTTACTATACAACCGTAATTGTTCGTACACTCCACTTCTAGATGGCCCGACTCCAAACAGTACGGTCCTAGATAGTCTAGTACTAGATGGCCAAGCCTTAGACGGCCCGACTACATACGACTTGGTCTCAGACGGCTTTGTCTTTGATGGCCCGATTCTAGACAACTTTGTTTGCACAATTCCACCGATGTCCGTATGGCAACATCATGCACACTTCAGACGGCCCGTACACCTTTCAACCACACTCCCTCTTCTCAAACGGTAGTCCATATGGCCTGTACAACTTTGGGGAAAATAAATTCCAGTAGTCTTTTGCTCTTGCACAATTTGGTCTTCGTTTTTGTTCCCGTAATTAGTAACTTTAGATTTCTGCTGCAACCCTTGTACCGCCAAAAGAAGAAATTTTTTTGTCCATAATGGGGAGGGATTTTTAGAAAAAACCCTCTTCGTCACATCTTCTTCTCTACAACAACTTTCAATTTCTTCAACACGACAGTCTGCTCCTATGATGCATCTTTCTTCCTCCTCCGAGCAATCTCCTGCATTGTAGCTCCGATCTGCTGTTGTGCAATGGATGTCACTTGAAATGCTTTTGTCTATACAATCTTCATTCTTCTCCTTCTGTAACGGTTGGCTCTTGCTCGTTTTGGCTTCTCTCTAGCGTTGAGCGTTTGGATGCATAATGGCCAGCTCTTGGCTTTTATTTATAAGATGAAAGTGGTAGGGAGACAGTTGGCTTGCATGCGACAATTGCCTCTTAGTTACCACCTCACTTCTATTACATTCTTTCCATGCAACTGGATGTTTTGCATGTTTCGTCTTATTCATTCTATCTCCACCACCTTGCGCATAGCTAACTTGTACTTTTTCCATATGGTCACCTCTTTTGACTTTTTCCCTTGCTCTGCTTGGACGGCCCAAGTGACCAAACTACCCACCTAGTTGTCCTGATGGTTCATCCTTTGGTCTTGTTGAGCGACCTTTTCAAATCCAGATGGGCCTGTCTTACTGATTGTCGGCTCGATCTGTTAGATTGCTGCTTCAGACGACCTTGGTTGCCAGAGTGCCCACCTCCTTGTCCTGAGTGTCTTCTACGTCGCCAACTCCTTTGCAACGTACTTCTGGGCTTTGGTTCAACTCCTTCAATCCTCTGTTCTTCCAACAACTCCACATTGTCTTCTTCAAACGACTCAAATACTCCCCCTTTAGTTCCTCTTTTGTTGAACGTCCATGCCTTTATTGCTGAGCGGACTGATTCTTCCGACGGCCCAGTTGCAGTTTGCATCGAGTTCCTTCCTCCCAAACAACCTTTGGTAGAACTAGGTTGTCTGGCCCTCATATTTGATGGTCCAAGAGCCGTTCGGGGTCTCCTATCAACTCCAAAACGACCAGGGTTGGTCCGCACAACCCACCCTGTTGGTTGTATATGGGTAGTTTGAGGGAAAAATCTTCCCCTTAGACGACCAGGAAGGAAACCAAATGACCTCCCCCATTGGCCCTCCTAGACTGCCTGAATTGCGTAACTCAAAAGTACGCCTTGGATTATTAGGTAGCCTTTGTAGACCACTGCAACTTCCAAAGGAACCATTCAAATTTCTTGGCATCTCAACTTCTCTCATTCATCCACCTTCTTGCTCAAAGGTATTTCTACTTTGATGGACTTGCTATGTCATCATGTTTGGCAGTAAGCTTACAATGCCTGCTGAATGAGTAACTTCTTGCCTCCTCGGTGTTCCTCTCCTCACTCTTCTTCCGAGTTCCAAGCCTGAACTGGCACTGGTTCAATCTTCCTCGTCACTGCTTGAACTCGTCAAGGATACACTGCTGAATTCCTGTCTCAAGTTACCAACTTCTACTTTGCTTGGCAATGTTTGCCGAGGTACTTCGCAGATATCACTTCATTCTACTTCACTTGCTTCAGGTCTACTTGCTGAATTGGTAGTCTTTTTTCCAGAAACTCAACTTCCTGCACATTAGCAACTCCCAACACTTGCTTATTTGTTGTGCACCTCTGAGGGTCTCCTCTGGACTTGTCCCTTCTTCGGAAATTTTTTTACTAATTGCTTGGATATCCTGTTTCATACACAACAACTCTTGTGCATGCTGTCTACCTAACTCCTCGATTCAGTTGTTTAGTTGCTCACTTTGTTTGTGCAACTGTTGCATTTCCTCACGCATCCTCTGCTGTGCATGTCCAATGGCTGCAAGCAAACCCATCCCTTCATACTCATTGCCTTCACTTTGACGTTCTTGTGCTGACAGTTCTTGCCCAACATACACCGCCCCATTCATTGTATGTTTTCTGCATTCAGTGATCTCAGTCTCTCTTCTTCTTCAACATCCGAGAATCTAACATGCACACAAATCCATCTATGCTTCATAGATTGAGGCTGCAATTCCTCTTATTCAATGACTGGTTGCATGTCTACTTCTTGTTTACTTGCGTTCTCCTCCTTATACAGCCATGCTAGCTGTTCCGCAGGTTCATTGTTATGTAAGTCACAGTTACTGCACCATCCTCAGTATGGCTTGATTCTGCGACCTCCTGAATCAAGATTCCTTGAAAGGACCTCATAGAGTGACTTGGTGCAACTGTCAGCCTACCCATACTTGCTCCTTCATTTGTTGGTTTAAAATTCACCATATTCACTTGTGCTTTCATTCTGTACTACTTGAACTTCCAACTGTTAACTGTCTCGGGACATGTCCCTGGAATCGAGCTCCTTCATTTAATACAGATTACACTGACGTTTATTTTTCAGCCTACCACATGCACACATGTAAGAAAATGGAAAAGGAAAGAGGAAATGAAGAAGATTCAAATCTCTAGAATAAAGTGTGAGAAGCACATACAGAAAAGTCTTTGTCCCAGTCTTATCAAATTTTCCTGAATCAAGCTATTTTCATTCTTTTTTTCTTTTCGGTTTTACTATTTTTCCAGTGTTGCATGGGGATGGATAGGCTATCCACTACAAATGCGGCAATATTTCAAGGTCCCTTGATACAAATATGACAAAAAAATTATATATAAAAAAATGTTCATAAAAATAAAGTTGTTAATAAGACATTTTAATTAATTAAGAGCAATTTTTTTATTGTTTTTTTCTATATAAAAGCTGTTCTATTAAAAATCATATGGTTTTTTTTAATCTCATGTTGTGGAGATGGCTCTAGAGAGGCCAAGAGCTATGTCCAAATGTATTAGATATGGATTAGACATGGACAAGTACTCGGATACGTCCAAATATATCTGGATACAATATAGGAAGTATCATATCCATATCTATATCTGATATGCGGATATGTGTATCTAGGCAAGAGGAGTGCTGGATACTGTAATTCTGTTTCCCCCCTTTATGCCCAAGCATAGCTTATAGGCCATGGATTAAAAATTAGTGGCCGTGAATTATTTCTTTGTAGTTTCTAGTTAAAGCTAAAAGCTGAAGATTAGTATAAATATACTCAATTCAATAAAAGGGATTGTGAAAGGCATCTTGTGCTATATTTGAAAGTAACATCCATAATATTGATGGTTTGGTAATGGAATTCAAATGAAATTACATTTGACAGGATTTATGAGATGGATTCATTTCATTTGTTGGCATGTGTACACTATTTTGCAATTATAGGCATGGAAAAAGGACTCACATAATTCCTGTCCTTGACAGATCTATAATGTAGTGAACATAGTATTGAAACTCAGAAAGACCCAAACTTGGGCTGGAGGCAAAACTCGGCATTGACTCAACAGATAAGAAAAAAACATAAATATAGTAGATTTCCAGTAGAAAAGATTTGCCCTGGGTAACCTGGCCGGCAGACCTGCAAAAACTCACGAGAGTCTCATAACTATGGTGGTGAATTTGTTCCATGCATCACATATATGTGCGACATAAGAATGGAATTTAATGCCAAATCATGTACAGCTGCGTTGAGATACTACAGCTTGAATGAGGTTATTAAAATGCTTTTGGAATGCATGGAACTTAAATGAAGAGTTCCCCCTCATCTTATTGAAAGGCCTAAATTTTGGTATTGTTTAAAATATATGCTTATTCAATCTAATATGGGATGCAATGAATTACAATTTTGAAACATCTTCCTTATAGATTTCAAGTAAATTTTTTTGGTAAGAGAAGTTTGGTAGATTAGGATCTCATGTTATTAAATAATTTCTCCAACTTTCCATGAAATTCATCTTCTCTTGGTTTGTTTTTTGAACATAGTCTTAACTTTTGGTGTCATTTTGTAGGAGTCTTCCTATGACCACTTAAGGGATTATCTTGTAATTAAAATATTAGTCATAAATGTTTCTTTTATTATTGACATGGATGGAACTACTTAGATCTAGTAAATGTTTATATTAAGATATTTTTTCAGCTATTATTTTGTTTTTTTAATGCTAAACAGAATCTTCACATATTTTGCCAGGTCTGTCTACAAAACAATACCCAATTGTGAGCCTTGTCGTCCTCTACAGAGGTCACCTATAAAAGGATTTTATTTGGCTGGTGATTATACCAAACAAAAATATTTAGCCTCAATGGAGGGTGCAGTGCTATCAGGGAAGCTTTGTGCACAGGCTATTTTGCAGGTGCTCCACTATTTTTAATGCTTAAATTTTCTTCCAAGTGATATTTGCCACTAGTACTTACATATTGACATTTATAAGTTTCTATAAGATTTTACTGGACATATCTTAGTATGGATTAGTATGTTGAATATTCATTTAGCTTGGTACTTTCTTTATTGAACTCTTTAATTATATTGGAAAAAATTCAGTTTCATCTTGTTAAGATCAACTACTCTAGGAATGTCTGTTTGAGAAAACAATTTGCTAGTTAGTATTTACATTACTATTAAGCTTAAAATTATGTGGTGTTCATAGCAAATAGTTTGAATGGTAATAGCAACATCCTTCACAACAAACATAAATTCTTGTGATTTTTAGTTGAATTCTTTTGGATCTTTGGAAAATGAAGCCCAATTTCACTGGTGGAGGAAAAGGGTTGCTTACATTTGACATCCAGATGTTTACTTCTAGAATCATCTTATACTTTCCAAGCTTGGCTCCTTGTGATAGGCGGTATGAGCTGCAAGAATAAGACCATCTAAAAAGTATGAGGGTCACTAACAGATTGACCCTAGATAATGGTGGTGTCATTATTGTTATTCTCAACCTGGTTGAAAATTGCGGGACAAAGGTATCGAATACCAGTCATCTTTTGATAGATGTCATGGAGAAGACAAATAGAACGTGTATAATTTCCAGTGAAGGGAATATTTGTAGAAATAGAATACAACACACTGCAATACAATTCCATTACCACTTAGATAACAAAATATGCAATGGGAATAATTCACAAATACAAATGGATACACTGTGCACACAACATATATCTTGCACAACAACTATCTGCAATACACCATATTTTGATGAACAATCTACCAACAATATACTTCAGACAATAGCAACATGCACATACATTGTCTCACATCTCTCGCATAGTTGCATACTTATGGACATAAAGGGTTTGGTAGGCGGTTGGCAACTACCCAAGTACCTCCGAACTACCCGTTTGTAGCACAATGATGAGTGAGTCAATACTTGGAGGAACAATTGGATACAGATCCTAGAGGTCAACAAGGAATGCAGTCATTGACAGTGCAATCACAATCATATTCCTGGTTTGAACGGCACTTGACTAGAACGACCTTGGTCTGATTACTGAAATGACAGTTGGTTAGCTACTTGAACAGCCCTTTGCTTGTACAACAAGCATTGGAACGACGTTCACTAGAATGGCAAGGATCAGTCAGCAACTAGAACGATTTCCACTTGAATGGTCTTCATTGGAACAGCGTTGCACATCTTCCTCTTATACTGCTAACTCCATCTCACGTTCTAGACTATGACCTTCGTCTCTATCCTGACTGCACACTCCTTGTCTCCTTCTGACTTCGACACTTCTACTTGCATACAGAACTAAATAAATACGCTACCAATCTACCAGCACATATACAAATCATACACAAAGCATAGAGAAGAAATAATCATCATTGTATTCATCATATGTATTGCCTTATAGGGTTTCACCATACAGTCTTGCTCATTATAGAATACACAATGCACTTATATCCCGTCTCTCTCCTGGTCTACTAAAGGTGTCTATGCATCTGTTTGGGTCTCTCTATGTGTCTATCAAGCAAAATGAAGGGGGGCCTATTTAAGGTTGAACCCGGGCTGTTGCCAACAACAGTGTGTTGGCCACTGCACACAACTGCCTTTCCCTTCCACACGTAGCATAAGACTTTAGACCTTACACAATATTAGTCATAAATTCATCACTTTTGGATGTACCAAACAAAATTACATCCCATGCACGTTTACATTTCATGCACGTTACAATTACATTGACTGTTCATTTCATTTATATTTCATGTGCATTAGACTTATTCTAACTATGTACACTAGGACTTAGGCTGTCCAAAATTGGCGCCTACATCTACCCTCCTCTTTATATTGGTCGACATCCTTGACGACCTTTGCCTTTGCTCCTAGGGACTCAGATTATGTTGAGGAGTTCGAACAGGGATCCCTCCAAGCTCTTGGATCTTGTAAGCCTTAGTTTCTCCCTTTAGACGCTTAGCATAAGCTTGATGCTGAGCCTTTCTGCTCCAGATCAGCTATCCTGGCTTTTAATTCAGCCTCTTTCTTGGCTGCTTCTGCCAACTGCTCATCTTTTTCTGCTACAAGCTGATCACGGTGTTTGACCTCATTGGTCTTTACCTCCAATAACTGCTCCTTTGCTGCACAGTCTGTTTTCAGCTGTCCAATCAGTTGATCCTGTTCCTCATATGCCTTGGTCTTCTCCTCAACATCCTGTCTGGCCAGTTTTGCTTTGACTTTATCACTTGTCAAAGTTTTGCCTCTATTTCCTTCGACTGGTTAGCCCTTTCTGCCCCTGCACTATGAATCTTCTCAACACCGGAGGCTAACCACTAAATTAAGTATGCCAAAAAGTTGATCCTGGCATACGTCTTTATCAACTCATGTGCAAGTTCAACAAACTTAACACGTGTTTCATTCTGAGGACAAGATCTAAGGCTTTTTTTAAAATTATTACATGAGCAGGTCGCCTATATAAAGTCCGAGTTCCCTTTGGCAATTCTTGTACACCAATCATGCTCTTAATACTACCAGTCTCTAATTCCCATGGCTGCGTTTGATGTATGCTGGCAAGTCTTGTTATCCATTCCTCATATTGTATCCAATTGTTAGTGTTGGTTACGAATCTGCCATGAGGAAAGGATTTTGGGTTAATGCGCCCAGATTCGCCCACCAGCATGAAAGGCCGGAAGGAAGAGATGCCTTCCGGGCCAATCTCCGGAGAAGGCCGGCTCCTTTTGGGGGTTTTCTGATTTAAGCTAAGAGTACAGGAAAGAGATAAATGAACAGAAAGGAATTTACAAATATACGTGGAGGTTGGTGGGGGGAACTAACAGTACGGCAACCAACAATCACCAATACTTACTGCATTACAAATATAAAGCGCGACTGAGAACTGCAAAATCTAACGTATACTTCCGATACTTAAGCAGTGTACGCACGGCTACAATGGTCCCCTAACAGACATTCCCTACAAGGAACTAACAGTACGGCAACGCATCAATCACCACCTACGGACACTAACATGAGTAGAAAGCAATCATAGAGATATCAGAGCCAGGTATATGTGTCGTGTAGAGAATTTAACCGCACAGCTTCAATGGCTCCCTAACAGACATTCCCTACAAGGAACTAACAGTACGGCAGCGCATCAATCACCAGATACGGACCAGCAACGTAACACACAACTTATGAAACTGCTACCACATCTATTCTATGTATCCTTTTAATTCATGAAGTACAGAGGGTGCTTTAAACAAGCAATGCTAGAGGCACCTGATCACCAAATGCTGAAATGAATCAACGAGCCGTGACACAGGTTAGCCTAAGGCATGAATATAAAGAAAGGCAGCATAAAAAACAGAAGCAGTAACAGAACCAGGCATACAAATTATATTTATAAGCAGAAGCACGGTTACATTGGTTCCCTAACAGACATTCCCCATCCACCCTTTACAATGAATTCATGGTGGGCTTTTATAGCCCGAGTCCCTCCCGTTACATTAATGGGCACAAGGTCCCAGTCAAACATAAGCTGACAAAAGCGGCGAAAGAGCTGCAAATGCTGACCTTTTGTCGGACCGGACTGTACCCGCAGCATGGTCTTCCTGGAAGCTGGACAGCTACATGGCGGTGTGTTGAGCAGAACTTCTCTCTGGCAGTGATGCGGGTAGCTGGAGCAGGTGAAACCTCAGATCAGCTTTAAATGAGGCTACTGGCGCAGGCAGTGCAGCCCATGCTTGTCCTTTTGCTCGGCACGTTTCGGCTCTAATCCCGAAGCTGGACACTTGTCAGATGATGAATGATGCTTTTTGACACGTGTCTGCCTTGGAAGGCAGTTCGTCCAACTTCGCTTGGGATCAGAGCGTCTCGGGTTGCGCGGGCAAAGAACAGTGCAGTCGGGAAGGCCTTCATGCCTTGGTCAAATTCTGAGTTTGTCTCCCCATCGCGCACTTGTCAGGGCGCACTTCGACTTCGTTGCGAAGTCGGATCGCGCACAGGTGAAAACTGGTGTCTGCCGCCGTACGGACTTGCTCCAGCACTTATCATTCTTCTGTCAGCCTGCCAGTTGCAAGGTGCGCCCAGAAAAGAGGGCGAAGTCAGACTTCGCAACAGAACTGGGCGAAGTGCGAACTTCGCACCCAGACTGGGCGAAGTGCGAACTTCGCACCAACACTTAGCCATTTTTCAGGTAACTTGCTGGAAAGTTAAAAAACCAATCTGGGGGACTCCGAGAAAGGGGGGAAAGAAAGAGAATGCGGGAAAGAAAAGGAAAGGAGAGAAGAAGGAAGGAAAATAGAGGAAGAGGGGAAAAGAAGAGCAGCACTGTTACAAACTCGAAAACATTGCACCCCGTGCAAAATGTGACAACGAGTTAGGAACCTACTATTAAAATAAACACTCTCACACAAATACTTGAAAATAAACATATATGCTCACAACACACTTGGAAATAAAATGCACAATATGAAAGTAAATTGCAGAAAAGGAACAATCTCACAATAGCACTGAATCGCAAGCCTCTTTGAGGGGGCAACCTCCTTCAATACTTCATTCAATTATGCAAAAAAAATACATACAATATTGCCCCTCACAGTTTTAAGGAATTCCTCTAGCACCTAACTCCCAAGGTTGGCTTACATGCAAAATGCCACCCGGGCTAGAATCTCCTTCCTACAATCAGTTACATTCTTGAAAAACAGTCACATAGAAGGGTGCCATTTGGCATAGGCGCTTCTTAATCCAAAACTATAATAAAACATTACAAAATATTATCATGGGTACTACCAACGTTCCACAAGGACTATTGCATCAAGTGTTAGGATGGGGTCCTAACACCAATGGACCAGCTTGCCCAACTCATTCTCCGTCATCAGCTGCCATTTCCACCATGGTCCAACGCATCTGACCTGGAACTCTAGCCTTAGTCTGTCTATAACTCCGGATACTTTCTGTAAGCAACTATCTACCTGCTCATCAATGTGATCCCTCAACTCTGGTGGTTGCCTAAAATTTGACACCTCTATCATCACATGATCACTGAGCTCTGTATCTGTGTCATCCTTTGTGGTTGTTTCTTCCACATTCTCTCCTCCTCTAGATAGATTAATCGGTTTCTTAGCTGCCTTGCCCTTTGTTTCAAGTTGCTCCGCAGTCTCAGCCAACCACTCCATCCTTTGGCTGCTTCCTCTCTTTATCCTTTTATATTCTACCACGGGCTCATTGTCTTCCTCCAAATCTGATTCTGCTGGTGCAGGCACCGTGTCCTCCTTTGCCATCTCTTTTCCTTTTTCCTTTACCGGTTTTGGTATTGTAGATGAGAGATCTATACGCACTTTCTCATCTAGTGGGGGAGATCCACATGGATCTATTGGCACAAAATGCAATGGACTGTACTCCAGCTGTCTGGTGTATGAGCATTTTCTGCCCTTATGTTCCCCACATCTTCATCTGCTGCATTTTGTTGTCCCACTGCCGCATCTGCTGTCATTGGTACCTGCATCTGCTGCAGAGTTCTCTCCTCCCTTTGTTGCACATTTTCCTGCAACTGCTGCTCTGCCTGCGCAACATTACTATGCTGTTTTTCTTTTTCCGCAGCCTGCTCCCGAGACTTTTGCTGTTGTTCTCCCTATTTCTGCATATTCTGACTTGTTTGTGTTACAAGAACAGTCCTTTTTATCGCTGTGGGTGGCTTTCTTCTTCCTTTTTCTGTCTGTGATTTTTGTTGTGGTTGAGGTTGCTCTGCCAAATGCTGGTCCAACCTCTTTGTCCTCTTTCCCATTTGTGTCGACTCCTCCTGTTGTGGCTGGGTGTTAGTTTCTTGTGAATGTGTACTTTCCTCGACTACTGGAGGTTCCCAACCCGTTCTCTTCTTTGGTGTACTCTGGGTAATTGGAGTAGTCGGCTTAGTTAATGGCATCACATGGGCCCATCGACAAATTATAGGTTGATGCTTCGGGATTACTCTTGGTGGATTCAATCCAGGAAACCGCATCTTCTCTTCCATCGCAATATTCATCATTATGGCAATGGCATGAAAAGCCATCGAGAAGTTTTTATAATACCGAATCAGAAAATTTCTAATGCGATATGCTAAGTAAGTTGCCCAATCTTAGGCAGCTCCATCCATTATCCCCTCCACATACGGAATTGGACAAGCAAGCATTTCCAATGATATTTGCTCCCCTAATAGTTTCAACATCACCACATTCATTGCACATTGCAACTCCATGTTCTTTAATTGGGTGCTCTTCAACCCGCGGCTCCTGTGCTTCAATATCTTAGCCGCCTTCGCTAAGCCAATATTAGTGCAATGCCACATGATTTCATACCATTAGTGTGAATATACTATGTCGCTTATCATCGGTATCCCTATCACTAGTAAGCCAAACATCTTCCTGAAGTTTATTGGTGAGAACACTATATGCACCTCGTGATCACCTATCATCAATCGACTCATGTGATGTTGTTCATCATTAGTCCTTAGTATATGCAGCAAATGATCTTTGAAAAACTCCTTTTTAAAGTTTTGAATTTGTAGAATGTGGTGGAAACTTGCATTCTTGAATGTTGTCTTCATGGGAGGTTCTTGAATCATCTCATTCCACTAGTTCCAACAAAGTTCTCTTGTTGGCTGCTGCCATGTTATCTTGTGGAGTGGTATTGTCATCGTTTCTTTCGCTTTTGTTTATACCCGAGGTATCAGTTTTGTCTCTTGTCCTTGTGGAGTACTCGCCTTTGGCCTATCATCATACTGTCTTTCTCGTTCTGTCTCTCTTGCACGCACTCTTTCTACAAGTCCTCGGTTTTGGTAGAGCTTTCTTCCGCTACTCCACTCGGTATACTCAATCGATAATGCTTGGTCTCTTTTTCATTCTTCTGGTCTTTTGCGACTCCGACCTTCGACTACATTTGTATTGGTACAACTTGCTTCATGGTTCTACTATTCAACTCCGTGTTTGTACAACCTGCAATTGAACGGCTTGCAGCTGAACGACACTTGCACTAGTATGACACCACCATTCCTATAACACGTGAACAACAGTCTCTCAACTTCGCTCAGCCCAAGTTTGCTACTTTGTATGCCAATCCTCTGATGTAATTCTGCACGACGTCTTCTTCACTTGCCTCTACGCCTTTGTTGCATCACCTTGTTGTCTAACTTCGCCCTTGGATTTGCACGGCTTCTCTGCAGTGATTCCAATCCTCCTTGTAGTAGTTCAACATCCCTTGTGCTTTAGCTGAGAAATTATCCTGTCCTGTATAATTGCAACTCCTTGCAATCTCTTCTTGCACCTAGTTTTTTCTTACTTAGGGTTTCTGTAGCCTACTCCTTGTCCAATGCACTCTTGCACTCCTATGTGCAGCACCTTCACTCTGGCTTGCATTCTTCACCTTGTGTTCATTTGTTGACTCTCCTTTGTCTACTTGCACTGGTCCGCTCTCCTGCTAGAAAGAATAACCAGCCAGGCCCCAATGCACCTATTTATAATGTTTTGGAGGAAAACCGTTGCTCATGCATTAAATTCCAGGTGAACTTCAGTTCCTCACCTTGCGCTTTTTGCATGCTTTTCCTTGTTTTTTATCAATTTCTACTTTCATATATATATATATATATTTATTTTTATTTATTTTTAAATTTATTTATGTAATGTCCCCATTTTTCATATTTTTATTATACATAGTTGTGGAGTGGAGTCTTGATGTGTTTTGGTGTGTTGAGAGTATTTTTGGTGAAAATTGGAGTCTTTTTATTATACATAGTTGTGGAGTGGAGTCTTGATGTGTTTTGGTGTGTTGAGAGTATTTTTGGTGAAAATTGGCAATTAAATAATAAAAAGGGGGAAATAAGGGTGTATGCTTCATTAGGAGAATAAATATCAGTTTATTATTATTTTCTAAGGTATTATTAAGTGAAATCAAAAAGTGCCACCTCAATAAAGAATTAAAAGAATGTCTATATAAAGAGGAGTAGGGGGCTCATTTGAGGGATCTTGGATCATTTTATCTCTTCTACATTGTTGTATTTGGCTTTGCAGCTAATACACTTTTCTCTTGTGGACGAAACCCTACGAGAGAATTCTCTCTTGCGGACGAAACCCTGCAAGGGATAGCTTTGAGGACGAAAACCCTCTTGGCTAGAAACCTAGGACGAAAACCCTAGAGTTTCTTTGAGGTAAATCCAGCCAGGGTTTACAATTGGGTTTATTGAGACATTCTGCATCATTTATTGAAGATTTCTTGGGCAGCATTCATATCAGATTTGGGAAGATCAGATTTGGGGTTTTGGGAACCCTTCTTTGTTTGGTATTTCAGATTTGGTGTGGCATTATAGTTTCAGATTTTTGCAGCAGAGTTTAGCAGTGTTGTGGCTGGGCATTTGTGAGTTGTTTTCATTCAATAATTTAGCAGAGGTTGTGTTGTTTCAAGGATTTTATATTAATGTATGATCTATGTAATTGTGATTTCAGGAAAAATAATAAAAATATTGTGGTATGTTTGTGAGAAACCTTAGAGTTTTGTGGTGAACTTTTCTGGGTATTTGTAGATCTGATTGATATCTGCATGATTCAGTATTTTCTGGGTATTTGTAGATCTGATTGATATCTGCATGATTCAGAATTTTATTTGATATAAATTGCATAGTTAGGGTTTTTCCTTAGTTGGCACATTACAATTTACAAGAGTTTTGCCACCTTTCTAAATTTAGGTATGGGAGTGCTCTACAATTCGTATGGTTGCTCCTATTGCCACCTCGATTGCCTATTCCGACGTTAGATCTGTTTCCTCTTGCCAACGAGGGTCTTTTGGGTGATTTGACTTTCCATTCCCTCCATCTATACAACGATTTTCCTATTCTAGAATCGTCCTGTTCTAGAGTTGATCAATGATCTGTCGTTCCATTAATCCCATTTGAATGACCTATCTCACCTGTACGATCTTCACCTATATGGCCTTCATTCATACGACCTCCATGTGAATGACCTTCTAGGATTTTATTTGTACGGTCGTCTGTCGTACAAGTCGTTCTTGCCTTGCTGTACTTGGGTGGCTAACCATAGCTCTTCTTATCTCCTCTTTGCTATGCCATCTTTGTTCTTCTATTCTTCGATTTCGCTTTTGATTATCTCTTCCTTATTGTTGTCGCCTTCCTCCTTGCGATGATTTCCCAATTTTAGGCGCACTTCCTTCCACAGGATAGGCCTCCATAATGTGGGACTACTTGTTTCCTCCTAGCTGTCCAAGGTCCGTCCACCCTCTTTGGTTCCTTAGTCTTTTGTTTAGACATTTGGTTTGGCCGCAAACCACGAGGCAATCCAAATGGGCTGACCTAAGGATCATGTGGTAACTAGTTGTTTTGTACACGGATAACGGATGGTCCTTGCAGGCCATCTGATTGACCACGTGGCCTAGAGGTAGTCAAAGGGAAAATCCTTCCCCTTGAGCTACCGGGAGGTAAACCAACCAAACCTCTCCCTTGGCCAGGTAACCTTAGACGACCAAGAAGACTTGACGGTCTCCCCAAGTTGCCTAAGTTATCTATTTCCTGTATAACTATTGGAGTACCTAGTAATCCTTGCAAACTACTAGGCTTTCCTCCAACAACAACCATTGTTGGCATATAGTCCAATATCCTCCTAGTTTGTCTTCCTTTATCGGAGTCATTTTGTGCATCTCTTCTTTCTTTTGATTGGGGAACTTGTTGAACTTGTGTCATGTTCCTCCTAGATCTTGTCGTCCATGGTGAGCTCGAACTGCTACTGCTACTACTATTGATATTGATTGCATACGAGCTCGTGGAAGAACTACTCGAGCTTGTGGAGAATAAACTACTACTATCTGTCTGCCTACCCTCCTCTTGAGACGTACGTGTTTCAAAGATATCTCTACACAATATCTCAGTTGTTTGTGCTTTGGTCAACTTGTGTTGTTCAAGATCATTCAACTCTTCTTGTCTCTATGCTTCTCTTCGTGTTGTACCTACACTCTTCGTGTTCAGTTGGTCTAAGTTCCAACTCTTCTTTTTTAATAATATGTTGCTCTCCAACTTTTGTCCCGAACAACCACCCTAGATTCAGCTCTTCATTCTCTTGAGTTGCACCATGATTTTGCATAGTCCTACTTGGTTTTCCCCATTCCTGGACCCAAATTCCTTCAAAACTATCTTAAGACTGTTGCGGTGCTTCACTAGTCTTCCTACGGTCTCTTCCTCCTTTGGTGCAGATTTCCTTTTCTGACTGCATTCGCCAACCTCTTGCACAATACTTTTCTTTTCATCATGGCTTTTTTCTTCTACGTGGATGCATAAACAATGTGGCAGAAACACCTCATAGTCCTCCATCTGCCAATGAAGGAGCCCATTTTCAGAGTCATCATCATCCTCTGTACAATCTTGAAGTTCCAACACTCCTTGTTAGGCTCATATCCGCTATCTTCATCTGATGAGGAACTTCCTGATTCATTAGATGTTGCAATGTCTTGGCTCATGGATTGATTCTTAAGGTTTATCATATACTTATGTTGGCCCTTCTTAAATGTGAGGTGTTCCTTCTCCCAATTATGGTTCACTTTTTCCATCCTCAACTATCCACTTCTCAGCAATGCATCATAAGCTGGTTTTTGCATTGCGATCACCACAAAATCCAGGATAAAGTCTTGGTCAACAATTTTCACTTTCTGATTTGTCAATACACCTTTCATTTCTATACAGTATTGGTCTGCACCATACAAACGAAAGTTTGGAGACCACAAGAATGGTGCTCCAATATCCTTCTAGGTATTTTCTGGCATCACGTTCACGCTAGATCCTCCATCTACGATTACTTGCTCAACTTATGATTCAACAAATCCATGTGAATCAATGCCAATTTCTTTCCTGCCTCAATCATCAACACTATGGGATCAATGAATTGATCCTTCTTGATCGCCGCCACCTCCTAACATCTTAGCTCCACCGCCTTCGTCATGCATGCGATCTCTCGTACCTGTGCGCAAAGCTCAGGTATCATGCCAAGTAAACTAGACACCTTAACTTCTACTATTGTGTTCAACACTTGTGCTGCCAACTATTCCGTTGATGATTGTTTTCCCGGAACTTCTTCTGCAATAATCAATTTCTTCAGTGTCTTCTCTTGGAGGAGTCTGTCTTGTTTGGTCTTTTCCATTTCTTCCTCGATCAAATCATGCGCTGCCTACCACCTCTCCTTCTCCGTAGTAGGGTTTGGATATTGCTTGGTCTTCTTTGCCTAAGCTCTTGTCATTGCAAGCACATGCTTATCTTTATCCTATTGGTTTGTTAAATGTTCTCCAATGTCAATAAGATTGACATTCTGAGTTCTGTTGGAACTTGCTTTCTTTGGTCAATTCACTTCCTTGTGATTGTTTGGTCTGCACCATCTACATGTGCGTATTATTTTATCCATTCGCTTCCTTTTGCTTGTGGAATCTGACAATTTCTTGCAAAATGTCCCCACTCTTGGCAATTTCTACATTGGATAATTGGTCTACCATCTGAGTCATATTGTAATTGACTTTGACCACCTTATCGATTACCTTGTTGGAACTATCTTCCACCACGACAATTGTTTTTATAACCTTCACTCGTCCCCTTGTCCATTCTCAGAAGTATTTGGTTTTTCTTGATTTTCTTTGTTCTTAATTGTCATCGTTTGATGCCTTGTGCTCAGGTTGAATGGACAATATCCTACTGTGTGTCCCAGCATGTTGCATATATTACAATATGCTTTCTTCAGACAATTTATATTTGTGTGCCCTTCAAATTTGCAATCTGAGCACCGCATTTCTTTCTTTTCCTTTTTCTCGCCTTTCACTTCGTTAATCATTCGTTCAAAGTCCTTCATTGACTAGATTGCTTCATGCAAGTCTTCCTTGTCACTATTGGAGTCATCGCTTCTGAAGTGACTTATTCCTATTGTAGTTTGCTTGGCTTCACTTTCCAAGTTTCTCACCCTTTCATATGCTTCATATGTTGTGGGCGGTATTATCTTCATCTTCTTCTTATAACGTGGTAATAGTCCATCAATGAACCATCTTTTCAGCAATCCATTTTCCGGTTGCATCTCCATTTTGTTAGTAACCTGCTTAGATCGTCTATTTTAGGACTTATATCTTTCTCTTTCTTTTGCTTAGTGGAATATAGATTTCCTATGATTTCCGTATCATCTCGCAACAATCTGAATTCCTTCTTGAATTCATCCACTAAGTCTGTCCATGTTGTGAAGGCATTTGTTCTTTCCCTCTTTAGGTGCCAATCAATCGCAAATGTAAGTGGAAACAATGTGTCTGGGTCATGTACCCCATTAGCTCTCCATATGGTTGTACACATTCCTATGTGACTCTTGGGTTCTTCTTTCCCATCTCTGGAAAAAGGTGGACACTTTTGCTTCCTTGCCATATTTGCAATGTTTGCCATTAAGGGTTGATTTTCCTCTCCTGATTCTTCCCCACTTGATGATTGCTCAGTTAGCACTTCTTCTATGTATGCTTCTGTTCTTGGCAGTTCTTCACTTGGTTCCTCTATTCTTGGCACTTCTTCAACTCTTGGTGCTTCCTCACCTTCCGTGTTGTTGCCTGCAAACAATCTCTGACCAATGTTTGGTTCTCCTTCACTTCGTGACCTCCTTCATGAATACATGTACGCTGGATCTAGTCTACTTGCCCAAGCACTTACGTGCAATTGCTCTGGTACCTGAATCCCATCCTTTGCACCCTTTGGCAAACTCCTTTGCGCTTGCTCCGACATTAGCCTCCACTTGTTGTCTCTTCGTGCACCCTCCACGTAACGTCTTCTTTAGCTATTTGCTACAACTCACTTTGCACTTTGTCCTCCATTGTTAATAACATGTTCTACCTTTCGTTCTTGTCACTAAAGCTATTTTCCTCTTGAGGATTCCACACACGTTCAACCTCTAGTTGCTCAAGTTTCGTTCTTCTTGACCGCAATCCTTGGTTGGTAATTTGTAGACTTCTTATCACAGGTTGCTCTTGATCTCGGTTTTGTCTCCTACGTCCTTGCAACAAGGAATCTGTCATCCACCTCTCCAATCTTCACACGTGCTAGGTTTGAACTTTCAAACGACAACGCCAAATGTAGCACCTGTTGCTAGTTCAAACTTCAATCAACAGATTCAATATCGATTAGGCAATGGTGCCAAATGTAGCACAACGGTGAGTGATTCAACAGTCGGAGGAACAATTGGATACAAATCCTAGAGGCCAACTAGGAATGCAGTCATTGCCAATGCAATCACAATCACATTCCTGGTTTGAACAACGCTTGACTAGAATAGTCATGGTTTGATTACTGGAACGACAATTGGATAGCTACTTGAATGGCCCTCTGCTTGTACGACAAGCATTGAAACGATGTTTACTAGAACAAGGATTAGTCAGCAACTAGAATGATTTCCACTTGCACAGTCTTCACTGAAATGGTGTTGCACATCTTCCTCTCACATTCCAGAATCCAGACTACGACCTTCATCTCTATCTTGACTACACACTCCTTGTCTCCATCTGACTGCAACACTTCTACCTACATACAAAACTAAACACATACGCTACCAATCTACCAACACATTCACAGATCATACACAAAGCATAGAGAAGGAATAATCATCATTGTATTCATCATATGTACGACATTATAGGGTTTCACCATACAGTCTTGCTCATTACAGAATACACAATACACATATATCCCATCTCTCTCCTGGACTTACCAAAGGTGTCTATGCATATCTTTCTGGGTCTTTCTGTGTCTATCGAGCAAAATGAAAGGGGGCCTATTTAAGGTTGAGCCCGGGCTGTTGCCAACAACGGTTTGTTGGCCATCTCACACAACTGCCTTTCCCTTCCGCATGTAACATAAGACTTTAGACTTTACACAATATTAATCATATAGGTCATCACTTTTGGATGTACTAATCAAAATTACATCACATGCACATTTACATTTCATGTGCATTACAATTACATTGACTTTTAATTTCATTTATATTTCATGTGCATTAGACTTCTTATTCTAACTATACACTAGGACTTAGGCTGTTTGGAACCGATGCCTACACCGTTTACATAAAACATTAAGAATACCCCATTACATTACATTATTATAGACACTCTGCCACATTCACATTATTACAAACACTTTGCACACGTGCATTATTACAAACACTTGTCACTTAACACAATATGGCAATCCTCTACCATTTAACACAATATGGTAATCCTCTGCCATTTAACACAATATTGTAATCCTCTGCCATTTAAAACAATATGGCGATATAATGACAAACACTTTGTGTGCACACATTTGCACATATACATTCATTCATTCATTACATAGACATGTCAATTCGCCTGCCTACAATATTCATTTGAGATTACCAATGTTGTAGGCAGATTTTATTGCAGAAATCCAAGGTTGGATTTGGTAAGTGGTCTATAGTTCAACAATGGGGTGATGGTTGATTTTTTTGTCTTTTAGAAGGCATGCTTCAGTCATTGGCACATACTGTTATCCTTGCTGCTCTCCCTGGATTTGACCAATTTCCATCTAGGCTTGAGTTTTTGTGGCTTACAAACGGCATTGTATTGAAGAATGGAGCATAGTTGGAAGATGGAGGGCTATGTTTTGAGACATAAATGTGTTGCTTTTTGCAGTAATTGAAGTTTGATAAACGGCAACTGAAGAAGAGGAATCATAAGGAATTTGGGAGTGATTGTTCATGCAAAATCCAAATGGATGGGTTGACTGTAGCACTTCTAAAATAATGTAATTCCTTATTGGTTAGCCTAGAGGAAATGGAGGCAAGAGAGGAAATTATCTAAAAGTAAAACTCCAGAGCAAGGTGACTAAAAGAAGGGGATTGTAATCCAGTATATACTCCACAGACCTCATATGACAAGAAAGAAGGGGATTGTAATCCAGTATTTTTTCCACAGACCTCATATGACAAAAAAGAAGGGGAATCAGTATAGTGAAGATATCAAATTGTCGGAACCTTGAAACTACAAAGGATATCCAAAAGGGAGGAGTCAACTATTTTCTTGAGATGATGTAAATGACTGCAATCAATAGAGAGAGGGTGAAGGATGGTTTATTCAAAATATTCCCCATGTTCTTTGAGAGGAATGATACTACATTTTGATAAAACAGATCAAGGAAGGAGAGGAAATACTGTGGCATAAAAAAGAGCAAAATTCCAGGTAAAAATGTTTTTCTGGATTTTTATTTCAAGAATTTGAGCACATCATAAAGGACGACTATCATAGAAAGGAGGAATGTAGAATTTTTTTATTAATGTTCATTGACCAAAGTAGATTGGTGGAAATCAAGTATCACACTTGGTTACAATAACTGGAACTAGACTATTAGAAGAATCTAGAGTGTTTGAACAGATATTTGAGGGCTCTTAACTGCACTTGTCTAACACTAATTGCAGAGAAATCTGAAGTCGTATCTGTAGCATGGTGGTGCTGTTCTGCAGTTAAGGGAACAATTATAAATGACAGAGTAGGTTGACCAAACAAATCTTCAGCATACAGTCAGATGGCCTGCAATACAATATTTCTGACGGCCCTGCACAACATGGCAGTCAGACGGCCCAGTCTGCAGTCAAGACAACCTGGTACAGCAGTCAGATGCCTTGCCCTTCAGGTCAGACAGCTCAGGCTTGCATGAGATGGCCTGGATTCAGATCCACATGGCCCTGTACGGATTTAGTACAAGAAGTAATAACTGTTTAGAAATAGTTTGGAATCTCTATCTACAGCAATAAACATACACAATGACAATGGATGAATGGTGTTATTGATATTAACAGAGATACATCTGTGTATTACATTTATACCTGTACGGATGCACTCTACAACATCTCTATGTACAGCATCTACCCTATGCATACAATGGCTATCATGTGTGTACCCGCTCAAATGAATGAGGGTATCTATTTCAACTTATGGGAAGGTAGTTTTTCCCAACTACCAACCCGACACCTCACCAACTCACATTACATTTGTCATGCATTTACATTTCATTTCATTTCCAACTACATGACAAACTGCATGACAACTCAACAACAAATAACTCATCCGTACATAACTAACACTTCACTTCAACATTACATATTCTTGCATGAACTTATTACATCACAACTTTATAATATCAAAACTTTATCGTGAGCATACTTGAATTCCAATGCACTTATTCCTATTTCTGAACTTGAGATGGTAAGTCAGAACTAGCGTCTACAGTATCTTTGAATTTTTCAGGCCAATTGTTTGCACTTTGCAGAACACAGTAAACAAACTTGTTTCTGGATGGCACAAGGGTTTGAAGTCTTATTGGTGAGAATGTTTGCCTGACAAAGAGCCCACCAGGTTTCGGTTTCCATGTGTGCCATAATAATATGGTTTGTTGTAATACCATGATAACGTAGTTCATTGACATACCACGATAACATGGTCATGATGGCATATGGATGGTTCTGTTTCAATCCCATATAACCAATCACAAAAAAAAAAAATTGTAAATGATGATTGCAAACCTTTTGTTCAGCAAGTAGTCTATTTGTAGTGGAGGCAGATTCTAAATGTTGAAATTACAGCTAAAGGAGCTCATTCACTGCTTGAAGGAATACAGTTAAAAGAGTCATGGCATTAACATACAAGCGTGACTTTTAATAACTCCCATCAGTATTTTATGAATAATATTCTTTTCAGTTTTCATTTTGGCAAGGACTGTGTGAACTGATTCGAGAGTCGTTATTCCACAGGCTCCTTTTAAGTCATCATTAGTCTTGTGGAAGGCTTTGAGCAGATTTTGAAGCAAGCCAGGGACTTGGTGAAGGTGAAAGGAATCACACTTGTGTCTGGGAGAAATTTGGTTTGTTGCCTTAATTTATAGATAATACTTTCATTTTGAAGAAAACTCTGTTTAGGGAGACCCAGGAAGTAAAGATCTTTGTGTTTTATTTTGGTGGCATATCCAGGCGGCAAATTAATGAGTTGAAGCCTGGAATTTTCTTTTCAATACCCACAAGGATACAAATGAGGACTTGTGATATTCTTAATTTCAAGAAATCAATATCACTCACCAAATATTTGAGTCTCTCTCTGCAGAAAATGTTCTATGAACTAAAGCTTAGAAGGATATATTGACAAGATTCATAGCAGATTCAACACATGGACTATACGGTGGTTGATTCTAGCTAGCTGAATTACTCTAATCAAGTTGGTTTTCCAATGTATTCCAATTTGTACTTTTGCACTCTTGGCTTACCTTGTAGGGTATTTCCAAAGATCTAGACAAGAATGGGATAAACTTTCTTTGAAAGGGTAGTTGAGTGCTTACACGTGGTATTTGATAAGATTGAAAAAAATGTGCACCCCAAGTAAATAGGAAGGAGCTAGACCCAGAACAGCAGCTTTGAATAAGAGGGATTTAACATCCAAACTCTTCCAGCTGGACAATGGACTGGGGAAGCTTTTGCCATGAGTTCTCTCAGATAAATGTGCTTTGGCATGTCCCAAAAATGAATTACACAGAACCCAAAATTTGAGAAGAATAGTCTCTAATTTTGGAATAGCATGGTAAATATTGGTAATGATTCAATGAATGATTTGCCCTCTTTCAGGAAGACTTTTGGGACCAAAATGCCCTCTCCGTAGGATGTTTATAAAGTAAAGGCTCTAAATTTGGCATTTAATAGCATAGAATGGAGGAAGATGCATAACTTGGTTGTGTAAGATTCAATATTCAAGCTCAAGAGGTAGGAGAAAAGGTGGAAAGCCACCGGTATCATGGCAACTTAGTTGTGAGCTCAAAGACTAATAAAGTTCTCCAAGAACATCTAGCTGTTTCCTTTAAATCCATTGAAAATGCTGTGGAACTTTGGCTGATGCTTTATTTTCAGGAACTTCTGGCTTGAAACAAACAAAATAGTTTCAGAGATAAACTTAGAATGAGCTCTCATGCATGGAATTAAATGTAAAGTAGCATGATGAGACTATAAGGGTACATGGTTGGTCTGCTCGTTCTTCCAAGATTCATACAGAGAATTATTCAATTAAATTGTGGAGCATAGAAAATGTCCCCTTCCAATCATGAATTGGTTAACAAAGTTACGAACCTGGCGTTAAATGGAGGTCTTGGAGCAATCCAAGTTAGGCAAGTGATGAAGTATTTTGAAGCTTAACTGGTGTGCTTGTAGCCTACGTGGTACTGCAATGCTGTGAACAATACAGTAGGAAGTATTGCAGTTTGAACTTAAGCAATTTGTCCTACATGGTTTCAGGTAGTTGCAGGTTAAGCTAACTTTGGGACTGCTTTCTCTATTTTCACAGAATGGTAGACTAGATCATTAATGGAGGGTATTCAAATTCTATCAATGTCAATTTTGTACCATTTAGTGCTGTCCATGTCAATAGGACGTGAATAAATGGCAGATGAATTGGTCAATATGATAATTGAATCCAACGGTCATGAAATCATGACAGGGCATGCAAAGTACTTTACTACTTAGAATGACCTAGCTTGAGGATTTGATTTAGAATGACAGTCGGAAGATAGATTTTGCACATGTTTGGCCTGGAATTTGTATAATTGGGTTGTGGTTTTAAGGTGATGGTTGACCAGTAGCCATAATAAGAATGTGAAAAATTCTGCATTTCTATGAGAAGCCACAAAAAAATGGATTAAAAAATCCAAAAACTCTAGGACAATTAGGAAAATAAGAACATATTTATTGATACTCACACACACATGCACCCACATATTTTAAAGTTACAGTTAATATAAAGACATCTATACATGAAATCTACATATATAAATATAAATATGCAAAACATTCAGGATAATTTAGAGCCAAAGGTCAAAAACATATTGGAAATTTCTTTTCCTACAGTCCTTAGATACAAACGCACTAATCAAGACAGTCCAAAAAATCCAGTCTGATCAAGATTTGGCCTAGATATGACAAAATTTTGTTACCATGCTGGTGGCTGATTACCTGCCAATGGAATGAGGTTTGCTGCATACTGAAGAATTTTGGAGAGTAGGGGTGGAAAATATGCATGATGTGTGGTAAAGGTTTTTGCAACCTCATCATTGTTGTTGCTCTCTATGTAATGATGCTTTTATATTAATAATTTTAATAAAGGTATTTTGAACTTAATTTTGTCATCTAGGTACTTTTTGTTGGTGGCAGTTCTGTCTAAATACCATTTCTGTGTTTTAATGAAACAGAGAGGTAACAGACACATAGTGGAGGGCAAAGAACTCAAGTTTTGAACTAATAATAGGAGTATGGAGAACAAGCTAAATAGGGGTCAGAGTTTGATGACGATGAGTTGATTGGTATGGATAGATTTTGCCTTTTCCTAATGATTCCATTCATAATAAAGGTCGGAAAATGAATTATTTACCCTGTAGCAGCTAAACATCATCTGAACACTAAATAAAAGGAGTTCTCTTAGGCATGGGAAGTACTATGGAGAAAATTTAGAATTTGATCATAAGGTTATGAATGTAGTGGGAATTGTAGAGGATAGGGTCGGAAAGTGGTTGAAGGTGAAGCAGTAGGAGAGTCTGGTCTGGTTATCTGAGAAGAAGGTTGCAGAGTTGGAGAATTTGTTTTATGATCTGGTTGTGCTGTTGAAGCAGCTCTATCAGTTTTTCTGTTCTTGAGGTTATGTTGCAGGCCCCTAATACATAGGCATGGATAGTAAAAAACAGACACTTCGAAAACTTCATGGGAAGCTACTATCCTGATTTGACATATGAAAATTGTTTGTTATGAACAGTGTCAGAAATCATAACAGTTCAAAAGGTTAGGTTGCTCTATGGCCGGCCTTTGGTTTCTCAATATGACTGAATAAAATCAGTATTATACATCCACTTCTGGAATATATGTAATGGGGGATAGTACAGTTTAAAGTGTCATCTACTATGGTAAAATAGATTCCTATACCTGGCTTCAGCTTCCAAAATTAGAATGGTTTATGAACCACTGTATAACTACAGTTATGTTAACATAAGCCATATTTTTTGGCCTAGCAATGAGGTAGGGGAAGGGGGAAGGTGTTGCTTTATGGGAAAACTACGAACAACCTTAGAAAGGTTCATTTCATCAATATCGGCTAAGCAGGACATCTATGTACCTATATAGAATGTAAACAAGACTATATTCAGCTGAGGCTGCTTAGAATTGGTTAGTAAGCTCACCATGTTTCATAGACTCATGCAGGTTGACCTTGGTGTGTTAAAAGCTTCCAAATGGAGCCAATCGGTTTTCTTCCATTGTGTAATGTTGGACCACCCAGAAAGAACTTTATACTAAATGGAAAATGAAACAAATCTGCTTGCAACAATAAAATTAATGCAGAAATATGCAGCAAAATGGGAAATGAATCATGGATTTTATTAATTGCTTGAAAGATTACACTATAATAGGCCACTTCGAGGGGGCTACCTCCTTCAGAACTCATAATAAAAAATGCAATTTCTCTCCTCTCTTCTCTCGTTACAATCCAATACATAATAAGGAACCATACAATTTCTTACAAAACCTAACCCTAACCCTAAATAGACTTTGGGTCCCACTAACTAGTCACAACACTAACTGCTACTAATAACATGACTAATTACAATAATTAAATAGCTAGGACATAAGGGTCCTAACATGCCCTCCCCCTTCAAAAGTTTTGTCTTCAAAGCTTAAAATGTGTTGAAGCTAGTGGAGTGGCTCCCATGTTGCATCTTCCAACTATAAACCCTGCCAGTGCACCAATAAATTAGTGAGCATGCAGTTGCAAAGTTGGCAGGACCAGCGATCCAAGATTGCCTGTGGTTCGAGAAGAATTGACCCTTCATCATCAAGCTCAGGCAAGGTTGTTTGTAACTGAACATGTTGACCAAGGACCTTTGTCAAACAGGAGACATGAAAAACTAGGTGGATCTTGGAGGTGGATGGAAGGTCCAATTTATAAGCCATTGATCCAATGCATTGCAAAATGCGATAAGGCCCATAGAATTTGGGGTTGCAAACATAAAAACACCATATCACCTTCAACGAAGGACTGCTCCCAGTGGTGCTGATCAACTTGTTGCTTCATTCGATTATGGGCCACTGTTAGGTTGTCCTTGAGAACTCGAATAATGCTCTCATGAGTGGAGAGAGAGGAATCCACAACTTGTACCTTAGAGCTACTTGGAATGTAGGAAAGGAGTGAGGGTGGTGATTGTCCGTACACTGCTTCATAAGGTGTCATCTTCATCGCCATATGATATGTGGTGTTGTACCACCATTCTTCCAAGGGCAACCATTTGGCCTAGTGAGTCTGTTGCTTGGAGGCAAAGCAACGCAAATAGGTCTCTAGGCAATTGTTGATAATTTTTGTTTGGTCATCAGTTTGTGGATGATATGCTGAGATCATGTTAACGTGTGTTCCCTGGAGCTTAAAGAGTTCCTTCCAAAAGGTGCTAGCATATGTTAGATCCCGGTCACAAAATATAGATGTTGGCATTCCATGGAGGGAAAAGATTTTATCAAGGAAGGTTTGGGTGACAATGGAGGCTTTATATGCGTGGGAAAGTGGAAAAAAGTGGGCATACTTGGAGAGACGGTCCACCACCACAAACATGACTGATTTTCCTCCAAACTTGGGCAATCCTTCTGTAAAATCCACGGTATATTTGTCTAAACTTTTGTTGGAATCGATAGGGGTTGCAATAACCTTGGGGTCTTGACTGTTTCTCCCTTGCGACACTGACAAGTGTCGCATTCTTCAACAAAGTGTTTGATATCCTGTTTCATCCCTGTCCAAAAGAAATTTTGAGGAACTCTTTCATAGGTCTTGAGAAATCCAAAATGTCCAGTGAATGGAAAAGCATGAAGTTCTAGCAAGAGTTGAGCACGAATAGCGGAATTAGAAATTAACATAATACATTTTTTGTAGTGTAAATAATTTCCATCCCAAGAGTAATCAAGTTTGTTGCTCAGATTGAAAGTGATCTGCTGAAGGAGTTGTTGAACCAAAGTATCTTGATGCTATTCCTATTGAATCTCCTACACCCCATTGTAGAAATGAAATTTAACATACTTAAACACAATTCCATTTCCACTTAAATAAACCTACAGATCTACCTTCTGCAACAATTAGCAATGACAATACATACAGGAAACATACAATAGCAATAGTAGATGATAAATGAATATGAGCAGATCTTATATTAACAATGGCTTGTATCACCTTCTTACATATACATATGTGTGGAATATCTCATTCCAACACCTACACGCTCCATCCAACCACTAGTCAACCCTCTAACAACACCCACATGTTGCGGCCAACCACACACTTTTGCGTTCGACAACAATTACTTGACACAACCATATCACCAAACAAATGAGGGAAGGGCCTTATTTACAAAACTAAGAAGTAGTTGCATCCTCCAACTACCCGACACCTCATCATTTTCCTAAATTACATTTGACATGCATTTGAATTACATTTACATTTCATTCATAACTCACTTTATGACTTGTCCATACATAACTAATACTTCACTAAACATTACACATTATCACATACATTATTACATTGCCACTTTATAACTTATACGTACACACATTTCGTCAAACACTTTGTGTACGAACTACAAAATAACACAAAATGACAAAACTTATTCACTAAACACAAACATATCAATTTTCTTACCTACACCAATTGGGTATTGGCAAGGATAAAGCACACAATGATGGCTGAACTTCAAATTTCTGGGAGAGAGCTTTGGCAACTTCATTATCTTTACCCTTCTTATATACAATCTCATAATCATAGCCTATGAGTTTGGAGACCCGCTTTTGTTGTTTCGAAGAGGAAACATGTTTCTCCAAGAAGTATTTAAGGCTATGATGATTGGTCTTAATATGAAAGTGTCGACCCACAAGATAAGGATGCCATTTAGTCACTCCATGAAGTATAGCAAGCATCTCTTTCTCATGAGTTGATCTGGCCAGATTCTTCCTTGCAAAGGCTTTGCTGGTAGAGGCGAAAGGTCATCCTTGTTACATCAATATTGCTCCGATGCCAATATCAAGAGGCATCACTCTTAATAGTAAAGGATGCCACTTGCATTATCGGTGATGTGACCCGGGTTCAACCCCCACGATGGATATGTATATGTATAAGAAGTATTTCCTCAATAAAAATAGTAAAGGGTTTTAGTGAAATTTGGTATGGCTAAGACGGGTGTTGTACACATAGCTTGCTTAAGAGCATCAAACGTTGTTACAGATGCCTTGGTCCATGTGAATGCATTCTTTTTTAGCAAGGTAGTCAAAGGGGCTGCAATCTTACCGTAGTCCTTCACAAACTTATGATAATACCTTGTGAGCCCTAAAAATCCACGAATACTCTTGAGAGTTTTTGGAGTTGGCCAAGTCTACATGTCTTCAAAATTCATGTGGTCCACCTTCACTCCTTCGAATGATACTATATGTCCAAGATACTCAGTCTCTGGTTGCCCAATGGAACACTTGGAATGCTTGGTAAACAATTGGTTGTCAACTAGAATGTGGAGTGTTTGATCCAAGTGAACTAAGTGTTCACCCCATGTTTTGCTATAGATCAAGATATCATCAAAGAAAGCTAGAATGAATTTCCTAAGGAATGGACCAAATATGTCATTCATCAAGCTTTGAAATGTGGATGGGGTGTTTGTAAGGCCAAAGGGCATGACAATAAATTCATAGTGACCACTGACCATCATCGATGCGAAAAGTAGTCTTGGGGATATCTTCTTCTTGGAAACGAATCTGGTGATATCCTGATTGTAGGTCCAACTTTGAAAAGAAACAGGCCCCATGCAATTCATTGAGAAGTTCATCAATCATCGGAATTGGAAAATTATCAATGATTGTGATCTCTTATTTTAACTCCCTAAAATCCACACAGATGCCATGAACCATCTTTTTCTCTAACTAAGAAGACTGTTGGTTACGAATTTGCCACTAGGAAGGAATTGGTCTATCTATGCGCCCTAGACCCGCCCAACAGATTGAAAGGCCGGAAGGAAGGGATGCCTTCCGAGCCAATCTTCGGAGAAGGCCGGCTCCTATACTATACTACTTGGGGGTTTTAGATAAAGGAACTGGAAAGGGATTTGAAAAGTGCAGAAAGAAATATAAATGGCATTGCAGTAACAGTGGGGAAGAACAAGCACCACAATCACTAACTAATATCCAAACCCACAGCAATCAAAACAAAGCATGTAACAAAAACTACCACTGCGATTCTTTCCTATGTACCCTTCAGTAAGAATTCCAGGTTCACTTAATGTCCAATGCTCTAATCCAGAATGCAGAATTACAGCAATCAGAAAAATAAATGAATATTTAGCAGAAATAATTGCAGAAGGCAACATACAAGAAAGAGACGAGTTAGAGCCAAGGATCCTTTGTATTTATGCAAATGTCTATTTACAATAGCTCTCTAGCAATATGTTCCCCCCCTTTTACATTGAAAATGAATTCCCTTTTATAGCAGAGTTTTCCCCCCATTTTACATTGATGTTCCAAATCCCAAAACTGCCGAAGTAGGTGAGATTTGACCTCTGTCGACTGTCAGCGTACCTGGGACAGGGTTCACATGTGCTTGGAACGGCTCCGGACTGCTCTGGTAGTTGAGAGGGCATGTCTCATCAATGCCGCAAGTACAATTTACTCCTTGGGGTGCTTAAGGGATCTGAAAAGACGTCCTGCCGAGATGGGGAGAAGCTTGAAATGTCATCAATGCCCACCTACTCTGCCTTCTGAGTCTACTTGCAAACCTGCCGAGAGTCGCTCATGCTTATTCCGAAGCTGAGGATCGCTGCTGCAAGAGGACGAGGATGGGAATCGCTCGGCATCCGAGCGAACCTGAGGAATTCTGCCCTGAGCGAACCTGGGAGCTTCTACGCCTTAGGATTCACATAGTCGTGGTTTGCTGCGATCGAAGGGCGACGACGAGAATCGCTCCATGAAGGAGCGAACTAGGGAGTCGCATAGAGGCAGGAGCGATCCCGAGAGTCGCTCCAAAGTGGAGCGAACCTGGGGTTGCAGAGTTGGCGCCTTCGGAAAAGCTGTTGGGGTTCGCCTGCAAAGGGGGCGACGATGGGAGTTGCCGAGCGGGGGGGGCGAACCTGGGAACCACCATGCCTTAGAAAATTTTCAAGATCTTGCTGCAGGATGCCGAAGATGGTGCGATGCCAGGGTTCGCTGCGGAAGCAGGCGAGGCTGGCGGTCGTCTTGGTGATGGGGCGAGTCTAGGGGATTGCCGGGGAGCAACTATGAAGTCAGGAGTCGCTCCGAAATGGAGCGACCTTCGGCTGCCATGCCTTAGAATTTTTCATTATCCCGCTGTTGCTGCTCGTTGAAAAACGATGCGATGCCAGGGTTCGTTGGGTAGCTGGAGCGATTCCGGGGTTCGCTTGCTGGAGGAGCAACACTAGGGGGCCAATGCCTTAGCTATTTTTTCACGTTTTCGAACTTACCAACTATCGCTAGAAACCTAGGCGGCATTGGGGGTCGCTAAAGGATCAAGGCGAGGACGAGGTTAACGGCGAAGTCGGGAGTCGCTTCAAAACGGAGCGATCCATGATCTCTTTGCCTTAGATATTTTCCTACTTCTTACTTGCCGCTATTCGCTATCATACATGAGCGATGACGGGGGTTGCCCGGGAAGAGGGCGAAGCCGAGAATCGCCAAAGAAGAGCGATTCCCGGAATCGCTCAAAATGGGAGCGACCCGGGAGTGCTCATGCCTTAGAATTTTTTAGCTCTTTCCCGGACCTCGCCGGAGTTTGCCGTATCTTTGAACATCTCTGAAAAACTTGAACAAACCTGAACCCGAGACCTGCTTCTGAATGCGACCCCGAGGATTGCTTGAACTAATTGCTCGGAAAGGAGAGAAACTGGACACAAAAAATGCAGCAATTTTTCAAAATTTTTACCCCTTAGCAAAATGTGGCAACAAGGACCAATGAAGAATAGGTACTAACACTTCGCCGAATAATCCCTACTTGGAGTAATTCTTGCACCATCTTTTCAATCTTTGTTTTTTGCATATAAGGATAGTGGTAAGGCCAAATATTAAGGGGCATACTTCCTAGGAACAACTGAATGGCATGGTCATGTGAATGGCAAGGGGGAAGCTCATGCAGTTCATTGAATATCGGGGCATGACAGTCCAAGAGTTCAGTCAATTCAATAGATTGGCTCGAGTCGATAGATTTTGTAAGCTTCATGGTACAAAGTTGAGCCACAATGCCATGAGAACCCTTTTCCAAAAGCTTCTCCATGTGGTGGGAGCTTATGATGTTTGATGACACTTCTTGAAGGCCTTGAAGAGTATATTGATGGCCATTCTCTGTAAATTGCATTCATATTTCGACAAAGTCCTATAAGACAGGTCCTAAGGTGCGTAACCATTTGGCATTCAAAACCACATCGCAACCACCCAAGGGTAGAACAAACATATCAGACTGCAAGTTGTAGTCCCCTATTGAGAGACGGATATTCCTACATTTGCCCTTACAAGGTAGTGTTCTAACGTTGGTGGGTATGACTTCAAAGTTGGAGCTTGGATCCACATAGCAATCTGCTTTTTTGGCAATTTGAGGATCCAAAAGTTATGCGTACTGCCATTGTCTAAGAGAATAGTGAGGGGATGCTTCTTAAAGTACCCTAAAACCTTCATGGTTTGAAGTGTAGTAATCTCTACTTAGGCATGCCCATAAATTTTTGGTGCTAGGTCCTCTTGGATGTCCTGCTCCTCCTTTGTCTTCTGGTTGTCAGTCTTCAGGTGGATCAAAATCTTCAGAAGGAAGAGTTGAGCCCACATCTAAGAGATATAATTTATGTTCCACACATTAAAGCTTGGGGGAGTTCTTTTCATCATAGTTATAACACAGTCCCTTGTCACGATGAGCCTTAATCTTAGCCTCGTTCAAGTGCTTGATAGGTGTCGTGTCTGTTCTGATTGGGTGCACGAATAGGTGGTAGATTTCTAAGTGGTGTTGGTTTGTAGGTATGTTGTTGAGCAACAAATTTATCTTCAGGCAATTTAGCTAATCCATTAGTAGACATCATATCTTGAGGGTTGAAGATTTGCACTTCTGCCTTGATGTCCTTCTTCAACTGACTAATAAAACAACTACAAGAGGTGTCATCTAGGCCTTCTATCCTATTTGCCAATTTTTCAAACTAGGTTTGATAGTCGCGGACTGACTCAATTTGTTGAAGTTTGGTTAATGTGTCTGTGAAATCTTCATTTGCACTAGGTCCAAAATGAATAAGCAGATTCCTACAAAATTCCTCCCAAGAAGGTGTGCCAGAGGTCTTCTTGAACCACTGATACCACTAAATGGTTTCATGTCCCAAATTAAAGGAAGCAATGGATACCTTTTGCCAAAGTGGGGTGCAATTTAAGGAGAAATATTGTTTGGCCCTGTAAATCCAACTAGTGGGTTCATCTCCATGAAAGCAAGGGAGTCCAACTTAGTTGGTTGTTGGTGGGGTGGCTGAAATGCAGGCATGCCAAGCCCTAAAGTGTGTCCCTGTCCTAGACCTAAAGCTAGTCCCTATCTTGAACTTGAAGCTCATCCTTGTCTTGAACCTCAAGCTCGTCCCTGTCCTAAAATGGAAGGTTGTCCTTGTCTTGAGTAGGATTGTCCCTGTAGTGGCAACTGTGAGAATGCAATTTTTTAATTGGTCCTGTTTAGTGCTAATCTCAAGGATCCTAGACTCAATTTTGTCAATTTGGTCCAATTTATCGAGTTTACTCAGAGTTTAGAGGCTGTCCTTGGTTTTATTGAGGTCTTCATTCACCTTTTCCAAAGAGAGTTCTTGAGAAAGGGTAGTTGGGGCCATATTGGGCACAAAAAAGGAGTCTGAAAAGTGTTACCGGGGTTATATATCAAACATGGTAGTCAGACTCGGCCTGAGTCCGAGTACTCGAACGAGTTCGAGTCCGAGTGGGCTCAGCCGGATCGAGTCCACTCAGACTCGTTTCTTTTTTGGACTCGGTCGAGTCCGACCAGGACTCGTGAGTCCCAACTTTCGGACTCGACCAACCCAGGAAGAGTGTATGTGTAAAAATTTATTAAAATATTTGAAATTGAAGTACAAATTGCAGAGCTAGAACATCTTCGTCGTGTTCGTCATTGTGATGCTCGACTCCCTGTTGTATGCCTGCATATGCACAATCTGCATACGCATGCACTCTGTCTTGCTCATTACTATTTCCACCTCCTCCCATCCAGTCCAACAATTTTCATTCTCCTCCACCTCCCGCTCCCCACTTGCGCCCACGCCAAAAAAGCGGTTTTGGAAAAAAAAAACTGGTATATCCCTGTTACGACTGTAGGAGAAGCTGCTATTAGAACAAACATGAGAGACCGTAAGCGCTCGAGTATATGTCTGGTTTGGAATCTACACCCCACTTACCACTTAAAAGCCCGTGGCAAGTAGGCCTGGAATTCGATGTCTATTTATACATATTCGAGTAAACAGACCTGAAATTCGACATTTAGCCTTTGATAATGTATTTACAACAGTCTTTTAAAATTATAAAATTTCAATGTTTGGTCCCACTCTCCTTAATAAATCATTCACATATTTAAAAATATAAATAAGAGTAAATAATTTTTAATTATAATATTTAATATAAATTACATTAAATGGATGTTATAGACAACAATGTGGCATATAAATAATAGACGATAGAAGTGAAGACTAGCGAACTTAAGGGGTGGATCCCAACTTCCAGGCCTGGGCAAGTGGAGGGGCTAGTGGTTGACGTAGCATCGGCTTCCGAAAATGTTGGTGGTTGTTGTTTATGGGCTTTGCTGCGGGATCTGACTTGCACGTGGTCGGTTGCCAGATCGTTGGGTGCAGAGTGCCAACGTGGTGTGCGCTTGGCTGGAGAGCAGAATTTCAGCACTTGTGCACTTTATCGCTTTTCTTTAAATTGTGCAAATGGCCATGTCTCCCGGGCGGGAGGCTGCTGTTTATATTATTATATGATGTTTAATTATTATATATTTTATAACTTTTATATTGTTTTTATTGATTATGTATTTGATCTCATTTTTAACACAATATTTAATTATATAATTTAGACATTTTATATTTTTTATATATTTAAATTTCTAAACTTTTTAATACTATTATATTTGATGTCCCAGCCATTATAATTTAAAGCCTAGACATATAGTAAAGTTTATTATTATTTAATGTTTTGTAAAATTTTAATAATGTTTTTAAACTTTATATATTAAATTTTATAAAAATAGTGTGGATGTAACCAACTCCCCTATGTATCAAAAAAAATTATAAAACAAAATTATTAGCTTGCTCTTAGAATATGCCCCTTCCTCTTGTTAATTTCTTATTTGTATAATGTTGAATGTTGATAACTCAACTGTCTTCAAATAACTCTATCATAGACCCTTTTCCAAGCGTTTCTTAGTATTTGCTAGGGATGTCCGTAAAACTCGGGCATTCATAGATGAAATGTTCCTCTGCCTTTATTGCCCCTGTGCTGCATAGAGTACATATCCTTTCTTCGCATTGTTCCTTGGGCGTCGTCCATCTCCTTGTTTCACATCTAAGCTTATGAGAGCTAGTCCTTATATGAGCAATGAGGATTTTTTTCCCTCCACTTGATTTCAGCACCTATATATGTTTTTTCTTTGTGGTCATACGATGGGTTAAACTTTGCAATATAGTATTGTCTTTTCTTGCTTGCATTTTTCCACATTCCACTTCTAAACTTTTCGTTCACATAGGTTTTTATGTCTTTATTGAAATGTGGGCATTCATTTATGTTGATTTCCCAACGTTTCATCTATTTCTAATTTTGTTTCATCCATGTGTTCTTCCGCCTATGCAGCTCTTCATCCCTAACTGCCCTAAGCCATCTGTTGTTTTTCATGTTTTTGTTTTTTTCAAGTAACATAACAGCTTGGTCATAGCAATTGCCTCTAAAGGGAACATTCCAGTTTCAGCTAGAATAATTTCATAAGGGACTGTGGCCTTAATTCTAAGAAAATTTGTAATTAGACGTTTTTGAATCCTTTCTATTTGCCTCCATTTTGTATTTGTCGTGCCATTGGCCCACACCTCGCAGCCATACAACACAATCGGTGTGACAAGTAGGCCAAATAAGACCTTGGTGGTCTTCCAGTCCCACAACTCGACATTCCTACACCGATTTTGAAGTGCATATAGCGCTCTCCAACCACTTAGAATTCTTTTCATCCTACATGTATTCCGATTGAGCTTGTCATGAAAGTCTATGCCTAGGTATTTGTATTCTACCACTACCTCAAGAGGTTCTCCTGCAAACTGAAATTCGAGATGTTGCTTCTTTTTTGCTGAAAAAATCATGATTTTTGTTTTGCTCGTGTTCACCTGCATCCCAACTTCCTTACAAAAGAGTTCTAGAGCTCGAAGGTGATCTTCTAGATCTTTAGTTGTTTCGGCCACAAGAATTACATCATCTGCATACATGATTAGTTTTCCCACATATTTGGCTAATTGCACACCCTCTCCCCTAAATTTGTTTATCCATTCTTCTAACTTGTCAATGTACAACCCAAATAATGTCGGAGATAGAGGGCAACCTTGTTTGATGCCTATGTCACTCCTAAAACATTCAGATAACCCTTCTTGCGTTCTGATTCTAGCCTTTACATGCTCATATAATCTGTGAACTGCTGCCCTGTAGTGAATTGGAACCTCTAGCTCTTCCATTATGCTCCATAATTGTTTCCTTGGCACTTTGTCAAATGCCTTTTTGAAGTCTACAAAACAGCAGAAAGCCTCCTCTTTTTTGTCCCATATTTTATCCACTATGTGTCTAAGCGTGATACAATGATCAATAGTTGAGTGCTTGGGCCTAAAAACCGCTTGAACCTTTGCTCTCTTTCCCTTTTCTTCCGCCCATATGCTAATCCTATGCTCTATCATACTCCTAAACAACTTTGCAAAGAGAGGGTTGATCATGATAGTTCGATAGTTTAAGGGATTATTTACATCTCCACTTTTAAACAAATGAATGGTCAAGCTAGTTGTCCATTCTGTAGGGAAGCCATTTTGTATGACCTCATTGAAAATCTCTTTGATCTGTGGTGCAAGAATATCTACCCCCCATTTTATATGCTCTACCTGAAGATTGTCTATGTCATGGGCTTTACCAGTTGCTAACTTTTTTATCTCTTGAATAATGTCTTCATTTGTGAAAAGTTCTTTCTTGACAATGATAGTAGGGGGTGTCTCCTATTGGTTACTACGCTCATACAATTGTTTTGAATACTCCAACCACTAACTAGTTGTTATGCTATTTTTAGTTTGCATCTTTTTCACGCTTAGTTCCTTCCAAAATTTCTTTGGTTCATGCTTCCCTAAGTAAATCAGTTCTTTCCTCCTTGTTCTAGTGTATTCTTCTTTTTTTGCCCTTACCAGTTTCTCGTATGCTTTTTTGTTTGCTCTTGTTTTACCCGTTGGTTCCTTTAGTAATCTTCACGCTTCCTTGCAATCTTCATTGAACCACGGGTTGGTTGGGAAGCTATTTCTTTCTTTCATTCTAGGTTTTGCTTTTTTGCATTTTTTTAGAGCTTCTTGGATAACATGCATTAACCATTCACTCTTATTGTAATCTCTGTTCTTGTGAGGAAGTTTGTTTTGATTGCCTTGCATGTGTTTTTCCCTTGGTTTGTCTCCTTGCATTTGAAGTTTCATAACAATTGGGTTGTGATCTAACTTAAGTTCCATTGGGGAATCTTCCACTTCTAGCTCCTCTATTTTTGGTATGCAATTTTATGAGCATATTACATAGTCTATTACACTTTGTCCCTTATATGTTTTGCATGTATACTTTCTTGAATTTTTCCAACTTTTCATCCCATTGCAAATAACCAAGTTGTGTATGCTGCAAAGGCCTAACAACTCTTCTCCATATTGTGTGATAGCCCCATGCTCATCTTCTGAAGTCTTGGTCCACTGCTGATTTTCCTCTTCTGGCATCCAAAGAGGATTAATCTCAATATCTTCGTTACCTACTAGAATGTTAGCTTGCTTATTTGCTGTCCTTGCATTGAAGTCTTCAATTAATATATCTCCCCCAACTTACTGTATGTCAAAATGTCTCTTTTTAGGGAGGAGTATGGGTCTTCTCTGTTAAAGGTCGTGTTTCTTATAGAATTTAGAATTCATGGGAGTAAAATAACATGCTGCTATGCTAATAACTGACTTATTTTCTAGGATCTTTATCCAAATGTATTGTTTGTTTTCATCTTGTTTTTCAATTTTAATGACCCTATCCCACTCCTCTTTTATTAAAATCATAATACCCCCCTGCCCCTTGCCATTTTCTGCTGCTTTATTCCATATTGCTATTTTCTTGTATCCCACAAAGTTTGGAGTCCTACATCCATCGTGCTCATGTGTTTCCGTCAGGATGATTATATCTTTGTCTCTAGCAATGGGCCCTAACCCGGGTCCTCTTCTCCAAGGGTAACCTCTATAGTTCCAACTTACCATCGTAAGATGTTCCCGTGCGGGCCATACTCCCTATTTGTTTTGGGTTTGTTTAGATGTGATGTACGCCTTTCCATTTCTTAAATATGCCCATCTCCCTTCATTCCTTGCTGCCCTCACCTTTTCCCATTCCTTATTTCTTTCTTCTTGTTGTAGAAAGGTTAGGTCGTCATCTAAATAGAATTGTGACCCTCTCAACATGCCTTTGTTTCTTAGTAACCTTGTTTTATCCTCATAGCTCATCAATGTGACCCGAATATGCCTATCTCTGCCTCCTCTCAGCTTGCCAATTCTGCCTACTTTTTGATCTTACCTTTCCATTGTAACCGATCTGACAAGAAGTCCTTGGTTAAACGGTTTGTGTCTTCCCTATCCCCATAATCTTTTAACCCTTTGATGATTATGTTTGATAACTTCTCATGTCTTTCTTTCTCTTCTGTTATTTGAATTTTTACTTGCTTCTCTATCAACTCTTTCTGCTGATTGACTAGTTCTTTTACTACTTGAGACCATGACTTTGCCTTTGCTAATTCATTTCGCAGCTCATTTTCTCTTGTTTCTATGTTTTGGAGTGTTTCCCGTACCTCTTTTATTTTTCTTGCATTCGTTTTTTCCACCTTTATTGTATCATTGATTGGGCAATGGATGGCTTGTTTGAGGACATGCCAGTCACGTTGACCCATGTTCGCAAGGTTTTGCAGCTTTCATGCTTGCTCCTTGAGTTGGTTGTTTTCCTTTTCTAGCCTCTGATTGATGTTTATGAGCTCATCTAATTTAATATCTGTTATTTTCTCCCTCCTTTCCATGCTCTCAAGTTTCTCTTTCATCTTCATTAGCTCTTGCACATAAAGTCTTGGTGCCCACATGAGTGGCGTGGTTGTGGGACTGTAAATTTCTTCCCTATCTTGAAACTCATTTTGGTGACTTGCACTTTCCACGCTAAATGTTTTCTTGCTTTCATTTTTTATTTTTTTATCCTTGCTTGTTTTTCCTTCTGTGTTCTTGTGTGTTGCCGCTTTGCCTCCGTCTCTTTTGTCCCCTATGTTGGTCTGACTGATCTCCCCGTTCAATGATGGTTAGTGCCTTTGATTGTTCCTTATTCTCCACATGTTTATGTGGAAGAATATTCTTTACTATTATTTTCCGATTAGTCCTCTTCATTGTTGTTGCCCTTGTTCGAGCTTGTCGGCGCCTTATTATTCTCCAATACTGTTTCGCATTGACATATATGGGTTTTTCCATTCCTTCTTCGGGTGTCTCAGATGGTAGTATTGTTGTATGCCCTATTGCTTGTGGATATGTCAATCCTCGTGTTTCATTAGCTCCGCTGATTGGAATAGTATGTGAATTCACGGAGATCAGTTGTCCTATGGTTTCTACTTGTTCTTGTAATTGTTGTTTCCCTTCTTCCATTATCGAACCACCCCTATATTGTTGATCTGTTCTTTCTTGCTCCTTGTCAAACTTTCCTAAAACCTAAATAATTTCAAGCACTAAATCAGAGCTGCCGAAACTTACCTCGCTATCGCAGCCTGGCTTCAAATCCCTTACAGTCACCGTCGCTTGACTCAGTTGTGGATTAAAAACCCTCCAAAGTTGTCGTTGCCTGGCTTCAAACCCTCTACAACTGTCGCCGCTTGACTCAGTTGTGGATTAAAAAACCTCCAAAGCCACCGCTGCTTTGATTCAAACCCTCTACAACCGCCGCCACCTGACTCAACTGTGGATTAAAAAACCCTCCAAAACCGCTGTTGCTTGGCTTCAAACCCTCTATAGCCACCGCCGCCTAACTCAGCTGTGGATTAAAAATCCTCTAAAGTCGTCGTTGCTTGGCTTCAAACCCTCTATAGCCGCTACTCTTCTACCATGATGTCAATTCCCGCCTCTCAAACCCTACCTGGCTTCAAACCCTCTACAGTCACCGTGCCTGGCTTCAAACTCCTCAAAAATGTGCGGGCTAAGGGCACCAGCAGTCAATGCTCCTTTTAGTCAACGGGTGTTGTGTCACTACCTACCTCCAACTGGCAGTAAGTGTGTTAGAATATACTAATAAGTAGTATGCATGAAAAAACTTATTTTTGCAATGAAAAATTGTTTTTTTTTTCATTTTTTCTTTTTGTTGAGTCTTGACGAGTTTTTTTGCCGAGTCCCGAGTCCAAGCCCCGAGTCGACTGAGCCGAGTCCGAGTTTTGCTACTATGATATCAAAACAATCAGCTTGAAGAGAGGATCGCAATTGGATAGGTGCGAAAATCACAAAAAAGAAAAACCTCAAAAAAGGGGGTCTCTATTGATTTTGGTGAAATGAGGGTTTTGGGACTTTTTTTGAATTTATGGAATGAGGGAAGGACCATATTTATCTAAAGTGGGAAATGAGGGAATTAGGCAGAATTTGCAATTTCAATAAAAAATAATTCTCATTTTTTTTTTTTTGAATTTTACTCCAAATGGCATAATAATTGCATCAAAGTGTATCGATCTCAAACTGAATTTTTTTTACTCAAAAATGATCAGAATTCAAAAAGTCTTTTTGCGTTGGGTTTAGTACGAAAAAGTAGAATTTTTTTTTGGCGCATGGGATGCATTGTTTTGAAAATAAAAGAATCGATTTTCTAGTAAGGTCTGAAACTTTAACTTGCATGATATTGTTTGGCCTTGGATCTTTGCAGCTTGCAAGAAATTCACCATTCATGATCTTGAAACCCTAGCTTGTACGAAACTTTTTTGGCTTGGATCTGCACGGCTAAAGAAGAGCAGCCTAATGAATTGGATGCTCTGAGATGTTTGTGATTGCTTTGAGTTGAAGATATTAGGAGCCAAGTAACAGACCCTAGACTGTGACTTCCTAAGGTTAAAGAAAAAATCTCACCAACCACAGATGTTGTCTAAGCGAATACCACTCTCTGGGTACCAACAACTTACCCAATATGGGTAGTTTTGTTGATAATCCAGCCACGGATTTATGTCAAAACGACAGCTCTCTGTATACAGTCAAAAAGGAAAAAAAAACTACAAACAAGTATACGGTCGTTGACCCTTTTCATTGGCGACACACTCGGATCCAGCTACTTGGTGGTTCCTTTGGTACTCAAAATGAATTTCTAGGCAGATTTTGGCCCAAGTACTTCCCCCAGTTGAGCGGTTGGGACTTACACTCGATCCTGCAAAAGGATATTAATGTATTGCAAGTGTTGGTTAAGCACCGTAATGAGTTTGCTTTTTAGATCTATGGTTGCTGCTGTTGCAAAAAATTGGCTGCGTGATGCTATGAAAAGCAGCCTTGGAAAGTGCTTGTTGGTTACGAATCTGCCATGAGGAAAGGATTTGTTGTTATTGCGCCCAGATTCGCCCACCAGATTGAAAGGCCGGAAGGAAGGAATGCCTTCCGTGCCAATCTCCGGAGAAGGCCGGCTTCCTGTGGGGTTTTGTTAAGATAAGAGTGCAGGGAAAGAGATAAAAATGCAGAAAGAGATAAAAGTGCAGAAAGGGATTCCAAATGTGATTGGAGTTGGGTGGGGGGAATAAGCGGCACGACAACGAATCAATCACCACTACTAACAACATTCATCTACAAACATACATTGAAACTACAGCTATCAGCGATCCCATGTATCCTCTATCTATGCATTCCAGGAATACCTGGCCACCAAATCTTGGAGTCCGAGTTCGGTACAACAACAAGCAATGACACAAGAAACATGAGGCAGAAATGACAAGGAGAGGCAGCATGCAAGATAAAAGACGATAAGCGAGCCAAGTATATGTATCGTATTTGAGGCAAACGCACAGCTACAATTGTTCCCTAGCAATATATTCCCCTTCCACCACTTACAATCGAAAAGTGGTGGGTATTTATAGCCCAATTTCCCCCCATTACATTCATGGGCACGAAGTCCCAGACAAGACAGTAGCTGACACGAGCGGCTGAGGAGCTGCTGATGCTGACTTCTGTCGGACCGGACTGTCCTTGCAGCATGGTGTCCCTGAAGGCGGTACAGCTACGTGGCAGCGCGTTGGGTCAAGTCTCCGGTCAACAGGAATGCGGGCAGGTGCGGCAGATGGCACTTCACATCGGCTTAAATGATGACAGATGGTGCCGGTAGTGTTGCCCATGCTTTGTCCTTGCGCGGTCAAGTCCTGGCTCGAATCCCGGAGATGGACACTTGTCGGATGTTGAGGTGTGACACGTGTCTGCCTTGAAAGGCAGTTTATCCAACTTCGCCAGGAATCCGGGCGCTATCGGGTTGCGCAGGAGGAAAACAGCGCAGTTGGAAGGCCTTCTTGCCTTAGCAAATTTCTGGGTTGACTTTACCCAACTGCGCACCGGTCAAAGGGCGCACTCCGACTTCGCTGCGAAGTCGGGTTGCGCACCGGTGCTTGGCTGTCTTCATCCGCTGTTCGGATTGCGCACTGGAAAAGGGGCGCACTCCGACTTCGCTGCGAAGTCGGGTGTCGCCCTCAACACTTAGCTGAATTTCTGACAGACCGTTCCCCTAGTGCGCCCAGGAAGAAGGGCGCACTCCGACTTCGCTGCGAAGTCGGGTGTCGCCCTTGACACTTAGTCAAATTTTCAATTATTTCCTGTCCTGCTGCGCACTTCGGGTTCCCTACTGCGCTCCAACTGAGGGGCGCACTCCGACTTCGCTGCGAAGTCGGGTGTCGCCCCAACACTTAGAAACTTTTCAAGGCACACTTGCTGAAGTTTTCTGGGGGAAGAAAGGGGGAAAGAAGAAGAGGGAGTGAAGCTGCAAGGAAGGGGAAGAAAGGGAGAGAGAAGAAAAGGGAAGATGAGGTGAAGGGAGGGAAAGAGCAGCATATATGCAGAAGCTAAAAACATGGCACCCCTGTGCAAAATGTGACAACATTCCTGGCGGCTCGCGGGGTGTCGAGCTCGCCTCGACGCAATGAACCATGCCTTTATCCTTTGGGTGCAGAGGAACTTCCTTCCCCTGTCTTTTGCTGCTCCGGTCGCTTTCCTCGCGGCAACTGTTCTTCTTCAGGTTCGCTTTCACCAGTTGCCTCCTCAGTCTCGCCTTCGGAATTTGAAGGCTCTCCACTTTCGGCCTCCCGCTTGCTTATGCGTTCGAGCGCAGCCTTAGCTTGATCCCAGACTGCGGCTTGGAAGAGAGTGGGGTCGCTGATCTCTCTGAGTACTGCATGGAATGCAGCGACCGCGTGCAGGTCAATGGTGTTAAATCTTTTGCCCAACTCCTCGAGTGAAGAGTTGATTTTGCAGTACTTCGCCACCATTTGAGCGACCTGCGCTTCTTGAACTGGTTTTGTCCAGCTATCGATTTCAGCTGTATCTGCCTCGAAGGACAGCCAGTTCTTCTTAACCTGCTCAAGGGTGAGGAACTCGTCATCTCTGACATAGCTCGGACACCCGTGCTCGGACAGAACGTGAAAGGGCGCCAGGAGGATGTGCTTTTCATGCTCTAGGGCGCCTAGCGCCTTCCTGGCCGTTCTGATCTTTTCTGTCCTGGCAAAATAAGCGTGCAAGGTTACCCTTGCATTTGCCCACTCCGAGGCAAGTTGTGACATGGGGGAGATTTGGAAGCCATCGCGCTCTAACTCCTCAAGTTTCGTAGCCAGGTCTAGCCGTTGCCTCGCCTGGTGTTCGGCTTCCTCTACCACAGGCTTGCCCTGGGCAGATACCTCTTCGATTTTGGATACGAAATCCAAAACTGTCAAGGATTTGACAAGGTTGGGCTTGCAACCTTGTAGCAGACTTGCGCGCATCTCCTTCGCCTTGCTCTTGGAAAAGGCCGTCGCTTGTGATGCTTTCTCTGCGAGCTGCGACTGCGCCTGTTTCAGCGAATCTTGCAGTTGTGAAATCTGCTCTAGCGCTGCTTTTCTCTCTTGCTCGGCTGTCTGCTGGGAGGCGGTCAGCTGAGCCTTAAGGTCTTCAACTTCTTGTTGTGCTGACCCCAACTGCGCGGTAGCCCTAGCCAAGTCTTCTTCGAGCTGCCTTGTGGTATTCTGCAGCTGGAAAAGCGCCTCCTGGGTCTCGAGATGCTTGACAAGGAGGCTGTCTGTTTTACGACGAATACCGCGGATTTCGTATTCTTCGTTGATGTCGTCGAAATTCTTCTCCTTTGTCTGAAGCACATAGTCGGCCTCGGTCATGTCGCGGAGAGGCTTCTTCACCTTAGGAATCAGCTTTTCCGTGGTAAGCACTCTCCGATCTAGGTCAAACTTTGTGCGTTTGACCGGGGCGGCTATCTCTTCGGCCCTTCTGCGCTTAACGCCTTGAAGAAAGGAGGCTGATCCCCCCACGGCTCTTACTGCCAGAGGCTGGTCCTCGGTGATGCTCATGAAATCGAGGTCTTCCAGCTCCTGGGCTTGTTGCGGCATCTTTCCCGCGAACAGTGAAGTAGGAGGGATACCGAGAGGGGTAGCGACTTTTGAGGGCGACCGGGTCCTAGGAGTGACAGGAGTCTGCGTGGATGGCGCTGGTAGGGTTTCGGTCGACTGGGGCGAAGGATGCGGAGATGAAGGAGCGGCTTCGGCACTAACTGCGGGTGAGGGCTCTAGGGTTTGGCTCAGGGATTGAAAAGCGTTGGGATCCTGAGCAAACTGGTCAAATGAGTGCGGGCCGCTAGACGGCGGGGTGGCTTGAGAAACGGGAGACGCGGCTACGGCTTGCCCTGATGAAGCGGAGGCTGGGGTTTTTGCAGGGCCGACGCGGACTTGGGCGATAGGAACAGAAGACGTACCTGCGGGCTCCGCCGGAGCCGACGTTGGAGGGATGGTCGCAGCTTGGATGTCTGTTTCCGGTTCGGGGCTGTCTAAAGAGACAACCTCCGGCGCTGCTGCTTGCGGCTGGTTGCTGTGCTGGCTCCTTAGGACGCTTGGTCCTCTCGACCTTTTTCTTTCTTTTCTCTGCTGGGGCTGGTCCGGAAGGAAGCGGCAATAAAGGGGCGGCAGGCGCTGATGTCCCCACGGTGAACTTATACCTGGGTCGCGCTGGGAGAATACCTGCCGCACTTGGTCCACTGGCTGGCAGCGTGGATGTTTTCTCTGAAGGAGGGGCCAGCTCAGGAGTTGACCGTTCTGAACTTTGCGCCGCTTCGGGCACTGCCTCAGGAGCTACGGTCTGCATCGGGCCCACTTGGCTGCTGGTCGGAGTCGCGCTGGAAGTCGTTGGGGTTGACAATGACTGAGAGGTAGCCCTTCTTTTATACCTTATGTTTGCGCCTCGGGGAACGCAATTGCGAAATTCAAAGGGCTGCCACGTGTCGACGTGTTGATCATAAAGTGCCGAAAACTCATCATCAACGGCAAGATTCTTCCGGCTTGATTTGTCGTGTTGCGTGCGACACCTCATCTTCCAGCATTCGAGGATTTTGTCTTTATGCCAGTTGAGCGGCGCCACATTAGCGAGGAACCTTTTGAAACCAGCTGACTCCATCCGATGGTCCGGGTTTCGCTCTGGATCATAAGTGACCTCCTCACAGTAAAACTCATGCCATGGTGGCCATGACTGCATCAAATGAATGCGCCAGTGGAGGTCTGCACCTGTCCTGTTTCTCCTTTCTTGCATGATTTCAGGTCTGGGACAGATGTGCGTGAACCTTCCCCGGACCCCGATTGGGTCGTACTTCCAGCGCTGCGGCAGCATAATCAGGCCCATCTCAAGCAGCTCTTGTTCAAGATAAACGTGCTGCCCTATTTCGAAGACTTGGACATTGGACCAGGTCATAGGATATTTAAATATGTGACCCTTTTTCTTTCCCTGGCCAAATTCCTCTTCGACGTAATCCATTTGCCGCGCCACCTCTATCCCGAACTGATGGTCTGTGCAGAAGTAGGGCAACAAACACGGCATTCCCTTGAATCCGTAGATTCGGACAACAATACCCTGGGTCAGCCTGAAGGTATCCCCGAACTCATTTTCCCGCAGGGACTTCGTCATAGCCGCTGGTGGGCGAGTCGCGCCACGGTTGAATAGTCCCATGGCCTGGCCTAGGAATTGGATGTTAAAATCGTAAAATGAGCCCTTCCGGTACAGGACCTCAGTCCACTCGTACACAGGGAGCGGCTCTCCTTGTTCATTCGCTTTCCTCAGGTCGAGGACGTTCATCCGGTAATGCATATGGTACAGGCATAGCCATGTGAGGAATGAGCAAAACCGGAAGTCCGTTGATTGCTTCTGCTGCAGTCTCACCAGGCTCGCATGAATTGCGTAGGCCAACCAGTCCGCCCAGTCGTAGAAGATTGGGCGCTTCCCGCTTTCTGCGTCGTAGAGTCGTAGAACTCTCCGTGCAAGATACATTCGGCCATTGCCAGCTGGTACGGCCGTACTACTCTGTCTAAGTCGAGGCCGACGACCCATGCCAGGATGATGTAGATGTACTTGTTTTCAAAACGGTCCAGTGGTATGGGGCCAGTCGGCCATTGTCCAGCTGCTAGCGGAGTCTTCAGCTCTGAATCCAGGAACTCTCTCATCCGCTTCGTTTGAGTAAACCTGCCGGTCTGCTCTTCGATGTTCACCCTTCTGATAATTGCGTCTGGGCTGTACTGAAGCCCTGGGGCGAACGCTGGCTGGACGCTCTCTCGGAAAAGAGTGAACAGCACCCTTCCTCTGTTATCGCATACCTGCCGCGCAGCTGGTTTATAATATTCGGCAATCACCTCAACCAGCTCCGGGCACCAGTGGGTCGGAGGGCACAGGAACCGGCAAAGATTTGAATTATATGCGGCTCCGAGGTGGTGGGAAGGCGAAACCTTACCCACCCACTTTGCGATAGTTAGACGCAGCTTTGTGAGGCTGATAGAGAACGAACCATCTTTGTACCCGGACAGACGATTGATTGGCGGCGGCGGAGTCTGGCCAGCGACGCGCCTCTTTGTTCTGGATTTCGCTTTCTTGCCCTTCTGAGGCGCTGCGCTCTCATGGTCGCTGGATTCTGGAGACTTGTCAGCTTCGCGCGGATCTTCGCTAGATTGCGCCTGTACGGGCGCTTTCCCTTTATCCATCCTTGTCGAGACAATCAGAGACAGGAACAACAGCTTCAGAGCTTGTCAGCTTTATTCTTTGCAGTCCGGGAGTCAGCTTCGAACGTTATGAATTTTCTGGCCGTGCCAGGGTCCTTTTGTAGACAGTGACTGCTCATTAATGGCGCGAGGGAGGGAGTTAGGGCAGTTTGCTTTCGGTTGGTGGAGGCGTTATGATCTTGGCGGCTGCGCATGGGCCCGTTTTTTGAAAAACGTTCCTATTAGTCGTTGGCCCAAGCGCGCCTTACCCTTTAAATGTATCTTCATGGGTAATCTGCGCAATCATTTAAACTCTCTCGAACCATGTGCCGTGGCTGACGTCACTGGCGTCAATTGGGCACACTTTCCAAAAGACCTTGCAATTAATTCACCCAACCTTGCCATGTGTCGAACTTTGCACCGGGCCCGTATTTTCAAACTTTGGCGCGGTCCGCGATGAGCCGTTCGGGCTTCGCCCGGAATTGGAGGCGTGGTCCGACTTCGCCCGAAAAAGGGGCGCACTTCGGACTTCGCCCAGAATCGGCGAACTTCGGACTTTGACTTCTCGTTTCTAGGCGCCGGCTTACCAAGGAGCGCCCAAGAAAGGGGGCGCACTCGGACTTCGCCCAAAAAACGGGCGCGATCCGACTTCGCCCACCAATATGGGCGCAGTTCGACATTAGGCGTTTCTTTATAGTCCGCCACCCGACTGCGCCCTTTGGAGAAGGCGCAGCCCGACTTCGCTGCGAAGTCGGGTGGGCAGCCAGACTTAGGCATTTCAGGCGTCTCAACTTTCTTTTAACTGCTCCCTTCCCTCTTCGCACCATTTGATGGGCGCTACCCGACTTCGCTGCGAAGTCGGGTTTTTGCCTCAGACTTGGGCTACTTAAACTATAAATAAAAAACTGAAATATTCACATGCTGGAAAACTGGAAATACAAGAAGGGAAATCTGTACAAGGAAGGACCCTTTCGGGCGCCTTCAGCGGTGGTACATCTTCAGGTGGAACCCGTTGACGGGAATGGGGAGAGGATGTCCCTCCATGTCCCGAAGCAGATATGCGTTGAACTGATTAACCCGGGCAATCTGGTAGGGGCCCTCCCAGAGGGCATCGAACTTTCCGTGGTTGCCGGGCTTCGCCTTCAACGAGTCCCATTTCAGCACCAAGTCCCCGATTTTGAAAACTCGGGCAGTGGTGCCTTTTGCGAACCAGCCTTGTGTTGCTTCAGCGTGTTTCGTGAAGGCCTGGTACGCTTTTTCTCTGTCTTCCTCCAACTGCAGCAGTTGGCAAAGTCTGTCTTCCACCGGATCCCCGCTGCCTCTTTCTTCGTCAAGCATCCAGAGAGCGGGTATTTCAATGTGCGTTGGCAAGACAGCTTCTTTGCCATACACGAGCGCATAAGGGGACGTTTTGATGGACTTCTTGAATGAAACTTTGTCCGCCCATAGCGCCCGATTCAGGAGCAGGTGCCAAGTCCTCTTGTTCTTCTCTACTGTCCTTCGAATGATCTTCAGCAGATTTTTATTGGTGGACTCGGCGAGACCGTTCCCCTGCGGGTAGTAGTTGGAAGACATCTTGTGATAGATGCCAAATTTGCTGGTGTACTCCGTGAGTACTGCGCCTGCGAACCCCGGACCATTGTCCGTCACTATTGATTCCGGGACCCCGAAACGGGTAATCAGGCTTTCAAGGAACCTGATGACCGTCTCTTGGTCAGCATTCTTCGTGGGGATCGCCTCTGCCCACCGCGTGAAGTAGTCGGTGGCGGTTAAGATAAACTTGTGGCCCGCTGCAGAGTTCGGCGAAATCACCCCGATGAAATCCAGACCCCATTGCTGAAACGGAGTCTCGGCTTGGATCGGTTGAAGGGGCAGGGGTGCTTTTCTGTTCCTGCCAGCAAATCTTTGGCATTGATCACACTTGGTACAGACCGCATGAGCGTCTGTAAACAGAGTGGGCCAGTAGTACCCGGCTCTGATTATTTTCAAGGCCGTGGGCCTTGCGGAATGATGACCTCCAGGCATCCCGGAGTGAAATTCTCCGAGGACCCTAGACTGGTCTGATTTTCTGACGCACCGCAACAGGATGCCGTCGATGTTTTTAAAATAAAGCCCCTCGGGGCGAAGAGTGTACTTCAAAGCACCTAACCGAAACCTCCTTCTTTGTGAGGCATTCATGTGGTCTGGACATCTTCCGGTGCAGAAGTATCTCACCAGTTCATCTGTCCAGTCGCACTCCTCGGGTAAGGAGTTGGCTAGGTTGATGCGTGTTGCTGGATCCTCCCACTCGCAGGCGGCTATCTCGGCTGCCGCGCTTCGGGCTAGCTCCTGGCACAAGGCTCGGCCTCTGATTAGCTTGGTTGGCCGCACTTCGATGTCGAACTCCTGGATTTTGGCAATCCATCCTGCTCTCTTGTGACCCGGCTCTCCTTGAATGATGAAGCTTCGAACGTCCGGGTGGATCACAAAGACAGTGATCTTACTCTGGGAGACAAAGTGCCTGAACTTTCGGAGAGATTTCATGACAGCGTGAACCTGCCGCTCTATGAAGTTGTACTTTTCCTCGTGTGGCTGGATTACTTGGCTCAGGAACGCAATGGGGCGCTCCTCGCCATCATCTCCCTTTTGGGTCAGAACTGCGGCGTAACTCTCTGGTTCTCCCACCGCGTACAGGATGAAATCCTTGGAGTAGTCCGGGTTTATCAACACCGGCGCTTGTGCAATTCGAGCTTTGATCTCCTCGAAGGCTTGCCCCCTTTCTTCAGTCCATAAGAACTCAGTATTCTTTTTCAGCAGCTCGGCCATGGGCTTGATTACTTGTGCGAAGTCCGGTATGAACTTCCGCACGAAGTTGATTTGGCCGAAGAAGGACTGCAGCCCTTTCTTGTCGATTGGGGCGGGCAAGCGGAGGAGGGCCTCTGCTCTGTCAGGGTCTATGGCTAGGCCTTTCTCGGAGATGACATGCCCCAACAATTTTCCTTCTTTCACCGCGAAGACAGACTTCTTCGGGTTTATGGAGATGCCGAATTCACGACACCTTTCGAATATTTGCCGCAGGTGGGGAACATGATCTTCTCGCTTGTGAGAGAAAACAGTCATGTCATCCAAGTAGATGACAATTACTTTGTTAAGCAGCTCTCGGAAGGCCAGGTCCATGGCTCTTTGGAATGTGGCGCCAGCATTGGATAAGCCGAAAGGCATGCGCTGATAGGCGAACGTTCCCCATTTGGTGGTGAACGCCGTCTTGTGTTGGTCCTCATCCTTGACCCATATCTGGTTGTAGCCGGAAAAACCGTCTAAGAGGGAAAATCTTTGGGCTCCAGCAACTATATGGAGGATCTGATCAATTTGGGGCAGCGGATAATGGTCCTTGAGGGAGGCTTGATTCAGATTTCTAAAGTCCACACAGAGACGAATGTCTCCGTTCTTCTTCCTCACAGGAACCAAGTTCGCAACCCAGGATGAATGCTTGATGGGGTAGATGATCTTGGCTTCCAGCATCTTCAAGAGCTCGGCCTTCATCATGGCCTCGATTTTTGGATTGACGGCCCTCTGTTTTTGCCGGAATGGCTTGGCGCCATCTTCTAGCTCGATGGTATGCTGGATTATTTCTCTATCATACCCCTTCAAGTCCTGGTAGCTCCAGGCTACTATGTCAGGGAACTCTCGACACAATGCTCTGATCTGCTCGAGTTCCTCTGTGGTGCAGTCTGTCCCGACCTTGATTGATTTACCAGGTTCCAGCTCCAGGTCGGCATACTGCTTCGGGTCTACTTTGATCCGGTGAGATATGGCTCTGTCGTTCTGATCAAATAGACTCTCAAGAGTAATCAGTCCTTTTGGGACATGATTATTTTTCAACTGTATTAACCCCTCATATTGCTCGTCATCAGGGTCTCTACCTTCGATTGCACAGGCTTCATTTACCAAAAATGTGACGATCTCCTCGTCACAGTCAAACACACTGCCGGTGGGTGTCCTTATCGAGCACGGAAGGCACAGTAAATAGTACGAACCGGCTTCGGCTTACGGACGGTGTCATCGGCCGGAATGTACCTGGCTCCAACAGACGCCAGAATGTCGGCATGCTTGTTTTTCTCTCGTGAAATAGCCTTGACATTCAACGAGTCAAAAGACTCCATCAGATCCCAGACCCGATTTCGGTACGCCTTGAGATAGTGCTTTTTGGAGGCGCACTTGTTCGTGACCTGGTGGCACACCAGTTCTGAATCTCCGTAGATCTGCAGATGTTTGATCCCTAGTCTCTCCGCCTTTCGCAAACCCAAGCACAGGGCTTCGTACTCCGCCGCATTGTTTGTACAGCTCCAGGCCAGCCTGTAGGTGTAATCCTTCTGGATCCCGGTTGGGGAAACCAAAAGTACTCCCGCACCGGCGCCATTTTTGCATCGTGCGCCGTCAAAGAAAAGCTTCCACAGCTTTTCAGGTGCTGGTCCTACTTCTCTCCTGGCTGACTTGTCGAGCCTTTCAGGCTGAACAATGGTGTAGCAGCCTTGCTCAGTTTCAATTACAGCGTTGAAGTCCCGCAAGGAGAATTCGTCTTCTACTTGCAGCTGCTCGAGAGCTTGCTCTGTCATATCCACTGTTACCAGTTCTTCCTCCGACAGCTGAACCATGCAGTCCTCAGGCTCTTCCCCGGGTATCTTCTCTACTAAGTAAGTGGAAGGCTTCTCATTGAAAATCTTCAGTCTCCTTCCCTTGAAGGGCACTTCCATGTGTGAGTAGTCCAGAGAGAGATACCCTCCCAACTTCGCCGTGAACTCCCTGGAGAGGCACATGCCGAAGTAGGGTTCCAAGTCAACGACCACAACCTCCTGGATGACCACGATGTCGAGAGCTTTGTGCAGCCGAATGGGGATGTCTTTTATGACACCGACTGTCTTGACAGGGGTGCCGTCTAGTTGCAGCACGCCTTGGCTGCTCCTTGTGTACTCCATCCCGATTTCATCGCAGACGGCTCTCGGCATTACGGTCGTAGAAGCACCAGAGTCCACCATGCAGTTGTGTACTATGTACCCTTGCATCCGTAATGACAGATAGAAGGGAGGTGGTCTGTTCTTCCCAGTGGCTGAGACTGTTAGGGGTTGCACCAGGACAGCGGGCTGTATCTGCTTGCCATTCTTCATGGTCTTCAGGGATTCTTGCAGCAGATCAACCTGGCCTGGGAGCTGAAGAGCATCGTACATGCTGATTCTTGCGGGGGTTCTCTTCAGCTCGTCTACTATGCTGTAGCCCGAAGTGCTTGCTCCTTGTGCTTCTTTCGCCGGCTCATACTTCGTCCGGTACTGTTGAGTGGCCTCAACTCTCTGTCTCTTGGTTAGAGACGGATATCTCAGCCTCTCCTGAGCTTGTTCTTTTGTTTCAGCTGGAGGCTGAGTAGCGGGAGCTTTAGCCGGAAGAGGTTTGGCTACAGGAGGCTTGACTGCGGGAGTCTTCGCCGGAGGAGCCTTGTCTTTGGCTGTGTAAGGCCACAGTCTCTTGTAGGGCGGTAGCTCCTCAGGTTGCGCCTTATCTCTCCGGGCGTACACCTTTAAAGGCTTGGCTGCAACTTCGGCAGACTTCTTGTTTTCCTTGGCGGGAGGCGGCATCGGAACTTCGTCTGAGACGGCGAAATTGCTTTCGTCGCCCAGGATCATGTAGAGCTCTTCGTCCTCAATGGCGCTGCCGGCCAAGGTCTGGAGGTAGTGTTGGTGCAGTGTACAGTCATCCTCGTCATGCGGGTCGTTGCACGTGGTGCACCAGTTGACCTGGTCTGAAGTACCAGGTTCATCTTCAATGGCAGCATTCCTCGGAGGGGGCCGCCGTTGCAAATGTTGCTCAGGGGGCCGATCCTTTGTCAACGCCGGAGGCGGATATGGCCTCCTTGGAGCCAGGTCCATTTGGGCCTGCTTCTTTTTCAGAACAGTCATGTCGTTAGACATGGTATGATAGCCAGAGGCCAGAGCCCGTACCTCCTGAAGAATTTGATTCTGAATATCATGATCGGGAGGCGGCGGCAAGCGAGGCTGGGGAGGCAATGCAGCCAATGGAGGAGTTGAATATTGTGCATGCTGCGGAGGAGCAGGAAGTGCTGGGAAACGTGGAGGACGAGGAGGCGGATAATGAATCTGCGGCGGGCCGTAAGGGTTCACGACCGGCGCCGGGTTCCATTGCTGCTGGGGTTGCTGTCCTGAAGTGGACGGCTCCGAACCAGAGGCTGACGGATACTGTGATCGGGGAAAATCAGGGTAGATGGGCGGTTGTACTCTGTGTGGAAGCCTGCCGATGGAAATGATATCCATTTCAGCTTGCTGGGCAGCCTCGTACAGAGCAGGGAATGTGTTGATTCTGGCAACCTTCAGCAGCAGGCAAATGTCTGAGTTGAAAGACCTCAGGTAGTAGTAGGCGGCCTGTCCTGCTGACGGTCGGAGTTCGCGAGGAACTCGTTTCCAAGACCTCGCAAACCTGATGTTGAAGTCTGACACCTCCTCTTGGGGGTGTCTCTGAATACTTTGGAACTGATGCAGCAAAGAAGAGGGGTCAGCAGACTCGTTGCATCCTTTCACGAGTCTGCCGGCTAGCTGGCGCCACCCTGTGATGGATCCCTCTAGCAGTGATCTCCACCAGTAGAGAAGCTTTCCCCTAAGGGAAAGGGCTAGCAAACGGGTCTTCACACTTTCGTCAGTAATGGAGTGTAGCGCAGCCAGGGCGAGAATGTCCTGGATGTGTTCATACGCCGTCTTGCCGTAGCCGTCGTACGTAGGGATAGACTTTAAGGCAGCAGGGGGCACAGCTTGCTGTCCGGCCAGGGCCAAGGGCCCCGTAGAGTCCATTGTTGGGAAAAGATCATCATCATCTTGTTGAGCAGCCATGTCTGCTTCTGACCCGGTAGTGTACTCGGTATCGGAACTGTCCGAAGATGTGGATTCTTCTTCGGCCTCTTCTTCTTCAATTTCAGCCTCGGCTTCTTCGATTTCAGCCTCGGCTTCTTCTTGGATTTCTTCTTCGCGAGCTTGGTAATCAGCCAGCCTGACGCGCTCGCCTGGAGCGGCAATGTCGATTTCGTAAAGGTTAGACTGGCTTCCCGGATTCCTTGCTCGCCACCTTCTTGTTTGCATGAAGGCGTTAGGACCGGTCTTCGCGGACTCAGAGAATGTTCAGATAATTTGCAGAGTCGCCAGGTGCTCTGATTTTGAACAGCAATGAAGCGAGCACTAGTACTTCGATTCTGTTTGGGGGTGGGAAACTACCATGTCCCACCGGGCGTGCCAGAGAAACTGTTGGTTACGAATCTGCCATGAGGAAAGGATTTGTTGTTATTGCGCCCAGATTCGCCCACCAGATTGAAAGGCCGGAAGGAAGGAATGCCTTCCGTGCCAATCTCCGGAGAAGGCCGGCTTCCTGTGGGGTTTTGTTAAGATAAGAGTGCAGGGAAAGAGATAAAAATGCAGAAAGAGATAAAAGTGCGAGAAGGGATTCCAAATGTGATTGGAGTTGGGTGGGGGGAATAAGCGGCACGGCAACGAATCAATCACCACTACTAACGACATTCATCTACAAACATACATTGAAACTACAGCTATCGGCGATCCCATGTATCCTCTATCTATGCATTCCGAGGAATACCTGGCCACCAAATGCTTGGAGTCCGAGTTCGGTACAACAACAAGCAATGACACAAGAAACATGAGGCAGAAATGACAAGGAGAGGCGACATGCAAGATAAAAGACAGTAAGCAGAGCCAAGTATATGTCTGTATTTGAGGCAAACGCACAGCTACAATTGTTCCCTAGCAATATATTCCCCTTCCACCACCTTACAAAGAAAATGTGGTGGGTATTTATAGCCCAAATTTCCCCCATTACATTCATGGGCACGAAGTCCCAGACAAGACAGTAGCTGACACGAGCGGCTGAGGAGCTGCTGATGCTGACTTCTGTCGGGCCGGACTGTCCTTGCAGCATGGTGTCCCTGAAGGCGGTACGGCTACGTGGCAGCGCGTTGGGTCAAGTCTCCGGTCAACAGGAATGCGGGCAGGTGCGGCAGATGGCACTTCACATCGGCTTAAATGATGACAGATGGTGCCGGTAGTGTTGCCCATGCTTTGTCCTTGCGCGGTCAAGTCCTGGCTCGAATCCCGGAGATGGACACTTGTCGGATGTTGAGGTGTGACACGTGTCTGCCTTGAAAGGCAGTTTATCCAACTTCGCCAGGAATCCGGGCGCTATCGGGTTGCGCAGGAGGAAAACAGCGCAGTTGGAAGGCCTTCTTGCCTTAGCAAATTTTTGGGTTGACTTTACCCAACTGCGCACCGGTCAAAGGGCGCACTCCGACTTCGCTGCGAAGTCGGGTTGCGCACCGGTGCTTGGCTGTCTTCATCCGCTGTTCGGACTGCGCACTGGAAAAGGGGCGCACTCCGACTTCGCTGCGAAGTCGGGTGTCGCCCTCAGCACTTAGCTGAATTTCTGACAGACCGTTCCCCTAGTGCGCCCAGGAAGAAGGGCGCACTCCGACTTCGCTGCGAAGTCGGGTGTCGCCCTTGACACTTAGCCAAATTTTCAATTATTTCCTGTCCTGTTGCGCACTTCGGGTTCCCTACTGCGCTCCAACTGAGGGCGCACTCCGACTTCGCTGCGAAGTCGGGTGTCGCCCCAACACTTAGAAACTTTTCAAGGCACACTTGCTGAAGTTTTTCCTGGGGGAAGAAAGGGGGAAAGAAGAAGAGGGAGTGAAGCTGCAAGGAAGGGGAAGAAAGGGAGAGAGAAGAAAAGGGAAGATGAGGTGAAGGAAGGGAAAAGAGCAGCATATATGCAGAAGCTAAAAACATGGCACCCCTGTGCAAAATGTGACAACAGTGCTTTGATACCAGATGAAACAAATCTGCTTGCAACAATAAAATTAACACAGAAATATGCACCAAAATGGGAAGTGAAGCACGGATTTTATTAATTGCTTGAAAGATTACACTATCACATGCCACCTCGAGAGGGCTACCTTTTTCAGAACTCTTAATACAAAAATACAATTTCTCCCCCCTCTTCTCTCATTTTAATCCAATGTATGATAAGGAACCATACAATTTCTTACAAACCCTAACCCTAACCCTAAATAGACTTTGGGTACCACTAACTAGTAACAACACTAACTACTATTAATGACATGACTAATTACAATAATTAAATAGTTAGGACATAGGGGTCCAAACAGCAAATAAGTTGAAAATTACTTTGCCTATTTTGACTTTTTGTCTTTGAATTTAGCAGCAACAATGCTCTTATTAGGGTGACCATTGTGTTATATATATTCCATCCTTAAATGAATTGGCAAAGCATTTTGGATGCTTCAAATGTCTCTGGAAATCTAAAATAAGATGGGGCAGAGCTTATTGTTTAGAGGCTTCAATATCACCACGGAAATATCTGGAGAAGAGATTGGTAATAGCTGAGCTTCTTCCAGGCAGGGTGTTATAGATAGATATGTCCATAATATTTGTATGTTGGTGTACTGCATTTTAACCTTTTATGTAAACAATTCAGCAGTTCACTTCCTGGGTGTAGCTTTTCTCCCATAGAAGCATGCTTTTATACAGGCCATTTTTATGACAATTTTTAGTGAATAAACTGTTTACAACATTGAAGGACCGAAGAGTATGTCATGGATTTTCGTACAAAGTTGAATTGGCCTTTGCTATCTATGCTACCTCTTCTTCATTGCATGTCATTGCTACTGGGAATATTCCATAACCTAGATGAAATTCTATATTTTATGTAAGAACAATCTGTTTTTTATTTTTTTTAATGGGTTATATGGGAATGAAAAGGGCCCCACCCATATTATATCTTGACCACATAGTGGTCTTACAACAACTTGGCAGTCATGCATGTATGGCTTGGCAGATTCGAAACGGTCTCCTCTTTGAAAGTTTAGGAATGTAACCGGTTGAGCTAATGCCCTTTGATTAGGTAAGAACAATCTTATTCTTAAATGAATTAATTATTTTGATATGGTACTCATATTAACCTTTGCTGACCAAATTTACACCAAGGTACATGGTTTCTATCCAACAATGGCCCCATGTTAATCATAGAAGTGTTACAACCTAGCATCGTCTTGGATCTATAGTATATCCTGAGAACAGGCCTTCCATTTTCTAACCAAACATGAAATACTTACAGAAAAATGTAAAACAACAAAATAATGTGTTACTAAAGGCTAAGAATAGGTTTAGATTTATTTACCTTGAAACTTATGGAGGGCAGGTTCTTCATTTAAAAGCTACATCATTTTTCTGATCCTTTAGAATACCTTAGTTCATTTACTTTTGAAGGTTTACCGTTTATCTATCATGAAGGTTATTGGTGTGTTTCCAGTTCTATTGACTGTATGTGCAGACTATAAGATCAATTAATTGCAGCTTATTTTTTAAAACTGCACAGGATTATGACTTGCTCGTAGCTCGTGCTGGACAAAATGAAAGGGTTGAAGCAGCTGTTGCTTAGAACAACCAAAAGCCATGATGTTGAATCAAGATTGTAATTTATTATAATATTAAAGATTTCCAAGCACCATTTTTCTGTGCGACTGAAATGCTTTGTATCCTAATGAGGACATTTTCAAGGACATTGTAATTTCTATTCCACTACAAAGGAAGGGAGGGAAAGTCATTGGTTAGAATTGAAGTTTCAGTTGTTTTTGTTGTTCCATCTATCAAGTACCTTTTAAGCATTTGTCTTTAAGTACATTAGAAATTCATTATGAGAAAATAAAATCTGCCGAAGGCAACTTCTGTTCAGAAAGGAACATGAATACTTATAAACTTCACTTTACGAAATACAGTTATTGGGGAAGGAGTACAAATATAGACACAAGGTATTGAAAGGAATCAAATGTTTCCATAATATTGACTAGCACAACTTTGGTTAAATTTCTAGATATCTGTATCTGCACCTTATCAGAAATAAATTTTTTTGGAGCATTCATAATACACATAGCTGACATCTGACAAAATTTTATGATTTTGAGTTCTTATTGGACATTTGATGATGTTACTGCTCGGAAAAAATAGTCTGACGTCTCATTTTCACTAGATCAAACAAACTTCTTTTTTATTTGGCCAAGTTCCATACAAAAACAGCAAATCAAATACCTGACAATAATGATGACGATGCTCCCTAGTCTGTAATTTAAAAACAAATATCTTTTTAGTCAAACACGCTTTTGCTCTCTTGAAATTGTAATTAAGACAGGAAGTCTTGAAATTGTAATTAAGACAGGAAGTGTAATAATCTAAAACCTTTCAATGAATATTTCACATATCACTCATCCGCTCATCCCAATATTTATATCAATTATGTGATTATTAGAAGTTTTAATACACACAATGTTTATGGCAAAAGGTCTCGTTATGCTTGAACACATTCTGGGACCCCTTCTGCACTGTAGATGAACTGAGAAGTGCAATTAAATATTTTATCCATTTTTTATTCTTCCACAACAATGTGGCAAAAACTGTTGGAATGAAATCTTTAAAATATTTTATCCATTTTTTATTCTTCCACAACAATGTGGCAAAAACTGTTGGAATGAAATCTTTAAAACTGCTTGTATCAGCTTGGAAACTACTATAAATTTTGTGACAGATTTTGTCTCTTCTTGAGACTATTGACAAACGGACTCAGCAAGTTGCATAAATATCAAAAGACGGTATGTAACATGCCCATAAATATAATGACACACCTTCCTGAGGTAAAACCATTTGAGTGGTTATGGATGGCATGGTTTCACCCATGTACTCATGAACAAAGCAAGAATAACAAAGGATGCTTACATAGTTGGATATCTTTTAACAAATTCTTGCAGATTACATGATATGACCAAAAACTTCAATTCAATATTCTTATATTAATCTAGGATGTTCTTCGACTTCTCATCTAGGTGCTCATCACTTTCCTTAACATTAAGGAATGCTTAGATCTTGTTTTGAATTCCTTGTCATTCTCATTCTTGTCAACAACCTCTCGTCCATGTAACTTGTTTGGAATTGCTGAACTTCTCCATCTTCTCAAGTGACTCACTCGGTGGTCTCAATGACTTCAACTTCTCTTCCATCCCCACTCATCTTGAGAAGGGAATTGATACCTATGTAAAAAATTTTATCTTCTCCGATCTCTAGATACAACTATGGTGTATCCGTCCCCTCTTGCCTCGGCAAATCTAAGTGCATGTAAGTCTATTGACACCACTACAAAAATGACTATGAAAAGGGTTTCCCTAATAGCAAGTCTACTACTATGAGCAAAAGTGGAAGTGAACGAGTCATAATAGAAAGTGATGAAATGATAGCAGTTTTTCCACCCACACTTAGGTCCATATCCATTGGAAGAATATCATTAGAGGTCATAATTACATTTTTGTTAGATAAAACATAAGAAAGGGATATCCCTCAAGAAGCAATCCCCTTGAGAGGCACCTCAAGGGCAATTCATGTTTGAGTTTTTTCTTTGATTTGCTATTGTCTCCTTGGTTTTGCACAATTGTAGTCTTTGCAATTTTTGTAGACTTGTCTCTATTTGTTCTAGCAATAGTTGCCTTCACAACTTCCTAGTCAATGTGGATATTGGCCCTTGTCTTTGCTCCTTGCATGGCAAATGAGCTATCCTCCCCATCATATACTCTAAGCTTCTTGGTTGTGGTGCATCTGAATGTCCTTACTTTTGTCATATTTCATTTTGGTCAAATGAGTGCAATGGCATGGAGAGTCATATAGAAACCCTTTAAATCTCTCATGAGGAAAATATGATTGCACTCAACAAAATGTCACTTAACCATACTTTATATCATCCATGTCATCTTGCATGTATTCCACTAGACACCATAACATCTCTTGAATTTAACTCCTCACTCAACAATGTTGCTAAATCCATACCATGTTTATATTTCTCATTTCTAAACAAGTGCATCTTCAAAGTGGCTTTTGCATGGAGGCAAGCTATTTATTCTTTGTGTCAATCAAGTTAGACAAGTTGTAATATTCATCCATGGCATAGATATTTTTTGATAAAACTCAAACTACGAAATATACCTTGCTTAGTAGATGAAAACTACATGACAAGCATCGATGTAACAACCATTGGTAATGAAATAAAGCACATCAAATCATAGGAGTGCAAGTATTTATGTGGGGAGAACCCTTTAAGGGAAGACAACTCATAAAAAATGTTGTTGCTTGTATTGTTAAATTGTAGTGAGAATACAATGCACGTGAAGTGAAACAAAGTCTCTCCAAGAAATTGAGAGCACAAGCAATTCACACAAGCCAAATCTCTCCAAGATCTTGCCTTGCTAATGGTTGTAAAAATGAAGCATCATCCCTATTTCTTTCTTTCCCAACAATGGGAATAGAAAGAGGCATGGAAGATCAAAAGGTATACCAATTACTCTTCAACTCCTCCATTGACCCTTCATTTTCTAGTCTCTTTTCAAATTTGAAATGAAGTTTGTTTTATTTCCTAGCCTTCACTCTTGATAATAGCTCGCTAATGAGTTTTATAATTTTGGCATAAAAGTGTGACATAATTTTTGGCTTATAGAAAGAGCAATACCATTGAAAGCACAATTTACTTTGACATCTTATTTGACGAATAATGGTATGGTTGCGTGATAATATATGGATGTATAGATATAGGTGAAACATTAGAAGTATAGAAGTATGAGAATGCATTGTGTCACATTTTGAAATATACAAAAAGGTTGAGCATTTAGGGCATATATCGTTGATGTAGCATAGTGGCGTATGCATTTTGATATTCTTTTTGACACAATATCTAATTATTGGGTATATTTCTAAGTGTAAAGACAATAGAGGTATGATAGAAGCTAATGCACAAGCTACTTAGATCAACGTTATAGCTAACTATGGATATAGATATCATAATTGACCCTCTCATTCTAAGGATGAAGAGCAAACATACAAATCTACTAGCTAAAGCATGACAAATAGTGGACGCACTTGTATAGGCACAGTCGTGTGACGAACGTACTGCTTGCCATGCCTAGGTGGATTATTAAATGGAGGTACATTTGATATTAACTTAGAAGGTTGATGCTAGGATACAACCCATATAGGATACAACCCATAGATAAGTGCTACGAGGAGACAAATGGATCTATTGGATGGCCTTCAAACTACAAAGTAGAGACAAAGAGATTAAGAGATATTGAATGAGAATTATAGGACATCATGGGACCATCTATTTAGACTACTATGTTCTTTATTACGTGTGATACACCACCATCTAGACTTTAGGTAGTGATGTAACTAACTCATATTCGTTGAATTGGGGAATTCTTTGACTTCTTATGTGCCCTCAATTATAGTTTCAACAAGATTGGGTAGAAGGGACAATGCCTCTTCCAACCTTCGAATTTAGGTCGACTCCCCACTATCCTTGCTAAAATCTAAACTAATCTATTGTTAGCTTTTGAGGATATATGCAGTGGAGAGATACAGCACAGGTCCTAATGAAATACAGAAAATATGAAAGAAAGTGAAACAACAATATGACTAAAATATACTATAAATAGAAATGACGAAAATACAATGCAATATGGAGGAAATAGTCACTCCATTGATATGAGCTAAAGAGCTACATTGTACTCCATACAGGAGTACTACTACCAAGAGAATGACATGAACATGATATATCCTTGATGTAGTGATGTCTAGCTCCTGAGTCAATGTACCATGTATCTTTCTGCCTTTTTGAATTATTCATGCTGGAGTTGTTTTTGCATTTATGGCAAGATGCAATATGTGTCCCTAGTTCTTGTACCTTTGTCTGAGAGTATGATCTACTTTCCATTGTGATATAGTAGAATCCTTTATAGTAATCTACCTTATGACTCCCTATAAGTATGAACTTAGATTTGATTGAACCTTTTAGAGCTTTAGGTTTTGTAGGCTTCCTTATATCTCCCTAGTTTAATTCAATTCTTGAGGAATTATCATGTAGATATCCTTATGACTTTTAGATGGATTAAGTACTCGATAATATTTGATGATTGCTACTATTATCAAGTTTTGTAGGATGCCTTATGTCTCCCTGGTGATTTTGGAAATGCTATATGATAGATAAAGTGCTTTCGAGAATAATAGTTCAATTTTGCGCTGATTTTGTAAAGTTTTGTGAATAACAAAAATTAACTTCTTTTACACCTTATTACTCCTATTGAACTTAAGCACTTTCTAATTTGATGAGGTTTTAATAGTTGGATTCCTTTTGTCCCTTTAATGTGTTTTGAGACAAGTATACCAATCAATTTCCAAATCTTAATATTCCTTAATGAACCTCATTTTATAGCCTTTAATAATTTGATATTTATTGTTTCTAATTTCCAATTTCCTACTTTGATGTAGTAGTCCTTATAACTCCCTAATGTGGAATATTAGAAAACAATTATTTGCAATAATAGAAATCCTAATTATTCAAGTAGAAATCCTTATTTCTCCTATGTTTTAATATTGCAAATATTAGGCTATTTTAATATGTGTTTCTCCCTTTTATATTGCTTTCAAATATGGTTGATTTTTTTAATGTTTTAACCTTATGTTATACCTAATAACTCCCTGTCAATGAAAGAAAATTTAATGAAGTAGAGACCTTACTTTTAATGTTGTATTCTCTATGTATTCGTCATAGATTTTAGACGTATATGATAGTCCTCTTTATTGCATTTTCCTTGAGTGCTTCTAGTGAATGGTGTACGTTGATTCTTCCTTGGCTTCAACGTTTGAACGATGGAGCTTCAACCTTGGACTTTTATACCTCCTTTGAGTATCTTGACCAGAGCTTTTAATGCTCTTCACCTCTCTTCCACGTTGTAATTCTGACTACTTTGAATGCTATGACTGCTATGAATGCAGTGACTACTGCAAATGCTTCAAATGCTATGATTGTTGACCTCCTTGGTCTTTGGCACATTTTAATAGAATAGGAATCTTGAAATATGTGACAAGTGTCACGACAGTTTATTTGTGAGCACTTGAGGGATCTTCTGCCAAGTAACGAATGGACGTTACACTCTTGGATGGGCGCACCAACCTGTAACGTTTTCTTGGTCAAGCTTGTAACAGATGGGTGTTTGTTAATGTTTCCTCCTAGGTGACAAGTGTCACCTTCCCTTTGTGCATGGGCTCTCTATGTAATGCCTCTTAAACATATCATTCCAATGCCCTTATTAACCATGCAACACGACCAACTCTTCCTTTGTTCGACGATGCTTGATATGAGTTGGTTCCAACTGGAGTAGAGAGCAATGCCTTTGGAGTCTTGGAGCTAGGATTCGACAACGATCTTGAAGGCCTTGAGCAATGCTATGAGGGAGTTTGAAGTACTCCAACGATGCTTCCTTGGACGTATGTCCAATGTAATATTTTGTGCCTTCTTTTTCAACCTGTTATGAGATCATTTTTTTGGATAATGTTGTCCTTGAACATAATGCTCCTCCTTTTGTATTGTGCTTTGATTGCTTGCAGGTTCGACAGTCCAAATTATAGGTGTGATCCTTTTGAGTGGATCTATTCCCTTGCGTGGAGTGTGTTATTATACGGTTGCCATGGGTTGTTTTACCTTGAAAATATTGTGCCTTTGAGGCACTTAAAACCATGCTTTTTTCCTACGTATGGTAGAAATGTAAAAAACCTTGTATATAAAATACTCTTTTTGCACCTCCTTTTTGCAATATGATTTTTCCTTGTTTATGACAGCTTCCTTGTAGGTAATGGCAATTTTTGAGGTTGTCTCTTTGATTAGACACCTCTCTACTTTTTCTTGGATATTTTGTAACCACGTAGATAGAAGCTTCCATTTTTATTTTTTATTTTTTTTTTTTTTTTTTTAGGAAAATCCATGTAGATCCGCGCCGCCCCCAAACCCCCCCCAAACAGTCCAATTTTATAGCCCCCCACTACTCCACCCCCCCCCCCTTCCATTTTTTTTTAGAAGTAATTTTTGCACATTTTTAAATGGCCTTTAGTGCACTTTGAATCTTGAGACTCACCAAGTCTCGATTTGAAGCTTCTATTGCTGATTTTAGTGGTGGCTTTCTTCTCCACTCCTTGGAGGAATCTGATCTGATTTTGGTGGCTTCTTTGGGGTAAAATACTACAGGTTTTGTGCACCAAATAGTGTCTCTAGACACTTTGATTAATTTGTTGGTTTTTGTGCTCTTGATCCTTAACAATCAACAAACACAAACTAACCTTTTTGAGAGTAACTAGTTAAGAATAACTAGTATAGTGCTAATGGATTAATAATGCACTTAATAGTAACAATAATCTCACCTTATTGCTCCTGTAAATAAACTCTCAAAATAATTTCAAGTGCACTTAATATTCTCTGCAACTATTAAGAGTAATCTGTAATAAACCCTTAATAAGTATTGTGCAAATTTTCACTACAATCATTATTGTAGGATATAGTCTTCTTGCTTTTCTAGATAGCAAATAGGTAGATGATAATTTTCTTTCTTTTGAAAATGTCCACTCCTATTTAATGTGCAAATAATCCTTAAAATGAATTCTCCCTTTTTGCACTTTCTTGAAGACTATAATGCAATCTATTCTTCTACAACTTTTAATATGAATATGGTGCCTTAATCTAATTTGAGCTTAATCAATGAACCTAATTGCATCCAAGTTGCTTACCTTTTTTGATGGCTTCTGTAGATGATGATCTTGGTGTTTCCGATTCACCAAGTTGTTGCTTTGTAGTGAAAGAATACACAACTTCTTTGTTGGCTATCCTGAATAGCTTTCTGCTTCACCAATCTATAGTGTTATGATCTCACTATTAAAAATAAGCACACTCACACAAAATACTAGAAAATAACACAAATACATCAAATAACTCAATAACACTATGCAGGAATTAAATGCAAAAATGGAACAATCTCACAATAACACAGAATTGCAGGCCTCTTTGAGCGGGCAACCTCCTTCAATATTTCATTAGCTTGCAAAAATATGAATTTGTACATGGCTTCATATATTTTAAAGAAAAACTTCATGCAACCTTACCTAAAGGCTCAAGAGTTGGATTACATGCAAAATGCCACTCGAGCTAGAATATCCTTCCTACCATCGGTTACAATCTTGATAAAAACGGTTACATGATATGTTGCCACTTGGCTAGGAATCCCACTTGCCACATACATTACAAAGTATTACAAAATAATATCATAATGGGATCCCCATGTTGGAAGTGGGTCATTACATAAGTAAATGAGAATTACAAAATGGCTTTAGGATAGGATCCTAACATGTCCTTCCCCTTCGAAAAGCTTTGTCCTCAAAGCTTAAAATGAGGGAACTGGTGCTGGAGTTGATGGAGAGACTCCCATGTAGCATCTTGTGGTTGGAGCCCACGCCATTGAACAAAAACTATGTGATGGTCTGGTTGCGAGGAGTGCGGGTTCGACGATCCAACAATTTTTTAGGTTCGAGTAATATGGACCCTTCTTCGAGTAATATGGATCTCGATCAGATACAATGGAGGTGGGCATACCATGAAGGCAAAAAATAGAATCGAGAAATATTTGGGCAACAATGGAGGCTATGTAAGGGTGGCCAAGGGAACAAAAATGAGCATACTTCGAAAGGAGATCCACTACCACGAGAATAACAGACTTACCGCCAGATTTAGGTAACCCTTCTATAAAATCCATGGAAATGTCAGTCCAAACCTGATCTAGAATGGGCAAGGGTTGAATAGTACCCGAAGAACGTACCGTTTCACCTTTCATCCGTTGGCAAGTATCACAAGCTGCAACAAAATCACGGATATCTTGTTTCATACCTTTCCAGAAGAATGTGCGCTTGAGGCGTTCATATGTTTTAATAAATCCTGAATGGCCTGCAGAGGGAGCAGTATGTAGTTCCTTCATGAAGAGCTCACGGAGTGGGGACGTGCGAGGAAGAACAAGGCGTTGGCGATAACGCATGTCATGGCCATCCCAATTGTAGCCTGGGAATGAAGTAGGATCATCACGGAGCGAGGTCACCAAAGCTTGCAAATCTGCATCCTGAAGTACCTCCTGTCGTAAGGAATCTATCCATTGAGGAACAGGTGAGGAAATGGCACATAACATACTGAGGGTCTCAAATTTACAAGAGAGAGAGCATCAGCCACAAGATTCTCTTTGCCTTTTTTATAGGTGATATCATAATCATATACCATGAGTTTAGAAACCCATTTTTGTTGTTTTGGGGTAGCAACCTGTTGTTCCAAGAAGTATTTGAGACTCTGATGGTCTATTTTAATGGAGAAATGGCGCCCAATGAGATATGGTTGCCAATGGGTTACAACATGTAAGATGGCCAACATCTCCTTGGCATATGTAGAATTTCCCAAGTTACGATCAGAGAGTGCCTTACTAGTGAAAGCCAAGGGTCTCCCTTCCTGCATCAACATTGCCCCAATGCCACGACCGGAAGCATCAATTTCAATGACAAAAGGCTTGGAAAAATTTGGCATGGCTAAAACTGGTGTTGTGGTCATAGCATGCTTCAATTCGAGGAAGGCTTGGTCAGCGGGCCCCATCCAAGTAAAGGAGTCCTTTAACATGGATGTGAGGGGGGCTGCTATTTTACCATAATTACGAAAAATTTGCGGTAGTAACCTGTAAGCCCTAAGAATCCTCGAAGTCCCTTGAGAGTGCGAGGTTTTGGCCAATCCTGAACTGCCTGAATCTTCTTGGGATCGACCTTGACGCCCTCTTTGGAGACAATGTGTCCTAGATACTCCACTTCATTTAGACCAAAGGAACACTTGGACCGCTTAGCAAAAAGTTGATGTTGTGCCAACAATTGTAATGTTTGATCCACATGGATAAGGTGTTCTTCCCATGAGTGACTATAAACCAAGATATCATCAAAGAAAACCAGGATGAACTTCCGTAGGAGAGGGCGAAAGATATTGTTCATCAGGCTCTGAAATGTGGAAGGAGCATTTGTTAGACCAAATGGCATTACCAAGAACTCATAGTGACCTTCATGAGTACGAAATGCAGTTTTGGGGATATCCTCATCCTTGAGCTGGATTTGATGGTAGCCAGAACGAAGGTCTAACTTGGAGAAGTACATAGCTCCATGTAATTCATCCAACAATTCATCCACTACCGAAATGGGGAATTTATCCTTGATGGTAATTTTGTTGAGCTCACGGTAGTCTATACACAATCGCCATGAGCCATCCTTCTTGCGAACTAGTAAAACCGGAGAAGAGTAAGGGTTGGTACTCGGTCGAATGACACCAACTTTGAGCAATTCTTGTACCATCTGCTCAATTTCAGACTTGAGAGCATGAGGATACCGACACGGTCTGATGTTGGGTGGTGCATTACCTGGTAGTAGTGGAATAGCATGGTCATGTGAGCGACGAGGCGGTAGGGTAGTTGGTTCTGAAAAAGACACCATCGTGCTTGGTAAGGACAAGTTGCAAATCTGCTGGAATTTGATCCACTATGGAAGTGCTTGGTTGAATTGAAAATATTTGTGCAATGACCCCATGGGATGACTTTTTCAACAATTTCTCCATACGATTGGAATTGACAATTTGGGAAGGGCCTGTTTTGGCACCATGGAGGATGTGTGTTTGTCCATGTTGTGAAAATTGCATCCATAGTTCTGCAAAGTTCCAATTGATAGTGCCCAAGGTGCTCAACCATTGGGATCCCAACACTATGTCACATCCTCCCAATTGGAGGGCAAAGATGTCTTGCTTGAGTTCATAATCCCCCATCTTTATTTTAACATTGCGACATTTACCTTTACAAGGTAAAGTGCCTCCATTTGCCACCATGACTTCAAAGGAATTGCATGTGTGTATATAGCAATTGGCCTGCTTAGCAACTCGGGGATCAATGAAGTTGTGTGTACTGCCTGAATCAATAAGAATAGTAAGGCGTTGGCCTTTGAAAAAACCCACAACTCTCATGGTTTGTGGAGTGGTAACCCCGACAAGAGCATGGACGAAAATTTTTGCTTGAGGGTCTTGGGTTTCCTCTTCCTATTGAGTTGGTGCTTCAGTTGTGTCACTCTCCTCATCACTATGGTCACTGCTATCGGGTTCCTCTGCATCTATTAAGAACAATCTCTTATTTGCACATCTATGCCCCTTTACAAAATTTTCATCATAATTATAACATAGCCCTTGGGCACGACCCGCATCCATTTCCGCTGTAGTCAGTCACTTAGGAGCAGGAGGTTTATTATCAGTATTATTTTGGAACCGAGGAGGAAAGGGAGGCCGAGCTTGAGAAAATCACGATATCCGTCGTTGAGCTGAGAGTTTAGATTTGGCCAATCGGGCTAAACTGGTAGCCTCCATCATGGTTTGTGGTTTAAACATCTTGACTTCAGCCTGGAGATCATATTTCAACCCACTCACGAAACAACTCATAAAAAATCCCTCATTCAAGCCCCTTGTCTTATTGGCCAATTTCTCAAATTGTGTCTGGTAATCACGAACTGTGGTAGTTTGTTTCAACTTTGTCAATGCTCCTGTAAAGTCTTCATAGTCATTAGGGCCAAATCGGGTGAGTAGTTGGGACTCAAAGTCCTCCCAAGATAGATCAGGGGTAGTGGCTCGTAGCCATTGGAACCAATGTAAGGATTCAGATTCTAAGTTGAAGGAAGCCATCTGAACCCGATGATATATAGGGACATTGTGGAGTCTAAAGAATTGATCAACCCGACATAACCACCCATCGACATCCTTTCCATTGAACTTAGGAAAATCCAATTTAGGAATTTTGAAGGTCGGATCACGGTCATAGTGAGTGTCTTCGGTTCCCCTTATTCGGTCTTCTATTTCCCTTCTTCGACCTCGTTCAGAGTTTTCAGCTTGGTGTTCAGATGTGAGAGTACCTTGCAATTGTGTCTCCACCTCTGTAAGTTGTTTTTCTAAGTGGATTCTAGTGGTATCCTGATCCGTTCGGAGCTCTCAAATCTCTTCTCTTATGGTGTGGTTTGTAGTGGTCAAGTAGTCAAGGGATTTTTGCATATCGGCCAATAATGTGGCAATTTCTAACTCCTTTTGTCCACGAGTGCCGCTCGCCATTGTGGGCCCTCTTTTACTCAGTTACTAAAAATAGATGTGGGATTTTAGGAGTTACTATTTTTAGTAAGGGTCCAAAATTTAATTTGGGAAATGTGTTGCAACATTGATTTTAGGATAGGGTCCACTTCGGTGGTTGTTTGATCTGAGCGCTCAATGAGGAGATATACTGAATTTCTTGACTTTTTGTGATCTCCTATTGGTTGCTAGTTGATGTCAAGGTAATTTCTTCCACTTGGACTTAAAATTTCACCAGTGAGTCCTTGAGGGTCTTTGGTGCAGAATAACAAGTAGCTTCTATTCCCAAAAATTTGGATCAATTTGATTGACCGTTGAAAAGTTATGGCCTTAGCAAGAAAAATAAAAAATTACTATTTTTAGAAAATCGGTGCAAAATTTGACCAGGGGCTGCCAAGGACAATTTTGTTTGGAATAGAGTGTAGAATTATTTGCTAAATTTTTGAGTCAATATGAGCTCTATGTGAAGAGATATCCCTGTTTTAATATTTATTTATTTTTTTGTGTTGCTGGTTGGTTTCTGATCTGGAGTTGCAATTCAAAATTTGGGACCTGGGATCAACTATCCCTGACCTGTAGACTGCACCCTAACCACCCTGTCACTATCATGTTCCTTCCTCTATCACCTGTATTGCGGTTACTGACATGGTTCCTGTCACTGACCCTGGGGATTCTCTGATATTGACAGTACTATTCTTGACACTAGAAGTCTATAATTCTGGACTATTACAGAGGGTTGTTATTGTCGACCTGACTATCTTTGTTACTGACCAGACTATTTCTATCACTGTCTTGACTATTCTATTTTTGACCACGGGTTGTTGCAGACACTTGCAAAATCTATCCTGATTGTTGGTGCATGTAAGTTTGTTTTTTGTGATAAGGAATGCCTTCTCCGTATGCTCACTTTTGGGGTTGTGAATGTAGGTTAACAAAACAAGGATGGTGTTGATTTGCAGGTGGAAGTTATGTTTTGTAGAACCAGGGTATGCTAAGCAAGGGAGTATGTAATACCCATAGGCCCTCTATTATACCGCAGTGATGAACAATAGTGCTCGGACCAATATTTCAAGCCACTACCCAAGGAGGATTCCACACATACCCTTGAGCACACTATCTGCCTCTTTGATAGTACGGGAGGGTGATCGTCCGGGATGTTGTGTCCCGTGGACTATGGATAATACAAGGCCGAAAAGCTTCCTAATGGATAAAATTTTGTTTAAACCTAGATTGTCTCCCGATACACCCGAAGATGCGTGGGAGCTCAAGTCCGTGCGTGAGTGTTGTCTAAGGCCTGGGTATTGGAGCTTGATCGCCCCTCACTTCACTAGACGCTTTATGGGCTATCTAGCTTAGCCAATAACGATAGCTCCTTCACGATATTTTAAAACCCCCGACAAACGGGGTTTCTAGCCTACATAACTACTAAAACAAAGACTGTATTTTTTTGTGTTTTCTGGATTTTTGGTCGAAAAAAAGGACTGTATTTTTTTGGATTTTTTAATAAAGGAAAAACAGAAACGAAAAACCACACAAAAATTTATACCTAACAAGTGGAATGGTTGGCAAAATTCATCTCAGTTGCAGCAAAACTCGGCCCTGGAAAGCGCTCTGATACCACTTGTTAGGATCTCACTATTAAAAATAAGCACACTCACACAAAATACTAGAAAATAACACAAATACATCAAATAACTCAATAACACTATGCAGAAATTAAATGCAGAAATGGAACAATCTCACAATAACACAGAATCGCAGGCCTCTTCGAGGGGGCAACCTCCTTCAATATTTCACTAGCTTGCAAAAATATGAATTCGTACATGGCTTCATATCTTTTAAAGAAAAACTTCATGCAACCCTACCTAAAGGCTCAAGAGTTGGCTTACATGCAAAATTCCACTCGAGCTAGAATCTCCTACCTACCATCGGTTACAATCTTGATAAAAACGGTTACATGAGATGGTGCCACTTGGCTAGGAACCCCACTTGCCACATACATTACAAAGTATTACAAAATAATATCATAATGGGATCCCCCACGTTGGAAGTGGGTCATTACATAAGTAAATGAGAATTACAAAATGGCGTTAGGATAGGATCCTAACATATAGCCTCAAAATTTTTGTCTTGAGCCTTGGATTTGGTGGCTTGATCCTTCTAGTGATCTTCTGCTTTTTGTTGTAGATTTAGAGAACTCCTTTCTTTGAACTATGCCTTCTTGCTATGAGAGGCAATCTCCAAATATCCTAGATTTGGTAGGCTTCTTCTGTCTGAATCTTCCTTCAATATTCTTGTCGAATTTTGACTTCAAACATGATCTTCTTCTCAAGATTCTTATTTTCTTGAGGACTTCACTAGATTCTTCTTTAGGGATTTGGCACTCCTTGCCAAATTATTCTTCTCGAACTTGGCACTCCTTGCCAAATTCTTCTTCTCTTGGGCTTGTTGTCGGATGGCGACAATTGTCCCAAGTTCTTCACTATCAGGAGATTCTCCTTGGTAGTGGATTTCTCCAATGAGTTCTCCTAGGAACTCTTCTTATGATACTTTTATGAGCTCTGCAACAAGGCTCTCCAAGCCTTTTTCTTTTTATTCTCCTTGAGACCTTTCCAAGGTCTTCTATCTGGCAGCTTCTCTGGTCTTCCAATTGAGACATTTTCTTCAACCTTCTGCTTCTAGAAGTGTTGGTGATGAGATCTTCTTTCCTCGTGCTTTTGGATTTGAACAGGACTCTCCTAGTTCTTTATCTTCCAAGAATGCAAGTTCGTTTACGAGATTTTCTCCTGATCTCTTTAGCTTCTTCTGAGAGAAGTCTTTAATTAGTAAAGGAGATCACCAATATCCTATTTATTGGACTCTTCTCTGGAGTCTTCTTCAGGATCTCCTTTCTGGATTTTTCTTTTGAATCAGGAACTTTTCTTTTGAATCAAGAAATTTCTCTGAATTTTTCTTCAGAAACTCTTCTTTGGAGTTTTCTTCTGAGTCAGGAATTTTATCTTCTGAGTCAGAAATTCTTTTCTGAAGTTTTCTTTAGGAAATCTTCTCTGGATTTTACTTATGAATCAAGAATTCTTCTTCTAAATCAGGAAATATTTTTTGAAGTTTTCTACAGAATTAAGGCTTCTATGGCCTTTTCTGCTTTTGCAATATGTAGGTATTAATCTTGAATGGAGATCACCAATCCCCTATCTCCTCCTTGACTCAACTTTTGAAGTCTCTTCTTTCTTGACTCTGCTATAAGGCTACTATGGCCTTTTCTTTACTTTTATACTTTGCAGGATTACAACTCTTGTAATGGGACCTTCTTCGAGGTCTTTGAAATCTTCAGTCTTATTTCTTGTTGTTGCAAGTGCTAGAATGATTCTAAGAAGATATTCTTCCTAACTCTCTTGTAGGAAGCTTCCTAGCCTTTTCTTGAATCTCATTTTCCTGCAACAAGTTGTTAGAAACTGGAATTGAAGAATTTGTAATTCTGGAGATAATAATCTTCACTAGTTGATTTGTCAAACTAGTGGCTTGAATGTTGAGTCCTAGTCTTCACGAGTTTTTCTGCAACTCTATGGAAAGACTCTAGCCAAATATAATCTTAGGTTTTCTGCAACTGAGATTTATTTTAGTCCTCACTTTTCTAACCATGTTGACTACTGTGGCTTTTTCTATTAATTAATTCCAATGGTAGCTTTTGCATGCAGCGACACTCAATGGTAGATTCGGTTTGCAAAGATGCATGCCAACAGTAGTAATGGTGACTCTCCCTATTCCTCTTGACCTATTGAACTTCTCTTATGACGGATGTAGGTCCTCCTATATCGATGCACCGTGGCTCAGATACCACTGTTAGATTTTGAGGATATATGCAGTGGAGAGATCTAGCATAGGTCCATATTTTCATCTTTCTTCTATTTCATCAAATATTTTTCTCCAATTATATCTATATTGTCATGAAGTAGTTGAAACTCATTGAATTCTCTTTTCAACTCATCCTAATGCAGAGTTTTCTATCTTCAAGTGTTAATTGCCATGCCGCATAATGTTATTAGGAACAATCATAAGCATGGATCCTCATCAGTTAATTCATTCACCTTCCATATTGTTTCACATGTACCGATATGGAATTTAGGATCCTCATTCCCATCTCCCATGAAATTCGAGCACTTCTGCTTACTCGCTGGTGCAAAATTATTTTCCATTGGTGGTGGTTGTTCATTGGTCATCTCTACTCAACGAATCTTTTATTGATGACTACTTGTATTCAAAAAATCATTGAGCATTTCCTGATGCACTTATGCTTTGTGATCCCCTTTGCAAATACATAAGTGTTGACTCTAGTATTTCAAGCACACTCTCACGCAGTTGATTTCATGCTTGATTCTCGTCCTTCGCACTTCTAGGCTCTCTCCCTCGCACTTGTACTAGAGTCACTAGTTGCTTCACCTCATCCTGTGTATGATCCATATTGGCACTTTCTTCACCATTGGTGCAAATGCTCTCAATGGCCCGACCTTCATCTACACATTGCATCTCCACATGCACATCGTCCTCCATCGCCAAAAATGTCTACGACCTTTGCACTCATTCTTTGTCTAAAATTCCCTCCTCTTAGGGGTTCCATACATGTTTGACTCCCAATGCACGTATCTCCTTGCCAACAAATTTTGTCATCACTTTGGTAGTTTTTAAATCAACTTTGTTGTCATGCAATTCCTCATTGTCACGTAACTCGCCACCACTTACTTCTCTGGCACCACCACTTATTCATGTTGTCATGCAATTTATTGTCAACATGCAACTCTCTACCATCGACAAACAATATTCTATTGCCAACATGTAACTCTCCACTACTGACATGCAAACCTCCTTCATGAGTCATGCATTCAAAATCTCTTTGCACTTGCTATTGCACAATTCTCTAACTTCTCATTGAATCTTCGCTCATCCTTATGCATCCACGTCTCCAACGTAAATTAAAGAATAATGGATGATAGAAAAAATCAGCAATGCATAGCATTGCAAAGCGTATGACAACAACATTTAGATCTGGAAATGAAAGAACAACACATATTTAGAAAAATACCCTTAGACAACTTTGCATAGTTACAAACATTATTTGGTACATGACTAGAAAACCATGTAAAACTTACTACGACAACACTAATGTATGGAAATAGGCTCAGACAACCATGCACATCAATATACAAAAACAAGAACTAGTTCACAAGCACATGCACAACATCACCATAAGTCTGAACACAAAAAATTGTTGAATGGATGTCTTCTCATTATCTTTAGGTCTACACATGTATCTCCCAAATGCATACAAATGTCTACATACATGTCTATTTGAATTTGTGAGGGGGTCTATTTATACAAGTCCCTATGAAGGGGGAGGTAGTTGCATCCTCAACTTCCTCCAACTAACTACCCCAACACATCATAACATAACTTCTTGATTACATGTACGTTCATTTACCCGAAATTTGAATTACATGTATGGAATTTTGTCAAAAACTTTGCACACATGTTATAAAACAACTCAAAATTACAAAATTATTTACACACAAAATCATGTGTGTACTTGACTCCATACACACTCCATCAATCTCACGGTGGTGCTTGAGATGGTGCCATGTTTGAATTGACTCTACAAGGTTATTCAAATCAAGGTTATGTCGTAGAGAGGGTTTGTATCGGTAGGACCGATGTTTGACCAAGTTTGATTAGCTAAGGTGGACATTAACTCATTTGGTTTCCTAAGAAGGCAATTACTTGGGATGTGGAATTTTAATTGACAAGAATGACCATTGGAACTTTGTCTTTTGAAGAAACAAAATTATATGCTGGAATTTCCTCAATTTTGTTGTCTTGGTGTACACATGTTGCAGTTCTTTCCTTTGGAAATCCTTTGATGGTATGCAACTATCTCCATAGATTGATGCTTTGTTCTTGATCTTTGTGCCCTTGAGTGTGTATTCATATTCATGTAGTGTTGGTTACGAATCTGCCACTAGGAAAGGTTTTGGTCTATCTATGCACCCTAGACCTGCCCAACAGATTGAAAGGTCGGAAGGAAGGGATGCCTTTCATGCCAATCTTCAAAGAAGGCTGGCTCCTTTACTACACTATACTAGGTTTTAGAATAGAGAACTGGAAAGAAATTGGGAAAGTGCCGAAAGAAATGCAAATAACTGAAAGAAACTGAAATGTAGATAGTTCTCAGGGGAAGAACAAGCAGCACAATTACTAACTTCCACTTAGGTCAATAGCAATCAATATCATGAATATAACAGAAACTAAAACTTTAACGTTTCTGATACGTATCCTTCAATAAATCCAGATTTTGCCCTTTATCACACACTTAAATCCAGATTGCATAATTTACTATATGCAAATAAAGAAACAGAAGTAACAAAAATAATCATAGAAGGCATCAAACACAGAAAAGGAGTCCAAAATTAGAATCAAGAGTCTTAATATTGATGCAGAATCCAAGTACAACTTTCTAGCAAGATGTTCCCCCTGATTGCATTACATGGATTGGCCTTTTACAAAAGAATTTCTTCCTGATTACATTAATGTCCAAACCCTAAAACTGACGGAGCAGTTGAGATTTGACCTCTGCTAGATGATAGAGCATCCATGGAATGCGGCTCACCCATGTTTAGAGCGGCTCTGAACGGGCGTTGTAGTTGGGATAGCATGTCTCATTAATACGATTGGTGAAACTCGCCTCCAGAGGCTTTTTCGGGAACTGACAGTGCCACTCCGACGGGATGGGTAGGAGACCCAAACTCGTGCGCCATGGAGGCGCATTAAATACCCAATTAACTTCTATTTCTCAAGAAGCATGCCCTCCGGATGCAGCCTTAGCGTTAAAAAATGCTCGACAAAACTTCGCTGGAAATCATGTCTGAAATGCAGTTCTTCGCTGGATTTCGAGAGCGAAGTTGAGCATTCTGGGCGAACTTGAGCATTCTGGGCGAACTTGAGCATTTTGAGCGAACTTGAGCATTCTAAGCGAAGTTGAGCATTCTGGCCATGCCTTAGCCAATTTTTCAAGCCCGAAATGGGCTTTTGCTGGCTCTGCTTCCTAGGGCCATAACTTTTGATCCGCTACCCCGATCGCCCATTATAATATATCGTCAGAAAGCTTAAGAGAAGATCTACAACAATGAAACATCTAAATATCATTTGATCCAATTTATTCTCCTCTTTTAGGGCCTGAAAAAATGCCAAAACTTCTGCATGCGCTTTGCCGCTTTAAAGCTCCATACTTAGGCAAAATTTTGTCAAAAAAATTTAATGTGGCAAAAATGCCAACATTTTTGGTGGCTCATAGGGCATTTAGCTTGTCTGAATGCAGATCGATCCCAAGCCTTTATCTATTGGGCAACAAAGTCATCCTCACTGTCCTCTTATGAGTTTTCACTAACGACAGTAAACTCTTCCTCCAACTTCTCCCCTTCTACCTCTTCCTCCTTTGGCGGTCATGGTCCTCTTTGGCGCACAAAAAAAGCACGAACTAAACTAAAAAAACAACTGAAACTTTACTTACTAGTCGGCCTATTTACATTATTTACACAAAAGTTTGCGACATGATTGGCATGCCACCACCACAAACGTAGCTTTGGGTGCCTATCCGATGAACCTGTAGTGTCCGGACCAGATATGATTGTACTTGAGTTGATCTTTAAAGTTCGGTTGGCCTCTTCCCAAAGTTATCCAGGTTGCGAACAGGGTGCAATGTGGCAAGTTCTCATGCATGTCAGTACTCATACAGTTAATGAATAGGGTGGCAAGGAGATTTTCCACATGGGAGCCTTCTTCGAGTACTGGTTGCAGTGATGGTTAGAGCCAATACCACCACTTTAGAGAGTCCACTTGTTGTGGGCTCTTGAGGACGGGTTCCTCCAACTCCTTGATGTGATAGCAGGGTTTTTCTGGTGATAGGCCTTCTATCGGGATCTCCTCGGGATCAGCCTCCTGATGAGGCATGCTTATTGGGTTTTGGATAAGTACTTGCGTGCTATGCCCTGGGACACAAAAAGGGTGCAAAAATTTGCCCTCTTTGCTCTCAAAATCTGCCACTTGAGCTTGTTCCCCTTCTTGGCCCATCTTCTGATGGAAACTGCAAGCAACCATATTATTCATTGCTTGAGCAGTGCTTGCATATTCCCTTTGTTGGCCTTGGATGAGATCTGCCTCTTGAGCTCCACACACCTGCATTCCAGGTCTTTGCATAGTATGAGGGATCTGCCATGGTGAATATTGCGCGGGATAGACAAGAGCAGCAACTACCAGAGAGAGTGATGGAAAGGCAGTTTCTCCCCACTGTATTTTTCTTGATAGAAGCAGAAGTCGCTCTACTTGTTCTACCTCCTGCAAGACTTGAGGGAATATCTGTTCCCCAAATTGCAATAGGAGGAGGCTTATATCCGGGTGTAAAGCCCGAACATAGAAGAGGTGGGCTTGGGCAGGTGTCGGTCAAATCTCCTCTGGAATTCTCTTCCAACTCCTGCAAAATTGGACATTGAAGTCCACAATGCTTTCTAGAGGTGCTCTCGTAATAGTGGAGAGGTGCATCAAGAGTTGAAAGGGATCCTGAGAGCCATCAAATGTGTTGACTAGTGCTCCTGCCAAGTCCGCCCATGAACTGATGCTCTTACGCCTGAGTATTTTGTACCACTGCAGCGCCCTTCCTTCCAAAGAAAAAACCAGAAGTCTGATCATGAATCTTCGTGGGCTGTCATGGAGGGTTGCTAGAGCAACAATATCTTCAAGGTGCTCTCGGGCCATTCCCTCAGTAGCATTGTATTTTGTTAGGGTCTTCAGGGCACTTTTGGTAATCTCGTGCCAACTTTGGAGATTCAGAGGGCTAGGATCATCCCAGTTGGGATAGCATACCTTTGTCATTATGGCAGTGGTCTGCAGAGATCACGATCCTTGCCACTAAGTCAGAGTCGCCAGGTGAACATTCTTTTCTCCGCTTGTGAGATCAAGGCTGCTCACCAAACTTTGATTCCTCTGGGGTGTCTTCTTTCAGCTTAAAAGGCGTCTACGATCAAGAAATTTGGATCTTCAGCACAACAGAGTCGCCAGGTGATTTTTCCAAATGAAGGCAAGCCAAAGATTCACCAAATTCGAGCTTCCTTAAAATATGGAGACTGTTCGTCCCACCAGGCGTGCCAGAAAAAACTGTTGGCTACGAATCTGCGATAGGAAAGGGTTTGGTCTATCTATGCGCCCTAGACCCGCCCAATAGATTGAAATTCCGGAAGGAAGGGATGCCTTCCGTGCCAATCTCCAGAGAAGGCTGGCTCCTTTACTACACTATACTGGGTTTTAGACTAGAGAACTGGAAAGAAATTGGGAAAGTGTTGAAAGAAATGCAAATAACTGAAAGAAACTGAAATGTAGATAGTTCTCAGGGGAAGAACAAGCAGCACAATTACTAACTTCTACTTAGGTCAATAGCAATCAATATCATGAATATAACAAAAACTAAAACTGTAACATTTTCTGATATGTATCCTTCAATAATTCCAGATTTCGCCCTTTATCACACACTTAAATCCAGTTGCAGAATTTACTGTATGCAAATAAAGAAACAAAAGTAACATAAATAATCATAGAAGGCATCATACACAGAAAAGGAGTACATAATTAGAACCAGGAGTCTTAATATTGATGTAGAATCCAAGTACAACTTTCTAGCAAGATGTTCCCCCTGGATTACATTACATGGAGTGGACTTTTATAGAAGCATTTCCCCTTGATTACATTAATGTCCAAACCTTGAAACTGGCGGAGCAGTGGAGATTTGACCTCTACCAGATAACAGAGCATCCATGGAATGCGACTCACTCATGTTTAGAGCGGCTTCGGACGGGCGTTGCAGTTGGGACAACATGTCTCATTAATACGGTTGGTGGAACTCGCCTCTAGAGGCTTTTTCGAGAACTGACAGCGTCGCTTCGACAGGATGGGCAGGAGACCCAAACTCGTGTGCCATGGAGGCACATTAAATAACCACCTAACTTCTCTTTCTTGGGAAGCACGCCCTCCGAATGCAGCCTTAGCGTTAAAAAACGCTCGACAAAACTTCGTTGGAAATCGTGCCCAAAATGCAGTTCTTTGCTGGATTTTGGGAGCGAAGTTGAGCATTCTGGGCGAAGTTGAGCATTCTGGGCAAAGTTGAGCATTCCGAGCGAAGTTGAACATTCTAGATTTCGGGAGCGAAGTTGAGCATTCCAAGCGAACTTGAGAATTCCGGGTGAACTTGAGCATTCTGGGCGAACTTGAGCATTCTGGCCATGCCTTAGCCAATTTTTCAAGCCCGAAATGGGCTTTCGTTGGCTCTGCTTCCCGGGGCCATAACTTTTGATCCGCTGCTCCGATCGCCCATTATAATATATCGTCGGAAAGCTTAAGAGAATATCTACAACAAAGAAACATCTAAAGATCATTTCATCCAATTTATCCTCCTCTTTTAGGGCCCGCAAAAATGCCAACACCTCTGCATGCGCTTTGCCACTTTAAAGCTCCATACTTAGGCATAATTTTGTCAAAAAAATTTAATGTGGCAAAGATGCCAACAGTAGGTACATACTAGCATGGACAAATTTTCAAGGTCAAGACTTGAATTTTTTTGACAATTGGCTTGTGAAGTGATTTGCCTACAAATTGGTGCAATTCACTTGCAAATTCAAGTGAGCCGCTAGCAATCTCAAGCAATTCATTGATAGATTTTAAACTTGGAAAATGTTTTGAGAGCAAGGGATCATGTGAATTACTTTGAAATTGGAGGGAATTCCTCTCCCAAGAGGAGTTAGCAAGAAACTTGTCTTTCCTAGCAAATCATTTTTTAAATTAGTCTTGAAAAAAAATCATTGTTTTGGGGCAAATCACTCGTTGGATTAAGTGAATCGCTTGATGAGTTGTGCAAAATGCTTGTTGAGTTGATCCTTGACAAACATGTCTCAAAACTTACCCCAAATGATTCCTGCAAATGACAAATGCAAAATTGGGATCAAATCTAATGTCTGATGCAACTCCAATGTTGATTGGACTGCTTGGTTCACAAAGATTTTTAAAACCACAAAAGTTTGTGTCGAAGTTTCCATTGTAAAGCACCTTCAAAAATCAGACAAAAATAACAAAAATATTGTGAATTTCAAAGTTAGTTTGAGATTTGGCTTGATAAATCAAGTCCCTAGCCTTGACAAATCGCTCTAGATTTTATTGTGTAATCTAGATAGATTTAGAACAAATAGCTTGCAAAATGGAGCGAATCGTTTGCAGAATGGAGAAAATCACTCCCTCTAATGGACTTCGAGAATATCTCATACAATTGACTCAAATGGAGCAAATCGCTACCTGTGCAAGAATATGGCAAAAATCTCTTCAATTCTAAGCCCATAGCTCCATTTGTGATGAATGCAAATTTGGCACAAAAATCAAGGAATTTAGCCGCATCTTGGGCGAACATGATGAATAATGAGAGTGGGTCCCATTGAGCATGCCAAAAACTATGATTGGACAAACATGATAAATAATGAGGGTGGGTCCCACTAAGCATACCAAAAACTATGTTAAATATCACACGGTGAGGATCTCAATGAGTGTTTGTGTGTGGGACGAATAATGGGGACTAGTCGCACCAGGTGTGCCAGAAACTATGTTGAATCGGGGAATTTTATTGACTTCTAATTTGATGGTGCGCCCCAATTCTAGTTTCAACAAAGTTGGAAGGAAGGGCCAATGGCTCCTTCCAACCCTCAGACTGAGGTCGCCCCCCACTATCCTCGTTGAATACTCTTATGCTAACCTACACTAATTGCATTAAAAGTGAAGTGTGAAAAATAAAATGCATAAAAAAATTAGGAGTGTGAGGGATTCAAATAAAATATGGTTGTAACCATAGCAAGGAAGTGCGTGTGATCAATCAATACATGAGAATCTGAATAACATTAATGTTTCCCATTCATCAAGTATGATATTGTTAACAAAATGACAAGATGGGCAAAGAGCTATGCCTCAATCACAGCAAACTTAGCAAAATAGAAGGGCAATGCCACTGATGGAATGCCAAGGATTTGCCAATTTCATGAGATACAAAGTGAAATGTAGGTTTCATAGAGTGTAGTTCTATATTCTCATGGACAAATGACATTTACCATGGATCCCATGGCTTCTAGGAGTTTACCCTTGAGTTACCTAGGGTGAGAAATTATTACGGCTAGTAAAAGTAAATATTTGAGGGTATCTCTAACACAATGATGCACCTCAAAATGTTAGATGCCTCTAAATATGCCTCTAACATGCTTAGAAGGCTTCTAAAATGAGTTAGTGAACTACTACATGCCAAAATGGCGCTCTAAGAAGATTTTCCTCAAGATTCATGCCTTCACTTTTACCCTTCCGATAGCTAGCAATCAATTCACTCCAAGAAGTAAGTGACTCACTAGCATTTGCTAGCGAATCACTCCTGCGAGCCAATCACTCACATTTGCAAGCGAATCGCTCTTGAACCAATCGACACCTGAGCTGGACTTAATAAAATTTGGAGAGGTTTGGAAGGCATTGGCTGCTTTATTTCAATGTTCTATACTTTTTCAAAGCGAATTCCAAGGTAGTGTCAAGGCACTACAGGAATTCAACTTCTAGTTGAGTTAGGGTCAAAGATATTCTTTAGACATTTTTACCATAAATTTGTACCACTTTAATTGCTTCACTATACCTAATAAGGAAAATCAACCAAAGAGATAGGTCTTTAAGCTGTGGCCTACAGTTGTATATTATATTTGACATTTTTGTTTACTAAATATTTAAATCTGTAAACTAAATGGTCTACAGATTCTTATAATGCATGTGCATTTGCAATGTGTTTTTGTGTTTGGATTAAGAAGTCCAACTACCTCACATGTATAATAGTGACAAACACTACGTCTCATTCATACCAATAGTTTTGATGGCTTCAATTCCCAATAGTTTTTATTTCTTCTTCTTTTTATCTAAAATAGAGATAAATCATTACGTACAAAAACATTCAAGTACTAATGAAGTGAACAAATATGGGGTGGCTTTGATCACATGGACTTTAAGATGAGCATTATGTTCATTTCAAGCTTATATTATTCATGTTATGATAGAGGATACTTAACCCCCTCTCCCATGTGTAGTTGATATAGTAGTTGATATATATATATATATATATATATATATAGACCTAGATATGGCTCCATAAGTATCCACGACACATCCACATCCAAATACAGCCTAGATAAGGCTGGATGACCTCGGATGTAGCCAACTATAAAATCCTAATTGTATCACATGAAATTTTAAAAATAAAATGTATACACACAAAAAAGGAAAAACATTTACTTGAAGCAAAATGCCTTTCTTAAAACATATTCTACTCCTTTAAGCTCATATTTAGATGGATTATGGATAATTTGAGTTGCAAGGCTTTTCTGAAGCAACTTGAGCATTTTTGGAGTTGATTCTTGGCATGGCAATTCTCTATCTTTAATTATATGTTAATAGATCATACTCTTTTTGCATGTGTGCAAACAAAAAGTTGTGCATCCCAAATGTATCTAATAGTTTTTCGTATTCATATGAAATATTGTAATCATATTTCTATCCATATCTGTATATGAGCAACTTAAGTTTTATTTATTTAGCTTTACAAACATAGTGATGATCATATAAAAAGCATATTTAAAGGGTGTATATCAATTAAGCATCCATATTGGTAACCAAGTAACTAGTATGAAAACCAATGGTCAGCTATAAATATTATTTGTATTGAAAGTATTTCATTACTAAAAAATACTACCAATAGAATCTAATCTGAAATGCAAAATCTTGATGGAAATGCTGCTTCATAACAACTAGTGATTGGTTGAGAACAATAGCACACTGCAGTAAGAATCAAGCAATTAACCATAATTGCACACTAACCTCATAAACTCACAATACTGCATTTCTATTGATATAGGCCTCGAGGCTGTGAAGAGAATGAATGATTTGCTATCATGATTATGAAAATGCTTGTAGCAGGCCAGTCAACTCCAGTTACTGTTAAACACCATGATTGTTCTAGCAAGCAATCATGTGTGTATGCAATATCTTCAGGGGTGGGACTAGAAACTTATTATAGGCACTCTTTAAATTCTTTAATGTTATTATTTTACTTTCTTCAGTTTTGTTTTGTGTTTTGAAAAGCTACCCTCAAAGACAAGTCACATGTTCGACATAGGTGAACCAATTAATTCAAATTCCAAAGTCAAATTTTAAATAAGGGAAAAATGCAATTTCTATCATGACCAGTGAGGTACAGAACTTGATAGTACTCATCTATTGAAACATAATTATATGCTGTTACTCTTATTGTAATTCAAGAAATATGAGAAGAAGGTTGTACCAAATTTCTGCAGTTGCTTAAACTGTTAAACAGTATTATTAAAAAATTGTTTCACATTCAGAATGCAGCAACCTCAAAAAAAAAAAAAAAAAAATGGTTGACCTCAATATCCATATGAGGTCAAATTGCACTTAATATTTGATATGGGCAGTTGGCTTAAGAACCGCAAATATGACATCAACATGTAGACCAGAAAACTTGTGTCAAGTTACATGATTCTATAAGAATATAACCATTCTGTAAAATAGCAGCAAAAAAATCACACCATACATAATCAAAGAAACATGCTACTGAAACCAATCAAATAATTAAATGACAAAATTCTGCAAAGGGCCACCTTGTGGGGTAAAATCGAAGTACATAACATTACAAAAGCAGGTGACAGGAAATAAGGTGAAGAGAAATAGACTTAGAAGATATCTCTTATGTCACTTCCAAACAAATTTGCAACAATGAAGTGAAACAAGGAGAACTTATTATGATTTAATTTTTTAATTTACCTAGAACTATCAGTATCACTTAAAGCCTGTCCTTTGGTCTCTACAGGAAATAGCATAACAGAAACTCCTGCTGAAAGGAGTACAAATTCAAATAAGAAAATAGCTGATGCTTGATGGCAATTTTCTACCAACCCAACAGCAATTAAAGGGCATATCATTCCTCCAATTCGTGAAAAAGAACTTGCAGCCCCAAAGCCTGTTGACCTTATGGATGTTGGGTAGATCTGCGATAACATTAAACAAAATTCTACCTGTTATTGTCAAGATTGGGACTAGATACAAAGCATCAATAGATTAAAGTAGAAACATGGCACATCAACTAGCAAAACAAATTTATGCAATTATCATCCATGCCAGTATTTAAGTCACCCAAAAGCACATATTATTTAGTTCCAAGTATATAGAATATATCATCGCGTCATTTGCAAATGGTCCAAGCAACATACTGATTAAGTAACCAAAACATCCTAAAAACCACAGTTTAAAGAATCCCATCAATAACTTGCTGGACGTCTTTAAAATACATAAGCTGTGAAGTTGCATGACAATTCGTTATCTCTGCTAAAACCTTCAGAAAGTTAATGATGCATTTACAACAAAAGAATACCAAGCTGGTGAATAATAGTGGAGGAGTAGTCCTATGTTTTACATGTGACAGGGGCTTGCTGGAAGAAACCTGAAAGAAGACTGAATGACGTGCACTACAGGTCAAATTGGAGTATAAATGGAAAATGGATGACATGTGGATGATATCGAAAGGTTTAGAGAGATCTTGGGGATGCTGCAACAGCTGAGGATGATCAGAAATGGATCATAGAGGTCAAGTGGAAGTGTAAGGATCAACATGAGCTGTTATACAACACTTGGTTTTCAGTCATCAATGAGTTAAAGAATGTGTGGAAAGGTGTTTACAGATTCAGAGGATAATATGTCACATAGAGTTGCATCAGCCGTAAGATCAAAACTTACAAAAATGTGTAAGTCATAGGAATACACAGAAAATGGAGCAGGAAAACAAGAGGGAAAACTGTCAGATGTGTACAAGTATTTTACAATGGTTGTAGAACTCCCTTATAAAGAAATAGAATGCAACACTATAATATTTTTCCATTATAAATAAATATGCACGAAGAGAAGTACTCACAGATACATGTAAATATACAATGTACAACATGTATCTGTTACATTCCAATCAAATGCAATACATCATGGTCTGGTTGAGCGCACAACACAGACCACCCAGGCAACGAACATAGACGACGACCATAACTTCACTATCATCTCACCAAAATATCTCCATCTCTACCAACATCCTCCCAAAACCAAGGTAGATGCATACATATAAGTATCACAGGACCAATAGGCAATTGGCAACTATTCAACTACCACCAAACTACCATATACATGAAAGATTAAAATATACAAAATAACATTACACAATATTTATTATAAACATGTGTCGTCACATGGACATACATGACAACATTATGTGGTGCAAAACACATACAACAAAGTCTACCACACAACTATATACATTCATGCAACATGGAGCATGTTCATGCAAACATGACGTCCATTGATGTGTGCCAAATCATCTGCCTACATCTACCCCCTCTTTTAGACTTGTTGATGTCCTCGCCAAAGGACCAACGTATTCAAATAGGGTTAGAAGCATGGAATGCACTTTTTGATTCACCTTTCACACTATTTTGCTTCTTCCTATTCCATACATCTTCAACAATAATGGGATCTGCAAATCTATGGTAACATAACAATATTCTCCAAATGCTTGCTTCACATCATGCAACTAGCCGCGTTACAAGTTCGACAAGCAATGCTCTTTGTCACTTATGTTGGCAATCAAGGGGGTAGGAGCCCCCTTGCAAGGTCAAAAAGCAATGCCTATTGCAGCATCAAGGGACAACACACTTTGTATGCTCATTGTTGTGATACAAGGTGAGGTCAAGGGGTAGCATCTCGTCAAGGTTTGGGGCAATGCCCCAAAACCCCAACATACCAATCACCAAATCCTTCATTGTTTGGTCCAAACTTTCCCCATCATCAACATTTTGATGGCATCCACTCGGTCCACTCTAACAACCTATTTGCGAATGTGTTCCCTTAGCTCGACATTGTGGAAGACTATGCAATACATGAGAAATTCGCTACTAGAGCATGCCTTTTCAGCACCAAGAATGATATCTCTATTGGGAAGTCTCTACCACTTAAGGGATCGGTTGACATCTCTATTTAACAACTGACAAACTAGTTTTGACTTGCTTGGCGAGGGTTTGGTCTTTTGTGCATCTGAAGGGGCATCCGTTGGTTCCTCCCAAGGTTGGCCAATCAGTAAGGCCAACAACATAGGCCCCATTGGTCTCCTTCGCCGCTTTGGAAACTTGTCGACCAGAAGGAAAAATGACACCCTTCCTGTTGGTTAGGTCAACATCCAATGATCGGTCAACAAGGTTGATGGTCAACAATCAATAAATAGAGCCATCTTTCCAATGCCCCTCTACAATATTGATGACCTTGGAATGGTTAGTTGGTTTGTTGATACCCTTCTGCTAGTTCTCAAGGCTGATAATGAGAACCCTGTTGACTAGGTTGTTGATGCCATGACTACTGTCAACAAGACTGACACTCACCCTTAAAAACCCATACAATGTAAATTCCTCCTCTGATTGGAACTATTGCAATGCCTTTGGTATGCTTGCACTCAAAATGGATGATTGTATCTATGGGTAGGTTGACGTCCATGGTTGCAATGGCATGGAGTAAAACAAGGCAATATCTTTCTTCTTGGATGGTGATTTATTATTCGTATGCACCACAAAAAAAACAACATTCACAAAGGTAGATGCTTCTTTGGACTCAACTACTAAAAGCCCTATGCCAAAAAGAATTCTGCAATTAAACATGATTGAGTTGGGAACTTCGCAAAAATTCTCTTACTTGGTCAAACTTGGACATCAACAATGTCATCATGATATGTGAAATTTAATTCCACTTTCTCTTCTTCATTGATTCCTTCATTACTCCCACATCCTTTTTCATTTAGACTGCAGTCTTCTTCACATTTTCCATCAAACAAGTTGCTGGTTTCATCCCTATTCTTGTCTTCTATTAGCACATGGAAACGTTCAAAAGAATAAAGGCCAACATTTCCTAAAGTTTCCAATTCCTGCCTTGCAATTCCATGTCAAAGTCATAGGGGGACACATATGACTATGTCAATGTTGGCATCTGCACAAACCATCACCAATCCACCATAGTGCTCTCTACCTCCCAATCAAGTTCGCATTTCCCTCCGCTTCTTGTCTAGGGATTTGACTCTCAATATTTTCGAACCTTTTGCACATCATTGGTTCAATTTGCATCAATCTAACATTCTTGTGCATGATGCCCCCAAAGATGATCCACCCCTAGTATCTGTAGTAGTTGATTCCTACCATCACTTTCGAAACAAGTTTTGTCACGCAATCAGTATGAGAAATGTGAAGGGACCAAGCCAGACTTCATAGATGCTTTGCTTTGAGAATTTTCCACTCCATAAAGCACCCTCTCGCTGAAGTGCCTTATTCTTTGAGCTACCTCATTCCCCGAATGAAGGTCCAATGCACAAGCTGAGGCAGAAAACAAAGTAGGGCAGAAATCAAGAATTGATTAAGTGTTTAGAAGAGAGAACCCCACTCACCGAGCACCTTGCTCTTTGAGCACCCCACTCTCAAAGCGCCCACCTCCAAGCGACCTCACTCTCCAAGCATCTTGATCTCCAGGCACCTCACTCTTAAAGAGACTCCCTCAACAAGCGACCTTGCTCTCCAACCACCCTACTCTGAAAATGACCCACTCTCTAGGCACCCTGCTCTTAGAACTATTTGAATCTTTGAGTGCCCCAATCTCAAAGCGACTTGGATCTTCGAGCACCCCACTCTCAAAGCGACCCGCTCTTAGAGCGATCTACTACTAGGGCGCCTTGCTTTGTTTCTATCTTTAGTAAACAGATAAGGATGATGTAATCACCTCATAATTATCACCAAGGTACATTGTATGTAGTCCATTTTGTGGCTACAAGTTCAAGTATAAATAAGAGCTAAATGCTCATTGTAAGGGTCTTTTGGCCTTCAAGCATATCAGAGCTACTCTTTGGAGTAAGATTGTATTGAAACTTCAAATTGCAAATTCAATAAAAGAGTTGTGTGTGGCATTCTAATTCAATTGTGTCTCTAACTGTTTGTCTCATGGATGTGTGAAATCAATGGTTCTGCCCTCTTTTCCCTTGTTAGTCCTCTTTTCATTGTTATTGCAGGTTATTCAAAGATCTTACATGCTGAAGTTATTCGGTCCTTGCTCAAACTGCCAATTGCACCAAAATTAAACCTTGCTACAGCTTCCGCCGTATTTTACATCTCTTTTCTCTTGCACCTTTTTCTCTTACACAAAGTAGATCAGATTTGTTTTTGCATTTTAGATTAGTTTCTTTCATTGTTTTCAGCTTAGTTAGAAAGAAGGGAACTGACCCGAGATTTGGAGGTTGCGGAGAGTAGAAACCTCCCCATCCATTTGTTGAATTGTGGTCATAGGAGCCAATCGCACTTGCCGATTTCTGTGCTCAATAGTTTTGGCATGCTTGAGAAATCTGATTCGGCCCACAAAGAAACACCCACCATGCATGAGGTCAATAGTTTTGGCACGCCCGATGGGACACATGCAATTTCGGTACAAAATCAATCTTACCCCACATGCACATAATTTTTGCAGATCTGTGCAAGTATACTCCATATACTTATAGATATACGAAAAGCTTTGCGTGCTACATAAATACACACGAAACCCACAAATATTTTTTGCATTAGAATTTACAAATTTTTTTCCGTTTCAAATTTCATACTTCTTAATTTTTCATGCAAATGGTGATTCCATTCTTTTTTTTCAATCTAGAATCTTGTTTAACTTGTGATTTGTGAATCTTGCTTTTTAGGAGAGGACTAAAGCGGCAACAAGTGAAAATAGGTGTGAGTGGGAACGAGATTGTGTAAAAAAAACAAAAAAAAACCAAGCACTCTCCAAGCAATCTCACTTTTCGAACGCCCCACTCCCTAAGCGACCTCGATTTTCAAACGCCTTGCTCTCCAAGCGACCTCACTTTTTAAGTGTCTCGCTCCCAAAGTGATCCACTCTCCAAGCGACTTTGCTCCCCAAGCGCCCCACTCTCTAGAGTGACCCGCTTTTCGAGTGACCTCGCTTTTCAAGTGCCTTGCTCTCCAAGCAACCTCGCTTCCTGAGCACCTTGCTTTTCAAGTGCCCCATTCTTGGAGCAAAAACCTATCCCATCAAGTACACTGGCTCATCATTTTTTGGTGTTAAATTTTGAGGGCCTCTCTTTGCCTCCATTTATGAATACAAGATCCAAATCACGTTTAACGGGGAAAGGAAATGACCTTGTCAAACTACTCACTTCCAAAAGAAGAATTTGATGAAGATAGGTACAACTATTTGGGTACAATATTCAGATCACCCCTCAAAGGAATCACAGGTCGAAGAAGTCAATTTAGACTTAGAGGAAGAGCTCAAAGTATTAGTCCCGGACATGATACCTGCAAAAGCTATTTTACAAGCTCAAAACCCTAACCTTGTGGAACAAGTGCAACATTACCCTCAAATAAGGTAAACAAGTGGGTCACAAAACTCACCACTAGATACGAATGATAGCTCAAAACCCCTTGCTTGGTCTTCTTCCCAACCTTTTGACTACGCCTATTGTAACTAGCCATAACATCAAGTCCTACCACTACGTCAGCAAACCCCAATGTTTCAACAGGTGACACAAGGGTTGTAGGCTAGACCCAATTAGTTGTTGAGAAATGTAGATCGGACAGGAACTTCTTGCACAGGCTTCAGTATGAACGTGCTAGAAGTGGTTCGAGACATTTTTAATTCTATTTTGAAATTCACTTAAGTGATTTTCTATTTTTAAGTTTACTTAAGTGATCCTATTTTGTAATTCACTTAAGTGATCCTATTTTGTAATTCACTTAAGTGATTCTATTTTGAAATTCACTTAAGTGATTTTCTATTTTTAACCTTACATCTCAAAATGAGATGAGATCTAATCTTAGGGTTAGAGATTTTAGGGTTACCTTTTTCAAGGATAAAAGGAGAAGATCAAGAGTGTTTTAGACACACAGAAAGGAGAAGGAGAACAGATTGCTGAAGGAAAACTACAAGCTTAGGAGGAGAAGAACAGTGAAATTGCTGGCTAGAAAAGCAGCAAGAGAGCAGAAGTGTTCTGCTGTAGCTGTAGCCTCCTTTATTTGTAATATTTCAGGTTCAGAAATATATTTAACTTCCGCTATTCACGCTGTTTATTTTTCCAGCCATCTGTGTGACTGTTGCATGTTTGAATAAATTATTCTCAGATCTGATTTATTTTAAAATAACATAGGAGGACAACAGTTATCTAGGCTGGAAAATTTACATTAGTCGCCCAGTCCCCAAAATCCTCAAATCCAACACCATGGGCAACAAATCACACAACAAGCATTACAAAAATCCCAAAGCCCTCAGTTGTTGCAAGGTTAGCAAACACCGTTTGGACATAATCAAGCCCTTGGGGCACATATGCAACAAATGCCTTAAATCTTCCAAGGACCCATAACCCTACGCTTGCACTAGGCAACTGCTACATAGCACCCACAAGGTGCGTAAAACCTACAACAACAAAATGCACAAAATCTATCACAACAAGTTGCACAAAACCTACAATAATCGGTGGTCCTGTTGCCACATTTTGCATGGGGTGCCATGTTTTCGGTTTTTGTAAGTGAGCTGCTCTTTTCCTTTCCTTCTCCTCATTTTCCCTTTCTTCATTTCTCCCGTTCTCCCTCTTCCTTGCAGTTTCATTCCTCCTTCTTCCTCCCTCTTCTTCCCCCAGTGGAGTTTCCAGCAAGTGTTCCCTGAAAAATGACTAAGTCTGGGGCGCAACCCGACTTCGCAGCGAAGTCGGAGTGCGCCCCCCAGTTGGAGCGCAGTAGGGAACACGAAGTGCGCAAGCAGACAGGAAACAAGCAAAATCTGTCTAAGTGTCAAGGCGCAACCCGACTTCGCTGCGAAGTCGGGGAGCGCCCTTCTTCCTGGGCACACTTGGGAAGCAGTCTGGCAGAAAATCAGCTAAGTGTTGGGGCGCCACCCAACTTCGCAGCGAAGTCGGGGTGCGCCCCCTCTCCAGTGCGCAGTCCGAACGACGGTAGAGACAGCAGAATACCGGTGCGCAACTCGACTTCGCAGCGAAGTCGGGGTGCGCCCTCTGACCGGTGCGCAGTCGGGTAAAGTGAACTCAGAGACTGACTAAGGCACGGAGGCCTTCCCAACTGCGTTGTTTTCCACCTGCGCAACCTGACAGTGCTCCAATCCTGGGCGAAGTTGGATAAACTACCTTTCAAGGCAGACACGTGTCATCCATCAGCATCCGACAAATGTCCAACCTCGGGATTCGAGCCAGGACATAATCGGGAAAAGGACAAAGCATGGGCTGCACTATCTACGCCAGCTGCTATCATTTAAGGCTGATAAGAAGTTCCATACGCCCCAACTGCCTGCATTCCTGCTGACCAAAGGTTTGACCCGACACACTGCCACGTAGCTGTACATCTTTCAAGGAGACCATACCGCAAGTACAGTCTTGCTTGACAGAAGTCAGCATCAGCAGCTCTTCAGCCGCTTGTGTCAGCTAATGTCTAGTCTGGGACCTTGTGTCCGAAAATGTAATCGGGGGGAACTTGAGGCTATAAATAGCCATGCAATTCATTGTAAAAGGGTGGAAGGGGAATATACTGCTAGCGAACCATTGTAGCTGTGCGTTTGCCTCTAATACAAGCATATACTTGGCTCTGCTTACTGTATTTTATCTTGTATGCTGCCTCTCCTTGTCATTTTTGCCTCATGTTTCTTGTATCATTGCTTACTGTTGTACTGAATTCTGGACTCCGGTATTTGATGGTCAAGTATTCCTGGAATGCATAGATAGAGGATACATAGGATTAATGATAGCTGTAGTTTCAATGTGTGCTTTGTAGAAGAATGTTGTTAGTAGTGGTGATTGATCGTTGCCGTGCTGCTTATTCCCCCCACCCAACTCCAATCACATTTGGATTCTCTTTTCGCACTTTTATCTCTTTCCCTGCACTTTTATCTTAACACTAAAAACCCCACGGAAGCCGGCCTTCTCCGGAGATTGGCACGGAAGGCATTCCTTCCTCCCAGCCTTTCAATCTGGTGGGCGAATTTGGGCGTAATAACAACAAATCCTTTCCTCATGGCAGATTCGTAACCAACAGTTTCTCTGGCACGCCCGGTGGGACATGGTATTTTCCCACCCCCAAACAGAATCGAAGCACGAGTGCTCGCTTCATTGCTGTTAAAAATCAGAGCACCTGGCGACTCTGCACGAACCTGAATACTCTCTGAGTCCGTAAAGACCGGTCCTAACGCCTTCATGCAAACAAGAAGGTGGCGAGCAAGGAATCCGGGAGATCGGTCTGACCTTTACGAAATCGACATCTGGCAGGAAGCGACGAAAGCAACTTCGCCGTCCTAGAGGAAGATTCGTTGCCGCCTCCTGCCAAGGAAAACAAAAAGTTTGCAGAAGCCGCTGCAAAGCCCTTAAAGGTATACGCCAGAAGAGATAAGGCCCAACATGCTGGGCTACCACCTGACAAGAGGCTGTGGCCCTACACAGCCAAAGAGAAGGCTCCTTCGGCAAAGATTCCCGCAGTCAAGCCTCCGGTAGCGAAAGCTCTCACGCCTAAGGCTCCCGCTGCTTAGCCTCCAGCTGAAACCAAAGAACAAGCTCAGGAGAAGCTGAGATATACGTCTCTAACCAAGAGATAAAGAGTTGAGGCCACTCAGCAGTACTGGACGAAGTATGAGCTGACAAAAGAAACGGAAGGAGCTAGCACCTCGGGCTACGACATAGTAGACGAGTTGAAGAGGACCCCTGCGAGAATCAGCATGTATGATGCTCTTCAACTCCCAGGGCAAGTTGATCTGCTGCAGGAATCTCTGAAAAGCATGAAGAATGGCAAGCAGATACAGCCCGCTGTTCTAGTGCAACCTCTGACAGTCTCGGCCACTGGGGAAGAACAGGCCACCTCCCTTCTATCTGTCATTACGGATGCAAGGGTACATAGTGCACAACTGTATGGTGGACTCCGGTGCTTCCACGACCGTTATGCCGAGAGCCGTCTGCGACGAGATCGGGATGAAGTATACAAGGAGCAGCCAAGGCATGCTGCAACTGGACAACACCCCTGTCAAGATAGTCGGTGTCATTAAAGACATCCCCATCCGGCTGCACAAAGCTCTCGACATCGTGGTCACCCAAGAAGTCGTAGTTGTCGACTTGGAACCCTACTTCGGTATGTGTCTCTCCAGGGAGTTCACTGCGAATTTGGGAGGGTATCTGTCTCTGGACTACTCGCACATGGAAGTGCCCTTCAAAGGAAGGAGATTGAAGATCTATAACGAAAAACCTTCCACATTCTTAGTAGAGAAGATACCCGAAGAAGAGGCGCCGGACTGCATGGTTCAACTGACGGAGGAAGAACTGGTGGTGGTGGACATGACAGAGCAAGCTCTTGAGCTACTGCAAGTAGAAGATGAATTCTCCTTGAGGGATTTCAACGCCGTGATCGAAACTGAGCAAGGCTGCTACACCGTCGTCCAGCTTGAGAGGCTTGACAAGTCGGCCAAAAAAGAAGTAGGACCTGCACCAGAAAAGCTGTGGAAGCTTTTCTTTGACGGCGCACGGTGCAAAAATGGCGCCGGTGCAGGTGTACTTTTGGTTTCTCCAACCGGGATCCAGAAGGACTACACCTACAGGCTGGCCTGGAGCTGTACCAACAACGCGGCGGAGTATGAAGCCCTGTGCTTGGGATTGCGAAAGGCGGAGAGGCTGGGGATTAAGCACCTGCAGATCTTTGGAGATTCGGAGTTGGTATGCCACCAAATTACGAATAAGTGCGCCTCCAAAAAGCACTATCTCAAGGCGTACCGTAATCGGGTGTGGGACCTGATGGAGTCTTTCAACACGTTGAATGTCAAGGCAATATCACGCAAGAAAAACAAGCATGCTGACATTTTGGCGTCTATTGGAGCCAGGTACGTTCCGGCTGATGACACTGTCCAAAAGCCGAAGCCGGTCCGTACCATTTATAGGCCTTCTGTGCCTGATAAGGACACCCACTGGCAGGTGTTTGACTGTGATGAGGAGATCGTCACATTTTTGGTTAACGAAGCGTGTTCAATCGAAGGTAGAGACCCTGATGACGAGCAATATGAGGGGTTGATACAACTGAAAAATAATCATGTCCCAAAAGGACTGATTACACTTGAGAGTCTATTTGATCAGAATGACAGAGCAATATCACATAGGATCAAAGTAGACCCGAAGCAGTACGCCGACCTAGAGCTTGAACCTGGAAAATCAATTAAGGTCGGGACAGACTGCACCACAGAGGAACTTGAGCAGATCAAAACATTGTGTCGAGAGTTCCCTGACATAGTAGCCTGGTGCTACCAGGACTTGAAGGGGTATGATAGAGATGTAATCCAACATACCATTGAGCTAGAAGATGGTGCAAAACCATTCCGGCAGAAGCAGAGGGCTGTGAATCCGAAAATCGAAGCCATGATGAAAGCCGAGCTCTTGAAGATGCTGGAAGCCAAGATCATCTATCCCATCAAGCATTCATCCTGGGTTGCGAACTTGGTTCCCGTGAGGAAGAAAAATGGAGACATTCGTCTCTGTGTGGACTTCATAAATCTGAATCAGGCCTCCCTCAAGGACCATTATCCGCTCCCCCAAATCGATCAGATCCTCCATATAGTTGTTGGAGCCCAGAGATTCTCCCTCCTAGACGGCTTTTCCGGCTACAACCAAATCTGGGTCAAGGATGAGGACCAGCATAAGACGGCGTTCACTACCAAATGGGGAACGTTCGCCTATCAGCGCATGCCTTTCGGCTTATCCAATGCTGGCGCCACATTCCAGAGAGCCATGGACCTGGCCTTCAGAGAGCTGCTCAATAAGGTCATTGTCATCTATTTGGATGACATGACCGTATTCTCTCACAGGAGAGAAGAACATGTTCCCCACTTGCGGCAAATATTTGAAAGGTGTCGTGAATTCGGCATCTCCATAAAGCCGAAGAAATCTGTCTTCGTGGTAAAAGAAGGTAAGTTGCTGGGGCATGTCATCTTCGAGAAAGGCCTAGCCGTGGACCCTGATAGGGCAGAAGCTCTCCTCCGTTTGCCCGTTCCAATTGACAAGAAAGGGTTGCAGTCCTTCTTCGGCCAAATCAACTTCGTGCGGAAGTTCATACCGGACTTCGCACAGGTAATCAAGCCCATGGCCGAACTATTGAAAAAGGATGCAGAATTCCTATGGACTGATGAGAGAGGGCAGGCCTTCGAGGAAATCAAGGCTCGAATTGCACAAGCTCCGGTGTTGATAAACCCGGACTACTCCAAGGACTTCATCCTGTACGCGGTGGGAGAACCCAAGAGTTACGCCGCAGTCCTGACACAGAAGGGAGACGATGGCGAAGAGCGCCCCATAGCGTTCCTAAGCCAAGTGATCCAGCCACACGAAGAAAAGTACAACTTTATAGAGCGGTAGGTTCACGCTGTTATGAAATCTCTCCGGAAGTTCAGGCACTTTGTCTCCCAAAGCCGAACTACTGTCTTTGTGATACACTCGGACGTCCGAAGCTTCATCATACAAGGAGAGCCGGGTCACAAGAGAGCAGGATGGATTGCGAAAATCCAGGAGTTCGACATTGAAATACGGCCAACCAAGCTTATCAGAGGCCGAGCTCTGTGCCAGGAGTTGGTCCGAAGCGCAGCAGCCCAGATGTCCGCCTGTAAGTGGGAGGATCCAGTGACAACCGCCAACCTAACCAACTCCTTACCAGAGGAGAGTGATTGGACAGATGACCTGGTGAAGTATTTCTGCACCGGGAGATGTCCAGACCACCTGAATGCCTCACAAAGGAGGTTTCGGCTAGGTGCACTGAAATATACTCTTCGCCCCGAGGGGCTGTACTTTAAAAACATTGACGGCATCCTGTTGAGGTGCATCAAGAAAGCAGACCAACCCAGGGTCCTTGGAGAATTCCACTCCGGGATGCCCGGGGGTCACCATTCTGCAAGGCCAACGGCCTTGAAAATAATAAGAGCTGAGTACTATTGGCCCACTGTCTTTACAGACGCGCATGCGGTCTATACAAAGTGTGATCAATGCCAGAGATTTGTTGGCAGAAATAGAAAAGCACCCCTGCCCCTTCAAACGATCCAAGCCGAGACTCTGTTTCAGCAATGGGGTCTGGACTTTATTGGGGTTATTACGCCGAACTCTGCAGTGGGGCACAAGTTCATTCTTACCGCCACCGACTACTTCACACGATGGGTAGAGGCGATCCCCACAAAGAATGCGGACCAGGAGATGGTCATCAGGTTCCTCGAGAGCCTCATTACCCGCTTCGGTGTCCCTGAGTCAATAGTGACGGACAACGGTCCGGGGTTCGCAGGCACTGTACTCACTGAGTACACCGGAAAATACGGCATTTATCACAAAATGTCTTCCAATTACTACCCGCAGGGGAACGATCTCGCCGAGTCCACCAACAAGAATCTGCTGAAGATCATCAGGAGAACAGTAGAGAAGAACAAAAGGACTTGGCACCTGCTCCTGGACCGGGCACTATGGGCGGATAGGATATCTTTAAAAAAGTCTATCAAAACGTCCCCCTATGCGCTCGTATACGGCAATCTTCCTACCTACCCACATCGAAATTCCCGCTCTCTGGATGCTTGATGAAAAGAGAGGCAGCGGGGATCCGGTAGATGACAGACTTTGCCAGCTGCTGCAGTTAGAGGAAGACAGAGAAAAGGCGTACCAGGCCTTCACCAAACATGCTGAAGCAACACAAGGCTGGTTCGCAAAAGGTACCACTGCCCGAGTTTTCAAAATCGGGGACTTGGTGCTAAAGTGGGACTCGCTAAAGGCGAATCCGGGTAACCACGACAAGTTTGATGCCCTCTGGGAGGGCCCCTATCAGATTGCCCGGGTGAACCAGTTCAACGCATTTGTGCTCCGGGATATGGAGGGACAGCTCCTCCCCATTCCCGTCAATGGGTTCCACTTAAAAATTTACCACCACTGAAGGCGCCCAAATGGGCCCTTCCTTGTACAGATTTCCCTTCTGCATTTTAGTTTTTCAGAATGTATATATTTGTTTCAGCTTTCAGTTTTTCAGTTTTCATAGAGCCTAAGCAAAGGCAAAACCCGACTTCGCAGCGAAGTCGGGTGTCGCCCCTTAAACAGTGCGAAGTCCGGATGGAGGCAGCTGAAAAGAGGGCAAAATTGACTAAGTCTGGGTGCGCAACCTGACTTCGCAGCGAAGTCGGGCTGCGCACCATCTAGAGGGCGCAGTTGGGAAAAACAAAACAGAAAACGGCTAAGTGTCAGACTGCCCAACCATTTTTCGGGCGAAGTCGGAGTGCGCCCCATTTTCCGGGCGAAGTCCGAATGCGCCCATTTTTCAGGCGAATTCGGAGTGCGCCCTGAATAATGGGCGAAATTTGAATAACCCACCACACCAAGCGTGAAAAATTCCAAGTGTGGGTTTAGAGCGAAGTACGGCACGGAGAGAAGTTGGGTCAACGGGCTAGAAATTCTCTCTTGTAAAGTGTGCCCAGGCGACAGCGATGACGTCAGCAATGGCACGATGCTCAAGGAGGTTTAATGATTGCACATCTTTCAAGAATGATGCATTAAAAAAGCATGGTGCGTTTCGGACCAATGGCTACTAGGGTGCGCTTTTCAAAGATAAACCCATGCACGGCCGCCAAAAAATCATAACGTCTCCACCAACTCCAAGTTAACTGCCCTAACTCCCTCCCTCGCGCCATTAATGTTGCAGTCATTGTCTACAAAAAGGACCCTGGTGCAACTAGAAAATTCAAATCGTTCAAGCTGACTTCCTGACTGCAAGGAATAAAGCTGACAAACTTAGAAGCCGTAATTTCTGCCTCTGCTGCTTCAAAAAGGATGGGCAAGGGAAAAGCGCCCGTGCAGGCGCAATCCAGTGAAGAACGGCGCGAAGCTGAGGAATCACTGGAGTCAAGCGCTCATGAGAGTGAAGCGCCGCAGAAGGACCAAAAAAGAAAATCCCGGACGAAGAGGCACATAGTTGGGCAGACTCCGCCACCACCCGTCAACCACCTGGCTGGGTACAAAGACGACTCCTTTTCCATCAGCCGCTCCAAACTACGGCTGAACATTGCCAAATGGGCAGACAGGGTTTCGCCCTCACACCACCTCGGAGCTGCATACAAATCAAACCTGTATTGGTTCTTATGCCCTCCTGTTCATCGGTGCCCGGAGTTGGTTGAAGCAATTGTCAGATATTACAAGCCAGCTGCCCGGCAAGTCTGCAACCACAAAGGGAGAGCGTTGTTCACTCTTTTCAGGGAAACCGTCCAGCCAACGATTCGCCCCGGGATTGCAGATGACGACCCCAAGCGCAATCGTCAGAAGAATAAACCTAGACGAGCAGACGAGCCGTTTTACGCAGACGAAGAGGATGAGAGAATTCCTCGACTTAGAGCTGAGGACTCCGCTAGCGGCTGGACAGTGGCCAACTGGCCCCATACCCTTGGACAAATTTGAAAGTAAATATATCTACATCATCCTGGCGTGGGTCCTGGGCTGCGACTCTGACAAGATAGTACGGCCGTACCAACTGGCGCTGGCAGAATGTCTCCTGCACGGAGAATTTTATGACTCTACAGCGCAGAAGAGTGGAAAGCACCCGATTTTCTTCGACTGGGCGGACTGGTTGGCATATGCAATTCATTCAAGCCTGGTCAGACTGCAACAGAAGCAGTCAACGGATTTCCGGTTCTGCTCCTTCCTCGCATGGTTGTCCCTATATCACATGCACTACCGGATGAACGTCCCTGACTTGAAGAAAACAAACGAAAAAGGAGAGCCGCTGCCCGTGTACGAATGGACCGACGTCCTGTACAGAAAAGGCTCGTTCTATGAGTTTAATCTCAAATTTCTGTGCCAGGTCATGGGGTTGTTCAACCGCAAGGCATCTCGCCCACCGGAGGTCATGACAAAATACCTGTGGAAGAAAGAATACGGGGACATCTTTTGGCTGACTCAAGGCATCATAGTGAGAGTCTACGGATTCAAAGGGAAGCCGTTCCTGCTGCCTTACTTCTGCACTGATCACCAGTTCGGGATGGAAATTGCGCGGCAGATAGATTATGTCGAAGAGGAATTCGGCCAGGGCAAGAAGAAAGGCCATATCTTTCAGTATCCCTTCACCTGGGCGAATACTGAAGTATATGAAATCGGGCAACACGTCTACCTCGAGCGGGAGCTCCTTGACATGGGCCTGATAATGTTGTCACAGCGATGGAAATATGACCCAGATGGGGTCAGGGGCAAGTTCACGCACATCTGCCCTCGAGCGGAGATCATGCAGGAAAGAAGAAACAGAACGGGCGCAGACCTAGAATGGCATATCGAGCAGATGCAATCATGGCCTCCATGGCATGAATTCTATTGCGAGGAGGTAGCATACGATCCGGAGCGAAACCCGGATCACCGGTTGGAATCCATGGGTTTCAAAAGATTCCTCGCCAAGGTGGCACCGCTCAACTGGCCACAGGACAAAGTCATCGAATGCTGGAAGATGAGATGCCGCACGCAACACGAAAAATCTAACCGGAGGACGCTGGCCGTCGATGATGAATTTTCGGCCTTATATGACCAGCACGCTGACACGTGGCAGCCCTTCGAATTTCGAGATTGCGTTCCCCGAGGCGCAAGAAAAAGGTATTTAAGGTCTTCATCCCAGCAAACGTCAACTCCGGCGACTTCCAGCGCAACTCCGGCAAGTAGTCAAGTGGGTCCAATGCAGCCTGCAGCTTCTGAGACAGTGCCCGAAAAGGTGCAAAATTCTAAGAAGTCAACCCCTGAGGTGGCCCCTCCAGCAGAAAAAGTGCCTGCGCTGCCAGCTAACAGATCAGCTACGGCGAGCATTCTTCTAGCCAGACCCAGGTACAAGTTCACCGTAAGAACGTCAGCGCCTGCCGCCCTGACATTATCTCTTTCCTCTGGACTAGCCACGGCGCTAGAAGAAAAGAAGAGGAAGAAAGTTGAAAGGCCAAAGCGGCCTAAAGAGCCTGTACAGCAATCAGTCGCAGTACAGCCGGAGGCGGCAGCGCCAGAAGTTGTCTCTTTGGACAGCCTTGAACAAGAAGCAAACACCCGGGCTGCAAGCATCCCTCCAACAACGGCTCAGGCGGAGCCCGCAGGTACGTCCACTGTTTCTCTTCCCCAAGTCTTAGTCAGCCTTGCCAAAATCCTATCTCCCATCTCATCAGGGCAAGCCATAGCCGCGTCTCCCTCTTCCCCAACTACTCAGCCCTCTAGCGGCCCACATTCCTTTGACCAGTTTGCTCAGGATCCCAACGCCTTCCAATCACTGAGTCAAACCCTAGAGCCCTTCCCCGCAACTAGTACTGAAGTTGCTCCTTCGCCGCCGCGCTCCTTACCCCAGCCGTCCAAAACCCCACCAGTACCATCTACTCAGCCGCCCGTTTCCCCTAGGACCCGGTCGCCCTCAAAAGCGGCCACACCTTCTGGAATACCTCCTGCGTCCCTGTTTGCAGGAAAAATGCCGCGGCAAAATCCAATGCTGGAGGATCTAGACTTCATGGGTGAACTACAGAGCGCCGATGACCTGCCTTTGGCAGTAAGCGCCTCAGGATGTTCCGCCTCCTTTCTCCAGGGTGTAAAACGAAGGAGAGCTGAAGAGATAGCTGCCCCGGTAAAGCGCACAAAGTTCGACCTGGACAGGAGGGTGCTAACAACTGAGAAATTGGTCCCGAAAGTAAAGAAGCCTCTCCGAGAGATGACCGAGGCAGACTACGAGCTCCAAAGGAAGGAGAAAAGCTTTGACGACATCAACGAGGAATACGAAATTCGTGGTATTCGTCGTAGGACGGACAATCTCCTCATCAAGTATCTTGAGACCCGGGAAGCACTGTTCCGGATGTAGAATAACACGAGGCAGCTCCAGGAGGACCCAGCCAGGGCTACTGCGCAGCTGTGATCAGCGCAGCAGGAGATAGAGGAACTTAAGGCTCAGCTGGCCGCCTCTCAGCAGGAGGCCGCAACGCAGAAACAGACAGCCGAACAGCTGTCAGAAGAGAAGAAGACAGCGCTGGAGCAGGTTTCACAGCTTCAGGATTCGCTGAAACAGGCGCAGTCGCAGCTAGCAGAGAAAACATCACAGGCGGCGGCCTTTCCAAAGGGCAAAGCCAAAGAGATGCGGGCTGGTCTGCTGCAGGGTTGCAAGCCCAACCTTGTCAAAGCTGTATCGGTCCTGGATTTCGCGTGCAGGATCGAAGAAATATTTGCCTAGGGAAAGCCTGTGGTAGAGGAGGTCGAACACCAGGCGAGGCAATGGCTGGACCTGGCTATGAAACTTGAGCAGTTTGAGCGCAAAGGCATCCAATTCTCTCCTATGTCCTGACTTGCCTCAGAGTGGGCAGATGCAAGGGTAACCTTGCATATTTTCTTCAAAAAGACAGAGAAGATAAGGGCCGCCAGAAGGACACTGGATGCCCTAGAGCATGAAAGGAACATTATCCTGGCCCCCTTTCACACTCTGTCCGAGCATGGGTGCCCAAGCTTCGTCAAGGATGGCGAATTTCTGGCCCTTGAATAGGTCAAGCAGAATTGGTTGTCCTTTGAGGCAGATACAAAGAGAAATTGATAGCTGGACAGAGCCAATTCAAGAAACTCGAGTCACCCAGATGGTGTCTAAATGGCTGTAAAATCAACTCCTCCCTAAAGGAGTTAGGAAAAGGATATAACACCATCGACCTGCACACAATCGCTGCATTCCACGCAGCATTAAAAGAGGTCAATGACCTTTCTCCCTTCCAAGCAGCGAGCCTCGGGGACCAAGCCAAGGCTGCATACCAACGCATCGAGCAAGTGGGAGGCCGACAAGTGGGGAGCATTCGGATTCGGAAGGTGAAACCGAGGAGGCAATCGCTGAAAGCGAACCCGAAGAAGAATAGTTGCCCCGAGGGAAGCGGTCGAGCAGCGAGCGAGGCGGGGGAAGGAAGTTCCTCCGCACCCAAAGGATGAAGGCATGGTTCTTTGCATCGAGGCGAGCTCAACACCTTGCGAGCCGCTAGGAATGTTGCCACATTTTGCACGGGGTGCTCTTTTCCTTTCCTTCTCCTCATTTTCCCTTTCTTCATTTCTCCTGTTCTCCCTCTTCCTTGCAGTTTCATTCCTCCTTCTTCCTCCCTCTTCTTCCCCCAGTGGAGTTTCCAGCAAGTGTTCCCTGAAAAATGACTAAGTCTGGATGCGCAACCTGACTTTGCAACGAAGTCGGGCTGCGCACCATCTAGAGGGCGCAGTTGGGAAAAACAAAACAGAAAACGGCTAAGTGTCAGACTGCCCAACCATTTTTCGGGCGAAGTCGGAGTGCGCCCCATTTTCCGGGCGAAGTCCGAATGCGCCCATTTTTCAGGCGAATTCGGAGTGCGCCCTGAATAATGGGCGAAATTTGAATAACCCACCACACCAAGCGTGAAAAATTCCAAGTGTGGGTTTAGAGCGAAGTACGGCACGGAGAGAAGTTGGGTCAACGGGCTAGAAATTCTCTCTTGTAAAGTGTGCCCAGGCGACAGCGATGACGTCAGCAATGGCACGATGCTCAAGGAGGTTTAATGATTGCACATCTTTCAAGAATGATGCATTAAAAAAGCATGGTGCGTTTCGGACCAATGGCTACTAGGGTGCGCTTTTCAAAGATAAACCCATGCACGGCCGCCAAAAAATCATAACGCCTCCACCAACTCCAAGTTAATTGCCCTAACTCCCTCCCTCGCGCCATTAATGTTGCAGATCATTGTCTACAAAAAGGACCCCGGTGCAACTAGAAAATTCAAATCGTTCAAGCTGACTTCCCGATCTGCAAGGAATAAAGTCGACAAACTTAGAAGACGTAATTTCTGTCCTGCTGCTTCAAAAAGGATGGGCAAGGGAAAAGCGCCCGTGCAAGCGCAATCCAGTGAAGAACGGCGCGAAGCCGAGGAATCACCGAGTCAAGCGCTCATGAGAGTGAAGCGCCGCGAAGGACCAAAAAGAAAATCCCGGACGAAGAGGCACATAGTTGGGCAGACTCCGCCGCCACCCGTCAACCACCTGGTCGGGTACAAAGACGACTCTTTTTCCATCAGCCTTTCCAAACTGCGGCTGAACATTGCCAAATGGGCGAGACGAGGTTTCGCCCTCACACCACCTCGAGCTGCATACAAATCAAACTCCGTATTGGTTCTTATGCCCTCCTGTTCATCGGTGCCCGGAGCTGGTTGAAGCAATTGTACAATATTACAAACCAGCTGCCCGGCAAGTCTGCGACAACAAAGGGAAAATGTTGTTCACACTTTTCCGGGAGAGCGTCCAGCCAGCATTCGCCCCAGGATTGCAGTACGACCCCAGCGCAATCGTCAGAAGAATAAACCTAGACGAGCAGACGAGCCGTTTTACGCAGACGAAGAGGATGAGAGAATTCCTCGACTTAGAGCTGAGGACTCCGCTAGCGGCTGGACAATGGCCAACCGGCCCCATACCCTTGGACAAATTTGAAAGTAAATATATCTACATCATCCTCGGCGTGGGTCCTGGGCTGCGACTCCGACAAGATAGTACGGCCGTACTCAACCGGCGTCGCGCGAATGTCTCCTGCACGGAGAATTTTATGACTCTACAACGCATAAGAGTGGAAAGCACCCGATTTTCTTCGACTGGGCGGACTGGTTGGCATATGCAATTCATTCAAGCCTGGTCAGACTGCAACAGAAGCAGTCAACGGATTTCCGGTTCTGCTCCTTCCTCGCATGGTTGTCCCTATATCACATGCACTACCGGATGAACGTCCCTGACTTGAAGAAAACAAACGAAAAGGAGAGCCACTGCCCGTGTACGAATGGACCGACGTCCCGTACGGTAAAAGGCTCGTTCTATGAGTTTAATCTCAAATTTCGTGCCAGGTCATGGGGTTGTTCAACCGCAAGGCATCTCGCCCACCGGAGGTCATGACAAAATACTCGTGGAAGAAAGAATACGGGGGACATCTTTTGGCTGACTCAAGGCATCATAGTGAGAGTCTACGGATTCAAAGGGAAGCCGTTCCTGCTGCCTTACTTTTGCACTGATCACCAGTTCGGAATGGAAATTGCGCGGCAGATAGATTATGTCGAAGAGGAATTCGGCCAGGGCAAGAAGAAAGGCCATATATTTCAGTATCCCTTCACCTGGGCGAATATTGAAGTATATGAAATCGGGCAACACGTCTACCTCGAGCGGGAGCTCCTTGACATGGGCCCGATAATGTTGTCACAGACGATGGAAATATGACCCAAACGGGGTCAAGGGCAAGTTCACGCACATCTGCCCCCGAGCGGAGATCATGCAGGAAAGAAGAAACAGAACGGGCGCAGACCTAGAATGGCATATCGAGCAGATGCAATCATGGCCTCCATGGCATGAATTCTATTGCGAGGAGGTAGCATACGATCCAGAGCGAAACCCGGATCACCGGTTGGAATCCGTGGGTTTCAAAAGATTCCTCGCCAAGGTGGCACCGCTCAACTGGCCACAGGACAAAGTAATCGAATGCTGGAAGATGAGATGCCGCACGCAACACGAAAAAATCTAACCGGAGGACGCTGGCCGTCGATGATGAATTTTCGGCCTTATATGACCAGCACGCTGACACGTGGCAGCCCTTCGAATTTCGAGATTGCGTTCCCCGAGGCGCAATAAAAAGGTATTTAAGGTCTTCATCCCAACAAACGTCAACTCAGGCGACTTCCAGCGCAACTCCGGCAAGTAGTCAAGTGGGTCCAATGCAGCCTGCAGCTTCTGAGACAGTGCCCGAAAAGGTGCAAAATTCTAAGAAGTCAACCCCTGAGGTGGCCCCTCCAGCAGAAAAAGTGCCTGCGCTGCCAGCTAACAGATCAGCTACGGCGAGCATTCTTCTAGCCAGACCCAGGTACAAGTTCACCGTAAGAACGTCGGCCGCCGCGCCTCGACATTATCGCTTTCCTCTGGATCAGCCGCGACGCCAGAAGAAAAGAAGAAGAAAGTTGAAAGGGCCAAACGGCCTAAAGAGCCCGTACAACAATCGGTCGCAGATGACGACCGGAGGCGGCAGCGCCAGAAGTTGTCTCTTTGGACAGCCCTGAACCAGAAGCAGACACCCGGGCTGCAAGCATCCCTCCAACAACGGCTCAGGCGGAGCCCGCAGGTACGTCCACTGTTTCTCTTCCCCAAGTCTTAGTCAGCCTTGCCAAAATCCTATCTCCCATCTCATCAGGGCAAGCCATAGCCGCGTCTCCCTCTTCCCCAACTACTCAGCCCTCTAGCGGCCCACATTCCTTTGACCAGTTTGCTCAGGATCCCAACGCCTTCCAATCACTGAGTCAAACCCTAGAGCCCTTCCCCGCAACTAGTACTGAAGTTGCTCCTTCGCCGCCGCGCTCCTTACCCCGACTCCGTCCAAAACCCCACCAAGTACCATCTACTCGACCCGCCCGTTTCCCCTAGGACCCGGTCGCCCTCAAAAGCGGCCACACCTTCGGAATACCTCCCGCGTCCTCGTTTGCAGGGAAAAATGCCGCGGCAAAATCCAATGCTGGAGGATCTAGACTTCATGGGTGAACTACAGAGCGCCGATGACCTGCCTTTGGCAGTAAGCGCCTCAGGATGTTCCGCCTCCTTTCTCCAGGGTGTAAAACGAAGGAGAGCTGAAGAGATAGCTGCCCCGGTAAAGCGCACAAAGTTTGACCTGGACAGGAGGGTGCTGACAACTGAGAAATTGGTCCCGAAAGTAAAGAAGCCTCTCCGAGAGATGACCGAGGCAGACTACGAGCTCCAAAGGAAGGAGAAAAGCTTTGACGACATCAACGAGGAATACGAAATTCGTGGTATTCGTCGTAGGACAGACAATCTCCTCGTCAAGTATCTTGAGACCCAGGAAGCAATCGTTCCGGATGTAGAATAACACGAGGCAGCTCCAGGAGGACCCAGCCAGGGCTACTGCGCAGCTGGGATCAGCGCAGCAGGAGATAGAGGAACTGAAGGCCCAGCTGGCCTCCTCTCGGGAGGAGGCCGCAACGCAGAAACGGACAGACCGAACAGCTATCGAAGAGAAGAAGACAGATACTGGAGCAGGTTTCACAGCTTCAGAATTCGCTGAAACGGGCGCAATCGCAACTTGCAGAGAAAGCATCACGGCGGCGGCCTTTTCAAAGGACAAAGTCAAAGAGATGCGGGCTGGTCTGCTGCACGGTTGCAAGCCCAAACTTGTCAAAGCAGTATCGGTCTTGGATTTTGCGTGCAGGATCGAAGAAATATTTGCCTAGGGAAATCCTGTGGTAGAGGAGGTCGAACACCGAGGCGAGGCAATGGCTGGACTCGGCTATGAAACTTGAGCAGTTTGAGCGCAAAGGCCTCCAATTCTCTCCTATGTCACGACTTGCCTCAGAGTGGGCAGATGCAAGTGTACCCTTGCATATTTACTTCAAAAGGAAAAAGAAGATAAGGGCCTCCAGAAGGACACTGGATGCCCTAGAGCATGAAAGAAACATTATCCTCGGCCCCCTTTCACACTCGTCCGAGCATGGGTGCCCAAGCTTCGTCAAGGATGGCGAATTTCTGGCCCTTGAATAGGTCAAGCAGAATTGGTTGTCCTTTGAGGCAGATACAGCAGAAATTGATAGCTGGACAGAGCCAATTCAAGAAACTCAGGTCACCCAGATGGTGTCTAAATGCTGTAAAATCAACTCCTCCCTAAAGGAGTTAGGAAAAGGATATAACACCATCGACCTGCACACAATCGCTGCATTCCACGCAGCATTAAAAGAGGTCAATGACCTTTCTCCCTTCCAAGCAGCAGTCTGGGACCAAGCCAAGGCTGCATACCAACGCATCAGCAAGTGGGAGGCCGACAGTGGGGAGCATTCAGATTCAGAAGGTGAAACTGAGGAGGCAACTGCTGAAAGCGAACCTGAAGAAGAATAGTTGCCCCGAGGGAAGCAGTCAGAGCAGCAGAAGGCAGGGGAAGGAAGTTCCTCTGCACCCAAAGGATGAAGGCATGGTTCTTTGCATCGAGGCGAGCTCGACACCTTGCGAGCCGCTAGGAATGTTGCCACATTTTGCACGGGGTGCTCTTTTCCTTTCCTTCTCCTCATTTTCCCTTTCTTCATTTCTCCTGTTCTCCCTCTTCCTTGCAGTTTCATTCCTCCTTCTTCCTCCCTCTTCTTCCCCCAGTGGAGTTTCCAGCAAGTGTTCCCCCGAAAAATGACTAAGTCCTGGATGCGCAACCCGACTTTGCAACGAGTCGGGCTGCGCACCATCTAGAGGGCGCAGCTTGGGAAAAACAAAACAGAAAACGGCTAAGTGTCGATCGCCCAACCATTTTTCGGGCGAAGTCGGAGTGCGCCCCATTTTCCGGGCGAAGTCCGAATGCGCCCATTTTTCAAAGCGACTCGGAGTGCGCCTCGAATAATGGGTGAAGTTTGAATAACCCACCACACTAAGCATGAAAAATTCCAAGTGTGGGTTTAGGGCGAAGTACGACACAGAGTGAAGTTGGGTCAACAGGCCAAAAATTCTCTCTTGTAAAGTGTGCCCAGAGCGACAACGATGACGTCAAGCAATGGCACGATGCTCAAGGAGGTTTAATGATTGCACATCTTTCAAGAATGATGCATTAAAAAAGCATGGTGCGTTTCGGACCAATGGCTACTAGGGTGCGCTTTTCAAAGATAAACCCATGCACGGCCGCCAAAAAATCATAACGTCTCCACCAACTCCAAGTTAACTGCCCTAACTCCCTCCCTCGCGCCATTAATGTTGCGAGTCATTGTCTACAAAAAGGACCCCGGTGCAACTAGAAAATTCAAATCGTTCAAGCCGACTTCCCGACCGCAAGGAATAAAGCCGACAAACTTAGAAGACGTAATTTCTGCTTCTGCTGCTTCAAAAAGGATGGGCAAGGGAAAAGCGCCCGTGCAAGCGCAATCCAGTGAAGAACGGCGCGAAGCCGAGGAATCACGTAGTCAAGCGCTCATGAGAGTGAAGCGCCACAGAAAGACCAGAAAAGAAAATCCCGGACGAAGAGGCACATAGTTGGGCAGACTCCGCCACCACCCGTCAACCACCTGGTTGGGTACAAAAACGGCTCCTTTTCCATCAGCCTCTCCAAACTACGGCTGAACATTGCCAAATGGGCGGACGAGGTTTCGCCCTCACACCACCTCGGAGCTGCATACAAATCAAACTCGTATTGGTTCTTATGCCCTCCTCGTTCATCGGTGCCCGGAGTCGGTTGAAGCAATTGTACAATATTACAAACCAGCTGCCCGGCAAGTCTGCGACAACAAAGGGAAAATGTTGTTCACACTTTTCCGGGAGAGCGTCCAGCCAGCATTCGCCCCAGGATTGCAGTACGACCCCAGCGCAATCGTCAGAAGAATAAACCTAGACGAGCAGACGAGCCGTTTTACGCAGACGAAGAGGATGAGAGAATTCCTCGACTTAGAGCTGAGGACTCCGCTAGCGGCTGGACAGTGGCCAACTGGCCCCATACCCTTGGACAAATTTGAAAGTAAATATATCTACATCATCCTGGCGTGGGTCCCGGGCTGCGACTCGACAAGATAGTACGGCCGTACCAACCGGCGCTCGCGGAATGTCTCCGCACGGAGAATTTTATGACTCTACAGACGCAGAAGAGTGGAAAGCACCCGATTTTCTTCGATCAGCGGATCGGTTGGCATATGCAATTCATTCAAGCCCGGTCGATCGCAATGTGAGCAGCCAACGGATTTCCGGTTCTCGCTCCTTCCTCGCATGGTTGTCCCTATATCACATGCACTACCGGATGAACGTCCCCGACTTGAAGAAAACAAACGAAAAAGGAGAGCCGCTGCCCGTGTACGAATGGACCGACGTCCTATACAGAAAAGGCTCGTTCTATGAGTTTAATCTCAAATTTCGTGCCGAGTCATGGGGTTGTTCAACCGCAAGGCATCTCGCCCACTGGAGGTCATGACAAAATACCTGTGGAAGAAAGAATACGGGGACATCTTTTGGCTGACTCAAGGCATCATAGTGAGAGTCTACGGATTCAAAGGGAAGCCGTTCCTGCTGCCTTACTTTTGCACTCATCACCAGTTCAGAATGGAAATTGCGCGGCAGATAGATTATGTCGAAGAGGAATTCGGCCAGGGCAAGAAGAAAGGCCATATATTTTAGTATCCCTTCACCTGGGCGAATATTGAAGTATATGAAATCGGGCAGCACGTCTACCTCGAACGGGAGCTCATGGACATGGGCTTAATAATGATGCCACAACGATGGAAATATGACCCAGACGGGGTCAGTGGCAAGTTCACACACATCTGCCCCCGAGCAGAGATCATGCAGGAAAGAAGAAACAGAACTTGCGTAGACCTAGAATGGCATATCGAGCAGATGCAATCATGGCCTCCATGGCATGAATTCTATTGCGAGGAGGTAGCATACGATACGAAGTGAAACCCGGATCACCGGTTGGAATCCGTGGGTTTCAAAATATTCCTCGCCAAGGTGGCACCGCTCAACTGGCCACGGGACAAAGTAATCGAATGTCGGAAGATGAGATGCCGCACGCAACACGAAAAAATCTAACCGGAGGACGCCGGCCGTTGATGATGAATTTTCGGCCTTATATGACCAGCACGCCGACACGTGGCAGCCCTTCGAATTCCGAAATTGCGTTCCCTGAGGCGCAAGAAAAAGGTATATAAGGTCTTCATCCCAGCAAACGTCAACTCCAACGACTTCCAGCGCGACTCCAGCAAGTAGTCAAGTGGGTCCAATGCAGCCTGCAGCTTCTGAGACAGTGCCCGAAAAGGCGCAAAATTTTGATAAGTCAACCCCTGAGGCGGCCCCTCCACAGAGAAAAGTGCTCGCGCCGCCACTAACGGATCGGCTACGGCGAGCATTCTTCTAGCCGGACCCGTGTACAAGTTCACCGTAAGAACGTCAGCGCCTGCCGCCCCGACATTATCTCTTTCCTCTGGACTAGCCACGGCGCTAGAAGAAAAGAAGAGGAAGAAAGTTGAAAGGCCAAAGCGGCCTAAAGAGCTCAGACAAGCAATCGCCGCAAGATGACCCGGAGGCGGCAGCGCGTAGTTGTCTCTTTGGACAGCCCTGAACCAGAAGCAAACACCCGGGCTGCAAGCATCCCTCCAACAACGGCTCAGAGCGGAGCCCGCGAGTACGTCCACTGTTTCTCTTCCCCAAGTCTTAGTCAGCCTTGCCAAAATCCTATCTCCCATCTCATCAGGGCAAGCCGTAGCCGCGTCTCCCTCTCCCCCAACTACTTAGCCCTCTAGCGGCCCACATTCCTTTGACCAGTTTGCTCAAGATTCTAACGCCTTCCAATCACTGAGTCAAACCCTAGAGTCCTTCCCCGCAACTAGTACCGAGTTGCTCCTTCGCCGCCGCGCTCCTTACCCCAGCCGTCCAAAACCCCACCAGTACCATCTACTCACCGCTCGTTTCTCCTAGGACCCGGTCGCCCTCAAAAGCGGCCACACCTTCTGGAATACCTCCCCGCGTCCTCGTTTGCGGGAAAAATGCCGCGGCAAAATCCAATGTTGGAGGATCTAGACTTCATGGGTGAACTACGGAGCGCCGATGACCCGCCTTTGGCGTAAGCGCCTCAGATGTTCCGCCTCCTTTCTCCAGGGTGTAAAACGAAGGAGAGCTGAAGAGATAGCTGCCCCGGTAAAGCGCACAAAGTTCGACCTGGACAGGAGGGTGCTAACAACTGAGAAATTGGTCCCGAAAGTAAAGAAGCCTCTTCGAGAGATGACCGAGGCAGACTACGAGCTCCAAAGGAAGGAGAAAAGCTTTGACGACATCAACGAGGAATACGAAATTCGTGGTATTCGTCGTAGGACAGACAATCTCCTCATCAAGTATCTTGAGACCCGTGAAGCACTCGTTCCGGATGTAGAATAACACGAGGCAGCTCCAGGAGGACCCAGCCAGGGCTATCGCGCAGCCTGTGATCAGCGCAGACAAGAGATAGAGGAACTTACAGCTCGGCTGGCCTCCTCTCGGGAGGAGGCCGCAACGCAGAAACAGACAGACCAAACAGCTATCGAAGAGAAGAAGACAGCACTGGAGCAGATTTCGCAGCTTCAAGATTCGCTGAAACAGGCGCAGTCGCAGCTAGCAGAGAAAACCTCACAAGCGGCGGCCTTTTCAAAGAGCAAAGCCAAAGAGATGCGGGCTGGTCTCGTCGTAGGTTGCAAGCCCAAACTTGTCAAAGCAGTATCGGTCTTGGATTTCGCGTGCAGGATCGAAGAAATATTTGCCTAGGGAAATCCTGTGGTAGAGGAGGTCGAACACCAAGCGAGGCAATGGCTGGACTCGGCTATGAAACTTGAGCAGTTTGAGCGCAAAGGCCTCCAATTCTCTCCTATGTCCCGACTTGCCTCGTAGTGGGCAGATGCAAGGGTAACCTTGCATATTTTCTTCAAAAAGACAGAGAAGATAAGGGCCGCCAGAAGGACACTGGACGCCCTAGAGCATGAAAGGAACATTATCCTGGCCCCCTTTCACACTCTGTCCGAGCATGGGTGCCCAAGCTTCGTCAAGGATGGCGAATTTCTGGCCCTTGAATAGGTCAAGCAGAATTGGTTGTCCTTTGAGGCAGATACAGCAGAAATTGATAGCTGGACAGAGCCAATTCAAGAAACTCAGGTCACCCAGATGGTGTCTAAATGTTGTAAAATCAACTCCTCCCTAAAGGAGTTAGGAAAAGGATATAACACCATCGACCTGCACACAATCGCTGCATTCCACGCAGCATTAAAAGAGGTCAATGACCTTTCTCCCTTCCAAGCAGCAGTCTGGGACCAAGCCAAGGCTGCATACCAACGCATCAGCAAGTGGGAGGCCGACAGTGGGGAGCATTCAGATTCAGAAGGTGAAACTGAGGAGGCAACTGCTGAAAGCGAACCTGAAGAAGAACAGTTGCCCCAAGGGAAGCGGTCAGAGCAGCAGAAGGCAGGGGAAGGAAGTTCCTCTGCACCCAAAGGATGAAGGCATGGTTCTTTGCATCGAGGCGAGCTCGACACCTTGCGAGCCGCTAGGAATGTTGCCACATTTTGCACGGGGTGCTCTTTTCCTTTCCTTCTCCTCATTTTCCCTTTCTTCATTTCTCCTGTTCTCCCTCTTCCTTGCAGTTTCATTCCTCCTTCTTCCTCCCTCTTCTTCCCCCATGGAGTTTCCAGCAAGTGTTCCCTGAAAAATGACTAAGTCTGGATGCGCAACCTGACTTTGCAACGAAGTCGGGCTGCGCACCATCTAGAGGGCGCAGTTGGGAAAAACAAAACAGAAAACGGCTAAGTGTCAGACTGCCCAACCATTTTTCGGGCGAAGTCGGAGTGCGCCCCATTTTCCGGGCGAAGTCCGAATGCGCCCATTTTTCAGGCGAATTCGGAGTGCGCCCTGAATAATGGGCGAAATTTGAATAACCCACCACACCAAGCGTGAAAAATTCCAAGTGTGGGTTTAGAGCGAAGTACGGCACGGAGAGAAGTTGGGTCAACGGGCTAGAAATTCTCTCTTGTAAAGTGTGCCCAGGCGACAGCGATGACGTCAGCAATGGCACGATGCTCAAGGAGGTTTAATGATTGCACATCTTTCAAGAATGATGCATTAAAAAAGCATGGTGCGTTTCGGACCAATGGCTACTAGGGTGCGCTTTTCAAAGATAAACCCATGCACGGCCGCCAAAAAATCATAACGTCTCCACCAACTCCAAGTTAACTGCCCTAACTCCCTCCCTCGCGCCATTAATGTTGCAGTCATTGTCTACAAAAAGGACCCTGGTGCAACTAGAAAATTCAAATCGTTCAAGCTGACTTCCTGACTGCAAGGAATAAAGCTGACAAACTTAGAAGACGTAATTTCTGCTTCTGCTGCTTCAAAAAGGATGGGCAAGGGAAAAGCGCCCGTGCAAGCGCAATCCAGTGAAGAACGGCGCGAAGCTGAGGAATCACCAGAGTCAAGCGCTCATGAGAGTGAAGCGCCGCAGAAGGACCAAAAAAGAAAATCCCGGACGAAGAGGCACATAGTTGGGCAGACTCCGCCACCACCCGTCAACCACCTGGTTGGGTACAAAGACGACTCCTTTTCCATCAGCCGGCTCCAAACTACGGCTGAACATTGCCAAATGGGCAGACAGGTTTCGCCTCACACCACCTCGGAGCTGCATACAAATCAAACCTGTATTGGTTCTTATGCCCTCCTGTTCATCGGTGCCCGGAGCTGGTTGAAGCAATTGTACAATATTACAAACCAGCTTGCCCGGCAAGTCTGCGACAACAAAGGGAAAATGTTGTTCACACTTTTCCGGGAGAGCGTCCAGCCAAGCATTCGCCCCAGGATTGCGAAGACGACCCCCAGCGCAATCGTCGGAAGAATAAACCTAGACGAGCAGACGAGCCGTTTTTACGCGGACGAAGAGGATGAGAGAATTCCTCGACTTAGAGCCGAGGACTCCGCTAGCGGCCGGACAAGGCCAACCGGCCCCATACCCTTGGACAAATTTGAAAGTAAATATATCTACATCATCCTGGCGTGGGTCCCGGGCTGCGACTCGACAAGATAGTACGGCCGTACCAATCGGCGGCGCGTGAATGTCTCTCGCACGGAGAATTTTATGACTCTACAATGTAGAAGAGTGGAAAGCACCCTATTTTCTTCGATCGAGCGGATCAGGTTGGCATATGCAATTCATTCAAGCTCGGTCGACCGCAATGTGACGAGCCAACGGATTTCCGGTTCTGCTCCTTCCTCGCATGGCTGTCCCTATATCACATGCACTACCGGATGAACGTCCCTGACTTGAAGAAAACAAACGAAAAAGGAGAGCCGCTGCCCGTGTACGAATGGACCGACGTCCTGTACAGAAAAGGCTCGTTCTATGAGTTTAATCTCAAATTTCTGTGCCAGGTCATGGGGTTGTTCAACCGCAAGGCATCTCGCCCACCGGAGGTCATGACAAAATACCCGTGGAAGAAAGAATACGGGGACATCTTTTGGCTGACTCAAGGCATCATAGTGAGAGTCTACGGATTCAAAGGGAAGCCGTTCCTGCTGCCTTACTTTTGCACTCATCACCAGTTCAGAATGGAAATTGCGCGGCAGATAGATTATGTCGAAGAGGAATTCGGCCAGGGCAAGAAGAAAGGCCATATATTTTAGTATCCCTTCACCTGGGCGAATATTGAAGTATATGAAATCGGGCAACACGTCTACCTCGAGCGGGAGCTCCTTGACATGGGCCTGATAATGTTGTCACAAACGATGGAAATATGACCCAGATGGGGTCAGGGGCAAGTTCACGCACATCTGCCCCCGAGCGGAGATCATGCAGGAAAGAAGAAACAGAACGGGCGCAGACCTAGAATGGCATATCGAGCGGATGCAATCATGGCCTCCATGGCATGAATTCTATTGCGAGGAGGTAGCATACGATCCGGAGCGAAACCCGGATCACCGGTTGGAATCCGTGGGTTTCAAAATATTCCTCGCCAAGGTGGCACCGCTCAACTGGCCACAGGACAAAGTAATCGAATGCTGGAAGATGAGATGCCGCACGCAACACGAAAAAATCTAACCGGAGGACGCTGGCCGTCGATGATGAATTTTCGGCCTTATATGACCAGCACGCTGACACGTGGCAGCCCTTCGAATTTCGAGATTGCGTTCCCCGAGGCGCAATAAAAAGGTATTTAAGGTCTTCATCCCAACAAACGTCAACTCAGGCGACTTCCAGCGCAACTCCGGCAAGTAGTCAAGTGGGTCCAATGCAGCCTGCAGCTTCTGAGACAGTGCCCGAAAAGGTGCAAAATTCTAAGAAGTCAACCCCTGAGGTGGCCCCTCCAGCAGAAAAAGTGCCTGCGCTGCCAGCTAACAGATCAGCTACGGCGAGCATTCTTCTAGCCAGACCCAGGTACAAGTTCACCGTAAGAACGTCAGCGCCTGCCGCCCTGACATTATCTCTTTCCTCTGGACTAGCCACGGCGCTAGAAGAAAAGAAGAGGAAGAAAGTTGAAAGGCCAAAGCGGCCTAAAGAGCCTGTACAGCAATCAGTCGCAAGATACGGCCGGAGCGCGGCGCCGGAGTTGTCTCTTTGGACAGCCCTGAACCAGAAGCAAACACCCGGGCTGCAAGCATCCCTCCAACAACGGCTCAAGGCGGAGCCCGCGAGTACGTCCACTGTTTCTCTTCCCCAAGTCTTAGTCAGCCTTGCCAAAATCCTATCTCCCATCTCATCGGGGCAAGCCATAGCCGCGTCTCCCTCTCCCCCAACTACTCAGCCCTCTAGCGTCCCACATTCCTTTGATCAGTTTGCTCAGGATCCTAACGCCTTCCAATCACTGAGTCAAACCCTAGAGTCCTTCCCCACAGCTAGTACTGAAGTTGCTCCTTCACCGCCGTGCTCCTTACCCTCAGCCGTCCAAAACCCCACCAGTACCATCTACTCAGCCGCTCGTTTCCCCTAGGACCCGGTCGCCCTCAAAAGCGGCCACACCTTCTGGAATACCTCCTGCGTCCCTGTTTGCAGGAAAAATGCCGCGGCAAAATCCAATGCTGGAGGATCTAGACTTCATGGGTGAACTACAGAGCGCCGATGACCCGCCTTTGCGCGAAGCGCCTCAGATGTTCCGCCTCCTTTCTCCGGGGTGTAAAACGAAGGAGAGCTAAAGAGATAGCTGCCCCGATGAAATGCACAAAGTTTGACCTGGACAGGAGGGTGCTGACAACTGAGAAATTGGTCCCGAAAGTAAAGAAGCCTCTCCGAGAGATGACCGAGGCAGACTACGAGCTCCAAAGGAAGGAGAAAAGCTTTGACGACATCAACGAGGAATACGAAATTCGTGGTATTCGTCGTAGGACAGACAATCTCCTCATCAAGTATCTTGAGACCCAGGAAGCACTGTTCCAGATGTAGAATAACACGAGGCAGCTCCAGGAGGACCCAGCCAGGGCTACTGCGCAGCTGTGATCAGCGCAGCAAGAGATAGAGGAACTTAAGGCTCAGCTGGCCTCCTCTCAGGAGGAGGCCGCAACGCAGAAACAGACAGCCAAACAGCTATCAGAAGAGAAGAAGACAGCGCTGGAGCAGGTTTCACAGCTTCGAGATTCGCCGAAACAGCGCCGTCGCAACTAGCGAGAGAAAACATCACGAGCGGCGGCCTTTCCAAAGGGCAAAGCCAAAGAGATGCGGGCTGGTCTGCTGCAGGGTTGCAAGCCCAAACTTGTCAAAGCAGTATCGGTCTTGGATTTCGCGTGCAGGATCGAAGAAATATTTGCCTAGGGAAAGCCTGTGGTAGAGGAGGTCGAACACCGAGCGAGGCAATGGCTGGACCTGGCTATGAAACTTGAGCAGTTTGAGCGCAAAGGCCTCCAATTCTCTCCTATGTCCCGACTTGCCTCAGAGTGGGCAGATGCAAGGGTAACCTTGCATATTTACTTCAAAAAGACAGAGAAGATAAGGGCCGCCAGAAGGACACTGGACGCCCTAGAGCATGAAAGGAACATTATCCTGGCCCCCTTTCACACTCTGTCCGAGCACGGGTGCCCAAGCTTCGCCAAGGATGGCGAATTTCTGGCCCTTGAATAGGTCAAGCAGAATTGGTTGTCCTTTGAGGCAGATACAGCAGAAATTGATAGCTGGACAGAGCCAATTCAAGAAACTCAGGTCACCCAGATGGTGTCTAAATGTTGTAAAATCAACTCCTCCCTAAAGGAGTTAGGAAAAGGATATAACACCATCGACCTGCACACAATCGCTGCATTCCACGCAGCATTAAAAGAGGTCAATGACCTTTCTCCCTTCCAAGCGAGCAATGCGGGACCAAGCCAAGGCTGCATACCAACACATCAGCAAGTGGGAGGCCGACGGTGGGGAGCATTCGGATTCGGAAGGTGAAACCGAGGGAGGCAATCGCTGAAAGCGAACCTGAAGAAGAACAGCTTGCCCCAAGGGAAGCGATCGAGCAGCGAGAAGGCGGGGAAGGAAGTTCCTCTGCACCCAAAGGATGAAGGCATGGTTCTTTGCATCGAGGCGAGCTCGACACCTTGCGAGCCGCTAGGAATGTTGCCACATTTTGCACGGGGTGCTCTTTTCCTTTCCTTCTCCTCATTTTCCCTTTCTTCATTTCTCCCGTTCTCCCTCTTCCTTGCGGTTTCATTCCTCCTTCTTCCTCCCTCTTCTTCCCCAGTGGAGTTTCCAAGCAAGTTTTCCCTGAAAAATGACTAAGTCTGGGGCGCAACCCGACTTCGCAGCGAAGTCGGAGTGCGCCCCCCAGTTGGAGCGCAGTAGGGAACACGAAGTGCGCAAGCAGACAGGAAACAAGCAAAATCCGTCTAAGTGTTAGGGCACAACCCGACTTCGCTGCGAAGTCGAGGAGCGACCTTCTTCCTGGGCGCACTTGGGAAGCAGTCTGGCAGAAAATCAGCTAAGTGTTGGGGCGCCACCCGACTTCGCAGCAAAGTCGGGGTGCGCCCCCTCTCCAGTGCGTAGGCCGAATGGCGGTAGAGACAGCAGAATACCGGTGTGCAACCCAACTTCGCAGCGAAGTCGGGGTGCACCCTCTGACCGGTGCGCAGTCGGGTAAAGTGAACTCAGAGATTGACTAAGGCACGGAGGCCTTCCCAACTGCGCTGTTTTCCACCTGCGCAACCTGACAAGTTGCTCCAATCCTGGGCGAAGTTGGATAAACTGCCTTTCAAGGCAGACACCTGTCATCCATCAGCATCCGACAAATGTCCAACCTCGGGATTCGAGCCAGGACATAACCGGGAAAACGACAAAGCATGGGCTGCACTATCTACGCCAGCTGCTATCATTTAAGGCTGATAATAAGTTCCATCCGCCCCAACTGCTCGCATTCCTGCTGACCAAAGGTTTGACCCGACACACCGCCACGTAGCTGTAAATCTTTCAAGGAGACCATACCGCAAGTACAGTCCTGCCCGATAGAAGTCAGCATCAGCAGCTCTTCAGCCACTTGTGTCAGCTAATGTCTAGTCTGGGACCTTGTGTCTGAAAATGTAATCGGGGGGAACTTGAGGCTATATATAGCCATGCAATTCATTGTAAAAGGGTAGAAGGGGAATATACTGCTAGGGAACCATTGTAGCTATGCGTTTGCCTCTAATACAAGCATATACTTGGCTCTGCTTACTGTCTTTTATCTTGTATGCTGCCTCTCCTTGTCATTTTTGCCTCATGTTTCTTGTATCATTGCTTATTATTGTACTGAATTCTGGACTCCGGTATTTGATGGTCAAGTATTCCTGGAATGCATAGATAGAGGATACATAGGATTAATGATAGCTGTAGTTTCAATGTGTGCTTAGTAGAAGAATGTTGTTAGTAGTGGTGATTGATCGTTGCCGTGCTGCTTATTCCCCCCACCCAACTCCAATCACATTTGGATTCTCTTTTCGCACTTTTATCTCTTTCCTTGCACTTTTATCTTAACACTAAAAACCCCACAGGAAGCCGGCCTTCTCCGGAGATTGGCACGGAAGGCATTCCTTCCTCCCGGCCTTTCAATCTGGTGGGCGAATCTGGGCGCAATAACAACAAATCCTTTCCTCATGGCAGATTCGTAACCAACAGGTCCAAAACTTACTATCACAAATGCCTTAGAATATGCAACAAATTGTGCAATAACAGATGGTGCAGAACATACTACAAAATCCATTGACTTCAACAAACATTTCAGATTCCTAACATTGCTCAAAATCCATAGGTACAAATGGGCCAGCCCCTGCAAATCATCCCTTTCTAGCAATACCAACCGTTGGCATTTTTGCCACATATGGAGCTTTAAGGCGGCAAGGAGCATGCGAAGGTGTTCGGGTTTTCGCGGGCCATAAACGGGGGCGATAAAATGGATGAAATAAGCTTTGGATATTTTATCATTGCAGATCTTTTCGCTAGCTTTCCGACGATATATTATAATAGGCGATCGGGTCAGCGGATCAAAAGTTATGGCCCCGGGAAGCAAGACCAGGAAGCTCAATTTCGGGCCAGAAAATTGACTAAGTGTCGGGCCCCGCCCGACTGCGCTCATCCATTTGTGCGCAATAGGGCAGAAAGACAGGAAGAAGCAGCCAAAAATATTCTAAGTGTCGGGCCCCGCCCGACTGCGCTCATCCATTTGTGCGCAATAGGGCAGAAAGACAGGAAGAAGCAGCCAAAAATATTCTAAGTGTCGGGCCCCGCTCGCTCCGCCCGACTGCGCTCATCCGCCCGACTGTGCTCATACAAAGGCTGAGCTTAAAGACGATTTCTTCCCCCTCCATCAGATGCTGACAGGTGTCCAACCTCGAGATTCGAGTCAAAGATGTGACAGAAGGTGTGCCGCCAGGGTACCGGACAGATGAGCGTGAAGCGACAGATTGTACCGCATCTGCCCCCATTCAAACTGACTCAACTTCCCACCTACCGGATTTCCACGGAGCTGCCACGTTTTCGGGAGGACCTTGCTGCAAGTACATTCTTTACCCGCAGAGGTCAACATCAGCCGCTTTTGTCAGCTTTTGCAGCTTTTGTCGAGTCTGGGATTCTGTGCCCAAAATGTAATCGGGGGGAAAATTGCGCTATAAATAGCAGCCTCATTTCATTGTACAAGGGTGGAGGGGGGACATATTGCTAGAGGACTCTGCTGTGACGGATCACCTTCTAATTAATTCAAAGCATCCTTGGCTCTGCTTCTTGTCTCTGTCTTTTATGCTGCCTTCTGCTAGTATTTCTGCTTCATGTCCATTTATATTTCTGTCTGTCTGAATTCTGAATTCTGGATTTGGGCATTGGTGATTATTTGGATCTGGAATACAAAACAGAAGGATACATAGGATAGAATCGCAGTTGCAATTTCTGTTACATGCTTTGTTTTAATTGTTGTTGGTTCGGATGCAAATTTGCGATCGTGTTGCTTGTTCTCCCCCACCCGAAACGCATGATATTTACATCTCTTTCCTGTTCCCTTATCTTTTTCAATCTCTTTCCAGTTCCCTTTACCCCTTTTTTAATCTCTTTCCTGCACTCTTATCTAAAAACCCCCAAGTAGGTTAGGAAAGGAGCCGGCCTTCTCCGGAGATCGGCACGGGGGCATCCCTTCCTCCCGTCCTTTCAATGTTGGTCTGCGGGTCTAGGGCGCATTGACACACCAAGTCCTTCCCAGGTGGCGGATCCGTGGCCAACAGTTTCTGGCACGCCCGGTGGGACGAACAGTCTCCATATTTTCAGGAAGCCCGAGTTTGGTGAATCTCTGGCTTGCCTTCATCTGGCAAAATCACCTGGCGACTCTGACTGAGCTGAAGATCCAGATTTCTTGATCGCAGGCGCCTTTTTTTTAAGCTAATAGAAGACACCCCGGAGGAATCAAGGTTTGGTGAGCAGCCTTGACCTCACAAGCGGAGAAATGAATGTTCACCTACAGTCTCCATATTTTCAGGAAGCCCGAGTTTGGTGAATCTCTGGCTTGCCTTCATCTAGCAAAATCACTTGGCGACTCTAACTGAGCTAAAATATGGAAGCCCGAGTTGGTGAATCTTTGGCTTGCCTTCATCTGGCAAAATCACCAAGGCAAATCCCTCATACTATGCAAAGCCCTAGAATGCAGTTGTGTGGAGCTCGAGAGGAAGATCTCGTCCAAAGTCAACAGTGGGAATATGCAAACACCGCCCAAATGATGAATAATATGGTTGCTTGCAGTTTCCATCGGGAGACGGGCCAAGAGGAGGAACAAAATCCAGTGGCAAATTCTGAACACAAAGAGGGCACATTTTTGCACCCTTTTTGTGTCCCAGGGCATAGCACGCAAGCATTCAGCCAAAGCCCAATAGGCATGCCTCACCAGGAGGTTGATCCTGAGGAGACCCCGGCAAAAGGCCTATCGTCGGAAAGCTCCTGCTATCGCATCAAGGAGTTGGAGGAACTCGTGCTCGAGAGCCCACAGGTGGTGGACTCTCTAGAGTGGTGGTATTGGCTCCAACCATCACCGCAACCGGTACCCGAAGAGGGCTCCTGTATGGCAAATCTCCTTGCCACATTGTTCATCAATTGTATGGGTACCGGCATGAATGATAACCTGCCACGTTGCACCATGTTCGCGACCTGGCAAACTTTGGGAGGCCAGCCGGACTTCAAAGATCAACTGAAGTACAATCAGATCTGGTCCGGACACTGCAGGTTCACCGGATAGGCAACCAAAGCTAGATTTGTGTTGGCGGCATGCCAATCATGCCGCAAACTTTTGTGTAAATAATATAAATAAGCCGGCTAGTATGCAAAGTTTTAGTTGTTTTCTTAGTTTAGTTTGTGCAGTTTTTTTTTTTAGTGTTCCAAGAGGGCCATGGGTGCCAAGGGTTTGAGAAAGAGGTTGTTGTCGGCAGTGAGTATCAAGAGGACGGCGAGGGTGACTCTGTTGCCCAATGGATAAAGGCTTGGGTCCTCACATTGAGGCGAGCTCAATGCCCCGCGAGCCGCCAAGAATGTTGGCATTTTTGCCACATTATTTTTTGATAAACTTTGGCCTAAGTATGGAGCTTTAAGGCGGCAAGGAGCATGCGGAGGTGTTCGGGTTTTCGCGGGCCATAAACGGGGGCGATAAAATGGATGAAATGAGCTTTGGATATTTTATCATTGCAGATCTTTTCGCTAGCTTTCCGACGATATATTATAATAGGCGATCGGGTCAGCGGATCAAAAGTTATGGCCCCGGGAAGCAGGACCAGGAAGCTCAATTTCGGGCCAGAAAATTGACTAAGTGTCGGGCCCCGCCCGACTGCGCTCATCCTCCCGACTGCGCTCATCAATTTGTGCGCAATAGGGCAGAAAGACAGGAAGAAGCAGCCAAAAATATTCTAAGTGTCGGGCCCCGCCCGACTGCGCTCATCCTCCCGACTGCGCTCATCCATTTGTGCGCAATAGGGCAAAAAGACAGGAAGAAGCAGCCAAAAATATTCTAAGTGTCGGGCCCCGCCCGACTGCGCTCATCCATTTGTGCGCAATAGGGCAGAAAGACAGGAAGAAGCAGCCAAAAATATTCTAAGTGTCGGGCCCGCCTGCGCTCATCCTCCCGACTGCGCTCATCCATTTGTGCGCAATAGGGCAGAAAGACAGGAAGAAGCAGCCAAAAATATTCTAAGTGTCGGGCCCCGCCCGACTGCGCTCATCCTCCCGACTGCGCTCATCAATTTGTGCGCAATAGGGCGGAAAGACAGGAAAAAGCTGCTAAAATATTCTAAGTGTCGGGCCCCGCCCGACTGCGCTCATACAAAGGCTGAGCTTAAAGACGATTTCTTCCCCCTCCATCAGATGCTGACAGGTGTCCAGCCTCGAGATTCGAGTCAAAGATGTGACAGAAGGTGTGCCGCCAGGGTACCGGACAGATGAGCGTGAACTGACAGATTGTACCGCATCTGCCCCCATTCAAACTGACTCAACTTCCCACCTACCGGATTTCCACGGAGCTGCCACGTTTTCAGGAGGACCTTGCTGCAAGTACATTCTTTACCCGCAGAGGTCAACATCAGCCGCTTTTGTCGGCTTTTGCAGCTTTTGTCAAGTCTGGGATTCTGTGCCCAAAATGTAATCGGGGGGAAAATTGCGCTATAAATAGCAGCCTCATTTCATTGTACAAGGGTGGAGGGGGGACATATTGCTAGAGGACTCTGCTGTGACGGATCACCTTCTAATTAATTCAAAGCATCCTTGGCTCTGCTTCTTGTCTCTGTCTTTTATGCTGCCTTCTGCTAGTATTTCTGCTTCATGTCCATTTATATTTCTGTCTGTTTGAATTCTGAATCCTGGATTTGAGCATTGGTGATTATTTGGATCTGGAATACAAAACAGAAGGATACATAGGATAGAATAGCAGTTGCAATTTCTGTTACATGCTTTGTTTTAATTGTTGTTGGTTCGGATGCAAATTTGCGATCGTGTTGCTTGTTCTCCCCCCACCCGAAACGCATGATATTTACATCTCTTTCCTGTTCCCTTATCTTTTTCAATCTCTTTCCAGTTCCCTTTACCCCCTTTTTTAATCTCTTTCCTGCACCCTTATCTAAAAACCCCCAAGTAGGTTAGGAAAGGAGTCGGCCTTCTCCGGAGATCGGCACGGGGGGCATCCCTTCCTCCCGTCCTTTCAATGTTGGTCTGCGGGTCTAGGGCGCATTGACACACCAAGTCCTTCCCAGGTGGCGGATCCGTGGCCAACACCAACCACAACAAGATGTTCAAAACCAACTACAACAAGTTGCATAGAATGCCCCACAACAATTTGCTCAATTCCCTCAGCAACAACCCCAAAACTTGAACCCTGTTGGGCAAAATTTTCAAATGCCACAAAACCTTCCATTGCAAATGTACGGAGGACAACCAGGACAGCCGACATACCAAGCACCCTACGGGCAAACAATAGTGCCTTATGGTCAAAACCAGCTCGTACAATACGGCCAAGGGCAACAACTCTACCCAATGCAAGCGCAAGCAAGACCTCAACAATATCTCCTTGACTAGAATTTCCAAGGGCCTCTTAATCTACCAGTATATTTGCACATTCCAACTACGGCCCTTAAGTCCCTCCCCTCCTTTTCAAGGAATGATAGTCGAACAACGATCAAACACTTGAACGATCTATCAACCTTGAAGTCAATACACCAGATTCGTGAAGATGTGATGGTCAGACTTTTGGTTGGATCATTGAGAGACAAGGCTGCTACATGGTACCGAAGCCTGCCCAATGGGTCAGTAGTGAATTGGGCCTCGATCGCAGAACCATTCATGAAGTGTTTTGGTGGTCCATCCAACGGATATTCAGTCCTCCTTCAACTGAACAACATGGTGAGGTACCCAAATGAGAACATTCATGACTTCAATACAAGGTTCCTCCGCACCATTCAGCTGATACCCTTCAATGTTAGACCATCAAATGAAGGAGCTTTGGTTTATTATGTGAGGGCATTGCATCTAGACTTGGCTATGATGGTGCAAAATGCAAATCCAATCACTTTCGCCACGGCATTTGAAGAAGCCACCCACATTGAGGAGATTCTTATCCAAGTTGGTAAGTTACCACCAACTCCCCCCATGACTCATGTAACACATCCAACCCCAAGTGCTTCTCCACAGGCTCAGTACTTGTCACCTCCTCAGCTAGCCCCTATTCCCATTTCTCCATATTTACAAACGTATCAACAACCTCAGGCCCAAGCTTACCAACAGCCTTAGACCATCATTCCACCTTCTCAAGCTGCATCATTTTCCTCTAACACCTAGACGCCAGCTCAACCAAACACTCTATACACCATCACATACCCAAGCCAATCCACACCAAGCTCCGTTGTTTACCCAAATCAGACTTTGGCATTGCCCACACCTACACCCAACCTTGCTTACCCATTTCAGAGCCAACCACAGGCCGAAGGTGTGCCAAATATAATGGAGGACATGAATGAGTTAAAAGTTGTGGTCAGGGACTTGAGCAACAAAATGACAATCAATCAAAGGCAAATAGGAGGATGGCAACAGAGGAGAACTCTATATCTAACCAAGGACCAAGTGCCTCAACGAGCTAGTGGATCAATCGTAAATCAATCACAAAATAACATGGTAAATGTTGATCCCAATATGAATTCCTTGTGGTGCTTCACTTGTAATGTTGGGCATAACCCGGTTGAGTGTGTTGCTACAATACATTATGCACAAACCATGATTTACAACCAGCAATGCCAAGCCCAACAGGCTGCAATGGCTGGCCAAGCAACGACAAACACACCTGTTGGGGCTAATCCATTGATGGCGAGTCAACAAGTCGTTGATCAACAGTGGATAAATCAGCAAGTCATCAACCAGCAATGGACAAATCAAGAAGTCGCAGGTGTACCTCAGATGCAGGTAACTCCAAACGCTAACAACGTCGTACTAGCCAATTTCACAATGTTTGAAGAGGGGGAATTTTGCCCTTTCAAAGAGCAAGCCTTATGGATGAACCAACAACAAGATGCAATTCCATGCAACAAGAGGAGGGCTACCGAACTTCCACCAAGAATCAGACCTTCTCCACCCCCACAATCCAATGCAAGTGCCAAAGCAGTTCCAGGAACCATGGTCTTGAGGAAAGGCCAAACATCTTTGCAAACCCCAGGTCAAAACCCAACATCATCGGCTCAGCAAGGGAAGCAGGGAGGAGGCCCTCCTCAACCAAATACTGCGGCACCATAAAGCAGGGGACCCAAGAGTGGAGGACCTAAAGGGGCCGCAAATAGGGCTCAAGCAAACAGAGTAAAAGTGACAAAAGAATCAGATAGGGACAGCCAAGAAGAACACGAGATATCCTTCATTGACAAGTGAGGGAAGGGCGGCTATAATGAGGCAGTACAGGCGGTTTACACATGGAGCATATGGGGCTAAAGATGGCGAATCAGAATCTAGATTTAACATTGCCAACGAACTAAGGAAGACTCCTACCAAAGTAAGCATGTTGGAAGCCTTGTCGCTACCTGGTCAGAGAGATTTGCTGCAAGAGGCTCTAAAAGAGCAAGAAAAGACCTATGCCAGGGCTAGAGCTGCACAAGCAAGACAAACTCTGACTCAAGCAACGGTCGTTGGCAAACAGAATCTCATGGTAGGAGATCCAGCAGATATACCAGTAAGTGTTGTGGACATAATTAATGCCCCAAAGCCTAAAGACATGAAACCATTACCCTTCTACATCACTTTGAAAATCGAAGGGTACCTTCTTCATAGCTGCATAGTTGATTCAGGAGCTGCCGTGACAGTAATGCCAAGAGCAGTCTGTGAAGAGATGGGTCTAACGTATACCACTATCACAAGAGCACCCATTCAAATGGATGGCACCAAGGTGAACACCATGGGAACCCTAAAAGATTTAGTCATGACAATAGCCCGACACCCAGAACTAGTGGTGGTACAAGTAGTAGTGGTAGACCTGCCTCCTTATTTTGGTATGCTCCTATCAAGAGATTGGACGCGAAAGCTATTAGGTAGTGGGTACCTAGCTATGGACTACACATATGAAAGTGCCAAGGGATGGCAAGATAATCAGGATCAAGAATGAGCCCCCTTGTAACTATCTGTTACATAAGCTAGAGGATGCTGAGACAGTAAACTGGAATGAGTTGCCTGAGTTCATGGATGAAGAACTTGACGAAGGGGAGCTAATTTTTGAACGAGACATGATCATAGGCATGATCAAGGAGAATGATGAAGGGAACAATGAGGAGTTGTTTGAAGAGACAGAAATGGGTAATTACTTGGTTTTTGAAGAGCCAAAACGATTACCAACATTGACTAAGGGGCATATACAGGGTAGAGAACAGCCTTGGGTCATGAATTTTGATGGAGCAAGGACTCGAAATGGTGTTGGTGCAAGAATTCAATTGAAGAGTCCTCAAGGAGAATCTCTTAGTTTTGCCTATCGATTGTTCTTCAACTGCACTAATAACATGGCTGAGTATGAAGCTTTATGTATAGGTTTACAGAAAGCAGAAAAATTCGGGGTCAAGCATTTGAAAATCTTAGGCGACTCTGAGCTGGTGGTCAGACAGGTTAACTCTGAGTGCGCTACTAAAAACAAGCAAATGAAAGCATACAAGCACAAAGTTTGGGACCTATTGGAGAGCTTTGACACCTATGAAATTCAAGCAATGCCTAGGGAGGAAAACACGAAGGCCAATGAACTAGCATCTTTGGCTGCCCATTTCAACCCTACGACTAATATATGGACCAAGCCCAGGGAACTAGAGATAGTATACAGGCCAGTAGTGTCGGACAACTCAGAACACTGGCAGGTATTCAACAATGATGAACAAATTGTCGAGTTTCTGATTTGAGAAGCTCAATATGCAGAGAACAAGAATGAATATGATGACGATGTCAAGGACAAAATCATTCAGCTAAAGACCAATCAACTACCGAAAGGTCTAATCACACTCGAGAGTTTGTTCAATCCAGATGACAATGTGAGGAAGTCCAGTCTCAAAGTCAAGACATCTAATTATCAACCAGTTCAGATCAGTGAAGGGAAGTCTCTCTTGCTTGGGAAAGAATGCACGAACCAAGAAAGGCACCTATTCACAGAATTGTGTGCCAAGTATAATGATGTCATAGCTTGGAGTTATGAGGACCTAAAAATTTATGACAGGCAGGTAATCGAGCACACTATTGACTTGGAGCCTGGGGCCAAACCATTCAGGCAAAAGCAAAGGCCAATCAACCCAAAGATCGAAGCGGTGATGAAAAAGGAGCTGCTAAAGCTGCTACAAGCACAAATCATCTTCCCAATCAAACACTCCACCTAGGTGGCAAACCTGGTGCCGGTTAGGAAAAAGAATGGAGATATTCGGCTATGTGTAGACTTTCAAAATCTAAACAAAGCTTCATTGAAGGATCATTACCCCTTACCCACTATGGAGCAGATCTTATAGAAGGTTGTCAGTTTGCAGATGTTATCCCTGCTTGATGGATTCTCAAGGTACAATCAAATTTGGGTCCGAGATGAAGATCAATACAAAACAACATTTACCACAAAATGGGGGACATTTGCATATCAAAGAATGCCTTTTGGGTTGTCCAATGTAGGAGCCACCTTCCAAAGAGCTATGGACATTGCTTTCATAGGTTTGTTGGAAGATATCATATTAATATACCTCGATGACATGACGGTCTTCTCAAAAGATAGGAGCAAGCATTTGGAGCACTTGGAAACCATTTTTGAACATTGCAGAGAGTTTGGCATTTCACTAAACCCCAAGAAATCCATTTTCTTGGTCCAAGAAGGGAAATTGTTGGGTCATGTTGTAACAAGGGATGGACTGGCTATCGATTTGGACAGGGTCAAAGCCATACAACAATTACCTTTGCCATCATCAATGAAGGGGATCAGATCATTCATGGGTTAAAGTGGAAGATTCTAGTGGAACTTAAGTCAGATCACAACCCAATTGTTATGAAACTTCGAATGCAAGGAGACAAACCAAGGGAAAAACACTTGCAAAGCAATCAAAACAAATATCCTCACAAGGGAAACATTCTCTTAATAGATGAAAATCGACAGAATTTTAGGGCAGTATTAAATAACAAGTTACAGGAAAGGGAGAAACTACCTCATAGTAGCAAGGATTACAGTAAGAGTGAATGGTTAATGCACATTATCCAAGAAGCTCTAAACAAATGCAAGAGAGCTAAACCTCAAAAGAAAGAAAGGAATAGCTTCCCAACCAACCCATGGTTCGATGAAGATTGCAAAGAAGCGCAAAGATTACTAAAGGAACCAACGGGTAAAACAAGAGAAAATAGAAAAGCATATGAGAAACTGTAAGGGCAAAAAAAGAAGAATACACTAGAACAAGGAGGAAAGAATTGATTTACTTAGGGAAGCATGAACCAAAGAAATTTTGGAAGGAGCTAAGCATAAAAAGGATGCAAGCTGAAAATAGCATAAAAGTTAATCAGTGGTTGGAGTATTCAAAACAATTGTATCGGCGTAGTAACCAGAAGGAGACACCCCCTATTATCACTGTCAAGAAAGAACTTTTCACAAATGAAGACATTATTCAAGGGATAAAAAAGTTAGCAACTGGTAAAGCCCGTGACATAGACAATCTTCAAGCAGAGCATATAAAATGGGGGGTAGATATTCTGGCACCGCAGATCAAAGAAATTTTCAATGAGGTCATACAAAATGGTCATACGGGTAGTCGATTTGGAGCAAGAAGTGGAAAACTGCAAGAAATATTTTGAAGAACGCCTCAAGGTTCAGGAGGAGGCACAAAGCCAGCTACAAGTTTTGGATGCTCAGATCCAGGAGCTACAGGCCAAAATGGTAGAAAAAGCAAAGCCAGCAGAGGTGCTGTCAAAGGATTGTGTCAAGGAGATACGCAGTCGCTTCCTGGCCAACTTCAAAATTAGAGAGCGTCGGGAAGCAACACTCCTGGCGTTCATCTGGGAGGCCAAGCAGTTAGTCTCCCATGGCGTTTCCATCGTAGAGGATGCCGAGGCAGACACTGACCAATGGCTGGAGCTGGCCATGAAGGTGCAAACCCTAGAAAGATCAGGCATCCGGCTTGCCCCGATGTGCGACCTTGCTCGGTCATGGGCGACTGCAAGTATAACGCTAGATCTTTCTTTAAAAAGGCCAAGGCAGCCCGAAAGGCCCGAGATCTAATGGACATGTTTGAGAGAGAAAGAAAGCTTTCTCTAATGTACTTCGAGACTCTGGCGCAGAACAATTTCCCGGGCTTCACTGATGAGGGGGACCGTATTTTGACAGAAGAAGAGTTGAAGTCAGTCTGGGACTCCTTTGAAAACGATACCTCTGAGATTGACAGTTGGGAGGAACCCCTTACCGAGCTCCAAGTGATGCAGTATGCAGCCATATTCACACGAATGGAAGCTTGTCTTGTGGACCTTAGCAAGAGGTTTACTTAGGCTGACGTTCGCCAGCTTGAAAGGTTCGAGTACCTGATTTTGGAGCTCCAGAAGCGTGACGCGATAAACGAAGACGACTGGGGCCTAGTCCAAGCGACATATGACCGCATTCAAGATGAGCTCGCGCCATCCGAGCCTTCGCAACAGCAAGAAGAAATCTAGGCGCAGGAAGAAGTTAAGGTGCAGGAGGAAATTCATGTGCAGGAGGAGGTTCATGCTCAAGAAGAAGGCCAAGGTGAAAGCCACAAACCCCAGCAAGACGTGGGCCAAGAGCCTGAGGATGAGGGAGATGAGCGCTAAGACGAGGTTCCGGGATGCGATGAAGAGCAGCACAATGAGCACCAAGAGGAAGGGGAAGAAAAAAAAAGAGAAAGGTCGGAGGGAGACTGTGTTGCCAACAGTGAGCATTCGGGAAGCGATAGTGACGATGACTACAACCAATGGATAAGGCTTGGGATTTCGACATTGAGGCGAGCTCAATTTCCCCGCGAGCCGCCAGAGATGTCATTTCTGCAACATGGTGTATATTTTGCTGTCCAGTAATTTTTGCTCCCCAGAAACTCTCTCATTATTCAAAATGCATTGTTCTCTCTCCTGATTTCTACTATCAAACTTCTCTTGGCTGCACCTAAAGTGCTGTGCAATTTTTCTGTTAACTTGTCATGCAGGGCGCACACCTTTTTGAAGGCGAATATGGCTTACTGTCCCCAGGCGTGAGCAAAATCGGAAGAGTAAAGGAGTGCAGGTCCATTTTGAGCCAAAATGCAGCAAACCCTGATGCGCAAGTCCCCTTGCTGGCCAGGCCAAGTCCAAGCGCAACGATAACCAGCGCAACACCCTTGCGCTCTTCCAGAGGAGCGTAACCCATATTGACTGGTCAAAGTGCAGCAATATCTAGTGCAGTGCCCTTGCGCACTGCCTGAAAGGTGCACGGCAGGTTGACCAGTCAACGCTCAACACCAAGTTTCAATCAAAAACGGCTAAGTGTTGGTAAAGGACATTGCGATCCATTTCTCCACCGCAAGGCATCTGCGCTCCATTCTTGTGCGCTTCAGCTGTTGACCAGTCAACACCGGCATGCCTCCCAATGCAAGGACGTTGCGCTCCCTTTCTCCTGCACAAGGCAAATGCGCAATCCGTTGGTGCGCTTCAGTGTTTGACTTTTCAACAAGGACGCGCCTCCCAAGGACCCCAAACACTTGCGCTCTATTTTTCCAGCGCAAGGCATTTGCGCTTCCTTCCTGTGCACTTTGGATGTTGACTTTTCAACGCCAACACTCTTTCCAACATTCCGGATTGTTGCTCTCCAACTTTCAGGTGCAAGACATTTGCGCTCCACACTATTGCGCTTAGATTGTTGACTTTTCAACGTCAATGCTGTCTTCAAGGTGTCGGGGCGTTGCGCAGTTTTTCCTGAGCGCAAGCTGATTTCATGCAAATGAACAACACTTCAGTGTTTGAATTTTCAACGTCTACGCTATATCCGGAAAGGCGAGTTGTTTTGCTGCAGTTTTTCTAAGCGCAAGCCCATTCCGGGCCAGGAAACAGCAAAGCGTAGCGACTGGGGCTTGCATCTGGCACCTATTCCTGTCTAGCCCCCCTTGTCCTAGCCGGATTCCCCATAAATGCTCCTCAATGGTGGATACGGCGCATCCTTATCTGATTAACGCAGTTGGTTAGGGAACCTTCCAGACTGGACGTTCCGGGATTTCAAGGTCTCGTCTTTCACGGAAGCGGTTCTAGCGAGTGAGGAGGCAGCGCCAGCGAGCTGAGCCTGTTAGAGCATTGAAGGAGTTCAACTGCATTTCGAGGAGTCATCAGTCCCAGCCATGCCTAATTACTATTTCATGATTATAATTCCTTAAATCTTATCTTGGCTACCACCGCCACATTTTGTAGGTGTGCATTTAATGTTTCACGCAACAAAATTCTCTATATAAACCTGCTATTTTATTGTAAAATGATGGATGTTTGCTAGAAGCTTGATGTAACTCAAATTCTACTATTAATACAGCTGATGTCTGGCTCTAACTCTGGACTTCTATTTTGTATGTTTTCTATTGGTTATCTTCTATTAAGTTCTGTGATTTATTTGTAGGCTTGAATTCTAATATCTGGATTTAGCTTCTGATAAAACGTGAACCTCTGGAGTAGCCCTGGAGATTATGCATGTTAGACGTTTGGTTTTAATTTCTGTTAGTTGTCTGTATTGAGTGCTATTTGGTTCGGCATGCAGTAGAGTTATCATGCTGTTCGTCCATCACCCCTGTTCTATCTAGCCTGTGGCCATATTTCCCATCCCTTTCAGTCATTTCCCATTCCTTTCCAGTTCCTTAATCTCAAATCTCCCCAGTTAGAATAGCAAGGGAACCAGCCCATCTCTGGAGATTGGCACGGGAGGCATTTCTTCCTTTCGGCCTTTCAATGTTGGTCGGGTCTAGGGCGCATGAATAGACAAATTCGTACCTAGGGCAGATCTCTGACCAACAGACATATTGCCATGGAACTCCATACAAGATTGGTTTAGATTCCTCTTAATGTTGTCTACCCTTTTGGCCTCAACTTCCATTGTTGATCTTCTTTGACCTTATCCCTACACTTTGTTGACTAATTTTTCTTTTCCTTTTGTCTTTGGTCCTTTGTAATTAGGTAGGCTTTCTGGCATTAGCCTTCCTTTTGGTTCTTGTTTTTTAACCTCAAATGTAACTATTGGGTGTCTGTTAGATTCTTGAAAACTAGGAAAAATTTGGGTTTAGGATGCAAATGAGTGTTTTTTGGGTCTGATTTCATCTTCTCTCTGCTCTTTCAACAAGAGGAAACAACAAAAATGAGGCCAATTTAGGGAAAAAAAGAATTGATGCTGTTTTTCTGTGTTTTTGCCACCACAGCCGAGCTTTTTTCTCAGACATGTGAGTTTAAAAAAAACACTCACGAGTCATTAAAAAATCTCGCGAGTAAAAAAAAAAACTCGACTAGTCCAAAAAAAACTCTTTGAGCTGAATCAAACAAACTCAAGGGCCAACTCGGAGTAGACTCAGTGAGTTTTTCAAAAACTCACAAAGTTTTGTAACTATGGACACAATCATTCAATAATGTCATGCACAATTCTTCGCTTTAATTATCTCAAAAAAAGTTAGTACAATCATATCCAAAGAGTATCTCTAGTATGCTAGGTAGCCAAAAGACCCTTACAATGAGAATCAATCTCTTATTTATACTTGAAAAATAAAACCTAATCTATTCTTAGACTTGTAGTTCTATCTTTGAACTTGCAATCTAAAATTACAAAATAAGTACTAATCTATTTTGAACTTGCAGTCTAAAATTACATAACAACCCTAATATATTCTTAGACAAAATTTGATGCCGATTTTCCAAAATTAGGCATGCTGGCCAAAACGAGATGGCAAAGGTTGAAAGCGGGCCGCATTTGGCAAAGTAGGGTGCACCTGCATAGAGGGGGGCACACTTGTGCTGAGTGAGGCACACTCGCATCAAGTGGGCTGCATCTACACAAAGCAAGGTGCATGTGTGTTGAGCAAGGCACACTTCACAAGAGTAGGACGCACCAGCTTCAAGTCAGGTGCATCTATCTAAAGCAGGGCACTTATGGGGGTCTTGACTTGGTATCCTTCATGTTCTTCATCTTGTTTTGTGCAGCAAATTTCTATCTAGAAGCGATGGTAATAGTTAATTGCAACGGTGCCATGTTTAAAAAGTTTAAGTTCTTGATTGCCCAACTCTACTGTTGATAAGAGTGTCCTTTAGACTCATGCATGGTTCTTTATTGCCATCCTATTCACTTGACTCGAATTGTTCATCCAAACAATACCGCCACCGCTCCCAAAGTGCCAATATGTCGGCTTTGTGCTGCTCTTGTAATTCTTCAATGTGCACATTTAATGTCCTACTCTCCACTTGCATGTTGTTGATCTCAACATGTATGCTCTATTGCATGTGGCTAACATCTACAAGAGTAAAAGGTTGTTGTCCTCCTAGCTCAATGTCTGAGGTCATGGCAGCCCCAACAATTATGTTTATTGCTTGTCCACTTCCTTCAATTTTGATGCCTTCAATAACCTCTGTCATTCAACTTGCCTCATAATATACAAATCAAAGAGGACAAGATCCTTAGTCTTTCAGGAATTAAGTGCGCATTTGCAATTTGTGTGGTCTTAGATAGCCTTGTTCCATCTACATTTGCTAAATTGTAGGCCACATTGTCTTGATTGATTCATTCTTTCCATTAGCGTAGCTCATTCGAATAACCATGACAACTGTCCTCCCTCATCTTCCGCATTGTTGGTGGTTTCAATCAGAATCAATTCAATGTCCCTAAAGTGACTTCATTCTTCAACTGCTCAAATTATGATCCCTTCAAAGAATTTTAAGGACTGATTGGATGTGTTGAGCAATCCATTCAAAACTATCCCTATCAAGGTCAACAAAATTAACTTGTGCTTGCACCTGGTACTATTTCAACTTTGGTCCATTTATCCGGTCTGCAAATGACATCCTATCCAAATCTTTGTAGTCAGATGGAGCTGTTGTTCAATACCTCTACAATTTAAATTCAGGCAAGCCACATACTGTTCAACTTCCCTGTCTTGATCTCCCTCTTCCCATTAAATTGTATGACAAGGTCCCCTTTCTTGAACACCATGCATTTAGGTCTCTGTCATGCTAATGCTTCAATATCCCACTACACCATCACCTCTCTATTCAACTTCATTGGGCCACTTCAATAGCTCGTTACACCATCATTCACCGTTCATCCAGCTTACTCAATGAAAAGAGTCACTCCTCCAGACTATCCATGTCACCGAGTCAGCTCTACATTGCTACTTTCAAACTTTGGACCAAGAACTCCAGTAGTACATCCATTTGGCATCATTCCGTAAAACTAGAGGACATAGAAAGATGTAGGGGTGCACATGTATTCATGAAACAAAATGTTGGCTACTTAGAGGGTATTGCACAACTGATGAGAGGTTCATTCAAGTAGAAAGCAGAACTAAATAAGCATGGGAAGGAAAAGCAACTTCATATCAGAGACATGGGTCAGTTTCACTTAAGCAAGCAAGGACCTCTAGGGTATAAGTAGAGGTGCAACCAAGCTGTGAAAGAATTGAGAGAGTATCAGATTGATAGAAAAGAGAGTGTGGGAGCAAAACTTAGTAAAATTGGACAACTATAATGCCACACAATCAACATGGGAAAGATCCAAGACACCATAGAGGGTGCATGGCCAAGACTTTTGAAGATAAAGGGTGTGGGTTCCACATAAACCATCCAAGTATAAGGCCAACATGATGAGCATGGGAAAGAGCCAAGACACAAACGACTACACAACAAATCGTGTTAAGCAGGTTTTTCATTTGAGTGGGAAAATTTCAAGAATATAACAGCTTTAAATTGAATCAAAAAGATCTGGCTACAAAGGCACAATAGCTTGAAAACAAAAGCACCACTTCCAAAAAGGAGGACATGGAGAAGATAGCAAGGAAATTCTTCACCTTCTTCAAATATAACTTTTTGAAGGACCAAAATCCATCCCATTTTAGAGGTGTGATCCAAAATGGATCATAGAGATCAATTGGAGACACAAAGGTCAATGGAAGCAAAAATTGATATTTTGTTGTTACTTGTGCATGTTGACAAGATGTCTATCCAATACTTGGTTTCTGGTCATCCGTGGATTAGAGAATCTATGGAAAGGTGTTCAGAGGTTCAAGGATGATGTGGGACAAAAGAGCAACCTCCTAAGATTAATACACAAGGGGTTTGACTGGTAAATCCTTGCACTAGCAATCTATAAAATTTAGGATATGTGTCAGTGAATAAGGTAAATACTGCTAAAGTTTCAAACATGAGAATGTATTCACATAATTGTTAAAGAAAATGAGAACCATCTACTGAACATCACATCTCATGTAAGAGATGTTAAAAAGTCGATGAGAGTGAGAAGAAAAATTGCCAGTTCAAATTTTATACAAGAAAAAACTTTTACAGACAACAAAAGTTAGCTTTAAGAAGGAATCGGTGCTTATATGCAAAAAACTGGAACACACCATAACCAGAACATCAAAGATCAGCATAGATTATGAACTTTCAAAACCAACCTCAGGAGCATAAACATAGACAATAGCAAATGCTCCATTAATACATAGACGAGCTCCAAAGAGAAGAGAAGTTGTCACAGCCTCATGTTGAGTGAATATTAGAGGAATAAGAAAAGCACCACATGAGAAGAACATTATAGCCATTGACATTTTGCGACCAAGATAATCCACGATAAATGCTGACAACACAAGCCCAGGAAACTCTGCCATCATGCAAAAAATCAGTTCTACTATCATTTAACAACAATATAGTCTATCATAGTAGTATGTTGAATGATGATATGAAATAAGAGCTTCTGCTCAATTTTCTTATGAATAAAATCTAACTGAGATTATTCTAATTGCTATCTACCAAGCTTTCTTCCTTGACATGAATACATATAATGTGCATCAATAGAAAAAGAAATAAGAATGACATTTGGATTTAGGCACATTATATGGAATTCTCACCTCCAAAGCTTGAAATAAAAACATCTCTGTAAAGACTATTCTCTTTGGAAGTAACTGAAGAAAAAGTCTTTGATCCACAATTTCCACTTCCGCCACTCAATTCAGAAGTAAGCAAGACAAGTCCATAGTAGGTAAAGGAATTTGCAAAGAATACCAACCATAGAAGAAGCGTTGATTTGATTAAAGATGGTGAGAAAAGACCATATAAAGATGAAAGAACTCCCGTTTCATTTTTTCTTTTCACTGGGTTTCCATTTGGCTGACTTGTTGCATTCAACAGATGAGCTTCTTCTAACACATCAATATTTTCTATTTCACTGAGTTCAGAGCTAATTTTAGAAATAAATTTTCCAGCTGGAAGTTGCTTTTTGTTCATACAGGCAATTTTTTCTAGGATATTCACTGCATCATTATTTCTTCCCTTTAAAGCAAGATATCTTGGAGATTCTGGGACTACACCATAGAAAAGAAGCAGAACCAACAAAGGTCCTGAGGATAATCCAAGTAGCCACCTCCAACCCAGTTTGGGCATCACAATCTGCACAAAGAATGGTCTGATTGGAATATTAGGAAGATTACTGAAGGGAAAGCACTTCCTTATATGCAAAAATTGACAATAAAAAAATTACAACTTAAACCACTTCTTATTTGACTTTGAAAGATGAACTTATATTCAGACCAAACAAAACCATAAGCAAGGTTATTCTAGAATTGCAGCAGAGCAGAGAAAAACGTACTGATGCTTACAAGACAATGCCATAAATTAAGCTAGACAGGATGGAATAGAAGTTGAATATGGCATGGAAGGAGATATTGTCAAGGGTAATGTCCAGGTTGTAACAAGGAAGATACACTCACAAACTTTATTGGAGCTAAGAAATTTAGCAAGAAAGGAGGACATAATAGCTCAATTAATATCATAAAGAAATGAATTCAAACCTCCATCAAGCTCATACTGTGGGATCATCAATTGGGCAGGAGCATTTGGCAGATTAGTTTTGCAGGTCATGTGCTGCTGATTGACATGGTCTCTTTAAATGAAGCTGGAATATGAACTATAAGTGAAAATTCCCATATAATTAAGTCTACAGTCACGTGGATGTATAACCTTAAATTAATTATTTTAGTTCTTAGTTATGTAGCTAGGTTTATGTCAGTTTGCTGGATTCACCAAATTTGATGCATCTTGCACACAGTTTGCAGGTGCCAATATATCTTCCTTTAAAACCTATTCACCTGATGCAGGCCCCAGATCATCAAGGTCATCCTGCATTTTCCTTGCATATCCATCTATCCACCCAGATCCATTTCCTGCAAATTGTTGTGTCTCACACAAGTACTCTCATAAAATTCTAAAAACAAAATTGAAAAAATGGGAATCTAACCATTGAAAACTAAACCCAGTTCTAGTAACTCAATTAACAGTCTAACATCAACAAATAAACACCCAACATACAATTGCAAGCATGGAATATATAAATACATACACATGAACACACATATCTACAACCACGCACACAATGTGAGATAGAGGTTATAATCTGTTCAAAAGAACACCAGCTTTGTAAACAGCATAACCAAACATGCATCCCATACAGTACCCATGTTACCAGAAATGGGACTGAACTGAAAAACAGTGGTTCTAAGGTTTCAGCGACAAGAGTGAGTCCCTCTCTCTATGCTTTTATAAACCAATTCAAACCTTTTCAGAATGCCGAACCTCTGAAATTTTTCTCTTTTTGCTTCAACTGAACTTTCTGTACCCAGAAACTATGCCAGGATTGCACTACTTCAAATTCAAAGACATGCTCATATATCATAATTTGTGAAATATCAACAAAAATTATTTGTACAAAAATAATTTATTCGCTACTGGTTCTGAAGCATAACCAAATTTGAAAAATGGACATTGGGAACTGTTGGTCACAAATCTGCCACAGGAAAGGATTTTGTACGTATACGCGCCCTAGACCTGGACCAACATTGAAAGGCCGGAGGGAAGAGATGCCCTCCGTGCCAATCTCCGGAGAAAGGCCGGCTCCTGAACTAAACTACTCGGTATTTTTAAGACAAGAGTGCAGGAAAGAAATAAAAGGGGATAGGGTAAGAAGTGAGAACAATTTTGGTGGGAAAGAACCAGCAGCACGATTATCAACAAATACCTTGAAACAACAGCAATAAATATAAAGAACGAAACTAAAATAAACACTGCGCTATCTTCCCTATGTATCCTCTGGAAGAGTTCCAGGGTTCAAGTATCTTCCTATGCCTAAATCCAGAATTCAGAATTACAGCAATTAGGAAACACAAGAACTTGACAGAAACCACTATCCACAGGCAGCATAAAAAGAATCTAACGCAATATTAAATCTCTTACGTAACCCTCTGAATGATTCCAAGGTTCAATCCCTCATTACACACCTAAATCCAGAACGCAGAATTACAGTATGCAAACGAAGAGAAAGAATAACAGAAATCAACACAGAAAGTAGCATTCATGAGAGAAATGGAGCTCAAAGTCTTCAATATCTATTGCAGAAATCAAGATACAACAATTCTCTAGCAAAAGTTCCCCCCCTTTTCCATTACAATTCATGGGTTTTTATAGAGGACCCGACCCTCTGAGCCATCAATGCACAAAATCCAGAAGTACGCCCTCGAAAACCTGAGAAATCTGCCTTCGCTCCTCCCGTGACCGAGCTCTCACATCTGTTTCTATATTTAGCAGTTACGGCCGCATTAGCCGGGGAAATCTGCATTAATGGGCCGCCTGACTCGTCCTGAATCTCCGGGTGCGGTGCTCGAGTGGCTGCTAGGTCCGTCGGGTTCTCCTCCTGCGACTGATATTTCCTTTTCCATTGCCAAAAATGAGTCCCGGGTCTTTCGGGCAAGTAAAAATGCATTTATGAAACACTCGATTGCCTCGAAAAGATACCCGGCCTTGGTGTGTGTGCCCTGGAGAGCTTCGCCAAATTCCGGTTCGGGGACCTACTTTGCGACGGATGTGAGCCGAAGCGGGACTGACCTCTCTGCATGGGTGCTTCGCAGCGAAGGGACCTTCAAAAACAGCTTCGCAAAGACTTAGTGCCGAAGCAGATCTACTTCTTCAAAACATGGCTCCCAATCTCTCATCGCTTCGCCGGGAAAATTGCTTCGCAAATGGATGCTTCGCTGATGGACTAAAAGAATGCTTCGCTGCGAAGCTTTTTCAAAATGGCCGTTCGGGGGTTTTTCGGCCGAAGTAGAATTTTGCCTTAGAATATTTCTCCGACTTCTCCAAGGCAGCTAGGCTCCTAGTGAGGGGGCTTCGCACGACAATTGGCCGAAGCGGGTGCTTCGCAACATTTCCAGGCGAAGCAAGATCTTGCTGGAAAAACGGTTCGCCAAGGAAAGGGGCCGAAGCGGGTGCTTCGCTGAGATTTCGGCGAAGCAGTTTTCATACTTTGTAATTTTCTCCTTCGCTGCTCTCTCGCTTCGCAAAAACGGGGCCCGAAGCTAGTCTCATAGAAGCTTCGCTTGCGAAGCTCTTTTCATGCCTTAGAAAATTTTGGGCATGTATTTCATTTTCCTGTTTTCTCCTTGCGAAGCTATGGGCGAAGCTTCTATACATATAGTTTATTTACAAAAAGGGGGCAAAAATGATAGCCAAAATTGCTAGAGTGTTGTTTACAACAAAAAGAAAGAAAACAAACCAAGAAATCATCACAGAATTTTGGATTTTACTACCCCTCCAAGCAATGTGACAAAATCGTCAACATTCCTGGCGGCTCGCGGGGCAACGAGCTCGCCTCGGTGTGAGGACCCTTTAGCCTTCATCCGTTGGGCCAGAGTTACCTCCAGACCCTTCTCCTTTCTGCTCTTCTTGTTCTAAGGGTGCCTCATCAGTTATCTTTTTTCCTCTTTCATCTTCATCGGGTGCTTGTTCCAATGGCGGCGGTGGAAGGCGGTCACGGATTCTCTCCATTGTTCGGCGAATATGGGCCCATGCTCCCTTCTGAAAAGGTTCCCGATCTTGCAGTGCCTTAATCAGGACATGGAACCTGTCGATCTGCCCGATATCAGCATATTTGGCCCTCGCGCTCAAGTCGTTCAAACACGCCGCGATCCTACAATATCTTAAAATAAAATCCGTGACTTGGCCCTCCGTAACTGGCTCCTTCCATTCATCAATCTCAGAAACATCGCTCTCAAAGCTGAGCCAGGCTGGTTTTAATTCTTCTTTTGTCAAAAGGTTCCCGTCATCGTCGGTGAAACTCGGGAAACCCAATTCTGAAAGGTTCTGGAAATATCCCAGAGAGGTACGCTGCTCCTGTTCAAATATATCCAAAAGTTGCTTGGCCTTCTGAGCTTTCCTCACTTTGGAGAAGAAGGCGCGAACTGTAGCTTGGACGGTGGACCAATCCCTTGTTGTCCGACTCATGGCAGCGACCTGCAAGTCTTGATATTTGATGCTTTGTACTTCAAAGGCCAAATTGAGTCGGCTTCTTATCTCCTGGATGATTTCGTCCACTATCGGCCCTTTCTGGGTAGCAGCGTTCTGGGCTTCGGTAATGTATGACAATATTGAAAGGGCACTGGAGGCCCGAGATCTGAAATTCCTAAGCAAATGCGAGCGAATGTCCTTGATTCTGTTCCTGTCGAACAGCTCTAAACTCTCCTTTTCATACAACTGTTGTTGCATCTGCAAGATCTTATATTCAAACTCCTTGGCCTTTACTTCAGCTTCGGCCTGGGTCTTGCTATGATCTTCTGCTTCATTCCGCAGTTGTTCTATCTGTTGTTTCAAGGCATCCCTCTCCTCCTTCATTTGCTCGCATTGCTTCAGAGCATCCTCCAACTGAGAGCGGATTCTAGCCAGATCTTCCTCTAACTTGACATTGGCGTTTTCTGCCTCACAGCGGCGCTGGTTGGCAATCCTGGCGTGTGTGCGGAAAGTCTCTATTCTTACATGCATGGATTCTGATTCATTGTCGATGTCCATGTGTTCCAGGTCCTTGACCTTCTCCTGATACTCATAATCTGCAGAGGTCATTTCATCCAAGGGTTTCTGGACCTTGGGAATCTTCTTGACCTTATACAATTTTCCATTTTTCAAATCAATCACCGCGCACTTTTCCGGTTTCGCCAGGGAACGCCCTCTCCTCCTCCTCGCCTCCTTGAGTACTTTGTCGGTGTTTTGACGGGCTCGGATCAATTTCTCTCCTAGAGGGCTCTCCTTGATCATAGCTAATTCATTTTCTAATGAGGCTGGGTTAACAACCGAAGGGGTAAACAAGTATAAGGACTGTATTGGTGACGTGTCGCCGGTGGGCTCGGTAGCGGGTGTGGTAGGGGTTTTGGTTAGCGAAGTGATGGTATGCGTGGGTGTGGGGCGGGAGTCGGGGTTTGGAGATGAGGTATCACCTTCGGTCTGACCAAGTACCAACGGAATGGTGGCATGGGTGAGTGAAGTGGCGGCTGCGGACACGTCCCGGCCTGACGACTCAAACGGGGCGGAAACACCTATGGGATTTGCAGAATCATGGGACACATCTGTGACAGGAAAAGAAACTACACGCTGGGGTGACTGTACGACTGGACAAGTAATTTTTTGAGAAGGCTCCAAGAGACCTTCAGCCGAGACCACTGTCGACACAACTTGGGAAACCAGAGTTGAAGAAGAGGAATGCGTACCTGCGTGCCCTACTGGCAGGGCAGAAGCGGCAAATTCCTGCGTGTTGGGTTCGCTACTTCTCCCAGCTTCTACATCCTCAACATTTTCAACCTTTTCACCAACGTTTTCTTCATCTTGGAGGAATTCCTCCACATTAACGACGTCTACCTCAACACTTTCCCCCGTCTTTTGAGACACTGTTTTCTCAACATCAATCTCCACCGAGCCTGCTGTAGACTGTTCATTGGAAGCACCGGAGGGTCTGGTGCGAGGCCGCTTCGGATGAGGAGGGGGCAGTTGGACCTGTTCGGGTCTTTTTCTTTTCCTCATATCCTCCTTTTCTTGCTGCTGCGATGGCCTCCCGACATCAACTTCGGAACCTTCAACAGGCTCCTTAAGCGGCTCCTGATGTGTCACTACAACTTCGTCTTCCTCTTCCTGTTCAGAATCATCAACAATTCTTCTGGGGCTATCGCCCGAACCTGGGGGACTAGGAGGAATGAAATCACCAAAGGAGAGGGGTTGCCAAGATCCGGCATACGCTTCATAGTAGATAGCGAAGTCCTTATCTGTCTCCAAGAGTCCGTATGACTTCTGCTTCCGACGATGAACTCTCATAACCCACCATTATTTCAATTATGGTTCGTGCCAATTCCTTATCTCTCCCTTCAAATCATCTTTCATTTTTCTCTGGAATGCAGAGTCTGGGCTTGGGAAGGGGTGCTTAATGGGATCATACTCAACTTCCATAGTGTAAAATTCGTGCCACGGGGGCAACGTCTTCATCCTTTCTAAGTGCCACTCTAAATCTCTGCCGGTGGGATTATTCCTCTGTTCTACTATCTCCGGTCGAGGGCAAACATGAAAATTTTTGAATCTCAGATGGTCCCTCATTACCCCCAAGGGGTCATAGCACCACCGCTGCGGAAGCTGCAGCAAACCGAAGTCAGCAAGTTTATTCTCCAAATATACATGTTGTTTTAGGGCGAAGACTTCTACGACTCCCATTTTGAAAGGGAAATCGCAAGTCGGAGCCCACTTTCGGCCATGGCCGTAGATGACATTTGTCGCGTCGCTCTGACGAGCGACCTCCAAAGCGAACTGGTATTCAGAAGGATACACAGGCAAGAGGAAGGGTTTCCCCGCGAATCCAAACAGGCGGACGACAAGGCCCTGGGTCAACTGAAAAACGTCTCCCTTCCGGTCATTAACCACTTTGTCTCTGAGGTCCACGGGCACTCGAGGGCAAGAACCCTGCAATAACTGAAGAGCCGGTCCTAAAAATTGTTGGTTAAACACATAATATGACCCCGTCTTCGCTAGGAGGGGAGTCCACTGATATACCGGCAACGGGGCTCCATCCTTGCCGCTTGGGGTAATGGCAATATGAGGAAAATGCCTGTGGGTATGATGGAAAAAGAGCCAAACCAGAAAAGAGCAAGGCCCAAAATATTGGCCAGTAGCAGCATTCTTTATACTAGCTAGCCGCGTATGCAGAGTTCGGGCCACCCATTCTGCCCAATCAAAGAAAATCGGGTTCGTGTTTGGCCTGGACGGATCTGGAGCATAAAACTCCCCTCGCGAAATACATTCGGCCAGTGACACTTGCCAGGGATACACATCAGCGTCTGTGGACAGGCCCGCGACCCACGCAATGATGGAAAAAATATCAGTGTTCTTAAAATCCTTTAATCGGCGAGGCATCTGCGGGAGCTTACCCGAAGGGAGCCCATCCTTGAGATTTTCACTCAAGAATTTTACCATGTGGCTGGAAGTGTTGAATCTGTCCATCTGTTCGTTTAAAATGACATTGCGAACAGAATAACCCTTCGGTGGCCCCTGCAAGGGAGCGAAAGCTGCTTGCACATCCTCCTTGAAAATTGAAAATAACTTATTACCCGCAGCGTCCAGAACCTGTCTGGTGGATGGCTGGTAGTTTCGGGCGATAGCGCATATCAACTCAGGACAGTGATGAGTCGGCGGAGTCAGATACCAGTATATTTGTGAATAATACGCGGCAGCCCTCTTATTTTCCGCAGACAATCGACTTCTCATGTAGTCGATAGTGTATCGTAGCTCCGCGATGCTCTTTGAAAGTTCTGTCTTTTATCCTCTCCCACCCGTCAATGGGTGCTTCTGCCAGTTGCTCATCTTCTGACTCCTCCCCCTCTTCCATGGGCTGCTTCTCAGGGCGCAGGTTTAAATCAACTTTCTTGGGCCTATGCTTCTTTTCTTCCTTGCCCCTTTTTGCTTTTTCTGGAGTCGCTACCTCGGGCTCTTTCCTTTTTTCTTTAGAATTCTTCTTCCCCATTTCGTTCTCAAGGAGCAGAATTTTAATGCAAAAAATGGGAATATCGTAGAGCTCTGGCCAAGTTTCTTACAGTCTTGCTTGACAGCAGATAAACAACTTATTCACTGGTGAAGCTCGGGATTTATAGCCGAAGGTTATAGCCACCATCATTAATGGCAACTGCCAAAATTAAATTCGAAAATCAGGCGGAAGAGATTGCTTTGCTTTTTCATTGGCTTTGCGGCAGGGTTGCACGCGGGTCTATGTACTTCGAGGACCTGGCCCGGCTTCGAAAATCTAATTCCCTTGCCACCTCGTACTTGGGCACAACTTTTAATCATAACGACATTCTCTTGGGATGCGCTCCGCCACCTTTGCATTAAACCCGCACGTCCTGGGCGCTTTCCTAGATTGTCGTTGGCACACGCCTCGAGGCACATTTTAAATGCTTCTCGTTTTGCGCTCTACGGCTTGGCGAAGCTGATTTTGGCGCAAAGTACTTCGCGGCGAACCTCAAACTTCCCTTGGTCTTCTATGTTTCGGACCCGAAGCTGCCTTCTCACGGGATCTAAGCTACATTGTTGTCTTACTAGGCGCTTCACGCAAGATTAGCCCCGAAGTGGGGCTTAGGATACCTTAGGAGCGAAGCGCGTTCCTTTGTCTCAAAGAAGTGGTTCGCAAAATTTTCCTTTTGAAGTTGCTTCGCTCAGCTTCCTTTTGCGAAGCATTTTCCATGCCTTTATACTTCGGAGAAGTATTTCTTTTGCCTCTTCAGCGAAGCTTGTTGCCAAGCGAAGCAGGTTGCATCTGCTTTCTCCCTTAGGATCTGGGCGCTATGAGCCATCCCTTGTTGTCGATGACACATTGTACTCTGGCCTTCTTCGCGCCTTTTTCACGTCTTGATTTGAAAGTGCTTCGCAGCGAACCGACCTACGTCGGCTACTTCGCGCGAAAAAATTCCGAAGGAGATTTTACTTTTGATTTGGCAGAGCCGAACCTTAGTCACGAGGCAAAACTTCATTGTTACAATGGCGTGAGAATACAATCTATATCTAACTACATGCTTAATTCTAGAGACTCTTAAAACAAAGTTTGTACAAGTATAAACAACAGTATATACAAGGGTTAAGATTTTCAAGAAAACTTTTAATGATAGAAGGTCTTCAAGTGAAGACCGTTTACGGGAATTGGCAGAGTCTGACCAGTCGCGTCCTTGAGGATAAAGGAGTTAGCTGAATTTACTTTGGCAATCTCGAACGGCCCTTCCCAAAACGCATCCAGTTTATCATGATTGCCTGGCTTAACCTTCCATGAATCCCATTTCCAGACCAAGTCTCCCACTTTAAATGTCCGGACGGAGGACTTCTTCTTGAACCAGTTTCGGGTGATCTGGGCATGCTTTGCGAAGTTCTGATATGCCTTATCCCGGTCTTCCTCTAATTGCAATAATTGGGCTAGCCTAACTTCCATAGGACCAGATTCTGCTTCTTCATCATTTAACATCTTCAACGCAGGAATTTCTATATGGGTTGGCAGGACAGCCTCTTTACCATACACCAAAGCATACGGTGAGGTTTTGATCGACTTCTTGATAGATATTCGATCAGCCCATAAGGCTTGGTCTAAGAGAAGGTGCCAAGTCCTTTTGTTCTTGTCTATGAGCTTTCTCAGCAACCTCAACAGGGTCTTATTTGTCGATTCTGCTAATCCATTACCCTGGGGATAGTAGTTGGAGGTGACCTTGCGGTATATCCCATATTTGCAAGTGAACTCATTAATTTTAGCGCCTGTGAACCCGGGACCGTTATCCGTGACTATTGCTTCGGGGATGCCAAACCGGGTGATCAAGCTTTCTAGGAAAGTAATCACCGTTTCCTGATCAGCGTGCTTTGTGGGCACTGCTTCAGCCCATCTGGTGAAATAATCAGTTGCGGTCAGGATGAATTTATGCCCTGCGGAAGAGTTCGGAGAGATGACCCCCACGAAGTCCAATCCCCACTGTTGAAATGGTGCTTCCACTTGTATCGGCTGGAGGGGCATGGGAGCGTTTTTGCTTCGCCCAGCGAACTTCTGACATTGTTCGCATTTTCGGCAAACCGCAAAGGCATCGGCGAAGAGTGTGGGCCAGTAGTAGCCTGCCCTGATTATTTTTAAAGCAGTTGTTCTCCCTGCGAAGTGGCCTCCTGATAACCCTGAGTGGAATTCACCAAGGACCCTTTTCTTATCGTCCTCCCTTATACATCTTAGAAGGACACCATCAATGTTTCGGTAGAACAGGCCTTCGGGGCGTAAAACATAGCGAAGGGTCCGCAGCCTGAAGTGTCTTCGCTGCGAAGCATTCAAATGTGAAGGACACCTCCCAGTGTTGAAATATTCAACTATTTCACTGACCCAGTCTCTTTCATCCATCTCTCGGTTTGCGAAGCTTTCTCCTGCTATCAAATCATCCCACTGGCGGGTTGTTACTTCGGCCGCTACACTCTTCGCAAGCTCTTGGCACAGCGCGCGACCGCGAACCAACTTTGTGGGTCGGATTTCAATATCAAATTCCTGTATTTTGTTGACCCAACCAGCCCTTTTGCTGCCCAACTCTCCTTGGATAATGAAGTTCCGTACGTCTGGGTGGATAACAAACACTGTAACCCGACTTTGGGAGACAAAATGTTTGAATTTTCTCAGGGATTTCATGACGGCGTGCACTTGTCGTTCTATGAAGTTGTATTTCTCCTCGTGGGGGTGTATCACTTGACTTAAAAACGCAATAGGGCGCTCTTCGCCATCTTCCCCCTTTTGTGTCAAGACTGCGGCGTAACTCTCAGGTTCCCCTACTGCATACAGGATGAAATCCTTACTATAGTCAGGGTTAGTCAGAACGGGTGCCTGAGCGATTCGGGCCTTGATTTCTTCAAATGCCGCTCTTCTGTTGTCAGTCCAGATGAACTCAGCATCCTTTTTCAAAAGCTCGGACATCGGCTTGATGATTTGAGCGAAGTCCGGGACAAACTTCCTCACGAAGTTTATTTGGTCGAAGAAGGACTGCAGCCCTTTCTTATTCATCGGGAGTGGGAGTTTTAAGAGAGCCTCAACCCTGTCGGGGTCTATTGCGAGACCTTTCTCTGATATAAGATGTCCCAGTAATTTCCCTTCATTTACTGCAAAGATGGACTTCTTCGGATTGATTGAAATGCCAAATTCTCGGCATTTTTCGAATATTTGCTGCAAGTGCGAAGGATGATCCTCTCTTTTCCGGGAAAAGACAGTCATGTCATCTAAATAGATGACGATAACCTTATTCAGCAATTCGCCAAATGCTAGGTCCATAGCCCTCTGAAAAGTAGCTCCTGCATTTGAAAGGCCAAATGGCATCCGCTGGTAAGCGAACGTCCCCCACTTAGTAGTAAATGCCGTTTTGTGTTGGTCTTCATCTCTAACCCAAATCTGGTTATATCCTGAAAAACCATCAAGTAGGGAGAAACGCTGGGCTCCAGCTCCTGAGTGCAAGATTTGATCAATCTGCGGGAGAGGGTAGTGGTCTTTCAATGAAGCCTGATTTAGGTTGCAAAAATCCACACATAGCCGAATGTCCCCATTTTTCTTCCCTGACGGGAACTAAGTTCGCTACCCAAGAAGAGTGCTTTATGGGATAAATGATCTTGGCTTCAAGCATTTTCAGAAGTTCGGCTTTCATCAGGGCTTCGATCTTCGGGTTGACCGGTCTTTGCCTCTGTCTAAAAGGTTTGACCCCTTCTTGCAGCTCGATTGTATGTTGAACCAGTCTTCGGTCATAACCCTTTAGGTCTTGGTAAGACCATGCCACTATATCTGGATACCTCCTGCACAAAGATCGGATTTGTTCTAACTCGGCTGTGGTACAGTCTATTCCAACTTTTATCACCTTCCCGAATTCAAGCTCTAGATCTTGATATTGCCTAGCATCAACTTTGATTCTGTGGGAGACTGCTCTGTCATTCTGATCGAACAGGCTCTCCAGAGTGATCAATCCTCTTGGAACATGGTTATTTTTTAACTGGACCAGTCCTTCATATTCCTCGTCTTTCGGGTTTCTTCCCTCGACAGTGGCTGCTTCTTGGACCAGGAAGTTAACAATCTGTTCATCATTGTCGAAAACTTGCCAATGCATGTCCCTATCCGGCACAGAGGGCCTATAAATCATCCTTACGGCCTTCGGCTTGTGCACCATGTCGTCGGCTGGAGAATATCTAGCCGCGATGGAGGCCAAGACATCAGCGTGCCTATTTTTCTCTCGTGGGATGGACTGCAGATTGAGTGATTCGAACTGCTCAAACAGGTCCCATACTCTATTGCGGTAGGCTTTAAGATAGTGCTTCTTGGAGATGCACTTGTTGGTGACCTGATTGCATACCAATTCTGAATCTCCGAAAATCTTGAGATGTTTTATGCCTAACTTTCCTGCTTTCTTCAATCCTAGGCATAGAGCTTCATACTCGACTGCATTGTTGGTGCAGCTCCAAACCAATCTGTAGCAATATTCCTTCTGCTCTCCAGACGGTGATACTAAAAGTATCCCTGCCCCGGATCCGTTTTTGCATCGGGCTCCGTCAAAGAATAATTGCCATAATTCTTCTTGGGCAGGTATCTTATCTTTTGGCTTTATGTGTTTCTCTGGCTCTGTGATGGTGTAACATCCTATTTCTGTCTCTATCATGGCATTGAAATCTGTCAATGAAAATTCATCTTCAGAATTTAGCCGTGCAAGGGATTCCTCTACTAAGTCCACTTGTTCTACTCCTGCTATCGCATGGACGGGATCATTGCATTCTTCTTCGGTCATCTTCTGTATGAGAAACGTAGAAGGTTTCTCGTTGTAAATTTTGACTTTCCTTCCCTTGAACGGGATCTCTAAATGCGAATAGTCCATGGACAGGTATCCCCCTAGCTTTGTTGTGAATTCCCTTGAAAGGCACATGCTAAAATAGGGCTCCAGATCTACGACTACCACCTCCTGTATTACCACAATTTGGGGTACCTTGTGCAGCCGAATAGGTATATCCTTGATTACACCGACCGTTTTCACAGGAGTACCGTCCAGTTGGAGCACACCGTGGCTGCTTCGCGTGTACTCCATTCCTATTTCTTCGCAGACCGCCTTAGGCATGACTGTCGTTGCTGCCCCTGAATCAATCATACAATTGTGGACGATGTGCCCTTCCATTTGTAAGGACAGGTAGAATGGAGGAGGCCTGTTCTTTCCCGTTATGGACGTGGACAGGGTTTGCACTATGGCGGGCGGCGCTGACTTCGCAGCTTTTGCGGACTTCAAGGACTCCTGCAACAGGTCCACTTGTCCTGGCAGCTGCAAAGCGTCATATAGGCTAATCTTGGCGGGGGTCCTTTTTAATTCATCCACGATGTTATACCCTATGAGGGCATGCGCTTCGGGCTCCCTTTTGGCTTCGTACTTTGTGCGATATTGCTCCGTGGCTTCGACTCTTTGCCGCTTAGTCAATGAAGGGAACTTAAGCTTTTCCCTAGCCTGTTCTTTGGTTTCGGCCTGAGGCGGGGCTGCGGAGGCTTGTTGGTTCTTTTCTTTTGTTGGCGTGGGAAGCGAAACTTTGTCTGGGGCCTTAACAGGTTGCTGCTCTTTTGGGCGGCGAGTATACACCTTCAAGGGAGCCATTTGAGCTGCATCCACCTCCATTGGCCTTTTTCCTTCCTTAGTAAGAACTGAAATTTGTTCTTCTTCGTCCACCACCAGGTTCTGATCTGCTTGCCTTATCATATTGACTTGGCCACTAGGGTTGCTCCCCGACAGTGTCTGCACATAATGCTGATGCAGCATACAGGTATTCTCCTCATGTGGGTCGTTGCATGTGGAGCACCAGTGCACAGTGTTAGAAGTGCTTGTTCCTTCGTCGATCACAACATTTCTTGCCGAAGACTTCCCTGGTTGAACCACTTGATCTTTGGTGAGCGCTGGTGGGGGGTAAGACCTTCTTGGAAGGAATTCCTGTTGCGCTTGTTTCTTTTTCATGATAATCATATCATTGGACAAAGTCTGCACCGTGGAGTTCAAAGATTGAACTTCCTGCAGTATTTTCGCTTGCATATCTTCAGCTTTGGGGGCCGGTGGCAATGGAGCCATCGTCGGTATTGGAGGCAAGGCAGGGTATTGGGGTGGTGCCGGTAACGCGGGAAATGCCGAAGGGACAGTAGGCTGTGGTGCTGAAAATGCAGGGAAATGCACTTGTGGGGTAACGATCTGGGTTACAACGGGGTTGGGGTTCCATGATGAGATGGGATATACAGGGGTTGTGGAGGTTTGCGAAGTAGTGGCGCTCAGGTACTGTGTCTGCGGAAATTCCGGGAATATAGGCATCGACATCCTTTGGGGAAGCTTCCCTACGGCTATCAAATCCATTTCCGCTTTCTGGGCCAGCTCATATAGTTCGGGGAAAGTATTCACATTCGAATACCTTACCATTACACTGATATCTGGATTAAAGGCCCTAAGGTAGTAGTATGTTGCAGCTTCGTTGGTTGGCCGAAGTCCAACGGGTACTCTTTGCCAAGTCCGAGCGAACCTCACATTGAAATCTGCAATCTCCTCCTGTGGGTGCCTCTGAATTGTTGTGAACTGATGCAAGAGGGAGGAGGGATCGACAGACTCATTGAAACCTCTCATCAGTTGTCCAGCTAACTGGTCCCAACTCGTTATAGTGCCAGGCGGTAGCGATCTATACCAATAGAGGAGTTTTCCTCGGAGAGACAAAACCAGGAGCTTCACCATGACTCTTTCTTCCGTAATGTCATGAATCGCTGCCAGAGAAACTATATCTTGAATGTGTTCCAAAGTTGTCTTCCCCGTGCCGTCAAAGGTAGGGATCTTCTTCATTGCAGCAGGCGGAACCTGCCCTTGTCCCGCTAAGTTTAATGGTCCGGAGGAGTTCCATGCTGGGAACAATCTGGGCGGTTGTTGCTGTGGCGGCAGCTGCTGCTGCTGTTGTTGCTGTTGTTGTGCCATGCTGGTGCCTGGGTTCGGAAAAACAAGAGTTCCCGAAGTTCCTTGTTGATGGCTGACCGAAACGGAGACACTCGGATGATCAGGGGAGTTAGGAGGATTGGGAGGAAGACTAGCTGTTGTGTTGTCCGAAGTTAGGCCTTCTTCGTCAAAAGCAGCCTCTTGTGAAGACGCTCCACGTAACAGCAGTTCGGGTGTTACTAACCTAGGGCGTTCCCCGAAGGCGTCAATATCAAGTTCAAAAAACTCAGTTTCTTCCCCACTATTCCTAACTCTATATCTTGTTTGCATGAAGGCACAAATTTTTTAGTATCGGTCTCAACGACTTTGAGATTTCCAGGTTGAACAGAGTCGCCAGATGCTAGAGTCTTTTTGGTAATGAGATGAGCATCTGCTCTCACTACCACTCACAAGGTGAGACTGACCGGGTCCCACCGGGCGTGCCAGAAACTGTTGGTCACAAATCTGCCACAGGAAAGGATTTTGTACGTATACGCGCCCTAGACCTGGACCAACATTGAAAGGCCGGAGGGAAGAGATGCCCTCCGTGCCAATCTCCGGAGAAAGGCCGGCTCTCGAACTAAACTACTCGGTATTTTTAAGACAAGAGTGCAGGAAAGAAATAAAAGGGGATAGGGTAAGAAGTGAGAACAATTTTGGTGGGAAAGAACCAACAACACGATTATCAACAAATACCTTGAAACAACAACAATAAATATAAAGAATGAAACTAAAATAAACACCACGCTATCTTCCCTATGTATCCTCTGGAAGAGTTCCAGGATTCAATTATTTTCCTACGCCTAAATCCAGAATTCAGAATTACAGCAATTGAGGAAACACAAGAACTTGACAGAAACCACTATCCACGAGCAGCATAAAAAGAATCTAACGCAATATTAAATCTCCTACATAACCCTCTGAATGATTCCAAGGTTCAATCCCTCATTACACACCTAAATCCAGAACGCAGAATTACAGTATGCGAACGAAGAGAAAGAATAACAGAAATCAACACAGAAAGTAGCATTCATGAGAGAAATGGAGCTCAAAGTCTTCAATATCTATTGCAGAAATCAAGATACAACAATTCTCTAGCAAAAGTTCCCCCCCTTTTCCCATTACAATTCATGGGTTTTTATAGAGGACCCGACCCTCTGAGCCATCAATGCACAAAATCCAGAAGTACGCCCTCGAAAACTTGAGAAATCTGCCTTCGCTCCTCCCGTGACCGAGCTCTCACATCTGTTTCTATATTTAGCAGTTACGGCCGCATTAGCCGGGGAAATCTGCATTAATGGGCCGCCTGACTCGTCCTGAATCTCCGGGTGCGGTGCTCGAGTGGCTGCTAGGTCCGTCGGGTTCTCCTCCTGCGATTGATATTTCCTTTTCCATTGCCAAAAATGAGTCCCGGGTCTTTCGGGCAAGTAAAAATGCATTTATGAAACACTCGATTGCCTCGAAAAGATACCCGGCCTTGGTGTGTGTGCCCTGGAGAGCTTCGCCAAATTCCAGTTCGGGGACCTACTTTGCGACGGATGTGAGCCGAAGCGGGACTGACCTCTCTTGCATGGGTGCTTCGCAGCGAAGGGACCTTCAAAAACAGCTTCGCAAAGACTTAGTGCCGAAGCAGATCTACTTCTTCAAAACATGGCTCCCAATCTCTCATCGCTTCGCCGGGAAAATTGCTTCGCAAATGGATGCTTCGCCGATGGACTAAAAGAATGCTTCGCTGCGAAGCTTTTTCAAAATGGCCGTTCGGGGGTTTTTCGGCCGAAGTAGAATTTTGCCTTAGAATATTTCTCCGACTTCTCCAAGGCAGCTAGGCTCCTAGTGAAGGGGCTTCGCGCGACAATTGGCCGAAGCGGGTGCTTCGCAGCATTTCCAGGCGAAGCAAGATCTTGCTGGAAAAACGGTTCGCCAAGGAAAGGGGCCGAAGCGGGTGCTTCGCTGAGATTTCGGCGAAGCAGTTTTCATACTTTGTAATTTTCTCCTTCGCTGCTCTACTGCTTCGCAAAAACGGGGCCCGAAGCTAGTCTCATAGAAGCTTCGCTTGCGAAGCTCTTTTCATGCCTTAGAAAATTTTGGGCATGTATTTCATTTTCCTGTTTTTTTTTTTTTTCCTTGCGAAGCTATGGGCGAAGCTTCTATACATATAGTTTATTTACAAAAAGGGGGCAAAAATGATAGCCAAAATTGCTAGAGTGTTGTTTACAACAAAAAGAAAGAAAACAAACCAAGAAATCATCACAGAATTTTGGATTTTACTACCCCTCCAAGCAATGTGACAAAATCGTCAATAGGAACTGGAGCCAGACATTTTTGGGTTTGCTTCTTCAGCAGAAACTAAAGCTAGGGCTCTATGGGTTTGCTCTAGTAGAAATAGGAGCCAGAGTTTTCTGGGTTTGCTTCTCCAATGGGAATTGGAGCCAGGTTTTTTGGGTTTGCTTCTTTTAGGGGGAATTAGAGCTAGTTTTTTTGGGTTGGAATTCATAGTAAATACCTAGCAGGAAATCATGTTGTATTCAACTGAAGAAGGGTTGAGAAAAGTGAGGAGATTCATGCACGGAAGCTTGCTGGAGAATGAAATGTTGAAGAGACGTATAATGCCTGCTACAAACTGAGAGTTGGTTGGAAATGACAGGTGATATCAGGAAGAATTTGATTAGTCAATGTAGACTAAGTAATGCTTAGGCATACATAAATTTGGAAAATAATGGCATGGACAAATTACCCTAACGCAAAGTGGATGAGACATTGCAAAGTGAAGGATAAGCACCATATATTAAGGTATATTTTGACCTTTGAATTATTTAATATTCAGGCGCACATTTGAGGAAAATTAATTTGCTTTTCGGAGTGATAAGAAGATAGAGAATGGAATGAATGAGAGTTTTTTTTTTTTGAATTTACATGGTGGAATCGGTAGCCGCCACAAATCCGGGCAGGCTGTCCAGCTTTTTATGGCCGCCACAGTATTCTATGTTGTCCGCCCCAAAAGCCGCCACACAGATCTTCGCGCAGTCCGCCCCTATAACCACCATGCCACAATCATTTTAAACCTTTTACGCCGTTGAAAGCACCAGGAAAGGGACAAGCGTTCAGTCCGACGAGGCCCGAGATTTGAACCTTGAACCTCCGCCCCCCTTATGAGGTTTGGATGAACCAATTGGTCAACACCTCAGACCTAATGAATGGGAGTTATAAGAAGAGAAATTAATTAATTAATTGAAAAAAAGAAAGAAGAAATGTAATGTCCCCTTTCGGAGCAATTAGTTAGATGCAGTGGTTTAGCCTACTCACGGTTTCCCGTAGGCTAGGGCAAATTGCAGGGGAGCCTAACTGGAGTTCTGGAAGCGGATAATTGAGCGAAATGGTTATTCAAATCCACTCTCAGATGTTGAATCGGATGGACAGAGCCTTGACTTACTATTTTTAGTAAGTTAGTTTTTAGGATTTCTGGTCGAGTAGACAGTGGAATTATATTCTTCAACGAAATGGGTACTCAGAACAGGTTTATATTCTTCAGCGAAATGGGTACTCAGAACAAGTTTCAGTTGGTCAATCGGTTCGTTGGAGGTCAGAGATTTTAATGCATGAAGGTTTGGCTATGTGAAAAGTGAAATATTAATTATTTTTATATAGTCAAACTTTATGTTATTAAAGAACTTAAAGGGAAGTCACTTAAAAGTGAAATATATTATATAAGTGACTAATTTTGGAGCAAAAAGCGATATTATAATATTTAATATTATGTGCAACCCTAATTAGGGCATTGCATCTTGTGGGTTAAAAAAGGGCATTGAGAGCTTCATTTGACATATTCTGGATTTTGGTTATTTTCTCTAGAGTTTGAGGCTAGTGGCTGAGACTTCTTCTCCGAAGGGACAAAAACCCCAATGGTGTGGCTGAGGACGAAACCCCTCAGATTTTTGGCGCTGGACGAAACCCCAGTTATCTGTTGGTGAATTCACATAGGATTCACACTTGGAGCTTCATCAGTCTTCAGAGGTATCTTTCCATGTTTGTTGATTTAGTATATTTCAAGGGTTTACAGACATATTGTGGAAAGATTATATTTTTAAAATATTGTAATCTGAACCCTATTTTGAAAGAAATTTGAAAAATAAAATTGCTAGTTATTTCCTGTTTCCTGGAGTTGTATTTTATGATTTTAAAAAACAATATAGTGTGCCAAATATTAAAAATATCATAACAGGGGGGACATTACAAGAAATTGAACTGATGATTGAAGGAAACGAAACTGAATTGATTTGAAGAATTGAAGAAATTAAATTGGGAGAAGATTAGTATTGAAATTGAAAGGAGATAAGAATATTAAGAAATATTTGAAAGTTGAAATTGAAAGTGATTGAAAGTTGAAATTAAAGAAATCAAAGAAATTAAAATTGAAGAGAACATTGTTGGAAGAAGAAATTAATTAAATTGAAGGGAGTTATAAGAAATTAAAGAAGAAGAAGATTATGGTAAATTTGAAATTGAAAGAAGAATAATGAGAAATTGAAAGATTGATTAAATTGAAGGATAAAATTGAAGGGAGGAAAGGAATTAAATTGATGAGTGAATAGTTGAAGAAGATTGAATTAAAATTGAAAGAAGACATTTTTTAATTTGGGAGCAATAAGAAATTCCACATCAAAGGAAATAAAAGGAATTTGTATTGATTGAAAAAAATGAGTACATCAAAAAGGTCATATAGGTTTAAAGGACCAAGCTTCATGAAGAGAAACTTTCAAAAATAGAAATATTGCCATAGACATGTGCTAAGATATAATAAGCCACAAGAAATTCAATCAAAACAAAAAATGGAATATGAAGACAATTCTTGGTACATTGACTCAAGAGCAAGCCACCATATGACAAACAATCTTTATTGGTTTGATTCAATTCAAGTAAAACCAAATATACCAATCAAGATAGCATATGATAAAATTTATCATGTACAAGGATCAGGAAATGTCACTCTTAGTCTACCATATTCTAAATGTACATTCGAAAATGTACTTTATGTTCTTGGCATAGCAAATAATCTTATTTCAATATCACAATTGCTGGATAAAGGAAGAATGATAGAATTCAAAAATATTAATGGCAATAAGAGATGTTTAATTAAGAGACTAAACTCTTGGCTGCAGAAGGTCCGAGGTGTAGACCAATTGGTTCATCCAAACCCCATAAGGGGGCGGAGGTCCAATGTTCAAATCTCGGGCCTCACCGGACTGAATGCTTGTCCCTTTCCTGGTGCTTTCAACGGTGTAAAAGGTTTAAAATGATTGTGGCATGGTGGTTATAGGGGCGGACTGTGCGAAGATCTATGTGGTGGCTTCTAGGGCGGACAGCGCAGAATACTGTGGCGGCCATAAAAACTGGACAGCCTGCCCGGATTCGTGGCGGCTACCGATTCCACCATGTAAATTAAAAAAAAAGAAAAAATTAAGAGAATTGAAGCCATGGGATCCTATAAAAATGGAATATTTGCCTTGGATGTAATAGAAATTTAACAAAAGCATTTACACAAACTTTTGCCAAAAGAACGATTTCAAAAGAAGTATTACTCTTCATATTTCCCATTGAACCAACTCATGATAATATTTTCTGCACCAAGAACATCTAAAAGTACTTCCTTTCAAGCTAGAGGATGACTATTGCACGATGGGTGGAAGCATCTCTGAAGGCCACCTTTGGCTCATGATCCTCCTAGAGATTTGGTCACCATGCTTCATATTTGTCCCTCGATAACGTATACCAAAACCTTCTCTTTCTCCATTTGGTTGGTTCCCCTTTTCCTTTTGCTTCGAAGCAGACCTATTGTGATATATAAACCCACTTGTCGAGCCCTTAGGCATATTTTGTAATAGACTTATGGTCGGCTTGTAATTTTCCATTGGGATATTTTAACATTATTATTATTTTGCAATGTGATTGGACTATTGTATGTTTCACCACCTTGAGCCTGTATAAAGGCATCTCATTTGATAATTGTAATCATCAAGTTAATCAAGTTTATTGTGTCAATCTTAAGGATCCTATTGAATTAGGGATATAATCATCATCATTGTCATTCTGGAATGAAATTCTATAACATGGTATCTGTTGTCACATTTTGCACGGGGTGCAATGTCTTCAGTGTTGTAACAGTGCTGCTCTTCTTTTCCCTCTTCCTCCATTTTCCTTCCTTCTTCTCTCCCTTTCCTTTTCTTTCCCGCATTCTCTTTCTTTCCCCCCTTTCTTGGAGTCCCCCAGTTAATTTTTCAACTTCCAGCAAGTCACCTGAAAAATGGCTAAGTCTGGGTGCGAAGTTCGCACTCGCCCAGTTTTGGTGCGAAGTCGCACTTCGCCCAGTTTTGGTGCGAAGTTCGCACTTCGCCCCTCTTCTGGGCGCACCTTGTAACTGGCAGACTGGCAGGCTGACAAAAGAGAAATCAAGTGCTGGAGCAAGTCCGTACGGCGGCAGACATCAGTTTTCGCCTGTGCGCATTCCGACTTCACACCGAAGTCGGAGTGCGCCCTTGACAGGTGCGCAGTAGGGAACAAACCCGGAATTTGACCAAGGCATGAAGGCCTTCCCGACTGCACTACGTTCTGCCCGCGCATCCCGAGGTGCTCCGATCCCAAGCGAAGATGGACAGACTGCCCTCCAAGGCAGACACGTGTCAAACGGCATCATCCATCATCTGACAAGTGTCCAGCTTCGGGATTAGAGCCGAAACGTGCCAAGCAAAAGGACAAGCATGGGCTGCATTGCCTGTGCCAGTAGCCTCATTCAAAGCTGATCTGAGGTTCTACCTGCTCCAGCTACCCGCATCACTGCCAGATTGAAGTTACGCCCAGCGCACCGCCATGTAGCTGTCCAGCTTCCAGGAAGACCATGCTTGCGGGTACGGTCCGGTCCGACAAAAGGTCGGCATTTGCAGCTCTTTCGCCGCTTTTGTCGGCTTATGTTTGGTTGGGACCTTGTGCCCATTAATGTAACGGGAGGGACTCGGGCTATAAAAGCCCATCGTGAATTCATTGTAAAGGGTGGAAAGGGGAATGTCTGTTAGGGAACTACTGTGCTTATTGTAACCGTGCTTCTGCTTATGAATATAATCTGTATGCCTGGTTCTGTTCTGCTGTCTTTATTCTTTTATGCTGTCTTTCATTATATGCCTTAGGCTAACCTGTCACGGCTTGTTGATTCATTTCAGCATTTGGTGAGCAGGTCCCTCTAGCATTGCTTGTTTAAAGCACCCTCTGTATTTCATTAATTTAAAGCATATATAGAATAGATATGGTAGCGGTTCCATCGATTATGTGTTTTGTTGCCTGGTCCGTATCTGGTGACTGATGCGATCCCGTACTGTTAGTTCCTTGTAGGGAATGTCTGTTAGGGAGCCATTGGAGCTGTGCGGTTAAATTCTCTACATAAACACATATACCTGGTTCTGATATCTCTAAGTCTGCTTTCTACTCATGTTAGTGTACGTATCTGGTAAACCGGTGCATTGCCATGCTGTTAGTTCCTTGTAGGGAATGTTTGCTAGGGGATCATTGGAGCTGTGCATACACTGCATGAGTATCGGAAGTACACATAGTTTTTGCAGTTCCTGTCATGCTCTATGTTTATAATGCAGTAAGTAGCGGTAATTGGTATGTTCCCGTACTGTTAGTTCCCCCCACCAACATCTGGACATATTTGTAATTTCTTTCTGTACATTTGTCCCTTTCTGTACATTTATCTCTTTCCTGTACTCTTAGCTTAAATCGAAAACCCCCCCCAAGGAGCCGGCCTTCTCCGGAGATTGGCTCGGAAGGCATCTCTTCCTTCCGGCCTTTCATGCTGGTGGGCGAATCTGGGCGCATTAACCCAAAATCCTTTCCTCATGGCAGATTCGTAACCAACAGTTTCTCTGGCACGCCCGGTGGGACACTTGTCCCACGTTTTAAAGAAAGGGTACCCGTTTGGTCTTCACCTGGCGCAACAGTTTTCCTGCTACGCTCGGCGGGACACGGGTCCCACATTTGACGAGAGATTTTCTGATCAGTCTCCACCTGGCGCTGACAGTTCCTGAGCTCTCGGTGAGACAAGGAAGTTTCTCACCCCCGACAGAATTGAAGCACCGGTGTTCGCTTCATTGCTGTTCCAAATCTGAACACCTGGCGACTCTGCACGAACAAATCCTCTGAGTCTAGGAGACCGGTCCCGTCACCTTCATGCACACGAGAAGGTGGCAAGCAAGAAATCCGAGAAGCCCGCCTGAGTTCTACGAACTGGACATCAACGCTCGAGGCGAGATCCCCAGGCTGGCTGATCCGCGAGCTCGTTTCGACGAAGCCGAGGCTGAGATCCAAGAAGAAGCCGAAGCTGAAGTCGGAGGAGCCGAGTACGAAATAGAAGAAGCCGAGGAAGAAGAAGATCCTGCATCCTCGGAAAGTTCCGACACTGAGTACACAACCGACGGCGGAGAAGAAGAAGAAGAAGAAGAAATGGCTGCCCAACAGCCGAATGACGATGACCTCTTCCCGGCGGTGGACTCTACGGGGCCCTTGGCCCTGGTCGGACAACAAGCTGTTCCCCCTGCTGCTTTAAAGTCTATTCCCACATACGACGGCTACGGTAAGACGGCGTACGAGCACATCCAGGACATCCTTGCCCTGGCCGCACTGCATACTATTACCGATGAAAGTGTGAAGACCCGTCTGCTGGCCCTTTCCCTGAGGGGAAAGCTTCTCTCCTGGTGGAGATCGGCGCGAGAGGGATCCATCACAGGGTGGCCCCAACTTGCCAGGAGACTCGTAAAAGGATGCAACGAGTCTGCTGACCCTACTTCTCTCCTGCATCAGTTCCAAGCTATCCAGAGACATCCTCAAGAGGAGGTGTCTGATTTTAACATTAGGTTTGCGAGATCCTGGAAACGGGTACCTCGCGAACTTCGGCCTTCAGCCGGCATGGCCGCTCACTACTATCTGAGGTCTTTCAACTCAGACATATGCCTGCTGCTGAAGATCGCCCGGATTGATGAGTTCCCTGCGCTGTACGAAGCGGCCCAGCAAGCTGAAGCTGACATTATCTCCATCGGCAGGCTTCCGTCCAGAGTGCAGGAGCCCATTCATCCCGACTTCCCCAGATCCCAGTATCCTTCTGCTTCTGGTGGTTCGCCGTCCACATCAGGGCAGCAACCCCAGCAGCAGTGGAATCCGGCGCCGGTCGTGACTCCTTACGGCCCGCCTCAGTTGCATTACCCTCATCCGCCACCTCCCGCTCCCCACTTTCCAGCACTTCCTGCTCCCCCACAATACGCGTCCTATTCTAATCCCCCTCCATTGGCCGCATTGCCTCCACCAGCGCAATTGCCGCCACCTGACAGCAGCATCCAAAACACGATTCTACAAGAAGTGCGGGCTTTGGCCTCCGGATACCATGCCATGTCCAATGACATGACCGCTATGAAGAAGAAGCAGGCCCAGATGGACCTTGCTCCTAGGAGGCCTTATGCGCCGCCCGCACTGACAAAAGACAAAGCCCCGGAACATCAGCCGCAGAGGCGTCCGCCTCCGAGAAATGCTGCTATAGAAGATCCGCCTGGTCCACCCGACCAGGTTAACTGGTGCACTACGTGCAATGACCCGCATTCCGAGGAAGACTGCACTTTGCACCAGCACTACATCCAGACATTGGCCGGCAGCGCTATAGAAGATGACGAGCTGTACATGATCTTGGACGGCGAGGCCAACTTTGCCCTCCCGGAAGAGAATCTAGTGCCGCCCGCCAAGGAAGAAAAGAAGGCTGCGGATGCGGCCAAGCCTTTGCAAGTTTACGCAAGAAGAGAAAAACCGCAGCCCGGCGGGCTGCCACCGTACAAGCGGCTGTGGCCTTTCACAGCCCAGGAAAAGGCGTCCAAAGATAAAGCTCCCGCCAAGCCTTCTCCGGCAAAGGCTGCCCCTGTTCCAGCCAAACCTCCAGCAAAGGCCCCAACTCCGGCTAAAGCTCCCGTACCTCAGCCTCCAGCTGAAACCAAAGAACAAGCCCAGGAGAAGCTGAAGTACCCGTCTCTGACCAAGAGACAGCGAGTTGAGGCCACCCAGCAGTACCGGACGAAGTATGAGCCGGCAAAACCAGCAGAAGGAGCTAGTACCTCGGGCTACAGCATTGTAGACGAGTTGAAGAGAACTCCCGCAAGAATCAGCATGTACGATGCTCTTCTGCTCCCAGGCCAGGTAGATCTGCTGCAAGAATCACTGAAGAATATGAAGAACGGCAGACAGATGCAGCCTGCTGTCCTGGTTCAACCTTTGACAGTCTCAGCCACTGGGAAGAACAGGCCGCCACCCTTTTATCTGTCATTACGGATGCAAGGGCACATAGTTCACAACTGCATGGTGGATTCTGGTGCTTCCTCGACCGTGATGCCGAAGGCCGTCTGCGATGAGATCGGGATGGAATACACACGTAGCAGCCAAGGCGTGCTGCAATTAGACGGCACCCCTGTCAAGACAGTTGGTGTCATAAAGGACATCCCTATCCGGCTGCACAAGGCCCTCGACATCGTAGTCATCCAAGAGGTCGTGATTGTCGACCTGGAGCCTTACTTCGGCATGTGTCTCTCTCGGGAGTTCACTGCGAAGTTGGGCGGGTACCTGTCTCTAGACTACTCGCATATGGAAGTGCCCTTCAAAGGAAGGAGACTGAGAATTTTTAATGAGAAGCCTTCCCCCTTCCTAGTAGACAAGATACCCGGAGGAGAGATGGACTGCATGGTCCAGTTGTCAGAGGAAGAACTGGTGACAGTGGAACTGACCGAGCAAGCCCTCGAAGTGCTGCAACTCGAAGATGAGTTCTCGTTGCGGGACTTTAATGCCGTAATCGGGACAGAGCAGGGCTGCTACTCCATTAAACAGCCCGAGAAGCTTGACGTGTCAGTGGCAAAAGAAGTAGGACCTGCACCCGGAGAGCTGTGGAAGCTTTTCTTTGACGGCGCGCGATGCAAGAATGGCGCCGGTGCAGGGGTACTCCTGGTTTCTCCAACCGGAATCCAGAAGGACTATGCCTACAGGCTGGCCTGGAGCTGCACTAATAACTCGGCAGAATACGAAGCCCTGTGCTTGGGTTTGCGAAAAGCGGAGAGGCTCGGAATCAAACATCTCCAAATTTTCGGAGATTCGGAGCTGGTGTGTCACCAAGTGATGGACAAGTGCGCATCCAGACAGCACTATCTCAGAGCGTACCGCAATCGGGTATGGGACCTGATGGAGTCGTTCGACTCATTGAGTATCAAAGCAATATCGCGTGAGAAAAACAAGCACGCTGATATTCTGGCGTCTGTTGGAGCCAGGTACGTTCCGGCTGAAGACGTTGTCCAGAAACCGAAGCCGGTTCGTACGCGTCTACAGGCCTTATGTGCCTGATAAGGACACCCACTGGCAGGTGTTCAATTGTGACGAGGAAATCGTCACATTCTTGGTTAATGAAGTGTGTGTAATCGGAGGTAGAGACCCTGATGACGAGCAATATGAGGGGTTGATACAGTTACGGAATAATCACGTCCCAAAAGGACTGATTACATTAGAGAGTCTCTTTGATCAGAATGACAGAGCAATATCCCACGGGATCAAAGTAGACCCGAGGCAGTATGCTGACCTGGAACTTGAACCTGGTAAAACTATCAAGGTCGGAACAGATCGCACGTCGGAGGAGCTGGAGCAGATCAGATCACTGTGCCAAGAGTTCCCCGACATCGTGGCCTGGTGCTACGAGGATTTGAAGGGGTATGACAGAACTGTCATCCAGCATACTATTGAGCTAGAGGATGGCGCCAAGCCATTCCGACAGAAGCAAAGGGCCGTGAATCCCAAGATTGAGGCCATGATGAAGACCGAGCTCTTGAAGATGCTGGAGGCCAAGATCATCTACCCCATCAAACATTCATCCTGGGTCGCGAATTTGGTGCCCGTGAGGAAAAAGAATGGCGACATTCGTCTCTGTGTCGACTTCAGAAACCTTAACCAGGCTTCCCTCCGGGACCACTATCCGCTTCCCCAAATCGACCAGATCCTACATATCGTTGCTGGAGCCCAGAGATTTTCACTTTTAGATGGATTTTCCGGCTACAACCAGATTTGGGTCAAAGACGAAGACCGGCATAAGACGGCGTTTACCACGAAGTGGGGGACGTTCGCCTATCAGCGCATGCCGTTTGGCTTATCCAATGCTGGTGCCACGTTCCAAAGGGCCATGGACTTGGCCTTCCGAGAGCTGCTCAATAAAATCATTGTCATCTACCTTGATGACATGACTGTTTTCTCTCACCAACGAGAAGATCATGTTTCGCACCTACGGCAGATATTTGAGAGTTGTCGAGAATTCGGCATTTCTATCAACCCGAAGAAGTCTGTCTTCGCGGTAAAGGAAGGAAAGCTGCTGGGACATGTCATCTCCGAGGAAGGCCTCGCCATTGACCCTGACAGAGCGGAAGCCCTCGTTCGCTTGCCAGCCCCCATCGACAAAAAGGGGCTGCAGTCCTTCTTCGGTCAGATTAACTTTGTGCGGAAGTTCATCCCGGACTTCGCACGAGTGATCAAGCCCATGGCCGAACTGCTCAAGAAAGACACACCTTACGAATGGACTGATGAGAGAGAGCAAGCCTTCGAGGAGATCAAGGCCCGAATTGCACAAGCTCCGGTGTTGACCAACCCGGACTACTCCAAGGACTTCATCCTGTATGCAGTGGGAGAACCCGAAAGTTACGCTGCGGTCCTGACTCAGAAGGGAGACGACGGTGAGGAGCGCCCCATAGCGTTCCTGAGCCAAGTCATCTTGCCGCATGAAGAAAAGTACAATTTTATAGAGCGGCAAGTTCATGCTGTCATGAAGTCCCTTCGAAAGTTCAGGCACTTTGTCTCCCAGAGCAAGACAACCGTCTTTGTGATTCACCCGGATGTTCGAAGTTTCATTTTGCAAGGAGAACCGGGTCACAAGAGAGCGGGATGGATTGCCAAGATCCAGGAGTTCGACATCGAAGTGCGGCCCACCAAGCTTATCAGAGGCCGAGCCTTGTGTCAGGAATTGGCCCGAAGCGCTGTAGCCGGCATCTCCGCTTGTAAGTGGGAGGACACAGCGACACGCATCTACCTAGCCGACTCCTTATCGGAGGGGAGTGATTGGACAGATGAACTGGTGAGATTCTTCTGCACCGGAAGATGTCCCGATCACCTGAACGCCTCACAACGAAGGAGATTTCGGCTGGGTGCACTCAAGTACACTCTTCGCCCCGAGGGGCTTTACTTCAGAAACATTGACGGCATCCTGTTGCGGTGCGTCAGAAAATCCGACCAGCCTAGGGTCCTCGGAGAATTTCATTCCGGGATGCCTGGGGGTCACCATTCTTCAAGGCCAACGGCCTTAAAAATAATAAGGGCTGGGTACTATTGGCCCACTCTGTTTGCAGACGCGCATGCGGTCTGCGCTAAATGTGATCAATGCCAAAGGTTTGCTGGCCGAAACAGAAAAGCACCCCTGCCCCTTCAACCGATTCAGGCCGAGACTCCGTTCCAGCAATGGGGTTTAGACTTTATTGGGGTGATTTCTCCTAACTCCTCTGCCGGCCATAAGTTTATTCTTACGGCTACCGACTATTTCACGCGGTGGACAGAGGCGATCCCGACCAAAAACGCTGACCAAGAAACGGTCATCAGGTTCATTGAGAGCCTGATTACCCGCTTCGGGGTTCCAGAGTCAATTGTGACAGACAACGGTCCGGGATTTGTAGGCGCTGTACTCACGGAGTACACCGGCAGACTTGGCATCTATCACAAGATGTCTTCTAATTACTACCCGCAAGGGAATGGCCTTGCCGAGTCTACTAACAAGAACCTCCTGAAGATCATCCGGAGGACCATTGACAGAAACAAGCGGACTTGGCACTTGCTCCTGAACCGGGCGCTATGGGCGGACAGAGTTGCGTTCAAGAAATCCCTCAGAACGTCCCCCTATGCGCTCGTCTATGGCAAAGAGGCTGTCATGCCATCACACATCGAGATCCCCGCCCTGTGGATGATTGACGAAGACAGGAGCAGCGGAGACCCGGTGGACGACAGATTGTGCCAACTCCTGCAGTTGGAAGAAGACAGAGAAAGTGCATACCAGGCCTTCGCGGATCACATTGCAGCCACTCAAGGCTGGTTTGCCAAAGGCACCACTGCCCGAGTTTTCGAAATCGGGGACCTGGTGCTGAAGTGGGACTCATACAAAGCAAAGCCGGGTAATCACGGGAAGTTTGATGCTCTCTGGGAGGGCCCTTATCAGATTGCCCGGGTGAACCAGTTCAATGCCTACATACTGCGGGATATGGAGGGTCAGCTCCTGCCTATCCCTGTTAACGGGTTCCACTTGAAACTTTACCGCTGTTAAAGGCGCCCGAGTGGCCCTTCCTTGTAAAAAATTTTCCTTATGCTTTTTATTTCCCAGCATGTACAGTTTCCAGTTTTCAGCTTTTAAATTGTTTTTATTCTTATTTGAGCTTAACTGTGGCATGGGAGAGAGAGACAGACTTCGCAGCGAAGTCTGTCGTCGCCCCTCAGGAAGGGCGAAGTTCGGCTGTGCAAAGGAAGAAAATAAGCAAAGAATGCAGGGAAAAGAAAAGAAAAAATTGACTAAGTGTTGGCCGAAGCCCGACTTCGCAGCGAAGTCGGACTTCGGCCCAGCCAAATTGCGAAGTCCGATCAAGGGAGAATGCTAAAGCACACAAAAGACAAGCTCCGCTCAGCCTTGAGCGAAGACTGACTTCGCGCGCGAAGTCCGACTTCGGCCGGCTTCCGTGCGAAGTACGCACTGCGCACTCTTTCCGTGCGAAGTACGCACTTTGCGCGCAACTTTTGCGCGAAGTGCGAACTTCCACTTCGCCCCAAATTCGGGCGAAGTCCGAACCCGCCTCAACGCACGCGCTGCGCAGCCCAGTTCAGTCTAAAGAGCAGAAAAGAGTTTAAGTGCTGGCCAAAGTCCAAAGGTGGCAAGGAAACCAGAACGCGCTCACCCCTTGAGCACAGCGAAGAAAAGGAGGAACAATGCAGCGCGCGCTTCGCGCGAAGTTCGAACTTCGCCCGAAATTCGGGCGAAGTCCGACTTCGCCGGCGAAGTCGGGACGCGCCCAACTTTGGGCGAAGTCCGACCCCGCCTTGTAATCCGTGCCAGCTTGCGTGAAGTTTAAAAAACGAATAAAATATTCAAAAAAGGTCCCAAGCTGGGCCCAAGGCGCGTTGCAACCATTCCAAAATAGGTTTCCGCACCAATGGTCCTTTCTTGAGCAGTGTGCCCGGTTGGTGGCAGCGACGTCAGCCATGGTGCAGCGCTCGAGACAGAATTAATGATTGCACGTTCCTCAACGAAGGTGCAACAAAAGAGGCTTGGCACGTCTGCCGGAGCGCACTTTTTCCAAACATTCTCCTGCGCAGCCATCTAAGAACCTTAACTCAGCCGACCTACCCCCTCCTGCGCGACATTTATGGCGCTGTCTTTATCTAGAAAAGGGGGTCAGATGTTTTTAAACATTCCAGACTATGCAGATTATTCCTCGGACAGTGCAAATTATTCCTGTGACAGCGAAATCTGCTGCAGACGTCTTGAACTTGCAATTATTGCTGATTCGGAGAGATGGACAAAGGAAAGATGCCAGTGTCAGCGCAGTCCAGCGAAAGTGGCGAACCAAAGGAGTTACCGCGGCCGGGCGTTTTCAGGAGTGAAACCCCGCCAGAAAAAAGGTCAAAGTCCCGGACGAAGAAAGTACAGCGTGGGCAAGCCCCACCACCTCCGGTGAATTATTTGTCGGGATACAAGGACGGCTCCTTTTCGATGAGCCTGGCGAAGCTGCGGGCAAATGTGGAGAGCTGGGCAGACAAAGTTTCGCCCTCCCACCATTTCGGAGCGGCGTACAAATCCAATCTGTTCAAATTCTTGTGCCCTCCAGTCCACCAATGCCCAGAGCTGGTAGACCTAATTGTCAGACACTACAGACCAGCTACCCGGCAAATTTGCAGCTCCAGCGGTAAACCCTTGTTCGCACCTGCGCGAGGAGACTGTCCAGCCGGCTTTCGCCCCAGGGTTGGAGTATGACTCCAACGCCATTCTCAGAAAGATAAATTTGGGCGAGCAGGCGGGACGTTTCATGCCAACCAAACGGATGAGGGATTTCCTCAATTCAGAGCTGAACGCCCCGCTTGCGGCTGGACAGTGGCCAACTGGCCCCATGCCCTTGACACAGTTTCAGAGCAAGTACTTGTACACTATTTTGGCATCTATTCTTGGCTGCGATTCTGATGAGCTGGTACAGCCGTACCAACTAGCGGCGCGAGAATGTCTCCTATGTGGAGAATCCTACGAGCCAGCAGCACAGAGAAGTGGGAAGCGTCCCATCTCCTTCGACTGGGCAGACTGGCTGGCATATGCCATTCATTCCAGCCTGTTCAAGATTCAGAAGAAGCAGTCCACCGACTTTCGTTTCAGTTCCGTTCTAGCCTGGCTTTGTTTGTACCATCTGCATCCCCAAATGCCGATCCTGAACCTGAAGAAGGTCAACGAGAGGGGAGAACCACAGCCCGTCTATAACTGGACGGATGACTTATACCGGAAAGGGTCCTACTACAAGTTCAACATCAACTTTCTGGGATTCGTCATGTCAGTCTTCACCGAAAGCGAGATCCCCCGTCCCCCGAGAGAAATGACGAGCGCTTTGATAAATCAGAAGCTCGGGGACGTTTTCAGGCTGACGCAAGGGATTGTGGTCAGAATCTACGGATTCAAGGGCAAACCCCATTTGCTGCCCTATTGGTGCTCGGAGCACCTGTTCGGGATGGAGGTTGCCCGACAAATGGACTATGTTGAAGAGGAGTTCGGCCTAGGAAAGAAGAGAGGACAGATTTTTCAATACCCTCTTTCCTGGGCAAATGTTGAGATTTTTGAGGTAGGACAGCATGTCTACCTAGAGCAAGAGCTTTCCCGATTTGGCCTGGTTTTGTTGCCACAGCGCTGGAAGTATGACCCGTATGGAATAAGGGGAAAGTTTGCGCATCTCTGCCCCCGGGCAGATATAACCGAAGATAGATGCGATGTGGTTCATGTGGATCTTGACTGGGAAATAGAATTGATGGAAGCTTCTCCTCCCTGGCAGGATTTTTACTGCGAGGAGGTGACATATGACCCCAAGCGAAACCCGGACCACCATTTCTCATCTCCAGGATTCAAAAAATTTCTATCCAAGATAGCAAGGCCTTAACTGGTCTAAAGAAAAGATCACCGAATCTTTGGAAGATGAGATGCCGCACGCGGCACGACAAATCAACAAGGAGAAACCCGGCCGTAGATGACGACTTTTCGGTTCTCTATGACCAGCATCATGACAGCTGGCGGCCGTTCGCATATCAAGGTTACGTTCCCCGAGGTCCCTTTGAAGATTATAAAGGAGGGTCTCCCTCCCAACAGTTGTACACTTCGGCAACTACTAGCGTGGGCCCAGCAGACTTCCAGGCAAATCCAATGCAGCCCGTGGCTTCCAAGGCGGCGCCTCAGAAGGCGAAAGAGTTAGTCGAAGCAGCGCCCGAGGCAGTCCCTCAGGCACGAAAAGCGCCAGCGCCGCCACAGAGCAGACCGGTTGCGGCAGACCTTCTGCAAGTCAAACCCCGGTACAAGTTCACCGTGGGAGCCTCAGCGCCTGCTGCACCTGCTTCATCTCCTTCCCCTGATCCAACCGTTATTCCAGAAGAAAAGAAGCGGAGGAGAGTTGAGAAAATCAGGCGACCTTAGCCTGATAGTGCAGCAACCAGTTGCAGAGCCGCAGCCGCGTCCTGCCGCCGCAGAGGCAGTTCCTCTTGGCAGTCCCAAGCCAGCCGCCGAGACCAGAAGCGAAGACATCCATCCGGCATCGGCTCAGGCGGAGCCCGCAGGTACGTTTGCTGCCCCTGTCTCTTTAGTCTCACCAAGTCCTACTCCCACTCCGTCTCCCGCTCAATCCGAGCAAGTCATGGCCGCATCCCCCTCCCCGTCTCCGCGTCCTTCTAGCGGCCCCCATTCTTTCGATCAGTTTGCTCAGAACCCTAACGTCTCTCTTTCTCTGAGCACAACTCCAAACCCTTCGCCTGAAGTCAGTGCTGAGACCGTCCGTTCACCGTCACATCCACCTTCTCAGCCGCTTCAAACCCTTGCAGTGTCAACCATTCCCATCTCCATTTCCCGGTCGCCCCCACAAGCGGCCGATTCTTCCAAGGTCTGTCCGGTTCCTCCTGGTCCCATCCCCGCAGGAGAGACGTCTCAGCAGAACCCTAGGCTGGGGGAACCAGATTTCATGGACGACCTCCAGAATACAGACGACTTGCCTCTGGCAACGAGGGTGCAAGAGTATTCTGTCTCTTTCCTCCGGGACACAGAAGCGGAGGAGACATGAAGAGATAGCCGCCCCGGCAAAACGCGCAAAGTATGATTTCGGGAGGAGAGTGATTACAACGAGAGAAAATAATCCCGAAAGTAAAGAAACCTCTCCGGGAAATGACCGGGGGCGGACTATGAGCTCCGGACAAAGGAGAAAAGCTTTGACGACATTAACAAGCGATGATCAGATTCGATCGATAATGCGCAAAGGCGACTGATCTCTTTGTCAAAAGTACGGAGGAGCGAGGAAGAGCTTTTCGGGTTGCAGGATAAAGTAAGGCAGCTTGAAGAGGACCTGTCTAGGTCCACTGAGCAGCTGGAAGCGGCGCGGCAAGAAACAGATGAACTCAAAGCCCAGCTGGCCGCTTCTCAGCAACAAGCCGCAACCGAAAAGCAAGCAGCCTCGGAGCAGATTTCTCGGCTCCGGGGAGTCTTTGAAGCAAGCGCGATCGCAACTTGCAGAGAGAGCATCTCAAGCGACGGTCTTTTCAAAGACAAAGGTTAAGGAGATGCGGGCTGGTTTGCTGCGGGAATGCAAGCCCCACACCTTCAAGGCGATGGCAGTTCTGGATTTCGCATCCAGAATTCAAGAAGTTTCTGCCCAAGGAAAGCCTGTGGTAGAGGAGGCCGAGCGCCAGGCGAAGCAATGGCTGGACCTGGCGGTAAATCTTCAGGAGCGCGAGCGCAACGGCCTCCATTTTTCTCCCGTGTCCTCATTCGCTGCAGAATGGGCAGGTGCAAGGGTGACCTTGCACAAATATTTCAAAAAAGTTGAAGAGGTGAGAGTGGCCAGACGAATGCTAGACGCATTCACGCATGAAAGAGACATTTGTTTGGCCCCCTTTCACGCTCTTTCAGAACTTGGGTGCCCAGGTTTTGTTGAAAATGGCGAGCTTCTCACCCTAGATCGGGTAAAAAAGAATTGGCAGTCCTTCGAAGCAGATACAGCTGACATTGATAGCTGGACTGAGCCAATTCAAGACAGTCAGGTCACTCAGATGGTGGTCAAATATTCCAAGATCAGCTCCTACTTCCAGGAGTTAGAGAAAAGATACCTCACCATCGACCTGCACGCGGTCGCTGCTTTCCACGCAGCATTAGAAGATGCAGCTGACCGCCGGCCGTTTGAAGCAGAAGCTTGGCGCCCAGCCAAGGAGGCATACACTCGCATCTGCGAGGCAGAAGCACGAGATGGAGAGTTTTCGGAAGGCGACTCTGAGGAGGCAACTGACAAAGATGAATCTGAAGAACAGTTGCCACGAGGAGAACAACTAGAGCAGCAAAAGGCAGGGGAGGCAAGTTCCTCTGCACCCAAAGGATGAAGGCATGGATTCTTTGCGCCGAGGCGAGCTCGACACCCCGCGAGCCGCCAGAAATGTTGTCACATTTTGCACGGGGTGCAATGTCTTCAGTGTTGTAACAATGCTGCTCTTCTTTTCCCTCTTCCTCCATTTTCCTTCCTTCTTCTCTCCCTTTCCTTTTCTTTCCCGCATTCTCTTTCTTTCCCCCCTTTCTTGGAGTCCCCCAGTTAATTTTTCAACTTCCAGCAAGTCACCTGAAAAATGGCTAAGTCTGGGTGCGAAGTTCGCACTTCGCCCAGTTTTGGTGCGAAGTACGCACTTCGCCCAGTTTTGGTGCGAAGTTCGCACTTCGCCCCTCTTCTGGGCGCACCTTGTAACTGGCAGACTGGCAGGCTGACAAAAGAGAAATCAAGTGCTGGAGCAAGTCCGTACGGCGGCAGACATCAGTTTTCGCCTGTGCGCATTCCGACTTCACACCGAAGTCGGAGTGCGCCCTTGACAGGTGCGCAGTAGGGAACAAACCCGGAATTTGACCAAGGCATGAAGGCCTTCCCGACTGCACTACGTTCTGCCCGCGCATCCCGAGGTGCTCCGATCCCAAGCGAAGATGGACAGACTGCCCTCCAAGGCAGACACGTGTCAAACAGCATCATCCATCATCTGACAAGTGTCCAGCTTCGGGATTAGAGCCGAAACGTGCCAAGCAAAAGGACAAGCATGGGCTGCACTGCCTGTGCCAGTAGCCTCATTCAAAGCTGATCTGAGGTTCTACCTGCTCCAGCTACCCGCATCACTGCCAGATTGAAGTTCTGCCCAGCGCACCGCCATGTAGCTGTCCAGCTTCCAGGAAGACCATGCTGCGGGTACAGTCCGGTCCGACAAAAGGTCAGCATTTGCAGCTCTTTCGCCGCTTTTGTCAGCTTATGTTTGACTGGGACCTTGTGCCCATTAATGTAACGGGAGGGACTCGGGCTATAAAAGCCCATCATGAATTCATTGTAAAGGGTGGAAAGGGGAATGTCTGTTAGGGAACTACTGTGCTTATTGTAACCGTGCTTCTGCTTATGAATATAATCTGTATGCCTGGTTCCATTCTCGTTGTCTTTATTCTTTTATGCTTGTCTTTCATTATATGCCTTAGGCTAACTTTGTCACGGCTTGTTGATTCATTTCAGCATTTGGTGAGCGAGTCCCTCTAGCATTGCTTGTTTAAAGCACCCTCTGTATTTCATTAATTTAAAGCATATATAGAATAGATGTGGTAGCGGTTCCATCGGTTATGTGTTTTGTTGCTGGTCCGTATCTGGTGATTGATGCGATCCCGTCTTGTTAGTTCCTTGTAGGGAATGTCTGTTAGGGAGCCATTGGAGCTGTGCGGTTAAATTCTCTACATAAACACATATACCTGGATACGATATCTCTAAGTCTGCTTTCTACTCATGTTAGTGTACGTATCTCGGTAAACCGGTGCATTGCCATCTTTGTTAGTTCCTTGTAGGGAATGTTTGCTAGGGGATCATTGGAGTTGTGCATACACTGCATGAGTATCGGAAGTACACATAGTTTTTGCAGTTCCTGTCATGCTCTATGTTTATAATGCAGTAAGTAGCGGTAATTGGTATGTTCCCGTACTGTTAGTTCCCCCCACCAACATCTGGACATATTTGTAATTTCTTTCTGTACATTTGTCCCTTTCTGTACATTTATCTCTTTCCTGTACTCTTAGCTTAAATCAGAAAACCCCCCCCAAGGAGCCGGCCTTCTCCGGAGATTGGCTCGGAAGGCATCTCTTCCTTCCGGCCTTTCATCTGGTGGGCGAATCTGGGCGCATTAACCCAAAATCCTTTCCTCATGGCAGATTCGTAACCAACAGTATCAAAGTTTAAGGTGATGATCTTAAGGATTTGGAGAAGCATTACAGGAACTCATTGAATGGAAAGGGCGAAATTTAAACTTTTTGAAGAGGTACATCCAGTTTATTTCAGGTGCTGATTGATGAAATTGTTGGGAACCTCTGGTTCAAATTTTGGCTCAATCCACTTCTTGGTTCAATAGAAATAAGTTTGGAAAAATAAACATATAGTTAAATATTATTGTGAATTCTTCTATAGGAATGAGACTTGAACTTGGCGAGGCCATTTTTTACTTGAACTTGGTGACTCACCAAAAATTTAGTTAATATATAATGTATAAAATAATGTGATCTTCACAAAAATAAATGTTTTTAATGCATCTCACATCTAATTAACTGCTCCTACATTGAAAAAAAATGTTGAGGATGAGATAGAGGGAAATTTCCATTTTTATGCCTTCGGCTTGTGTATTCTTTTTTTCCAGGTCAATGTCAAGTTTTTGCATAGTCGTTTTAAAATTCAACAAATTTGGCAAAAATTCAAGACTTGTGAGTCAAGCAACAAAATTCTGATTTTCCTAACTCAGCTTGCAACATCATAACTATCATTTTTCCAGATCTATTTTTAGATTCAAAAAGCTTCACAAAGAAATAGTAAGGGTCTTAGTTTTAAATTTTCCAGACGTAGTCACTTTACCCACTAGAATTGTGGATTTATTATTTTTGATAAATTACTCATATTTCAGGGTCCAAGCCAAATTCACACCTTTGATGGGTCAGCCATTTTGCACCTCAAAATTCTTGGTCAAAATTGGGTTAAACTAGGTGTACTACTTGACAGCCAAATTGCACCTGATCTTCTGGAACTCATTACTTTTGTTATATGGAGGTATTTTTTGCCTTTTTTTCTACACACATTTCTTATTGAGTTCTTTGTAGTGAAATTCTGAATTTCAGTTAAAACATTATGGATTTTCACTTCAAGACTCTTTCACCAAATGGAGATTGTCATTGTTGGCCTGACAATATAGGGGACTTCCTCATTTCCAAAGATAGATGGAAGGCTGATGGAAAAAGACATACTTGATGAGAAAACTCCACTTTGGGAACAACAAAATGAATTTGTCATTAAAGTGATTCTCTTGCATACTATTTATTTAGTTCATTTAATTTACAATGTCAACTTCCCAACAAAATTGTATTATGATACCTAGAACTGTAAGGAAGAATATGCTAACGATATTTGGGATATCCTACATCAGGAATATGATTATGAGTATTCTATATATGAGGAGGATTAAAAAAAGAAAACAAAAAAGTAAAATCTAACCTACCCATGCTAATGATGCCTCTAATAATGTGCCAATAGTCCAAAATGCTTGAAACGCCACCATCCAGAATCCTCTCTCAGGTGCAGGGATAAATTCTAGAAACCATGAAGAAAGCACAGGACCACCTCCCAGTCCAAGACCAACCAAGCAACGTGTAACAATCAAGGCAAGATAATTTGGTGAAAATGCACTCATGAGTCCAGCAATAAAAGTAATCACTGATGTCACAAAAAATCCACACCTGATGACAAAAACAAGCATACTGTTAGGCAAGTCAATTAAAAAAACTGCAACAAATAAAAGATCAATCTAAAAATGATTATTTTTTATTTACTAAAACAGACATTATATATATGATGAATAACCAAAAAAGGTCTAGTAAGACTTAAAAGTTCAGCTATAAATATACCAATCAAAGGAGTACCTAAAACATTGTTACCCAAAGAATGGAGAAAAAAGGGTTGACAAAAAGAATATGAACCCTCAAAGAAGTGAACCCTCGAGAATACACAAAAATAACAATGTATATATGTCCATCATATGATATAGCAAGATTGTCATAATACATCTCTTTTTTTTTATGTTTCACATTGGCAAAACTCAATTTAGAATGAGTTTGATCAAAGGGTTTAAACCCAAAGTGGTATACGATTGAATTAATATACCTAAGATGAAGTGAAACTTCCCTTGCTATGACAAGAAGATCTCATATGCCCAAGAGACCTGCTGGCTTGGCTGTGTCCTAAAAAATAGCCTTTACCTTTATATTAAATAAGAAAATCAAGCACATGAAAGGAACTTCTATCTGAGTTTGAACATTACAAGGAACTTCTATCCTTATCCCTATGAAAGGAAAGAAAGCACATGAGGTTCAGCACCAATGCACAAGGATGCAACATCCTTTCACAACCACTCAGACTTAGCTTTCATAAAAAGAGCCAGGTCATGTGATACTTCTATGTGCAATTACCTCATATATGGGTGTCTTTCATCCATGCTGACTCTGCTTAGAAATCACATGTATCCTCTCTTCTCTTTTTAATAACCTAAAAATGTAACAAAAAAAAATTGACTTGCACCTTCCAAGAGTGATGTGATTCACCTTTAGGTCAACCATGAGCGAAGTGCTACCTCACTTTATATCCTTGTAGCCATCTTCATTTAAAGGAAAAGTAGAAGCTACATTCAAAACAAATTGGGGAAAAAAGAAGATTAATACATATTTTTCATGTCTATACTTATTTTTGCATCCAGCCAAAAGTTTAAGTAAATGTTTATTTACAAATTAATGAAGGCTGATGTCTAGGAAAATATATGTGCAATGCCCAAAAAATCGATGGAGAAAAATGATTTCTTCTCATTTTAGATGGATTTTGCTGCTATGCTTTATAAATATCCTTTACGTTCCTGCATGAGTAAACTTCTTCAGAAAATGAACTTATTGAGCCCACTTATTCAAGAAAAGGCATCTCTTTAAATAATGTTCTTGAGGAACAATATGAATGATAAAATTTAAATTTGCATTAACTCTATATTTAACATAATTAGATGTGAATATATTCTATGTTATAGCTCCCAATGGGTTGCCTCTCTAAAGAGAAGCAATCAACTGTATGTTCTAGTGAGGACACCAAGAGCCAAGTGACAGAGAACGGAGTATTTGGCCTAAGAAAGGATAGTGACATTATCTATCTCCATTTGTAAGATCATTCTCATATTCTCCATAAATATTCTATGATTTTCACTATAAACTCATCCTTTCTCTCTCCTGACTGTGCTAGCATTTAATACATGCATTTACTGTGGTAAAGTTCTCACTAGGTTGTGTGGTGCCATACAAAACTATAAAATTGCAACTAAAACCTTCAAATATCATCAAATTAGCATTATAAATTGTGTTTACTCTAAGAAAATAAAGAAAGGGACATCAAGGTAGATCATACGGCTAACATCAGCAAGGACTAGACCCTTGACTAAGATATTTCCAGCCTACTTGAACTTTTTTTAACTCAAATTCTATTGCATTTCACAAAGGGATTGTTTGACATAGTTTTGCTGTGTTGCACAAAAATTTGCTGTATTGACCTGTTCAACTGTTTTACTTCGTTGCATTTAATAGTTTAACTGTGTTACTTGCTTTGTTGACAAAATAATCTATATCAATGATTGGTCAATTTACTATTGACACAGAAAATGCAAGGTATATTAACTGTTTATATTTCATGATGTGTAATAGTTGTCTTGAAGGGACTTAGCAAGTTTTGGGTTCCCTGAGACAGACAAGTGGCATAAGCAGTCTAGCAAATCCTAAGTTTTATGGCTTGGTGATATCTCTGAATGGTTCCAAACTTCCAGGTAGTTCATCAGGTGGTCACACAGATTGCCAAAAAGTGGGCTTAAGTTTTCCAAGGATGTCTGGTAAATCACTAGTTGTCAAGCAAATCACAGGACACAAAACTTTGGAAATTTTTGAAATAATATTTGAATTCTTGGGAACTGGGCCAAAAATTCATCCAAAATTATTAGATATAATCCTGCAGAAAACAAGAAGCATGAAAATCTATCAGATCTAAACAAAATTTACGGGTTCACTTATTAACAAAGTGGCCATTGCAGATAGCTGCAAGCTTACTGCAGTGGTAAGGGCTTTGGCTTTTCTTTGAGAGGTCCAAGGTTCAAACCCCACTCTGAGGGGACCACGACCCCTCATAAAAACATGTGTAAACTCATTGAAAAAAAACAAAGTGGCCATTGCATGAAAACTTACAAATCCAAGCTGTTTTGAAGTATATGCAACAAACTTGTAAATAACTATACAAAACTATCAAATCTGGAGTCAGAACAAGCAAATCTGAAAATTCCTTACTGGTTTATATTGGTCCTAATGCTATTCATAAACTCTTTAACAGATCTGAAGAGATTTGGGGTTGAAAAAAGTAGATGTGAAAAATAAACCCAAGAATATTAAGTCTAATGAATGCAAATCAGATTGGTTTGACTTCATTGATAAATCACACTGATGGGGCCCAACAAGCATGCCATAACTGTTGATCCGTTAAATCTTCTAATATGATTGTGCACTTGTGAAATTGCAGTTCAATATAGCAAGGGGATCAGATTAATCCCTAATCTCCGAATTGAAGGGTCGACTCCCATTAAGTCTAATTGATATAAGCTAATCTAAACAATTTTGTAGGAAAAGGGATGCCAGAAGATAAAGTAAAACACAATAAAATGAATACGATCATACATTCATAGTAATATTAGTGTTGATGTAGCTGAAATCTTCAGAAGGCACCGAATAACACCTTGCAACAATGAAGCAAGAGGACTAATAGGAGATGAGAAACCAGAGCCACAAGCTTCATATGTACATCAATAAAGAGGTCAAATGACATTGTTGATCCATGGAAGCCATGCACAATCTCTTTATTAATTGTAGTTCAAATCACCACTATAAGTTTTATTACAAGGAGTAGGTCTAGTATTCTGCAAATATCCAATGGATCCTTTACAATGAGCATCTAGCTCTTATTTATAGAAAAGTGAAACTAACTCTACTTGTGATAAAATAAACTCTAACTTCTAGTTACTTTTATTTGGCAGGATCTTACAAGTAGATGAAAAAATAACCAGCCATATTTGGCACTAAAAATAAATTCTAAATCATTTAGAGCATCACTAACATCATTTAGAGACAAAAATGTCACTATCCAAAACATTTCCTTTAAATCCATACCTTTGAGCCTGCACCCATGATGTTTAGTCTAATGATTGGTCAGATGTCTTGCAAATCACCAGATGTGCAGCTAATCAGAGGGAGTCTAGCGAATTGAAAGACCTATCTGGTGAATTAGAGTATAAATAACAAGTTGCTGGCAGATGGATCGCTAGCCTCAAAAGTCTACCAATTTAACTCCAAAATCTTTTGGGTTTTGGTCCTAATTTCCCAAAATTGGACCATTTCCATTCAGTTCCAACAAGTTTTCTATCTATCTTGGACCATATTCCAACTGGAATTGCCTTCAATTTTTGTTTCATCCCTCTCCGCATGGCTGAATTTGATTCTGCAGTGCAATGGTTGTATCTAGACTACTAAAATTCCCTCACAGGACTACCACTTTGTTGTTCAACTTGCATTGGCACATCCATCGTCATCTCCCCCAAGGGAGGGGAAGATGTGAGTTGCATTGCTTCCTCACCATACTCATGCCACGGGGTTTCCAAACCCTCACCAGCATCTAGATCAATGGATTGCGTTGTTGTCCTTGCCCTTGGTCCCATACTGGCTATGGTAGTTTGCTATGTTTGAACGAAGGGTTTCAATTATACACCTAATCCATCTATTCCCAACTCAAATCCAAGCTCCATATCACCCATGGTTATCTCTGGGACAACATGCATGGCCTCCAAAGATCCTATATTGGCCACACCACTCTCCTACGCAACTTCTTTGCCAACCAGATGCATTTCCCACGCAACCCCCTTTTCATGTTGCTCCATCACTTGCCTCTCCTCATATGTAGCCACACCAACTTGCATAGTCACACATCTGTGTCATTGTGATCTTCTATATGATCTCTTGCGCAACTACTTGCATAATCATCAATGCAGCAATAGGTGTTGTGGTACTAGTCTACTTATGCTCCGATTGTATATTTGCCTACGGAGTCCTCTATGCAAGCTAACCTTTCTATTGTGCATTGCTTCCTGTTAGAACTCAATGTTTCAATGATTGTATTATGAAAGTGAGGGGTATTTAAATACAATGGTTTCCCAAATATGGCATAAAAACCTTCAACTAATCCTACAACTACCCTTGTCCCTTAGTGAACCTCACAAACCATGTGTTGAGTGGTTACACACCTTTCACATTATTCATGATAACTCTTAACATTCCCCCCTTTATTACATCATAGTCTTAGAGAGGAAACTTTAGAATTCTTCAAATTTAATACGTCCAAGGGGTTTGGTGAAGATGTTTGCATGTTGCTCTTGAGTAGGACAGAATTTGAGCTAAATGTTCTATTGTTGAGCTTGTTCACGAATGAAGAGACATTCCATGTCAATGTGCTTGGTTCTTTCGTGAAATACTAGATTACAAACAAGTTTCAGTACTCCTTGGTTGTCGCAATGCATGATTGTAGGTTTATCTTGTGGCACTCCCATATTTGTCAACATATTTTTATACCTTATTGCTTGACAGATAGCTCCTCCTGTTGCACAGTATTCTGCTTCAGTGGAAGATCGAGCAATTGTTTATTGTTTATTGCTTCCCCATGATATAGGTGTAGACCCTAGAAAGAATACATACCCAAAGGTAGATTTTCGGTCGACAATGCATCCTACGTAATCTGTGTTTGTATAACCTGTTAAGAGGAACTAATCACTTTCTCTTGAATTCCAAACTGTACTCAGTAGTGCCTTGTATATTGCCTTCCAATGTGTCAACTTTCGTTCCTGCATAAAACGTGAGAGATAACTCACTACAAAACAAATATCTGGTCTTGTGTAAGTTAGGTAGATGAGACTCCCAACTAACTGCGAATAGAGTTACATCTGCTGGAGGAGAGGAATCAAAACGTGAGAGTTGTAGAGCTGAATCCATAGGAGTTGCCATAGGCTTGCAATCTTCCATGTGATATTTCTCAAGGAGATTCTTGGCATATTTGCTTTTTGAAACAAATATGTGATGATGATTCTACTTTACCTCCAACCCTAGGTAATAGTGTAATAAACTTAGATCGGTCATGTCAAAAATATTTCTTCAAATATTCCTTTGCAGTTAGAATCATTCTCTTAGAACTTCCTTTGATGACCAAGTCATCTACATACACATTGATAAATACAATTTCCCCCACTTGTTCTTTGTGATTAAAACTTGGATCATATGGAAATTCTCTTAAAGTCATGTTTTCCAAAATGTTCATCTATCTTTGTATACCATGTTTGAGGAGCTTGTTTGAGACCATATAGAGATTTGACCAATTTACATACCTTTGTTTCTTGTCCAAGTATGATGAATCCTTCTAGTTGAGTCATATAAACTTCTTCTTTTAAGTCCCCATTGAGAAAGGCACTTTTCATGTCCATTTGATGAATTCTCCATCCAAATTTTGATGGATTTTATTTTTGTTGTAGGGGCAAAAGTCTCTTCATAATCTATGCCTTCTTTTTCTACATACCCCTTTGCTACGAGTCATGCCTTGTGTTTATCAAGACTGCCATCTGATTTATATTTGATTTTGAAAATTCATTTGCAGCCAATAGCTTTTTTCTCTTCTGGAAGATCAACAAGATCCCAACTCTTGTTTTTCAATAGTCCTTGATATTCAATGTTCATGGCATTTTCCCAAGCATTAGATTGGAGGGCTTTTTGTACTATAAATGGTTCAACTGTGCTCATTAGAGCCATATTGTGAGTCATACTTTGTATTCTTGGTCTTGTAGAAGAAGTGTCTAGGATTCCATCTATCCCAGATGCTCTCAATGTACTAGTGTACCACTTGGGTATTTTCCTTGTGTGTTGTGGTGGAGTAGATTGATCTACTTCATCATTGATGTCGCTGAAAATTTCTTCATTAGTAACTTCATCTTCATCACTTTCAATCATTATTGGAGCTAAGTTAGCGATGGCTTTTTAAGCCTTAATACTACCACAAATATGATAGAAACGAATATAATGTAGCCACAATACAATAAGGTCAAATATAATGATATGAGTAGAGTAATATGTATATCAAGGCTAATAATATATCAAATAACATTCAATAATAAGCAGCAATATGAATGTATAAATCCTGAATCATACATGTGTCAAGCATGTAGAACAACTCACAATATTAATTGCTCAAAATGTAATGTGATATGATATGTTCAGTTCTCTGATTCTGTATCCTTATGGAGTATATATCCATAGTAGTATGACTCTTTGGATACTTGACTATTCCTTTCCATATGCCAAGTCTCATGACTCTTGGCTTCTCTACTTGACACTTGCATACTTGATGAACACTTGACTCTATATTGTATGCACACCTATACATGACTCTTACACTTCTATAACTTGCACACTCTAACCTAAGACACTTGTGCACATATTTACATTACATATTTGATCTCTTACATATAAGACACTTGTGCACATAGACTCAACTTACACTTGCACACTAACTCACATGACACTTGTGCATTTCCTGCATATTACAACTTTACATGACACTTGTGCATATCCTGCACATTCACACTTACATAAAGGGAAATATTACTCACACTCTAAACTATGACTCAACCCTAATCTATTATTTACAAATGTACCATGAAGGTACCATGGGGGTGCATTAGCATGTACCAAATAATGTAATATACTCCAACGAGTTAGATGAAGATTCCTGTGATGGTGATGAAAGTGATTTTTCTTCTTCATCAAAGACAACATCACGACTAATATGTAATTTCTTTGTAGCTGGATCAAATAATCTGTAGGCTTTTGATTCATCACTATAGAGTAGTAGGATACATTGCTAAGATTTTTCATCCAATATGTCTCTTCCCCTTTGGGATGTGGATATGTGCTATACAACCAAATACTCAAATGTGAGAGATTGATGGTTTGTGTCTGCTCCATGCTTCTTCTAGAGTGATATGTTCAAGTGATGCATTGGGGGCACGATTGAGTAAGTAAATTGTTGTATGTACTACTTTTGCCCAAAAAGAGTGTCCAAGTTGTGAATCCTTCAACATACTTCGTACCATTTCCATGATTGTTCTATTTTGCGTTCTACAATACCATTTTGTTGTGGTGAGTAGGCAGTTGTCAACTGTCATTGAATGCCATGTTCCTTCAGAAATGCTGAAAATTCATTATTGGTAAATTCCCCCCCTCGATCTAAGCGGAGGACATGGATCCTTCTTCTTGTGGAAGTCTCTACTTGGGCCTTAAATTGTTGAAAGTAGAAGAAAGCTTCATCTTTGTTCTTCAAAAAATATACCCATATTTTTCGAGTATGATCATCAACAAAGAGTTGAAAATATCTGGACCCATTATAACTTGGAGCCATGGGTCCACACAGATCAGTATGGATCAAATCAAGAGATGCCTTGGCCCAATATTCTATGGTCTTGAAAGGAGCCCGATGTTGCTTTCCAGCTAAGCAACAAGAACAATCTGTATGGACTTCTATAAAGAAGGAAGACCTTCGACCATATTTTGTTTTGTAATGCAATAAGGTGGCCATAACTTAGATGACCATATCGTCAATGCCAGAGTGATGCAAATATATTGGAGTTGACTAATGTTAAGTTTTCATGATGAATTGTGTGAAGTTCAAACATCTTTCCTCTTCCTTTTCGATGTGCAATAATCTTAGAATTCTCAGTTTTATCACGAATGATGCATAGCTTGGATCCTTGTTGCTTATCAAACTCAACCTTTAAGTTGTAGTCAAATAGTTGATTGACGGAGAGTAGATTTTTGGTGAGTCCGAGAACATATAGGACTTCTATAATTCTACATTTGTGTGATCCAAGTTGTAATTTTATATCACCTATGACTTTTAATTCATAGGATGTATCATCCCCAAGAGAAATGTTTCTTGCATGTCTGGAACACTTTAGCTTTTGAAACCAATTGTTTTGTCCTGTCATGTGTTTGGTTGCTCCAAAACAACATACCAAATATCATTGAGTTAAGCATGTGCATCTAATGCATGTTCTTTTCTGTTATTTTGTTGATGCTTGATTTTCCAATTTGAATTCACTAATGACTTTTTTTGCTAGTGATGAGAATTGTTTCTCCTTATGCCTTTTTTGAATGACTACCTCCTTATAAGAGATAATTGTTCTTCTTCATATACTATATGTGAGACTTCCACTTTTTGAATTAGGTTCACCGGCTTTTCAAAGCTTGGTGTTTGCTCCGTAATATTTAATGTTGTCACAAAAACATTAAAATTTGATGGGAGAGATCTCAAAATAATCGAAACTATGGTTTTAACAGATACCTTTCCTCCTAGCGCTTGCCATGATGCTCGCAGCTCAACTATCCTCATGAAGGATTCTAGTTTCTCTCCATTCTTCATCTTTAAGCAATAGAGTTGGCCCTAATCAAATAGAATTTGATTTTGATTCTTTGCTTCAAAGACTGTTTTTACCTTCTCCTATGCATCTTTGGCCGTGGTTGAATCCTGAATGTATGCTTGCATTTCATCTGCTACTCCGAACATGACTAATCTTACCTTTCTGTCTGCCTTGTTGAACTTTATTTGGTCTTCATTTTCTTCTTCAAGACAGGTAATGGTTCCATGTATCACTTGCCATACTTCCTCAAACTCAAGTGTAGGCACCAGTTCTAAACAGAAGCAAAAATGAAAGTGTTTGCAGAAATGTCCAAGTAATAGCACTAAGTTAGTCTAGTAGGGAATGAAATGAAATGTAATGAAACACATTGTAATGTAATGAAATGAAATAAAATACCAATGAAATGTAATGCAATGTAAATGCAATGCAAATGTCATAGCCATCATGGTTAAGCGCCAAATAAATGATATTTTGTAAAGTTGGCATTATGATCAAAGTACATAGGTAGAAGGGGAAAAACAGTTAATGCAAGGTGTCCTAGAAACCATTGCTACCAACGGCCAGGCCTGCATTATAAATAGACCCCCCCTTTTCATTTGTAAGAAATCAATGCATAGCAGATCAATCGATCAGGAGATAGATCTCTAAGTTTCGTGCAATACTTGGGTTGGAGTGCATAGCACAAGTCCGTTGTTGTAATCTAAACGCTACTTTGGTAGATCAATCAATGCAAAGACACATTCTCCATTCTTGTTGTGGATGTTTGTTACTGATGTCTGATTGATTATTAGATTACTAGGCTTGTATTGCAAAGTGATTGGTTGCAGGTTGAAGGACTCAGTCAGAATAGCCAAGGTTGCAGTCAGTAAGTGCAGACGCCATCAGACGACAATGACAGTTGTGGAGGGCTGATGTCTTAGAAGTGGAATCGTCGTCTGGAGTCCTATCGTCACAAGGTGTCATCATGCCATCATACTGACTGCTGAAGTCGTCTGGAGGATGACGTCTAGAGGATATCATCTAGCTAATGTCGTCTAAAGGAGAGTTGTCATGTTTATTGGGTTACCTTTCAAGCTTTTCGTCTTAAGATTGTTGTCGTCTGGAGTGATGACTATCCATATTCCTATTGACTGCAGATGTGTTTACCTTTAAACTTTGTCATTACCTCGTCCTTGGGAAACCTCACCATTGTGCTACATCAAGCTATGTTCAAAGTTTGGTTTTCTAGGCAGTATAATTGTTTCCCCTTAGTAGTTGGGAATTTGGCAGCAAGAACTTTGGTGCTCCACTAGCCATAGTAAACTTTCACAAAAAATAAATATTTTTCTTTTACCGAATCCGCCTCGAAAAGAACTTTCCAACCAATATATATGTAAGCCTATACTCAAATTTCAATTGATGCTTCAAAAATTGCAAGAAAGAATTGTCTCCTCAAATGAAGGTGTGTTCTTCCTTGTAATTTTATCTCCTTTTTTTTTGAATATTTTCTTTCAAAAAATATTAAAGGTTCCTTTTTGTAAGCGCTTCCTTTTGTATTCTTTTAATCACTTTCCCACTTGAAGTGTGGGATAAATATTTAAACTTGCCTTGATGTAAGCGCTTCCTTTGGACTTGTGTGCTGACTATTTTGACTTGGGTGAAACTATGTCACCTTTGATTAAAACATGCTCTATTTCGGCGTTGATATTGTTGGTGCTTCGACTACACAAGTTATATTTTTATTTGATTGGCTCTATCTTTTGTGACTTCTCTTTCTTTGCAATTACAGCGTTTTGGAATTATTTGAGTGCCTACGTTGAGGCAAGAAAGATGTCGTCAGGAGTCTTCCTTTGCACTATTTTAATTTGTGATTGTTTGCTTTGAACTTTTCCCTTCTACTCATCACGACTCACAACGCTCGTGTTGGAAATTGTAGATTCCTTATCTTCTTCCTTGGACAATTTGTGTTGGAGTATATTACATTATTTGGTACATGCTAATGTACCCCCATGGTACCTTCATGGTACATCTTGTAAATATTAGATTAGGGAGTGAGTAATATTTTATGTAATGTAATAATGTGCAAGAAATGCACAAGTGTTATGTAATGCAGGAAATACAAAAGTGTTATATAAGTGTGTATGTGCAGGAAATGCACAAGTTTCATGTGAGTGTGCAAATGTAATGTGAGTTTATGTGCGCAAGTGTCTTATATGGCAGTGTGCACAAGTGTCCTTAGATTAGAGTGTACAAAGTGAAGAGTCATGTCTAAGTGTGCATACAAGATAGAGTCATGCGTATGCAAGTGTCAAGTAGAGAAGCCAAGAGTCATGAGACTTGGCATATGGAAAGGAATGTGTAATGTCCCTTTTTTTAGCCTGCTTGTTCTTCAGGTGAGATTAGCCTATATTCTGGTTCCCGTAGGCTAAGTTTGAGGATAGGGAACCTAATTTTGGGTTGATCGTCAGTGTTAGCACTTCGCCTACTCTCATCCGCCTTTTTTTGGGAGTTCGTTCGGAGCAGTTCTGTCGTCACTGCTATTTTTAGAAAACTGCTATTTATGGTAAGTTTGGCTTTTGAGGTTCAGCGATGATGTGCTTGTTGGGTTTTCCATCCGGTGTGATAAGATGAGCTGTTTTCAGTGATCTACGTTGATACCTGCTATTTATAGACATTTACTATTTCTAGGGGGTGAGCGTGTCTAGGAAGTGTTGAGTTGGAGTTGATGTCTGGAGTGCCTGGAGGCGTTGCATTCTTCACCTGCTAGTTTCGGTGGTCTTTCCAGGCAGTTGGGCATAGACTTACTATTTTTAGTAAGTCAGTGATTGAGTCAGAACGAATTATATGGGCAAATACTTGGGTCAAATGGGTATCCAAATCCACTTTTAGATGTTTATTCGGATGAGCGGGTTCAAATATTTTAATATCCGAAGTTTAATTAATATAAAGTCAAATATTAATATTATTTTATAAAGTATATGACTTTATATTATTATTGAGGATTTATGTGTCACTTATGAATATAATAATATTATAAGTGACATATTTTATAAGTTTAATTTGGACTTCATTTGAGAGTATTATAAAGTGTAAATTAAATATTATTAATGGATTTTATGAAGGCATTAAGTGGGTCGACCCATTGAGGAGAAGTATAAAAGGTGGAAATGAGAATCATATTCAATCATGAATTTCTTGGTTTTGGTGAATTTGCTCTGCAAATTGGTGGAGAAGCTTGCAAGGGTTTGCAGGTTTGATTCCAGGCTTGCTGGAGACGATCATCTACAGCAAGGGCATCCTCTCAGGTTGTGAAAGATCAACCCCAGTGGATTTCGGTGATTGCATCCAGCAATTACAATTGCACTTCAAGGAATAAATAATCAAGGGTTTCATTGTAGATTTTGAGAATACTTCAGATTTATCAAAGTCATTTTGGGGCTGGAATAATATTTGCCATTTCTTATCCCAGCCATACCATTATTGGGTGAATATTGGTCATAATTCGGTGTGCATCAAAGTACAGATTTGAAGAAGACAACCATCAAAATTCAAATATATTTGCTGCTGTTGATATATTAGTAATTTATCTACCCGGCCATTCCATTGATAGCATATTGGAAGAATTCAAAGGTTAATTGAATTGGGGTTTGAATGCCAAGTTAGCGCCATCAGCCATTAATGCTAAATCAATCCCTCAATGCTGGTTATAGAGGTTTTGGAAGAAGGTTTGAAGTCTTAGATTGCTGGCAGATTGTACATAACAGGGCCGTACCAACATCATGCCAGGTGTGATCTAAAAGAGGTGAATCGCTTGGGTTTTTTGGCTTCATCTCTTCCTCTTTAGTGGCGGCTATATCAAAGTATCAGTTGGCAACTCTTTTGGGCATGAAGAAAGGGATATTGATGGATCTGCATTCTATTTATTCATTTCCAGTAGTTGTTGTTGTAACTCAGACATTTCAGAACATAACAAAGCCGGGTACCTTGTATTCCCTTTCATTCTTACAAGGGTTTAATGTATATGCTGATAAATATCTGCATTGTCTATTATTTTTTGGAGTAGATTTGTTTCATGCATTATCTATCTTCAGCGTTATCTTTACATTGCATTTCCAAAATACAAAAAAAATTACAAACATCAGATAAAGCAAAACCAAATCAGAATTTTGTCAAACTTCAAAACGCAAACTAGGGTAGCCTATTACAGTGGTATCAGAGCTTGGTTAACTCTGCCATCCTATTGGGTTCCGTGTAGCTATTTTATGAGTGGAGGAGATCATGGAATTTGACTGGGATGAGTTCATGTTGCAAGAAAAATTATTTAATACAGGTAAAAGACTTGAACGGTTATGTCCAGCAAATGATAGTGCCTTGGATGTGTTGATAGGGACAAAAGAGTGCTTATCCATGGTGGGACAACACCAATCTGAGTTATGGCATCTTGCTTTATCTCCAGCGGTAGTTTCCTTGGGACAAGACAGGTGGTTTAAAAACTCTGTTGATGAGGTTAGACTTGCAGTTGCTTGTTGTTACAGCGAAATCATGCGAATAACAGCACCACAGACTCCCTATGATGACAATAAAATGAAGGAGGTTTTCCAGCTGATTATTGATAGTTTCCAAGGAATGGATAGCATGAGCCCTTCTTTTGGTAAACAGGTTGAAATTTTGGAATTGATGGTGACAGTTCATGCAGGTGTGTTGCTGGTTGATCTTGGTTGTGACGAATTAATCTTCCAACTGTTCTTTCATTTCATATCTTCCATCACTGAGGGTTATGAAGAATCAACTTTTAAATGCATGAAGGAAATGATAACATTGATTATTGAAGAATATGTTACCATTCCTCCACCGCTCTTGATCTTACTATTGGCTGTTTGGAGACAAGATATGTGTTTTTCAATGACAACCCATGATTTGGTGGACATGGTTGTAAAAGAGTGTGACAAGAAGCTGAACCTTATTTTGGACAGCGAAGGGAATGGGAAAGAAGAAGAAGTTAAAACAGAAAATTCTCATGTAGATAGTGGCCTAATGCATGTCAATAATGATGATGTTGTCTCAGATTTCGTAGCAGCCATTCATGTTGAGTCTATTGCTAGTTCCCACTCAGTTCATTGTGTCGGCTTTGATCATCAGGACAGCCTTGGTGATACAGGGATTGACAGGTTTACCGCTGATTGTGATGCATTTGCAGTTTCAGTGCTTGTTGACGGTAAGAATGATGAACCTAAATTGGCTTATAGTGACATTGGATCATCATTCTTTGGTGGTGATAGCATAGGTGGGTTGGGATTTGATTCTGAAACCAAATCTTTGGAGGATAGTGTACAGGTTGATCTACCTATTGATGAGGCGTAGAGTGATTTTACAGGGGCAGTACATCTTGAGGATCATGGCTACTGTTGTCACATTTTGCACGGGGTGCAATGTCTTCAATGTTGTTTTGTAACAGTGCTGCTCTTCCTTTTCCTCCTTCCGTTTTCCTTCCTTCTCTCCCTTTCCTTTTCTTTCCCATTCTCTTTCTCTCCCCCCTTTTTCCTTGGAGTCCCCCAGTTGATTTTCCAACTTTCCAGCAAGTCTTCCTAAAATTGGCTAAGTGTTGGTGCGAAGTTCGCACTTCGCCCAGTCTGGGTGCGAAGTTCGCACTTCGCCCAGTCTTGGTGCGAAGTGCGTGCTTCGCCCAGTGTTGGTGCGAAGTTCGCACTTCGCCCAGTTTTGGTGCGAAGTGCGTACTTCGCCCAGTGTTGGTGCGAAGTTCGCACTTCGCACCAGTTTTGGTGCGAAGTCTGACTTCGCCCCACTTTCTGGGCGCACCTTGCATCGGCAGACTGGCAGGTCAACGCAGAAGAAAGATAAAATGCCGGAGCAGGTCCATATGGCGGCAGACACCAGTGTTCGCCTGTGCGCAGTCCGACTTCTCAAAGAGCCGGAATGCGCCCTTGACAGGTGTACAGTAGGGGAACAAACCCGGAATTTGACCAAGGCGTGAAGGCCTTCCCAACTGCACTGTTTTCTGCCCACGCATCCCAAGGAGCTCCGATCCCAAGTGAAGATGGATAGACTGCCCTCTAAGGCAGGCATGTGTCACACAGCATAACCCATCATCAGACAAGTGTCCAGCTTCGGGATTTGAACCAAGACTGCCGACCAAAAGGGATAAGCATGGACTGCCTGCACCGCCTGCGTTAATAGCCTCATTCAAAGCTGATCTGAGGTTTCACCTGCTCCAGCTACCAGCAAGCCTGCCGACTTGAAGATTTGCCCAAGCACTCCGCCACGTAGCTGTCCGGCTTCCGGGAAGACCATGCTGCGGGTACGGCCCGATCCGACAAAAGGTCGGCATTTGCGGCTCTTTCGCCGCTTACGTCGACTTATGTTTGGTCGGGACTCTGTGCCCATTAATGTAACGGGTGGGACTCGGGCTATAAAAGCCCATCTTAAATTCATTGTAAAGGGTGGAAGGGGAATGTTTGTTAGGGAATTACTGTGCTTACTGTAACCGTGCTTCTGCATATAAATACAATCTGTATGCCTGGTTCTGTTCTACCGCTTTTATTTCTTCCTGTTTATGCTTTACGTGATTCTGTGTCATGGCTTGTTGATTCACTTCGGCATTTGATGGTCAGGCGCCTTTAGCATTCTTTCTGTACTTTTAATTTTCGTATAATAGATGTGGTAGCAGTTCCATCAGTTATGTGTGACGTTGCTGGCCCGTATCCGGTGATTGATGCGATCCCTCGCTGTTAGTTCCTTGTAGGGAATGTTTGCTAGGGAGCCATTGAATCTGTGCGGTTAAACTCTCTGCTTAACACATATACCTGGCTCTGACATCTCTAGGTTTACTTTCTACCCCTGTCAGTGTACGTATCTGGTGATTGATACGATCCCTTGCTGTTAGTTCCTTGTAGGGAATGTTTGCTAGGGAGCTATTGAGGCTGTGCATACACTGCTTGTGTATCAGAAGTACGCCTAGGTTTTGCGGTTCCTTGTCATGCTCTGTGTTTGTATGCGGTAAGTAGCGGTGATTGGTGTGTTCCCGTCTTCGTTAGTTCCCCCCACCAACCTTTGGACATATTTGTAATCTCTTTCTGTACATTTGTCTCTTTCAGTTCATTTATTTCTTTCCTGTTCCCTTTAGCTTAAATCAGAAAACCCCCCCAAAAGGAGCCGGCCTTCTCCGGAGATTGGCTCGGAAGGCATCTCTTCCTTCCGGCCTTTCATGCTGGTGGGCGAATCTGGGCGCATTAACCCAAAATCCTTTCCTCATGGCAGATTCGTAACCAACAGTTTCTCTGGCACGCCCGGTGGGACCCTTGTCCCACGATTTAAAGAAAGAGTACCCGTCCTGTCTCCACTTAGCGCAACAGTTTTTCTGCTACGCTCGGTGGAACACGGGTCCCACATCTGAAGAGAGATTTTCCGATCCGTCTCCACCTGGCGCTGACAGTTCCTGAGCTCTCGGTGAGACAAGGAAGTTTCTCACCCCCGACAGAATCGAAGCACCGGTGTTCGCTTCATTGCTGTCCCAAATCTGAGCACCTGGCGACTCTGCACGAACAAATCCTCTGAGTCTAGAAGACCGGTCCCGTCACCTTCATGCACACGAGAAGGTGGCGAACAAGAAATCCGAGAAGCCCGCCTGAGTTCTACGAACTAGACATCCACGCTCGAGGCGAGATCCCCAGGCTGGCTGATCCGCGAGCTCGTTTCGACGAAGCCGAGGCTGAGATCCAAGAAGAGGCCGAAGGCGAGGTCGGAAGAGCCGAGTACGAAGTAGAAGAGGCCGAGGAAGAGGAAAATCCTGCATCCTCGGAAAGTACCGACACCGAGTACACAACCGACGGCGGAGAAGAAGAAGAAATGGCTGCTCAACAGCCGAATGACGATGATCTCTTCCCGGCGGTGGACTCTACGGGGCCTTTGGCCCTGATCGGTCAGCAAGCTGTGCCCCCTGCTGCTTTAAAGTCTATTCCTACATACGACGGCTACGGTAAGACGGCGTACGAGCACATCCAGGACATCCTTGCCCTGGCCGCACTGCATACCATCACCGATGAAAGTGTAAAGACCCGTCTGCTGGCCCTTTCCCTGAGGGGAAAGCTTCTCTACTGGTGGAGATCGCTGCCAGAAGGATCCATCACAGGGTGGCCCCAGCTTGCCAGGAGGCTCGTAAAAGGATGCAACGAGTCTGCTGATCCTACCTCTCTACTGCATCAGTTCCAAGCAATCCAGAGGCATCCTCAAGAGGAGGTGTCTGATTTTAACATTAGGTTTGCGAGATCCTGGAAACGGGTACCTCGCGAACTTCGGCCTTCAGCCGGCATGGCTGCTCACTACTATCTGAGGTCTTTCAACTCAGACATATGCCTGCTGCTGAAGATCGCCAGAATTGACGAGTTCCACTGCCTTGTACGAAGCTGCCCAGCAAGCTGAAGCTGACATTATCTCCATTGGCAGGCTTCCGTCCAGAGTGCGGGAGCCGATTCATCCCGACTTTCCCAGATCGCAGTATCCTTCTGCTTCTGGTGGTTTGCCGTCCACTTCAGGGCAGCAGCCCCAGCCGCAGTGGAATCCGGCGCCGGTCGTAACTCAATACGGCCCGCCTCAGTTGCATTACCCTCATCCGCCTCCTCCCGCTCCGCATTTTCCAGCGCTTCCTGCTCCCCCGCAGTATGCGTCTTATTCTAACCCTCCTCCATTGGCCGCTTTGCCTCCACCGGCACAGTTGCCGCCTCCCGACAGCAGCATCCAGAACACGATTCTACAAGAAGTGCGGGCTTTGGCCTCCGGATATCATGCCATGTCCAATGACATGACCGCTATGAAAAAGAAGCAGGCCCAAATGGACTTTGCTCCTAGAAGGCCGTATGCGCCACCGGCGCTGACAAAAGATAAAGCCCCAGAAAATCAACAGCAGAGGCGTCCGCCTCCGAGGAATCTTGCTATAGAAGACCCACCTGGTCCTCCGGACCGAGTCAGCCGGTGCACTACGTGCAATGACCCGCATTCGGAGGAAGACTGCACTTTGCACCAGCACTACATCCAGACCTTGGCCGGCAGCACTATAGAAGATGATGAGCTGTACATGATCTTGGACGGCGAGGCCAATTTTGCCCTGCCAGAAGAGAATCCAGTGACGCCCGCCAAGGAAGAAAAGAAAGCTGCGGACGCGGCTAAACCTTTGCAGGTATACGCGAGAAGAGAAAAACCGCAGCCCGATGGGCTGCCACCGTACAAGCGGCTGTGGCCTTACACAGCCCAGGAGAAGGCGTCCAAAGATAAAGCTCCCGCTAAACCTTCTCCGACAAAGGCTGCTGCTGTTCCAGCTAAGCCTCCAGCAAAGGCCCCAACTCCCGCTAAGCTTCCTGTACTTCAGCCCCCAGCTGAAACCAAAGAACAAGCCCAGGGAGAAGCTGAAGTACCCGTCTCTGACCAAGAGACGGCGAGTTGAGGCCACCCAACAGTACCGAACCAAGTATGAATCGGCTAAACCAGCAGAAGGAGCTAGTACCTCGGGCTACAGCATTGTAGACGAGTTGAAGAAGACTCCTGCCAGAATCAGCATGTACGATGCTCTTCTGCTTCCAGGCCAGGTAGATCTGCTGCAAGAATCACTGAAGAGCATGAAGAGCGGCAAGCAGATGCAGCCTGCTGTCCTGGTTCAACCTTTGACAGTCTCCGCCACTGGGAAGAACAGACCGCCACCCTTTTATCTATCTTTGCGGATGCAAGGGCACATAGTTCACAACTGCATGGTGGATTCTGGTGCGTCCTCAACTGTGATGCCGAAGGCCGTCTGCGATGAGATCGGGATGGAATACACACGGAGCAGCCAAGGCGTGCTGCAACTAGACGGCACCCCTGTCAAGACAGTTGGTGTCATAAAGGACATCCCTATCCGGCTGCACAAAGCTCTCGACATTGTGGTCATCCAAGAGGTCGTGATTGTTGACCTGGAGCCTTACTTCGGCATGTGTCTCTCTCGGGAGTTCACTGCGAAGTTGGGCGGGTACCTGTCTCTAGACTATTCACACATGGAAGTGCCCTTCAAAGGAAGGAGACTGAAAATTTTCAATGAGAAGCCTTCCCCTTTTCTAGTAGACAGGATACCCGGAGGAGAGATGGACTGCATGGTCCAGTTGTCAGAGGAAGAACTGGTGACAGTGGAACTGACCGAGCAAGCTCTCGAAGTGCTACAGCTTGAAGACGAGTTCTCGTTGCGGGACTTCAATGCCGTAATCGGGACAGAGCAAGGCTGTTACTCCATTAAACAGCCCGAGGAGCTTGACGTGTCAGTTGCGAAAGAAGTAGGACCTGCACCCGAAGAGCTGTGGAAGCTTTTCTTTGACGGCGCGCGTTGCAAGAATGGCGCCGGTGCAGGGGTACTCCTGGTTTCCCCAACCGGAGTCCAGAAGGACTATGCCTACAGGCTGGCCTGGAGCTGTACTAACAATTCGGCGGAATACGAAGCCCTGTGCTTGGGTTTGCGAAAGGCGGAAAGGCTCGGAATCAAGCATCTCCAAATTTTCGGAGATTCAGAGTTAGTGTGTCATCAAGTCATGAATAAATGCGCGTCCAAGCATCACTATCTTAGAGCGTACCGCAATCGGGTCTGGGACCTGATGGAATCGTTTGACTCATTGAATGTTAAGGCAATATCGCGTGAGAGAAACAAGCACGCTGATATTCTGGCGTCTGTTGGAGCCAGGTACGTTTCGGCTGAAGACGTCGTCCAGAAACTGAAGCCGGTCCGCACCATTTACAGGCCTTATGTGCCTGATAGGGATACCTTCTGGCAGGTATTCAGCTGTGACGAGGAGATCGTCACATTCCTGGTTAACGAAGTGTGTGTAATCGAAGGTAGAGACCCTGATGACGAGCAATATGAGGGGTTGATACAGTTACGGAATAATCACGTCCCAAAAGGACTGATTACATTAGAGAGTCTCTTTGATCGGAATGACAGAGCAATATCCCACAGGATCAAAGTAGACCCGAGGCAGTATGCTGACCTGGAACTCGAACCCGGTAAATCTATCAAGGTCGGAACAGACTGCACGTCGGAGGAGCTGGGACAGATTAGATCACTGTGCAAGGAGTTCCCCGACATTGTGGCCTGGTGCTACGAGGATTTGAGAGGGTATGACAGAACTGTCATCCAGCATACCATTGAGCTAGAGGATGGCGCTAAGCCATTCCGACAGAAGCAAAGGGCCGTAAATCCAAAGATTGAGGCCATGATGAAGACCGAGCTCTTGAAGATGCTGGAGGCCAAGATCATCTACCCCATCAAACATTCATCCTGGGTCGCGAATTTGGTGCCCGTGAGGAAAAAGAATGGCGACATACGTCTCTGTGTCGACTTCAGAAACCTAAATCAGGCTTCCCTCCGGGACCACTATCCGCTTCCCCAAATTGATCAGATTCTACATATCGTTGCTGGAGCCCAGAGATTTTCACTTTTAGATGGATTTTCCGGCTACAACCAGATTTGGGTCAAAGACGAAGACCAGCATAAGACGGCGTTTACCACGAAGTGGGGGACGTTCGCCTATCAGCGCATGCCGTTTGGCTTATCTAATGCTGGTGCCACGTTCCAAAGGGCCATGGACCTGGCCTTCCGAGAGCTGCTCAACAAAATTATTGTCATCTACCTCGATGACATGACTGTTTTCTCTCACCGACGAGAAGATCATGTTTCGCACCTGCGGCAGATATTTGAGAGTTGTCGAGAATTCGGCATCTCTATAAACCCGAAGAAGTCTGTCTTCGCGGTGAAGGAAGGAAAGCTGCTGGGACATGTCATCTCCGAGGAAGGCCTCGCCATTGACCCTGACAGAGCAGAAGCCCTCGTTCGCTTGCCAGCCCCCATCGATAAAAAAGGGCTGCAGTCCTTCTTTGGTCAGATTAACTTCGTGCGGAAGTTCATCCCGGACTTCGCACAGGTGATCAAGCCCATGGCCGAACTGTTGAAGAAAGATACACCTTACGAATGGACTGATGAGAGAGAGCAAGCCTTCGAGGAAATCAAGGCTCGAATTGCGCAAGCTCCGGTGTTGACAAACCCGGACTACTCCAAGGACTTCATCCTGTATGCAGTGGGAGAACCCGAAAGTTACGCTGCAGTCCTGACTCAGAAGGGAGACGACGGTGAGGAGCGCCCCATTGCGTTCCTAAGCCAAGTGATTTTGCCGCACGAAGAGAAGTATAATTTTATAGAGCGGCAGGTCCATGCGGTCATGAAGTCCCTTCGAAAGTTCAGGCACTTTGTCTCCCAGAGCAAGACCACTGTCTTTGTGATTCACCCCGATGTTCGCAGTTTCATCTTGCAAGGGGAACCGGGTCACAAGAGAGCGGGATGGATTGCCAAGATCCAGGAGTTCGACATTGAAGTGCGGCCCACCAAGCTTATCAGAGGCCGAGCCTTGTGTCAGGAATTGGCCCGAAGCGCTGTAGCCGGCATCTCCGCCTGCAAGTGGGAGGACACAGCGACACGCATCTACCTAGCCAACTCCTTATCGGAGGGGAGTGATTGGACAGATGAACTGGTGAGATACTTCTGCACCGGAAGATGTCCCGATCACCTGAACGCCTCACAACGAAGGAGATTTCGGCTAGGTGCACTAAGGTACACTCTTCGCCCCGAGGGGCTTTACTTCAAAAACATTGACGGCATCCTGTTGCGGTGCGTCACAAAATCTGACCAGCCTAGGATCCTCGGAGATTTTCATTCCGGGATGCCTGGGGGTCACCATTCTTCAAGGCCGACGGCCTTAAAAATAATAAGGGCTGGGTACTATTGGCCCACTCTGTTTACAGACGCGCATGCGGTCTGCGCCAAATGTGATCAATGCCAGAGGTATGCTGGCCGAAACAGAAAAGCACCCCTGCCCCTTCAACCGATTCAAGCCGAAGCTCCGTTCCAGCAATGGGGTCTAGACTTCATTGGGGTGATTTCTCCTAACTCCTCCGCCGGCCACAAGTTTATTCTCACAGCTACTGATTATTTCACACGGTGGACGGAGGCAATCCCGACCAAGAACGCCGACCAAGAAACGGTCATCAGGTTCATTGAGAGCCTGATTACCCGCTTCGGGGTTCCAGAGTCGATTGTGACAGACAACGGTCCGGGATTTGTAGGCGCCGTACTCACGGAGTACACCAGCAGACTTGGCATCTATCACAAGATGTCTTCTAATTACTACCCGCGGGGGAATGGCCTTGCCGAGTCTACTAACAAGAACCTCCTGAAAATTCTCCGGAGGACCATTGAAAAGAATAAGCGGACTTGGCACTTACTCCTGAACCGGGCGCTGTGGGCGGACAGAGTTGCGTTCAAGAAATCTCTCAGAACGTCCCCTTACGCGCTCGTCTATGGCAAGGAAGCTGTTATGCCATCACACATTGAAATCCCCGCCCTGTGGAGGATTGATGAAGACAGGAGCAGCGGAGACCCGGTAGATGACAGATTGTGCCAACTCCTGCAGTTGGAAGAAGACAGAGAAAGTGCATACCAGGCCTTCGCGGATCACATTGCAGCCACTCAAGGCTGGTTTGCCAAAGGCACCACTGCCCGAGTTTTCGAAGTCGGGGACCTGGTGCTGAAGTGGGATTCATACAAGGCAAAACCGGGTAATCACGGAAAATTTGATGCTCTCTGGGAGGGCCCTTATCAGATTGCCCGGGTGAATCAGTTCAATGCCTACATACTTTCGGATATGGAGGGTCAGCTCCTCCCCATCCCCGTCAACGGGTTCCACTTGAAGCTTTATCGCTGTTGAAGGCGCCCGAGTGGCCCTTCCTTGTAAAAATTTTTTTGTGTTTTTTATTTTTTTTCCCCGCATGTATAAATTTCAGCTTTAGCTTTCGTTTTATTTTTCCTTCTTTGAGCTTAATTGCGGCATGGGAGAGAAAGACGGACTTCGCAGCGAAGTCTGTCGTTGCCCCGCAGGAGGGGCGAAGTTCGGCTATGCAGAGAAAGAAAGGAGAAAAAAGAGCAAAAAATTGACTAAGTGTTGGCCGAAGCCCGACTTCGCAGCGAAGTCGGACTTCGGCCCAGCCGAATTGCGAAGTTTGTTCGAGAAAATGCTGAAGCACACTAAGAAGAAGCTCCGCTCAGCCTTTGACCGAAGTACGCACTGCGCACACCCTTCGTGCGAAGTACGCACTGCGCAGCAACTTTCTAGCGCCGAAGTGCGCGCCGCGCTAACTTCGTGCGAGTGCGAGTTCGCGCTAGCCGCTCGCGCGAAGTCCGCGCCGCTCCACTCTCGTGCGACCAACGGCGAACTTCGCGAAGTTCGCACTTCGCACCAAGCTTCGGCCGAAGTCCGAACAAAGCCAGCATCGCATTGCGCAGTTCGACCAACGAGCGAAGGTTGCAAAAAGTGTTAAGTGTTAGTAAAGCCTGAAGGCGGCCAAGACCCAGACCGCGCCCGAAGCCTTGGGCGCAGCAAGCAAGCAGAAGAGTTCAAGCACGCGCTTCGCGCGAAGTTCGAACTTCGCCCGAAATTCGGGCGAAGTCCGACTTCGCCGGCGAGGTCGGGCCGTGCCCAACTTCGGGCGAAGCCCGGCTGCGCCTAGTTTTCCGGGCCAGTATTGGGACGCGGTTTGAAAAATAATAATAAAAAAATTCAAAAATCCCAGCTGGGCCCAAGGCGCGCTTGCACTTGTTTTAATGTGGGTTTCCGCGCCAAAGGTTTTGTCTTGAGCAGTGTGCCCAAGTGGTGCCAGCAACGTCAGCCATGGTGCAGTCCCCAACGCTGAATTAATGATTGCGCGTTTTTCAAGGAAAAATGCAACCAAAGAAGCATGGCACGTCTGCCGGGGCGCGTTTTTTTTCAAGTGTTCTCCTGCGCAGCCACCAAGGATTTTAACTCAGCCGACCTACCCCTCCTGCGTTGCATTTATGGCGCTGTTTTTTATTTAGAAAAGGGGGTCAGAAACATGCCAACATTCCAGATTGCAGAGATTATTCCTCGGACAGTGCTAATTATTCCTCTGATAGCGAAATTTGTTGCAGACAGCCTGAACCTATCATTATTGCTGACTCAGAGAGATGGACAAGGGAAAAAGGCCCGTGTCAACGCAGTCCAGCGAAAGCAGCGAACCAGGGGATTTGCCGCGGCCAGGAGTTTTCAAAGGCGATCCCCCGCCAGAGAAGAAGTCAAAGGCCCGGACGAAGAAGGTACAGCGTGGGCAATCCCCACCACCTCCGGTCAATTACCTGGCAGGATATGTGGACGGCTTGTTTTCCATGAGCCTAACTCAGCTGCGAGCGAATGTGGAGAGCTGGGCTGACAAAGTTTCGCCCTCCCATCATTTTGGAGCGGCGTACAAATCAAATCTCTTCAGATTCATGTGCCCTCCTGTCCACCAGTGCCCGGAGCTGATTGACTTAATTGTCAGACACTATAAACCAGCTTCCCGGCAAATCTGCAGTTCCGTTGGCAAACCCTTGTTCGCACTGCGCAGGGAGACTGTGCAGCCAGCTTTCGCCCCAGGGCTGGAGTATGACTCCGGCACCATCCTCAGAAAGATCAGTCTGGGCGAACAAGCGGGACGCTTCACGCACACCAAGCGAATGAGGGATTTCCTCAATTCAGAGCTGAACGCCCCGCTTCCAGCCGGACAATGGCCGACTGGCCCCATGCCTTTGACGAAATTTCAGAGCAAGTATCTATATACCATCCTGGCATGGATTCTCGGCTGCGACTCCGATGAGCTGGTGCACCCGTACCAGCTAGCGCTGGCAGAATGCCTCCTGTGTGGGGAATCTTACGAACCAGCGGCGCAGCGGAGCGGAAAGCGCCCCATCTCTTTCGACTGGGCAGACTGGCTGGCTTACGCCATTCATTCCAGCCTGTTGAAGATTCAGAAGAGGCAGTCGACCGATTTTCGTTTTAGCTCTGTTCTGGCCTGGCTTTGTTTGTACCATCTGCACCCCCAAATGCCGATCCTGAACCTGAAGAAGGTTAGCGAGAAAGGAGAGCCCCAGCCCGTCTATAACTGGACGGATGACTTATACCGGAAAGGGTCCTACTACAAGTTCAACTTCAACTTTCTGGGATTCGTCATGTCAGTCTTCACCGAAAGTGAAATCCCCCGTCCCCCGAGAGAAATGACGAGTGCTTTGATAAATCAGAAGCTCGGGGACGTTTTCAGACTGACGCGAGGGATTGTGATCAGAATCTACGGATTCAAGGGCAAACCCTATTTGCTGCCCTATTGGTGCTCAGAGCATCTGTTCGGGATGGAGGTTGCCCGACAGATGGACTATGTGGAAGAAGAGTTTGGCCTAGGGAAGAAAAGAGGACAGATTTTCCAATACCCTCTTTCCTGGGCCAACGTTGAGATTACTGAGGTAGGACAACATGTCTACCTAGAGCAAGCGCTGTCCCGGATTGGCCTGGTTTTGCTGCCGCAGCGCTGGAAGTATGACCCTCATGGGATAAGGGGAAAGTTTGCACATTTGTGCCCCCGGGATATAACCGAAGATAGATGCGACGTGGTCCATGTGGACCTTGACTGGGAGATTGAATTAATGGAAGCTTCTCCTCCCCGGCGGGATTTCTCCTGCGAGGAGGTGACATATGACCCCAAGCGAAACCCGGACCATCACTTCTCATCTCCAGGGTTCAAAAAATTTCTGTCCAAGATTGCAGGCCTTAACTGGTCTAAAGAAAAGATTACCGAATGCTGGAAAATGAGATGCCGCACGCAGCACGATAAATCCACAAGGAGAAACCTGGCCGTAGATGACGACTTTTCGGTTCTCTATGACCAGCATCATGACAGCTGGCGGCCGTTCGCATATCAAGGTTACGTTCCCCGAGGCCCCTTTGAGGATCATAAAAGTGGGTCTCCTCCCAAACAGTTGTACACTTCGGCAACTGCCAGCGCAGGCCCAGCAAGTACCCAGGCCGATCCAATGCAGCCCGTGGCTCCTAAGGCGGCGCCTGAAAAGGCGAAAGAGTTAGTAAAGGCAGCGCCCGAGGCACTCCCTCAGGCAAGAAAAGCGCCAGCGCCGCCGGAAAGCAGACCGGTCGCGGCAGACATTCTGCCAGTCAAACCCCGGTACAAGTTTACCGTGGGAGCATTAGCACCTGCTGCACCTGCTTCGTCTCCTTCCCCTGATCCGACAGTTGTTCCAGAAGAGAAGAAGCGGAGGAGAGTTGAGAAAATCAGGCGACCTAGCCTGATAGTGCAGCAGCCAGTCGCAGAGCCGCAGCCGCGTCCTGCCGCCGCAGAGGCAGTTCCTTTGGGCAGTCCCAAGCCAGCCGCCGAGACAAGAAGCGAAGACATCCCCCCGGCATCGGCTCAGGCGGAGCCCGCAGGTACGTTTGCTGCCCCTGTCTCTCTAGTCTCACCCAGTTCTACTTCCACTCAGTCCCCCGCTCAATCTGGGCGAGCCATGACCACATCCTCCTCCCCGTCTCCGCGTCCTTCTAGCGGTCCCCATTCTTTCGATCAGTTTGCTCAGAACCCTAACGTCTCTCTTTCTCTGAGCACAACTCCAAACCCTTCGCCCGAGGTCAGTGCTGAGGCTGTCCGTTCACCGTCACATCCTCCGCCTCAGCCGCTTCAAACCCTCGCAGTGTTAGCCGCTCCCATTTCCATTTCCCGGTCGCCCCCACAAGCGACCGATTCTTCCAAGGTCTGTCAGGTTCCTCCTGGTTCCATTCCCGCAGGAGAGACGTCTCAGCAGATCCCTAGGCTGGGGGAACCAGATTTTATGGACGACCTCCAGAACTCAGATGACTTGCCCCTGGCAACGAGAGCCGTAGAGTATTCTGTCTCTTTCCGCCAAGACCTGAAGCGGAGGAGACACGAAGAGATAGCCGCCCCGGCGAAACGCGCAAAGTATGATTTCGGAAGGAGAGTGATTACAACGGAGAAAATAATCCCAATAGTGAAGAAGCCTCTCCGAGAAATGACTAAGGCGGACTACGTGCTCCAGACAAAGGAGAAAAGCTTTGACGACATCAATAAGCAGTATGAGATTCAGACGATCATGCGCAAAGCTGACAATCTCTTTGTCAAGAGTCTGGAGGAGCAGGAAGAACTCTTCGCGTTGCAGGATAAAGTAAGGCAGCTTGAAGAGGACCTATCTAGGTCCACTGAGCAGCTGGAAGCGGCGCGGCAAGAAACAGATGAACTCAAAGCCCAGCTGGCCGCTTCTCAGCAACAAGCCGCAACCGAAAAGAAAGCAGCCTCGGAGCAGATTTCTCAGCTCCAGGAGTCTTTGAAGCAGGCACAGTCGCAGCTTGCAGAGAAAACATCTCAAGCGACGGTCTTTTCAAAGACAAAGGTTAAGGAAATGAGGGCTGGTTTGCTGAGGGAATGCAAGCCCCATACCTTTAAGGCGATGGCAGTCCTGGACTTCGCATCCAGGATTCAAGAAGTTTCTGCCCAGGGAAAGCCTGTGGTAGAGGAGGCCGAGCGCCAGGCGAAGCAATGGCTGGACCTGGCGGTTAATCTTCAGGAGCGCGAGCGCAACGGCGTCCATTTTTCCCCCGTGTCCTCATTCGCTGCAGAATGGGCAGGTGCAAGGGTGACCTTGCACAAATATTTCAGAAAAGTTGAAGAGGTGAGAGTGGCCAGACGAATGCTTGACGCATTCACGCATGAAAGAGATATCTGTCTGGCCCCCTTTCACGCTCTTTCAGAACTTGGGTGTCCAGGTTTTGTTGAGAATGGCGAGCTCCTCACCCTAGATCGGGTAAAGAAGAATTGGCAGTCCTTTGAAGCAGATACAGCTGAAATTGATAGGCTGGGTCGAGCCAATTCAAGACAGTCGAGTCACTCAGATGGTGTCCAGATATTCCAAGATCCGCTCCTATTTCCAGGAGTTAGAGAAGAGATACCTCACCATCGACCTGCACGCGGTCGCTGCTTTTCACGGAGCATTAGAAGATATAGCTGACCGCAAGCCATTCGAAGCAGAAGCCTGGCGCTCAGCCCAAGTGGCATACACTCGCATGTGCGAGGCAGAAGCAGGAAATGAAGAGCTTTCGGAAGGAGATTCTGACGAGGCAACTGACAAAGATGAATCTGAAGAACAGTTGCCGCAAGGAGAACAGTTAGAGCAGCAAAAGGCAGGGGAGGTAAGTTCCTCTGTACCCAAAGGATGAAGGCATGGATTCTTTGCGCCGAGGCGAGCTCGACACCCCGCGAGCCGCCAGAAATGTTGTCACATTTTGCACGGGGTGCAATGTCTTCAATGTTGTTTTGTAACAGTGCTGCTCTTCCTTTTCCTCCTTCCGTTTTCCTTCCTTCTCTCCCTTTCCTTTTCTTTCCCATTCTCTTTCTCTCCCCCCTTTTTCCTTGGAGTCCCCCAGTTGATTTTCCAACTTTCCAGCAAGTCTTCCTAAAATTGGCTAAGTGTTGGTGCGAAGTTCGCACTTCGCCCAGTCTGGGTGCGAAGTTCGCACTTCGCCCAGTTTTGGTGCGAAGTGCGTACTTCGCCCAGTGTTGGTGCGAAGTTCGCACTTCGCCCGATTTGGTGCGAGTGCGTTCGCCCGTGTTGGTGCGAGTTCGCACTTCGCCCAGTTTTGGTGCGAAGTCCGACTTCGCCCCACTTTCTGGGCGCACCTTGCACTGGCAGACTGGCAGGTCAACGCAGAAGAAAGATAAAATGCCGGAGCAGGTCCATATGGCGGCAGACACCAGTGTTCGCCTGTGCGCAGTCCGACTTCTCAACAGAGCCGGAATGCGCCCTTGACAGGTGTACAGTAGGGGAACAAACCCGGAATTTGACCAAGGCGTGAAGGCCTTCCCAACTGCACTGTTTTCTGCCCACGCATCCCAAGGAGCTCCGATCCCAAGTGAAGATGGATAGACTGCCCTCTAAGGCAGGCATGTGTCACATGGCATAACCCATCATCAGACAAGTGTCCGACTTCGGGATTTGAACCAAGACTGCCGACCAAAAGGGATAAGCATGGACTGCCTGCACCGCCTGCGTTAATAGCCTCATTCAAAGCTGATCTGAGGTTTCACCTGCTCCAGCTACCAGCAAGCCTGCCGACTTGAAGATTTGCCCAGCACTCCGCCACGTAGCTGTCCAGCTTCCAGGAAGACCATGCTGCGGGTACAGCCCAGTCCGACAAAAGGTCAGCATTTGCAGCTCTTTCGCCGCTTCTGTCAGCTTATGTTTGACTGGGACTCTGTGCCCATTAATGTAACGGGTGGGACTCGGGCTATAAAAGCCCATCTTAAATTCATTGTAAAGGGTGGAAGGGGAATGTTTGTTAGGGAATTACTGTGCTTACTGTAACCGTGCTTCTGCATATAAATACAATCTGTATGCCTGGTTCTGTTCTACCGCTTTTATTTCTTCCTGTTTATGCTTTACGTGATTCTGTGTCATGGCTTGTTGATTCACTTCGGCATTTGATGGTCAGGCGCCTTTAGCATTCTTTCTGTACTTTTAATTTTCGTATAATAGATGTGGTAGCAGTTCCATCAGTTATGTGTGACGTTGCTGGCCCGTATCTGGTGATTGATGCGATCCCCTGCTGTTAGTTCCTTGTAGGGAATGTTTGCTAGGGAGCCATTGAAGCTGTGCGGTTAAACTCTCTGCTTAACACATATACCTGGCTCTGACATCTCTAGGTTTACTTTCTACCCCTGTCAGTGTACGTATCTGGTGATTGATACGATCCCCTGCTGTTAGTTCCTTGTAGGGAATGTTTGCTAGGGAGCTATTGAAGCTGTGCATACACTGCTTGTGTATCGGAAGTACGCCTAGGTTTTGCAGTTCCTTGTCATGCTCTGTGTTTGTATGCAGTAAGTAGCGGTGATTGGTGTGTTCCCGTACTGTTAGTTCCCCCCACCAACCTTTGGACATATTTGTAATCTCTTTCTGTACATTTGTCTCTTTCAGTTCATTTATTTCTTTCCTGTTCCCTTTAGCTTAAATCAGAAAACCCCCCCAAAAGGAGCCGGCCTTCTCCGGAGATTGGCTCGGAAGGCATCTCTTCCTTCCGGCCTTTCATGCTGGTGGGCGAATCTGGGCGCATTAACCCAAAATCCTTTCCTCATGGCAGATTCGTAACCAACAGCTACCATGCTGGTAATGTACAACATGACTCACTTACAGCAGTTGACATTCATTATGAGCACAGTCCAGGAGTTGGCACTGGATTGGAGGATCGACTTATAGTACCATGGGATCCAGGTGTGTTGTCACCTGATGGTGATCTTGCACCGATAGGGGATGATTCTCCTTCTGGTAATATTGCTGCCCCAGTTTCACACAGAGAGTTATGCTCGGGGGGTGTTTTTGGTGATGAGGACCCGGTTAGCATAGCAGGGGTGGATTTGCTTTCAGAGCAATTACGGGATGACCGCAGGATCGTAGATTCATGCATGTGTTCTTGTACTAGTCCATTGACGCATGATGATGTTCCTCATGACACAGGTATCGAAGACCCCAAATTAGATGTAGAGTTGATAGTAATTGAGGGTGAGTCTCCTTGTGATGAGCACGGTCATGGAATTCCATTTGAGCATGGTCTGGTCTTTGATGGAGAGATTACTAAGAATCTTAATGTTTTCATGCCATCTCAACAGGTAGACAGTGTGGGAGAACAAGAAGACACAATTGTTAGCTTGTCATGTGCATCCACTTCTGGATTTGTGGACAGGGATCTTCCATTTGATAGGGATTCGGAGCACGCTGATTTATTTGATAAATCAGCAGAGCATGCAGTAGAGGACTCGTGGGTTGAGGGTGGATCGGATCTATCTTCGATGGACGAAGCTGGAGAGTGCAGTTCTAACAGGGGGTCTGACTCTGTTCATTGCGCTAGAGGTAGCAAATTAGTGATGCTAATGTGCGATGCTGATTGTGAGTTCGGTCCTAGTGTGGAGCATAGTTGGAAGGGCCATCTACAGGTCTCAGAGGAGATGATTGTTCAGACTTTGATGCATCTTGACAGCACACACAAGTTTGTGGAGCACCTCCGATGTTCAGCTTAGCTCAGGAAGAGACGGGAAGGTGTCATCGATGGTCCATCTATTGCTAGCATGCAGACTCTTACGCATGCTTTGGAGAGAATTAAGTCCGATTATTTACAGTTGTTATCAGATCGGGACAGGGCTATCCGGTTTATTGAGGAGACCTTCCAAAGACTTGCAGATAGAGAGCAAGTGATTGATGAGCTTAGTTTGGAGTTAAGTCTAGCTCACTTCTCTCTTGAGCAGGCAGGAGTTCAGTCAATTGCCGCAGCCACTACGCAACGCAACTTATAGAATGTGACGCAGATAGCACAGTGATCTAACAGTTGGTTGAGGATATCCATGAGATTGGGAGGAGTGAGAAGTTACACAGTGATGATCGTGAGTCAGCTATCACCCATGAGGATCAGTTTGAGCATGACGTGGATGATGGAGCATTCCCTGTGCAGGATGCCATTTCAGTTGTGATTGATCCCGTATCTCCTATCTCATGTGATGATGTTGATGAGGTTGGTGAGGTTTCCACTGATTATATTGTGCGACACGCTCACCATTTTGAGTTCAGCCCACATTTGGATGATTGGTCCTCATTACAGATGACGCATAGTCACGGAGTGAAGTGTTGTGATCGTGGGTTGCATACTTCCTTGGGCTTTGAGATGCTTCCTTCGCCAGAAGGAAAGTCAGATTTTTACAGGGTTGGTAGTTTGCTTCAGTAGGTTGGAGTTTTTGCTGAGGTAGAGTTATGGCTGAGTGACTTTCCATTGGTATACCGATTATTCTAGCATGATTCTTCAGGGAACAGAACCGATTGTTTTCCATTTGAGCTATGGCACTTGGAGATGTGTATGTTGGATATTGGACTACTCCTTGGTTCGGTTGTCGATGTAGAGGACCAAATATGGATTCGGTATCCAGGGAGTTTAAACTGGTGCACGTGTCTTCCCAATGAGTCATCAGTCTCCGGGAGTACTAGTCTTTCCATTTGCCCATGGGATCCAGGTGGAGTGTACCTATGGCAGTTTATGACTCGTGGAGATTGTGATATGATGGTACTTCCGTTGGTCGATTGGCGGTGGGAGTTAGCTCAGATCTCTAGATGGGACATTGTTGTTTGGTTGCGGGTCAGCACCCAGTTGACTCCAGTCTTATGTCTTCAAATTGATTGGCGGGAGATTTTGGTCAGGGAGTGGATGTCTTCACTGGTGGGAGTAGTTGGGGGGTTGTTTCCAGCTTCCTCTCAGCTTTCTTTCCTTGACCTGATCGTCGGCATACACAAATTTCCCAATTGGGTTTGGGATGTTATTTTCATCTTGAGGATGCAGACGAAGGGTGTGCCGATGTGGCACTTGGTTTTTACAGAGATGATTAGTGTAGCGCAGCCTCAGCATGATAGTGGGACTCTCATACTGGTATGGGACCCTGGGATTTCATTTGGTTATAGTATGGAATCGATTATCCTGGAGACGACAATTGTTAGAGCTGCAGTGATCAGCCATTGTAGTGTGTTGGGTTGTGGTGCTGTTTTTAGGTGTGACAACATATGGCCGTATCTTCTGGGCGAGACATTCTACAAATTCGTTTGGAATCCTGGCAGATGATGCATATTGCTTGAGGGCAAGCAATTTCTGGGAGGGCGGACTGTAATGTCCCTTTTTTTAGCCTGCTTGTTCTTCAAGTGAGATTAGCCTATATTCTGGTTCCCGTAGGCTAAGTTTGAGGATAGGGAACCTAATTTTGGGTTGATCGTCAGTTTCAGCACTTCGCCTACTCTCATCTGCCTTTTTTCGGGAGTTCGTTCGGAGCAGTTCTGTCGTCATTGCTATTTATAGTAAGTTTGGCTTTTGAGGTTCAGTGATGATGTGCTTTTTGGGTTTTCCATCCGGTGCGATGAGATGAGTTGTTTTCAGTGATCTAAGTTGATACCTACTATTTATAGACATTTACTATTTCTAGTGGGTGAGTGTGTCTAGGCAGTGCTGAGTTGGAGTTGATGTCTGGAGTGCCTGGAGGCATTGCATTCTTCACCTGCTAGTTTCGGTGGTCTTTCCAGGTAGTTGGGCATAGACTTACTATTTTTAGTAAGTCAATGATTGAGTCAGAGCGAATTATATGGGAAAATACTTGGGTCAAATGGGTATCCAAATCCACTTTTAGATGTTTATTCGGATGAGCGGGTTCAAATATTTTAATACCCGAAGTTTAATTAATATAAAGTCAAATATTAATCTTATTTTATAAAGTATATGACTTTATATTATTATTGAGGATTTATGTGTCACTTATGAAAATAATAATATTATAAGTGACATATTTTATAAGTTTAATTTGGACTTCATTTGAGAGTATTATAAAGTGTAAATTAAATATTATTAATGGATTTTATGAAGGCATTAAGTGGGTCGACCCATTGAGGAGAAGTATAAAAGGTGGAAATGAGAATCATATTCAATCATGAATTTCTTGGTTTTGGTGAATTTGCTCTGCAAATTTGTGGAGAAGCTTGCAAGGGTTTGCAGGTTTGATTCCAGGCTTGCTGGAGACGATCATCTACAGCAAGGGCATCCTTGTAACGTCCTACCCCTTTCGAAGACAAATAAATTTGCCACCAAAAGAGCCAGGTTTCGATCTTGGGTTCCAAACTGAAAACTTGAGTGTCTTGTTTGCTGATTTGGGTTATTCAGTGTTTTTGTATGTTTGGAGATCATATGAACATTCAATGTACTAACTCAAATTTTCAAATATCATATTAACTCATGAATTTTCAACAAGACATTTTGACAAACATTTGTCATGAATACTCAGAAATAACAGGGCAGCTCTCAAGAATTGATCACAACTTGAAAACTATCAATCCAAATGCTACCAAATTCGAATACCAGATTCTTCCAATATAGATAAACAAACCCAATAAAGGAAATTGCATTAAAAAGAGTATACCCAGAATTGTGAAGGTCTGATACAAATCTAGAAATGTTCATCAGCACACAGAAATCTTCATTTTTTTGTCATAAAATCCAATTTACGAACTTCTCCAGCATTCAACTTATGTTTTTGAATACCCTTTTTGGAGACAATAACAAAGCATGTAAGAAATCCTCCAAAGACTAGGCGTTTGGACCTAGGCAAGCAACTCGTCCCCCAAGAAATGTACGACCATGCCAGGAGCAGGTACAGCTGCTAATAAACACTACAAAAATCCAATGAAAGTCTCCAAAACCTGCAGAAAAGGTGGCGGCTAGGTCTGTAGTTGCAAGTAGATCTCAAACTTCAACAAACCATTGATGAGTGTGCATCCAAATCGCTCTATTTTGGCCCTAGATGGTACAGCCAGCTGAAGGAGTGAAGTGCAAATGAAATGGAACAAACCCTCTCCAATCTGCTCAACAATATCTGAAAATATCACCTTTATCAGCTCAATTGCATCCACTAAGTATGAATGCTCATTAACCAATCTAAAGGTATCTTTCAACCTCAAGATATGGTGTCCTTGTATGTGGTTTTCGTCACAATACAAGCCTGGAATGACTGAAATCTTGCAACCTGCAAGTCTCACACAATAAGCTTCAAGAATAATAGTCAAAGATGTCACAATCAACTCTTCAATGCCACTTTTATCCTTTCCCAAAGCTGGTTGATCCATTCACTTCTTGAATGTGGGATAATTTGTCTTTCCAAAACGCTACGTTGCACCTTGAAGGCATTCGTTTTACCATAAATTGTAATATATTTCACTTATTACTTTCCAAGGAGACCATACCACTTTTATGACATTAGAAATATGAACTTTATAAAATCCCCTTTAATTCAAGTGGTTACATGACCCCTTTTAAGATTAAATTAATGCCCAACATTAATATATTTAACTTTTATATTTAAATATAACATTATAAATCTTGGGCATTAACATTATTGCTCTCCCAACATCCAACCACCAAACAACTTACGGAAACGGATACCCATTAAGCCGAAGATGTCAGTCGTACTTTCCGTTTCCCGAGAATCCAACCCTAACTGACTTACTAAAAATAGTAAGTCTCTGAAAATACTGCCAGAAACGGTCCTGAAAGCTGACAACTGTGAATGCAAATCATCCAACAATATCTCCATAACACCTAGTGGTTCCTAAACACTCGACATTGCCTACGAAACCTTATGAATAGGCAAGTCCATATTACTCTTTGTTAGCTGACTAGGATGGGGACATTACAATCCTCTCCGGTTGTGAAAGATCAACCCCAGTGGATTTCGGTGATTGCATCCAGCAATTACAATTGCACTTCAAGGAATAAATAATCAAGGGTTTCATTGTAGATTTTGAGAATACTTCAGATTTATCAGAGTCATTTTGGGGCTGGAATAATATTTGCCATTTCTTATCCCAGCCATACCATTATTGGGTGAAGATTGGTCATAATTCGGTGTGCATCAAAGTACAGATTTGAAGAAGACGACCATCAAAATTCAAAGATATTTGCTGTTGTTGATATATTAGTAATTTATCTACCCAGCCGTTCCATTGACAGCATATTGGAAGAATTCAAAGGTTAATTGAATTGGGGTTTGAATGCCAAGTTAGTGCCATGAGCCATTAATGCTAAATCAATCCCTCAATGCTGGTTATAGAGGTTTTGGAAGAAGGTTTGAAGTCTTAGATTGCTGGCAGATTGTACATAACAGGGTCGTACCAACATCATGCCAGGTGTGATATAAAAGAGGTGAATCGCTTGGGTTTTTGGGCTTCATCTCTTCCTCTTTAGTGGCGGCTATAGCAAAGTATCAGTTGGCAACTCTTTTGGGCATGAAGAAAGGGATATTGTTGGATCTGCGTTCTATTTATTAATTTCCAGGAGTTGTTGTAACGCAGACATTTCAAAACATAACAAAGTCGGGTACCTTGTATTCCTTTTCATTCTTACAAGGGTTTAATGTATATGCTGATAAATATTTGCATTGTCTATTATTTTTTGGAGTAGATTTGTTTCATGCATTATCTATCTTGGGCGTTATCTTTACATTGCATTTCCAAAATACAAAAAAAATTACAAACATCAGATAAAGCAAAACCAAATCAGAATTTTGTCAAACTTCAAAACGCAAACTAGGGTAGCCTATTACAAATAATAAAGTAGCCAAAGAGTCATTCTACTATGGCTATATATTACTCCATGGAGTAGGAAAAGAATCCAATCCAATCCATTCAATCCATCATACAATTATCAAGTGTTGTATTTGTAAGAGAAAGAGGAGTAATAAAGTTTGCATACATTTTGAGCAACTAATATTGTAAGTTGTGCTACATGCTTTGTACATGTATGATTCAGGCTATTTACATTCATATTGCTGCTTAATGAATGTTAGTTGATATATTATAAGCCTTGATATACATATTAGTTAGCTCATATTATTCTACTTACATCATTATCTTGATCTTACTATATTGTGGCTATCTTATATTTGATCTTGTGAAATTTATCCTATGAGTTTTATATTAACATTAAGGCTTAAAAAACCATCAATTTGCATAGTGGAAGGATCCTTTGTTTTTGTTTTCAGCTCGTTGTCTTGCCAAATGTCGTCCTACTTCGTCTTAATGTTTGCTTTCCTGCCTTATGTTTGGCACCTTACTTCATCTATAGTCTAGAGCCTAGGCTTTTTTCTTTATATGCGTCTCTTCTTCTTTCACCTATCCTTTTATAGAGCACTTCCTTGCTCTATAGCATGGGTGTTTTTCTTGATAGCAATTTTGCTAAATATAAATTTCTCACAATTCACAAGGACACCTCAATTTTGTTTGTTTAGAGATCACCAAGAACCTATTTATAGGCGGTTGCCGACGAGTTCACTTATTCAAACTTCTTTCAAAAAACACGGGCTTCTTTTCATAGATTTCTTTGAGTAGCGCCAAAATTCCATTGCTGAGATTGTATTCTCATCACTGGCTTTGACAGCTTTTGTTGCTTATCGTGGATGCTTGCGGGATATGCACTTTGTTGTCTTGAATTTAACCTTCCATGTGAAATTGCACTCTAGTGTTTAATGTAAGTGGCTTGTGTACTTTTATACAATTTATTCTTCTTTTAACCGTCATTCCAACATTAGAAAGTCTGTCTTTGCTTTGATAGAGACAAAAAGTCAGTTACCTTGTCGTTAGCTCTAGTTGAAACTGAGGCTTTAGGCAACTTGTGTTGTCTTCCCTGCGTTGGTCATTTGACTTCACTCTTTCTTACTTCTGAGATTTCTTGCATTCCTTTAGGAACGTTTGTATAGCAATTTTCTTCTTGAGGGAAGAATTAATAAAATATGCTTTGGACGCTTCCTTTGAGACTTGTTTCTTGTTCTTTCTTCAATTGGTTGTTCCAATTGGCACCTTCAATACTCTGAACCAATCTATTGCTGGTTTTCATTGATGGCTTTCGCACTTTTCCTAAGCCTTTTAGGCATTCTTTTTGTGAGCTCTCTAGGCTTGTAATCTTTGTACAAGATTCAAAAACTTTGCAGAATATGACTGCCTTTTTTTTAATAAATAATTTTCTTCTTGTTCCTCTTTGGAACAAATTAATTCTTTCTTTTTGGAGTATGCTTATGCACCTTTGAAGGGCAATTCTTCTGCCACTTAACTCTATTTTCTGCTTGCTGCTATTTTGCAAGATATGATCTTTTTGGCCTTGGAAGAGATTTAGACCCTTCTTAATACTTGAAGGTTTTTGCCTTTCTAGTATTTGGCAAGGGTTTTTCACCCTGAGACCTTTCAAGAGTGTGATTTTTAAGAATTTTTCCATGGAATTTTGCTTCACGGAGATGATTACCTCTTCTTTTGAGTTTTTTTTCATCAATCTTCAATAGGGTTGTTTTACCCTTGAAACTTCTTTTCTCAAATAGAGTGCTCTTTGAGGCTTCTCTATGTCGAAGCTAGAGGAGGAACAAAAGGAAAAAATTTCTTCCTTCTACCTGCTCTAATACCACATGTTAGAACTCAATGCTTCAATGATTGTATTATGAAAGTGAGGGGTATTTAAATACAATGGTTGCCCAAATATGGCATAACATCCTTCAACTAATCCTACAACTACCCTTGTCCCTTAATGAACCTCACAAACCATGTGTTGAGTGCTTACTCAACTTACATTCACATTATTCATGATACACTCCCTTACATAGACTACTAAGAAGTTTGTCTTTCCTCCTCTATTGCCACTTCCAAAGTAGCCTCCATGCTGTGTAGATGGGTTCCGAGGATGTATGATCTTCAATGACTACTTCTAAGGTTGTTCCTCCACTACCTCTTCTACCTCATCATCATCGTCTAGGCTCTTTGATTCATTGGGAAGCGCATCAATGTCATCATCATCATCCACCTCCTCAAAGGTACTAGTCGCATTTCCATCTTTCTTTTCTTCCTCAACACTATCCTTGGAGTGCATATACAATGCAGTGTTACAGGTTTAGTGAAAAATAAACGATGTGCCCTTAGGAATCTACATTGGCATTTCCAACCTAGGCACGGGAACCCTCTCCATTAGTATAGCATCCAAGGAAAGACCAATGGCATTGAAAGCCATTGAAAATTTTTGTCATCCTTGGCATGAAGTTATGTATCCGTTCTGCCAAATAGGAAGCCCAATATTATTTGATTTCATCCAAGATACCCTGCATGTATGGGCTGAGCCAAATGGGCATCTCTGAGGCTTAGTGCTCCCCAGACAGTCATGACATCACTATGCACATGGCACATTTTAACTAATCAATTATGAGATACTGCACTTACAACCCACAACTCCCATGTGTGGTTAGTTTTGCCACTTTGTCCTTTGTTATTGCATTCAAGTCATAATACTTGTCTACAAGCTCCTCCAATTTGTACCATCTAACTTCCTCCTTATGATCTTTGCAACTCATCATCCCTGAAAATCCAAATACTCGTACAAAATTCATTTGTAGCAAAATTTACCCACACCTCGAACTCTCCAACTCTGATCTTCCTTCACCTTTTGTCTACATCATATTTTTCCAACAACTATAGTAAACAAAAGTTCTTATAGAAATTCAGCACCTAGGTGATGAAGTGAATGAAAGCCTCTCAAAATGCCAACTCCAACAAAAGCAACAAGTTCTCCTTCCACCATCTCTTGGAGGCTTTCCCTGTCAGTGTCATCCATCTCATTTTAGACAAAGGGATCTCCATTCTTGCTTTGCCCTTCCCTTTGGTTGGGTATGAGGGAATTTCTTTCCTTTTTTCCTCATTATTGCTCTCGTGCATCCTCAGCAGTTATGGGTCAAATGTGCGTGTTTTGGAACACGACCTCGAGTTGTCACCTTGCAAATGGTGCTTATGTCGAGAATCACTTTTGTGCTCCTCTTCAACATTCAACTTTTCATATATGTACTCCGTGCACACCTCTTCTTGTTCTCACTTTGTGCGCACCTCCTCACATATTTGCTCAGTGTCACGACACTAGGCTATACTGCTACAAACTAAATCTCAAGGGCACTCTCTAAAATTTTAGATCTTGGTCCAACTCCATTTCTACAATTTAGGGTATGATGCATTCCTTCTTTTGTGGATTTCTCCTCTTGGGTGCAATGGGGAGTGAAAGTTGGCGGAAGTTGTGTTTTTCGGAATAATGTAAGGCAAAATTCCCCGCTTACTAAGAATCATATGGAACTTCAACTAACGAGTATGCAGAGGCTAGGTCACTTCTTATAAGGATCAAGATTGCCATTGAAAAAGGATGAAGTTATATTTCAATTCGAGGGGGATTCACAAACTATTATTAATCTTGTCAAGAAAAACAAATATGTGGATTGGATCAATAATAGTATTATTTTTTATGTCCATCGACTATTGTTGGAGTTAGTATTAGCCAATCGTGCTATTGATCTTCGTCTTGACAATATTCGAATTTTAGAAAGCAATCGATTGAGGGATATTTTCTCTTGATAAAAATGATATGAAGGGGTCAATAGAGGAAACAACAATTTGAGGTTGAGGAAGAATATCTTTGATAGAAATACAAGCTAGATATGGTCTAATTGACCTAATAGCAAATGTAATATTTTGATATTTTGATGGAAGTGCCCTCCAATAGAAGCCACATATAGCTTATTAAATAATAAGAATAAGAATAAACATCTTAAATCAAATGGCATTAGCTCAACAAGTTAAATTCCTCAACTTTCAAGGAGGAGACCTAGGTTCAAACCTTGTCAAATGATACATGTAGCCAAGTTGTTATAATACCACTATGTGGTCATGATGTAATACAGGTGACACCCGTCTCAATCCCAAATAACCAATTAAATAATAATAATTATAATAATAAATGTCTTTAGAATGTCCAAACATAAAAATCTAAAAAAGATATAAATATAAAGTATCCTAGAGAAATATATACATGCAAAATGTACAAATATACCAAAAGAAAATAGCATTAATCATAACACTAATTAACTTATAAAATATATACATGCAAAACATACAAATATGCCTATGAAAAGAAAATAACACTAGACATAACATTGAATATTTTGTAAAAATATACACATGCAAAATGTAAAAATGTGCTTAAAGGGAAAAGAAACACAATAGATATAATGTTACATATCTTATACACATGATATTCAGTAAGTTAATGAAATAATGTTACATCCCTAACATAAATAGACTATGTTGTCACCACATATACGGGCAGGGCCCTTTTGAATCCCATATAACCACTTCAATATATATAACATAGTTGGGAAACTTGGCGAGTTTTTAAAGAACTCGTCGAGTCTGGGGTTGAGTCGGCCTTGCCGAGTTACTTGGGCCCAGACTTGCTAGTTTTCCAAGCTCGGCCAAGTTTTCAAAAAACTCGTCGAGTACTTGGGACTTGCGAGTTTTTGAAAAACTTCAAAAACTAGCCAAATCCCAAGCAAAAACTCAGCCAGCGCCTCATGGGTTGAGGAAACACGATAAAAACCTTTTTTTTCCAATTTTGCCTAATTTTCCTTGTTGCAAATTGGAGATCGAACACTACCTACCTGCTACTAGACCAAACAAAACACTAAAATGCATCCTAACAGCAGAATTTTTTGCAGTTTGAAGGAATATAGCAGCCACCAACAACCATCAACAGCCGCCCAACTGATTCATTTGAGGTAACAAAAACACTTTTCAACTATTTTCTTTTTCCTCTTTTTCAGTTTCAAGCATTTTTTTCGTTCTTTTGTAAGATTCAAAGTTCATACCAAATGCAACAGTTGAGCTAGAAAAACTATTTCAAAGTTTCAGCTGTCTTTTTTTTTCTCTTTCAGCTGTCTTGATTTTTGTTCTTTTTATCTTTCAGCCATTAATGTTTAAGCCCCAAGGCATTTTTTTTTTAGTTTATTTAATATGATTAATTGTTTGTTGTTACTTATTTCCATGTGCAGCCACAAGAAAATGTTAGAAGAGATCCAACATGGAAGTATGCAAGGGAAGAGGATAAGAAAGGGGAGGTTCTTTGCAATTTTTGTGGGTCTCTTATTCATGGAGGCATAAACTGCCTCAAATACCACTTGGCAAGGAAAAAAGGGAAAGATGTCAAGGAATGCCCATAGGTGCTGATTGACGTTCAGAGAGAATGCAATACCATCCTCTGAGACTACTCTAAGAAAAAATATCTTAAGCGATGACAAAGCCAAACCATGGCAACCCCCCTTCTCAAGGAGCCCTTCTGGACAGCCATGGATGAGGTCATCAAAGTACAAGACTAAGTTTTTTATTTTAATTTATTATATTTTTTATTTAAATTATTTTTCCATTTGCAAATTTTGTTTTCTAATTTTTTTTATTGTAAATTATTTTTATTTAAATTATTTTTCCTTTCTTTTTATTGGTGCCAGAGCCTTTGGTGAGGGTTCTCTGTCTTGTTGATGGAGAAAAATCACCAATGGGATATATATGAGGATATGGATAGGGCAAAAGAGGCGATTGCCTTATTTTATAAATATTCCCACACCCAAATATATAGTCCCATTTGGGAAATAATTGACCAGCGATGGACATCGCAGCTCCATAGCCCTCTTCATGCAAGGGGGACTACCTCAACCCCAAATTTTTTTATGCCGATTCATTCCAGGCCAACTATGAGGTGATGTCGGGCCTTTGACAATGCATTGACCACATGTTCTTTGTCATGTCCCCTTCCGATGTGTAACCGGGAACCGTTAGCTTATTTAATTCCCGTAAGCTAATTTGGGTGAAAGGGAATTATTTTTAAATTAATTATGTTAATATTCTCCGTTTTTGACTTTTGACAGAAATATTATTTAATTCATTTAAATGTGGAGCTCAATGATATATTTTAATAAAGTGAAATTAAATTAAAGAGCGGGAAAAAGAAGCTATAAGGGAAAAAAGGAATTCATTTTGAGGTTATGCTTATGTTATTTTCTCTTATTGAAATTTTTGGAGAGCTTCTTTGAAAATCAAACCCTCGGACGAAACCCCGTGGGAGAACCAGTTTCGGCATTGTAAGATTCTGCCCTAGTTGGTCAGTTGGAGAAATCACCCAGGTTTCTCAGTGAGCATTCACAGAAAAATCTACCATTGTTGGAGGGCGTTTTCTGCAAGGTCGATCGGATATAACCTAAGCCTACATCGAACTATATTTTGGGCACCATGGAAATTGAAGGTGACGTGGAGGACTTGTATCATACACCGCCGATTTCATTTGCTCGACCTGCTTTATACCGACCACCGCCGACTTGGATAGTGGAGTCTTCCTTGGTCGACCGGTATTCATACTAGCCGCACGGAACCTTGGGTGACCGCGGCTTTCCATATCGCCGCCATTTTCTATATCTGCTCGGCCTCCTTGTACTAGTTGTCCAGCATCTGGAATGTAACAGGTCAGAAATATTGTTTATTATTGGCATTGAATGAATGATAAAAAATATATATATTCTTAAGCATTAATGAATTCGGTTCTATTTCACATAATTATCTGTACATTATAAGTATGTGAAACTTGCAACTATCATCAATATATTTGAATATGGTTGAGCACAACTCTGGTTATTGTCAAAGTTGGGAAATATATCTATAGCAGTATTAACGGTGTCAAGACAATGAACTGTTGATGTTGGGTCTGCACACAATCCATCCATAAAATCGAAAAAAAAAAAAATGGCTTAATAAATTGTCCAGGCTATTACAGTGGTATCAGAGCTTCGAGCCTGCCAGCCTGTTGGGTTTCCGGATGAGTCAAAATAATTAATGAATCTAGAGAACAAGGAATATATCACATACAGGAGAAGAGGACCAAGGGGAAGAGGTGCTCTCAGCTCAGATTCAGAAGAAGAGGTAAATATGGGTGACAGGGTTCCACAGGAACCGAGTACCCAAGAAATGTTTAATGATCTAGCTAGGGGACAGCGAGAGTTGCAGTAAATCCTCAATCAGTTGATGGCTGTTATGATGACAAATAATAATAACAACGCTCAACCAAATGGTGGGAACAACCAAAATAACAATAATGGGCGACAAGAGAATCAAAGAAACAATGGAAATGACGAAGCCTTAGTGAATAACAAGTTTGTAAACCGGAATTAGAATGACAGGACAACAAGCACTAGGCCCTTGATGCCTAACTTTCCTCCTAGGAACCCTCCGAAGGATGAAGTGGAACCTACAGTAAATGAGATGCAGGATCAGTTTTTACAGGAGTGGACCAATTCTAGTGCGGAATTCCAAGCCGGAATGTCCTTCCTAGATTATGTGGACATGAGAATGAGACAACAACCACATAGGAGAGGTAGACAGTATAATCAGGAGTTGCAGAGGAGAGTGGTGAAGTTGTCGATTCCTTACTATGACGGTTCAGGCAAGACTTCAACTAGATCATGGATTCAAAAGATGGATACATATTTTCAACTGAATGCCATGCCGGAAGATGAGGCCATTAAGTATGCCGCTTTACACCTTGATGGGATTGCTCACAAGTGGTGTCACCATGGTTTGGTTACACTTGGACATAGCCAGATTGATTCTTATGCAAAATTTACAAATAGGCTTATTGACCGATTTGACAAGAAGGATCCAGAACTACACTTCAAAGAATTGGCACAAAAATAGTGGGGTTCAGTGGATACTTACATTGTTGATTTCCAAAGACTATCAGTGTTAGTGATAGACCTCTCTGAGCATAGGTTGATTGTATTGTTCATAGATGGGCTTTCAGACCCTTTGAGAGGTTGGATTAAGGCATTCAATCCTCGTACTCTAGAGGATGCTATTAAAAGGGTAGGATATATGGAGTCTTCTACACCTAAGAGTAAATTTCAATCAAAGGGATTTCCATCTAAAAAATAAAAAGATAAGAAACCTTTTCAGAAAGAGTGGCCTAAGAAGGACAAGATGGATGATGAGGTTTCGTAGGAAGAAACTCTGTTTCAGCTGCAAGGAACCTTGGGAACCAGGTCACAGGTGCTTGGGAAAAGGTAAGGTCCATTACATTGAGGTGCAATCTGATAGTGAGGATGAGGAGCAGTATGAGCACAAACAGGGCAGCGAACACAGTGATTCCGAGGATGAGCAGGACAGGGATGAGGAGCATGCACCTAAGGAGGTGAAGGGTGGTGCCATTGCTACACTTTCAGGTACACCCAGATTTAACTCATTCAGGGTCCATGGAGTCCTTCAGGGGCAGTGGGTAACTGAGTTAGTTGATAGTGGGGCAACCCACAATTTCATAGACTCAACACCAGTTGCTAAGAGGGGTCTTCAGACAGAGCCATTTAAGGGCTTTAATGTTATGGTGGCAGATGGGTTTCATATGACTTGTACTCAGCGTATTTCGCAGCTTAATATTACCTTAGTTAATTACACTGTCACTGATGATTTCTATGTTTTGGATTTGGGTGATACTAATGCCATTCTTGGCATACAGTGGCTACATTCCCTTGGTAAGTATTCTCAGAATTTTCGGACCATGGAACTCAAGTTCAGGAGTGATGGGAAGAAGGTAGTTTTGAGAGGGATGTCAAATGGTGCTCCCACAATCGTTTCAGCGAAGAGGATGGAAAGTATTTTCTATCATGGTGATATTGCTTGGGCAGTCGAATGCCTAATTTCTTCTAAGGTACAAGTGGACAACAGTACGCAGTATTCAGTGGATATACAGGCTGTTTTGGATAAGCACGGTAAGGTTTTCAGTGAGATTCCACTAGGTAGACCACCTGATAGAGGCTTTGAGAATACTATTGTGTTGGAGGAGGGCTCCAAGCCCGTCATCACGACCCCATACAAACACCCCAAGAATTTTAAGGAAGAGATAGAAAAGGCTATCAAGGAATTATTGGACGTTGGGCATATTAGACCCAACTCGAGTCCCTTTGCTTCTTCTGTTGTGCTGGTAAAGAAGAAGGACGGGACAATGAGAATGTGCAAAGATTATCATGCACTAAATAAGAAAACAATTAAGAACATATACCCAATCCCCAAGATCGATGAGTTGTTAGATGAGTTGCACGGTGCAGTTTATTTCTCGAAGATTGATCTTCGATATGGGTATCATCAAACAGGATATTCATAAGACAGCTTTCAGGTGTCACTATGGACACTATGAGTTTCTGGTTATGCCATTTGGGCTGACCAATGCTCCCGCAACCTTCCAGTCATGCATGAACCACATATTCAACAAGCAGTTGAGGAAATTCTTGCTAGTGTTCTTTGATGATATACTAATCTATAGCAAAATTTGGGAGGAGCATCTGAAACATATTGATGAGATTCTTGGCATTATGGAAGCACAGTCCTTGTATGCAAAAGCTTCTAAATGCAAATTCGGTTTGACAGAGATCCTCTATTTGGGGCACGTCATCAGTGCTAAGGGTGTGCAGGTGCATCAAGAGAAGATACAAGCAATACTTGATTGGCCACCTCCGAGGACTCTTACGGAGCTGCGAGGTTTCCTTGGGTTATGTAACTATTACAGGAGGTTTGTAAAGGGTTTTTCTAAGTTAGGTGCACCCTTGACAGATCTCACAAAGAAAGGGGCTTTCAGATGGATAGATGAGGCTCAACGGGCATTTGACATGCTTAAGGAGGTGATGAGATCTTGTCCAGTATTGACTCTTCCTGATTTCACTCGTCCATTTGTGTTGGAGTGTGACGCTTCAGGTGAGGGGATAGGAGCAGTGATTATGCAGGATAGGCACCCCATTGCCTAGGAGAGCCGAAAGCTCAAGGATTCCGAGAGGTTGTATTCCATCTACAACAAGGAGATGCACACCATCATGCATGCGTTGGCGAAGTTTAGACAGTATTTGGTAGTGTTGCCACATTTTGCACGGGGTGCAATGTTTTCAGTTTTGTAAGAGTGCTGCTCTTCCTTTTCCCTCTTCCTCTCTCTCCCTTTCTTCTTCTCTCCCTTTCTCTCTCTTCCCTGCATTTTCATTCTTTCCCCCCTTTCTTTTGAGCCCCTCAGTCTGATCTCAAATTTGACAGAAGTTGCCCTGAAAAATGGCTGTGTTGGGGCGAAGTCCGACTTCGCGCGAAGTGCGTACTTCTCCCAGTTTTGGTGCGAAGTGCGTACTTCTCCCAGTTTTGGTGCGAAGTGCGTACTTCTCCCAGTTTTGGCGCGAAGTGCGTACTTCTCCCAGTTTTGGCGCGAAGTTCGTACTTCTCCCAGTTTTGGTGCGAAGTGCGTACTTCTCCCAGTTTTGGCGCGCACCTTGTAGCAGGCTGGCAGGAAAATGACTAAGTACTGGAGTGAAGTCCGTACGGCGGCAGACATCAGCTTTCACCTGTGCGCAACCCGACTTCGCAGCGAAGCCGGAGTGCGCCCTTGACAGGTGCGCAGTAGGGAAACAAACTCGGAAATGCACCCAAGGCATGAAGGCCATTCGAAGCAGAAGCCTGGGGCCAAGCCCAGGCCGCATACAACCGCATCTGCGAGGCAGAAGCCAATGCCGGAGAGCATTCGGAAGGTGATTCTGAGGAAGCAACTGTTGAAAGTGGATCTGAAGAACAGTTGCCGCGGAGTGAACAGCTAGAGCAGCAGAAAGCAGGGGAAGTAAGCTCCTCTGCACCCAATGGATGAAGGCATGGATTCTTTGCGCCGAGGCGAGCTCGACACCCCGCGAGCCGCCGTGAATGTTGCCACATTTTGCACGGGGTGCAATGTTTTCAGTTTTGTAAGAGTGCTGCTCTTCCTTTTCCCTCTTCCTCTCTCTCCCTTTCTTCTTCTCTCCCTTTCTCTCTCTTCCCCGCATTCTCATTCTTTCCCCCTTTCTTTTGAGCCCCTCGCCCGATCTCAAATTTGACAAAGCTTGCCCCGAAAATGGCTAAGTGTTGGGGCGAAGTCCGACTTCGCGCGAAGTGCGTACTTCTCCCAGTTTTGGTGCGAAGTGCGTACTTCTCCCAGTTTTGGTGCGAAGTGCGTACTTCTCCCAGTTTTGGTGCGAAGTTCGTACTTCTCCCACTTTCTGAGCGCACCTTGTAGCAGGCTGGCAGGAAAATGACTAAGTGCTGGAGCGAAGTCCGTACGGCGGCAGACATCAGCTTTCACCTGTGCGCAACCCGACTTCGCAACGAAGTCGGAGTGCGCCCTTGACAGGTGCGCAGTAGGGAAACAAACTCGGAAATGCACCCAAGGCATGAAGGCCTTCCCGACTGCGCTGTTTTCTGCCTGCGCAACCCAATGACGCTCCTATCCCGAGAGAAGTTGGATAAACTGCCTTTCAAGGCAGACACATGTCAAACAACATCATCCGACAAGTGTCCAGCTTCGGGATCTGAGCCAAGACGTGCCGAGCAAAAGGACAAGCATGGGCTGCACTACTTATGCCAGCTGCCTCATTTAAAGCTGATTAGAGGTTCTACCAGCTCCACCTGCCCGCATTCCTCGCCGATGTGAAGATCTACCCAACGCGCCGCCACGTAGCCGTCCGGCCTTCGTGGGAACCATGCCGCAGTGCACTCCCGTCCGACAAAGGTCAGCATCGCAACTCCATAGCCGCTTTTTGTCGCCCAATGTTTGATCGGGACTTTGTGCCCATTAATGTAACGGGAGGGACTCGGGCTATAAATACCCACCACATTTTCATTGTAAAGTGGTGGAAGGGGAATGTTTGTTAGGGAACCATTGTAACCGTGCTTCTGCTTATAAATATAAAGTATATGCCTGGCTCTGTTCTACTGCTTTTATTTTTTATGCTGCCTCTCCTTTACATGTCTGCTTTACGTTTTCCTGTGTCACGGCTCGTTGATTCGTTTCAGCATTTGGTGGTCAGGTACACCTAAGGCATTGCTTGTGTCATGGCTTGTTGATTCACTTCGGCATTTGGTGGCCAAGCACTCTTGAACTTAATAGATTAGAGGATACATAGAATAAATGTGGTAGCAGTTCCTTCAGTTGTGTGTTACGTTGCTGTCCGTAGTGGTGATTGATGCGTTGTCGTGCTGTTAGTTCTCCTTGTAGGGAGAATGTTTGCTAGGGGACCATTGTAGTCGTGCGTATAAATTCTCTCGCATAACACATATACTTGGATCTGACATCTCTTGGTTGCTTTCCGTTTGAGTTACCGTACGTAGTGATGATTGATGCATTGACGTGCTGTTAGTTCTCCTTGTAGGGAGAATGTTTGCTAGGGGACCATTGTAGCTGTGCGTACACGCTCTATACAGAAAGTGTACTAGACTTTGCGCTTTTGGCTATGCTTTGTACTTATAATGCAGTAAGTAGTGGTGATTGGTGTGTTGCTGGACTGTTAGTTCCCCCCACCCAAATCCAATCATATTTGTAAATTCTTTCCGCATTTTTATCTCTTTCCTGCACTCTTAGCTTAAAACCAAAACCCACAAGGAGCCGGCCTTCTCCGGAGATTGGCTCGGAAGGCATTCCTTCCTTCCGGCCTTTCTAGCTGGTGGGCGAATCTGGGCGCATTAACACAAAATCCTTTCCTCATGGCAGATTCGTAACCAACAGTTTCTCTGGCACGCCCGGTGGGACCCGGAGTCCCACATTTGAAAAACTCAGGCTCGTGTTCACTCGGGCTGACAGTTTATTCTGAGCACTCGGTGGGCCAAGGAAGTTTCCCACCCCCAAACGGAATCGAAGCACCGGTGTTCGCTTCATTGCCGTTCAAAATCGTAGCACCTGGCGACTCTGCACGAACATATCTTCTGAGTCTGAAAGACCGGTCCTAGCACCTTCATGCAAACAAGAAGGTGGCGAGCAAGGGATCCGAGAAACCCGCCTGACTTCTACGAACTGGACATCAACGCTCGAGGCGAAGTTGTCAGCCGGGCTGATCAACAAGCTCGTGTCGACGAAGCCGAGGCTGAAATTCAAGAAGAAGCCGAAGCTGAGGTCGGAGGAGCTGAGTACGAAGTAGAAGAGGCCGAGGAAGAAGAGGAATCCACATCCTCGGAAGGTACCGACACTGAGTACACAACCGACGGAGGAGAAGAAGAAGAAATGGCTGCCCAGCAGCAAAATGATGATGATCTCTTCCCGGCGGTGGACTCTACAGGGCCCTTGGCCCTGGTCGGACAGCAAGCTGTGCCCCCCGCTGCTTTGAAGTCCATCCCTACGTACGACGGCTACGGCAAGACGGCGTACGAGCACATCCAGGACATCCTTGCCCTGGCCGCATTGCATTCCATTACTGACGAGAGTGTGAAGACCCGTCTGCTGGCCCTTTCCCTAAGGGGAAAACTTCTCTACTGGTGGAGATCGCTGCCAGAGGGATCTATCACAGGATGGCCCCAGCTTGCCAGAAGGCTCGTGAAAGGATGCAACGAGTCCGCTGACCCTACTTCTCTGCTGCATCAGTTCCAAAGTATCCAGAGACATCCTCAAGAGGAGGTGTCTGACTTTAACATCAGGTTTGCGAGATCCTCGAAACGGGTACCTCGCGAACTTCGGCCTTCACCCGGCATGGCTGCTCACTACTATCCGAGATCCTTCAACTCGTACATATGCCTCGCCGCTCGAAGATTGCCGTAATAGACGAGTTTCCCGCTCCGTACGAGGCTGCCCAACAAGCCGAAGCTGATATTATTTCTATCGGCAGACTCCCGTCCAGGGTGCAGGAACCCATTCATCCCGACTTCCCTGCATCCCAGCATCCTCCCCGCTTCGGTGGTGCGCCGTCCACATCGTGGCAAGCAACCCCAACAGCAATGGAATCCGGCGCCGGTCGTAACTCCTTACGGCCCGCCTCAATTGCATTATCCTCACCCGCCTCCTCCTGCTCCGCATTTTCCAGCGCTCCCTGCTCCTCCGCAGTACGCACCTTATTCCAATCCTCCTCCATTAGCCGCATTGCCTCCACCGGCACAGTTGCCGCCTCCTGACAATAACATTCAGAATACAATCCTCCAGGAGGTGCGGGCTTTGGCCTCAAGATATCATGCCATGTCCAATGACATGACCGCTCTGAAGAAGAAGCAGGCCCAGATGGACCTCGCTCCTAGGAGGCCATATCCGCCCCCGGCACTGACAAAAGACAAACCCCCAGAGCACCAGCCGCAGAGGCGTCCGCCTCCGAGAAATGCCGCTATAGAAGACCCGCCTGGTCCTTCCGACCAGGTTAACTGGTGCACTACGTGCAATGACCCGCATTCGGAGGAAGACCGCACACCGCACCAACGACTACATCCGGACTTTATCGGCAGCCGCCATAGAGGACGATGAACTCTACATGATCCCGGACGGCGAAGCCAACTTTGCCCTCCCGGAGGAGAATCTAGTGCCGCCCGCCAAGGAAGAAAAGAAAACTGCAGATGCTGCCAAGCCTTTGCAAGTTTATGCCGTAAGAGAAAAACCGCAGCCCGGTGGGCTGCCACCGTACAAGCGGCTGTGGCCCTACACAGCCCAGGAGAAGGCATCCAAAGACAAAGCTCCAGCCAAGCCTCTTCCGGCAAAGGCAGCCCTTGTCCCAGCCAAGCCTCCTATAGCAAAAGTTCCAGTTCCGGCTAAAGCTCCCGTACCTCGGCCTCCAACTGAAACCAAAGAACAAGCACAGGAGAAGCTGAAGTACCCGTCTCTGACCAAGAGACAGCGAGTTGAAGCTACCCAACAGTACCGGACGAAGTATGAGCCGGCGAAAGAAGCAGAAGGAGCTAGCACCTCGAGCTACAGCATAGTAGACGAGTTGAAAAGAACACCCACTAGAATCAGCATGTACGATGCTCTTCTCGCTCCCTGTGCCGGTGGATCTCGTCGCAGAATCTCTGAAAAACATGAAGAACGGCAAGCAGATACAGCCTCGCTGTCCCGGTTCAACCTCTGATGGTCTCAGCCACCGGGAAGAACAGACTGCCTCCCTTTTATCTGTCTTTACGGACGCAAGGGCACATAGTACACAACCGCATGGTGGACTCTCGGTGCTTCCACGACTGTGATGCCGAAGGCCGTCTGCGATGAGATCGGGATGGAGTACACACGGAGCAGCCAAGGCGTGCTGCAATTAGACGGCACCCCCGTCAAGACAGTTGGTGTCATAAAGGACATCCCTATCCGGCCGCATAAGGCTCTCGACATTGTGGTCATCCAAGAGGTCGTGGTCGTTGACCTCGGCTCCCTACTTCGGCATGTGTCTCTCTCGGGAGTTCACCGCGAAGCCGGGCGGGTACCGCCTCTAGACTACTCACACATGGAAGTGCCCTTCAAAGGAAGGAGACCGAAAATTTTCAATGAGAAGCCTTCCACCTTCCTAGTAGAGAAGATACCCGGAGGAGAGTTGGACTGCATGGTCCAACCTGTCAGGGGAAGAACTGGTGACAGCTGAGCTGACCGAGCAAGCCCTCGAAGTGCTACAGCTTGAAGATGAGTTCTCTTTGCGGGATTTCAATGCCGTAATTGAGACAGAAAGTAGGCTGTTACACCGTTGTACAGCCCGAGAGGCTTGACAAGTCAGCTGCAAAAGAAGTGGGACCTGCACCTGAGAAGCTGTGGAAGCTTTTCTTTGACGGCGCGCGATGCAAAAATGGCGCCGGTGCAGGGGTGCTTCTGGTTTCTCCGACCGGGGTCCAAAAGGACTATACCTACAAGTTGGCCTGGAGCTGCACTAACAACTCGGCGGAGTACGAAGCCCTGTGCTTGGGTTTGCGAAAGGCGGAGAGGTTGGGGATCAAACACCTGCAGATCTTTGGAGATTCAGAGCTGGTGTGTCACCAAGTTACGAATAAGTGCGCCTCCAAACATCACTACCTCAAGGCGTACCGCAACCGGGTGTGGGACCTGATGGAGTCGTTTGACTCGTTGAATGTCAAGGCGATATCACGTGATAAAAACAAACACGCTGACATTCTGGCGTCTGTTGGAGCCAGGTACGTTCCGGCCGATGACGTTGTCCGTAAACCGAAGCCGGTTCGCACTATTTACAGGCCTTCTGTGCTCGATAAGGACACCCACCGGCAGTGTTCGATTGTGACGAGGAGATCGTCACATTTTTGGTTAACGAAGTTGGTTCAATCGAAGGTAGAGACCCTGATGACGAGCAATATGAGGGGTTGATACAGTTAAAAAATAATCATGTCCCAAAAGGACTGATTACATTGGAGAGTCTATTTGATCAGAATGACAGAGCAATATCTCACAGGATCAAAGTAGACCCGAAGCAGTATGCCGACCTAGAACTTGAACCTGGTAAAACTATCAAGGTCGGGACAGACTGCACTTCGGAGGAACTTGAGCAGATCAGATCACTGTGCCGAGAGTTCCCCGACATCGTGGCCTGGTGCTACGAGGATTTGAAGGGGTATGACAGAGATGTAATCCAAAGATACCATTGAGCTAGAGGATGGCGCCAAGCCATTCCGACAGAAGCAGAGGGCCGTAAATCCGAAAATTGAGGCCATGATGAAAGCAGAGCTCTTGAAGATGTTGGAGGCCAAAATCATCTACCCCATCAAGCATTCTTCCTGGGTCGCGAATTTGGTGCCCGTGAGGAAAAAGAATGGCGACATTCGTCTCTGTGTCGACTTCGTAAACCCGAATCGAGCTTCCCTCAAGGACCACTATCCGCTTCCCCAAATTGACCAAATTCTACACATCGTTGTCGGAGCCCGCAGATTCTCACTTCTAGATGGATTTTCCGGCTACAACCAGATTTGGGTCGTGGATGAGGACCAAGATAAGACGGCGTTCACCACCAAATGGGGGACGTTCGCCTATCGCCGCATGCCTTTCGGCTTATCCAATGCCGGTGCCACATTCCAAAGGGCCATGGACCCGGCCTTCCGAGAGCCGCTCAATAAGATCATTGTCATCTACCTTGATGACATGACCGTTTTCTCTCACCAAAGAGGGGATCATGTTTCCCACCCGCGGCAAATATTTGAGAGGTGTCGGGAATTCGGCATTTCTATAAACCCGAAGAAGTCTGTCTTCGCGGTAAAAGAAGGAAAGCTGCTGGGACATGTCATCTCCGAGAAAGGCCTCGCCATTGACCCTGACAGAGCAGAAGCCCTCCTTCGCTTGCCAGCCCCAATCGATAAAAAAGGGCTGCAGTCCTTCTTCGGTCAGATTAACTTCGTGCGAAAGTTCATTCCGGACTTCGCGCAGGTGATCAAGCCTATGGCCGAACTGCTGAAAAAAGATACAGCTTACGAATGGACCGATGAGAGACAGCAAGCCTTCGAGGAAATCAAGGCTTGAATTGCGCAAGCTCCGGTGTTGATTAACCCGGACTACTCCAAGGACTTCATCCCGTATGCGGTGGGAGAACCGGAAAGTTACGCCGCAGTCCTAACTCAGAAGGGAGACGATGGCGAGGAGCGCCCCATAGCGTTCCTGAGCCAAGTGATTCAGCCGCATGAGGAAAAGTACAACTTTATAGAGCGGCAGGTTCACGCTGTTATGAAATCCCTCCGAAAGTTCAGGCATTTTGTCTCCCAGAGCAAAACGACTGTCTTCGTGATTCACCCGGACGTTCGAAGCTTCATCATACAAGGAGAGCCGGGTCACAAGAGAGCAGGATGGATTGCAAAAATCCAGGAGTTCGACATCGAAGTGCGGCCCACAAAGCTTATCAGAGGCCGAGCCTTGTGTCAGGAGCTGGCCCGAAGCGCTGTAGCCGGCATCTCCGCCTGTAAGTGGGAGGACACAGCGACAAGCATCTACCTAGCCGACTCCTTATCGGAGGGGAGTGATTGGACAGATGAACTGGTGAGATATTTCTGCACCGGGAGATGTCCAGATCACCTGAACGCCTCACAACGAAGGAGATTTCGGCTAGGTGCACTTAAGTACACTCTTCGCCCCGAGGGGCTTTACTTCAAAAATATTGACGGCATCCTGTTGCGGTGCGTCATGAAATCAGATCAGCCCAGGGTCCTCGGAGATTTTCATTCCGGGATGCCTGGAGGTCATCATTCTGCAAGGCCTACGGCCTTGAAAATAATTAGAGCCGGGTACTATTGGCCCACTCTATTTACAGACGCTTATGCGGTCTGTTCCAAGTGTGATCAATGCCGTAGGTTTGCCGGCGTAAACGTAAAAGCACCCCCGCCCCTTCAACCGATTCAAAGCCGAGGCTCCGTTCCAACAATGGGGTCTAGACTTCATTGGGGTGATTTCGCCTAGTTCCTCTGTCGGACACAAGTTTATTCTTACAGCCACCGATTACTTCACACGGTGGGCAGAGGCGATCCCGACCAAAAACGCGGACCAAGAAACGGTCATTAGGTTCCTTGAGAGCCTGATTACCCGGTTCGGGGTTCCAGAGTCAATTGTGACGGACAATGGTCCGGGATTCGCAGGCGCTGTACTCACGGAGTACACTGGCAAACTTGGCATTTATCACAAGATGTCTTCTAATTACTACCCGCAGGGGAATGGCCTTGCCGAGTCTACTAACAAGAACCTCCTGAAGATCATCAGAAGGACCATTGACAGGAACAAGCGGACTTGGCATTTACTCCTGAACCGGGCGCTATGGGCGGACAGAGTTTCATTCAAGAAATCCATCAAGACGTCCCCTTATGCGCTCGTCTACGGTAAAGAGGCTGTCATGCCATCCCACATCGAAATCCCTGCCCTATGGATGTTGGACGAAGACAGGAGCAGTGGAGACCCGGTGGATGACAGACTGTGCCAACTTCTGCAGTTGGAAGAAGACAGAGAAAAAGCATACCAGGCCTTCACCCAACACATTGGAGCCACTCAAGGCTGGTTTGCAAAAGGCACCACTGCCCGAGTTTTTAAAATCGGGGACCTGGTGCTGAAGTGGGACTCATATAAGGCGAAGCCGGGCAACCACGGGAAGTTTGATGCCCTCTGGGAGGGCCCTTATCAGATTGCCCGGGTGAACCAGTTCAATGCTTATGTACTTCGGGATATGGAGGGTCAGCTCCTACCTATCCCCGTTAACGGGTTCCACTTAAAAGTTTACCGCTGCTGAAGGTGCCCAATGGGCCCTTCTGTGTAAAAATTTCCCTTATGCATTTTGCTTTTTCAGCATGTACAGTTTCCAGCTTTCAGTTTTTTATTTGTTTGAGCCAAACTGCGACATGGGAGAGAATACAGACTTCGCAACAAAGTCTGTTGTCGCCCCTCAGAAGGAGCGAAGTTCGTGAAGGGGCTGCTTGAGTGAAGAAAGCAGAAAAACGGCTAAGTGCTGGCTGCTGCCCGACTTCGCAGCGAAGTCGGGCTGCGCGCCAGCCAAAAGGCGAAGTTCGAAAGAAGAAAACTGCAAATTTGCGAGTGTTCGGACTGCGCTCAGTTTTTGAGCGAAGTCCGACTTCGCGCGCGAAGTCCGAACACAAACGGCTTGCGCGCGAAGTACGAATCGCGCCACTTGCGCGCGAAGTGCGAACTTCGCGCACACATCGCGCGAAGTGCGAACTTCGCTCGAACTTCGGCGAAGTCCGAACGCGCTCCATTGTATAAGCGCAGCTCGTGCACCCGATCCCAAGAGGCAATAAATTCTAAGTGCTCGCCAACTCTTCCGAAGTTTGCAAAGGTCGGACTGCGCTCAATCCTCGGGCGCAGTAGGAAAAGAAAGGAAAACAGTCTCGATGCAAGTGGCAGTTCGGACTGCGCTCGACTTTGGAGCGAAGTCCAACTGCGCGGGCGAAGTCGGATCGCGCCCAACCTTCGCGCGAAGTCCGACTTCTCCCTGTTGTCTAAGCGCAGCTTGGGTGAGTTTAAAAAATGAATAAAAAATTCTAAAGCATGGGCCCAAGGCGTGTTGCGACGGTTTGAGATGGGTTTCCGAACCAAGGGGCTTTTTCTTGAGCAGTGTGCCCATATTGTGGCAGTGACGTCAGCCATGGCGCAACATTCGAAATTAAATTTAATGATTGCGCAGTCTTCAATGAAAGTGCAATCAAAGAAGCATGGCGCGGCGGCCGGGGTGCATCTTCCAAGACATTCTCCTGCGCGGCCACCCAAGAAACATAACTCCTTCACTTGCCAGCCGACCTACCCCCTCCTGCGCGACATTAATGACGCTGTCATTATCTAGAAAAGGGGGACTGATGCATCCAGACATGCCAAATCGCGCAAATTATTCCTACGACTGTGAAATCTGCTGCAGGCGTCCAGAAATCATAATTATTGCTGTTTCAGAAGGATGGACAAAGGAAAGTTGACAATGTCAGCGCAATCCAGCGAAGGGCGCGAACTGGAGGATTTACCGCAGTCAAGTGTTTTCAGGAGTGAGACACCGCCAGGGCAAAAGTCAAAATCCCGGCCAAAGAAAGTACAGCGTGGGCAAGCCCCACCACCGCCGGTCAATTACCTGGCGGGATACAAGGACGGCTCGTTTTCCATGAGCCTTACTAAGCTGCGGATAAATGTGGAGAATTGGGCTGACAAGGTTTCGCCCTCTCACCATTTCGGAGCGGCGTACAAGTCTAACCTCTTCCGGTTCTTGTGCCCTCCTGTCCATCAATGCCCGGAGCTGGTAGACCTAATTGTCAGACATTACAGACTAGCTACCCGACAGATTTGCAGCTCCAGCGGTAAACCCTTGTTCGCACTTCGCAGGGAGACTGTCCAGCCGGCCTTCGCCCCAGGGTTGGAGTATGACTCCAGCACGATTGTCGTAAAGATAAATCTTGGCGAGCAAGCGGGACGCTTCACGCACACAAAAAGGATGAGGGATTTCCTCAATTCAGAACTGAACGCCCCGCTTGCAACTCGGACAATGGCCAACCGGCCCCATACCCCTGGAAAGGTTTCGTAGCAAATACCTATACACCATTCTCGCGTGGGTCCTCGGTCGCGACTCAGACGAGCTGGTACAGCCGTATCGCTAGCGCTGGCAGAATGTCTCCTATGCGGAGAATCCTACGAACCAGCAGCGCAAAGAAGTGGGAAGCGCCCTATCTTTTTTGACTGGGCGGACTGGCTGGCATATGCCATTCACTCCAGCCTGGTAAAGCTCCAGAAGAAGCAGTCGACTGAATTTCGGTTCAGTTCTTTCCTGGCTTGGCTATGTTTGTATCATTTGCACTCCCGGATGCCGATCCCGAACCTGAAGAAGGTAAATGAGAGGGGAGAGCCACAGCCCGTCTATGATTGGACGGATGACCTATACCGGAAAGGGTCCTACTACAAGTTCAACTTCAACTTTCTGGGCTTGGTCATGTCAGTCTTCAGCGAGGGTGAGATCCCTCGCCCCCCGCAAGAAATGACGAGCTATTTGCTGAATCACAAGCTCGGGGACGTTTTTAGACTGACGCAGGGGATTGTGGTCAGAATCTACGGATTCAAAGGCAAGCCTCATCTGCTGCCCTACTGGTGCACGGATCATCAGTTTGGGATGGAGGTTGCCCGGCAGATGGATTACGTTGAAGAGGAGTTCGGCCAGGGAAAGAGAAAGGGCCATATTTTTCCATACCCTCTTTCCTGGGCGAACGTTGAGATATCAGAGGTGGGACAAGCATGTCTATCTCGAGCAGGAGCTGTTTCGCATTGGCCCGATTCTGTTGCCGCAGCGCTGGAAGTACGACCCGTACGGGATAAGGGGAAAGTTCACGCATATCTGCCCCCGGGCGGATATAATCGAAGACAGATGCGATGTGGTCCATGTTGACCTCGACTGGGAGATTGACTCGATGGAAGCATGGCCTCCGTGGCAGGAATTTTACTGCGAGGAGGTAGCATATGACCCCGAGCGAAACCCGGACCACAAGTTCTCTTCTCCAGGATTTAAAAAATTCATCTCCAAGATAGCAGGCCTTAACTGGCCAAAAGAAAAGATTGTTGAATGCTGGAAGATGAGGTGCCGCACGCAGCACGATAAATCCGTCAGGAGGAATCTGGCCGTTGATGACGACTTTTCAGTTCTATATGACCAGCACCATGACAGCTGGCGGCCTTTCGCATTTCGAGATTACGTTCCCCGAGGTCCCTTTGAGGGTTATAAAGGAGGGTCTTCCTCCCAACAGTTGTACACTTCGGCAACTGCCAGCGCGGGCCCAAGCAGACATCCAAGTGGACCCAATGCAGCCCGTGGCTTCCAAGGCGGCGCCTGAAAAGGCGAAGAAATTAGTCAAGGCAACGCCCGAGGTGATTCCTCAGGCACAAAAGACGCCAGCGCCGCCAGAGAGCAGACCGGTCGCGGCAGACCTTCTGCAAGTCAAACCCCGGTACAAGTTTACCGTGGGAACATCGCGCCCGCTGCACCTGCTCCATCTCCTTCCCCCGATCCAGCCATCGCTCCGAAAAATAAAAAGAGGAAGAGAGTTGAAAAGATCAGGCGACCTAGTCTGACAGTGCAGCAGCCTGGCCGCAGAGCCGCAGCTCACTGCTCAGCCGCTCCAAAGATTGTTTCTCCGGGACAGTCCCGAGCCGCCCGCCGGAACCAGAATCGCAGACATCCATCCAACATCGGCTCAGGCGGAGCCCGCAGGTACGTTTGCTGCCCCACTCCCTCTGATCTCATCTAGCCCTACTCCTACTCCATCTCCCGCTCAATCCGAGCAAGTCATGGCCGCATCTTCCTCCCCATCTCCACACCCTTCTAGCGGCCCCCATTCTTTCGACCAGTTTGCTCAAAACCCCAACGCCTCCCTATCCCTGAGTCAAACCCCAAACCCTTCACCTGTGGTTAGTGCTGAAGCCGCGCGTTCACCGTTGCACCCATCGCCTCAGCCGCTTGAAACCCTTCCAGCACCAACCGCTCCTATCTCCACTTCCCGGTCGCCCTCAGAAGCGGCCGCCCCTTCCAAAGTCCGTCCGGTTTCTCCTCCTTCCCTTCCCGCAGGAGAGACGTCTCAGCAGAACCCTAGGCTGGGGGAACCAGACTTCATGGACGACCTCCAGAACACGGATGATTTGCCTCTGGCAACGAGAGCTGTAGAATACCCTATCTCTTTCCTCCAAAACCTGAAGCGGAGGAGACCTGAAGAGATAGCCGCCCGGTAAAGCGCACCAAGTTTAACTTCGAGAGGAGAGTGCTTACAACAGAGAAGATAATCCCGAAAGTGAAGAAGCCTCTCCGGGAAATGACCAGGGCGGACTACGAGCTCCAGACAAAGGAGAAGAGCTTTGATGATATTCACCCGCAATACGAGATTCAGGGAATCCTCCGTAAAGCGGATAATCTCCTTGTCAAGAATCTGGAGGAACAGGAAGAGCTTTTCCGGTTGCAGGATAAGACAAGACAGCTTGAAGAGGACCTGTCCAAGTCCACTGAGCAGCTAGAAGCGGCGCAGCGAGAAATAGATGAACTAAAAGCCCAGCCGGCCGCTTCTCAGCAAGAAGCCGCAACGGAAAAGCAGGCAGCCCTGGAGCAGATTTCTCAGCTCCAGGAGTCTTTGAAACAGGCGCAGTCGCAATCTGCAGAGAAAGCATCTCAAGCGACGGTCTTTTCAAAGAGCAAAGTTAAGGAGATGCGGGCTGATCTCGCCGCGGGGATGCAAGCCCCACACATATAAGGCTATGTCGGTCCCGGATTTCACACTCGAGATCCAAGAAGTTTCGCCCGTGGAAAGCCTCGTGGTAGAGGAGGCCGAACGCCGAGCGAAGCAATGGCTGGACCTGGCAATAAAACTTCAAGAGCGCGAGCGCGAAGGCCTCCAATTCTCCCCCATGTCCTCATTCGCTGCAGAATGGGCAGATGCAAGGGTAACCTTGCATAAATATTTCAAGAAAGCAGAAGAGGTGAGAGTTGCCAGACGGATGCTAGATGCATTCGAACATGAAAAGGACATTTGTCTGGCTCCTTTTCACGCTCTCTCTGAACTAGGGTGCCCCGGCTATGTTGAGAATGGTGAATTCCTCACCCACGAGCAGGTGAAAAAGAATTGGCTGTCCTTTGAAGCAGATACAGCTGAAATTGATAGCTGGACTGAGCCAATTCAAGAAAGTCAGGTCACCCAGATGGTGTCCAAGTGCTGCAGGATCAGTTCCTACTTCCAGGAGCTGGGAAAAAGATACCTCACCATCGACCTGCACGCGGTCGCTGCATTCCACGCAGCATTAGAAGAAGTTGCTGACCGCAGACCATTCGAAGCAGAAGCCTGGGGCCAAGCCCAGGCCGCATACAACCGCATCTGCGAGGCAGAAGCCAATGCCGGAGAGCATTCGGAAGGTGATTCTGAGGAGGCAACTGCTGAAAGTGGATCTGAAGAACAGTTGCCGCGGAGTGAACAGCTAGAGCAGCAGAAAGCAGGGGAAGTAAGCTCCTCTGCACCCAATGGATGAAGGCATGGATTCTTTGCGCCGAGGCGAGCTCGACACCCCGCGAGCCGCCGTGAATGTTGCCACATTTTGCACGGGGTGCAATGTTTTCAGTTTTGTAAGAGTGCTGCTCTTCCTTTTCCCTCTTCCTCTCTCTCCCTTTCTTCTTCTCTCCCTTTCTCTCTCTTCCCTCGCATTCTCATTCTTCCCCCCTTTCTTTTGAGCCCCTCAGTCTGATCTCAAATTTGACAAAAGTTGCCCTGAAAAATGGCTAAGTGTTGGGGCGAAGTCCGACTTCGCGCGAAGTGCGTACTTCTCCCAGTTTTGGTGCGAAGTTCGTACTTCTCCCAGTTTTGGTGCGAAGTTCGTACTTCTCCCAGTTTTGGTGCGAAGTTCGTACTTCTCCCAACTTTCTGAGCGCACCTTGTAGCAGGCTGGCAGGAAAATGACTAAGTGCTGGAGCGAAGTCCGTACGGCGGCAGACATCAGCTTTCACCTGTGCGCAACCCGACTTCGCAGCGAAGTCGGAGTGCGCCCTTGACAGGTGCGCAGTAGGGAAACAAACTCAGAAATGCACCCAAGGCATGAAGGCCTTCCCGACTGCGCTGTTTTCTGCCTGCGCAACCCAATGACGCTCCTATCCCGAGAGAAGTTGGATAAACTGCCTTTCAAGGCAGACACATGTCAAACAACATCATCCGACAAGTGTCCAGCTTCGGGATCTGAGCCAAGACGTGCCGAGCAAAAGGACAAGCATGGGCTGCACTTCCGTTTCCAGCGACCTCATTTAAAGCCGATTAGAGGTTCTACCATCTCCACCTGCCCGCATTCCCGCCGATGTGAAGATCTACCCAACGCGCCGCCACGTAGCCGTCCGGCCTTCGTGGGAACCATGCTGCAGGTACAGTCCTGTCCGACAAAGGTCAGCATCAGTAACTCCATAGCTGCTTTTTGTCAGCCAATGTTTGACTGGGACTTTGTGCCCATTAATGTAACGGGAGGGACTCGGGCTATAAATACCCACCACATTTTCATTGTAAAGTGGTGGAAGGGGAATGTTTGTTAGGGAACCATTGTAACCGTGCTTCTGCTTATAAATATAAAGTATATGCCTGGCTCTGTTCTACTGCTTTTATTTTTTATGCTGCCTCTCCTTTACATGTCTGCTTTACGTTTTCCTGTGTCACGGCTCGTTGATTCGTTTCAGCATTTGGTGGTCGGAACACCGAAGGCATTGCTTGTGTCATGGCTTGTTGATTCACTTCGGCATTTGGTGGCCAAGCACTCTTGAACTTAATAGATTAGAGGATACATAGAATAAATGTGGTAGCAGCTCCTTCAGTTGTGTGTTACGTTGCTGTCCGTAGTGGTGATTGATGCGTTGTCGTGCTGTTAGTTCTCCTTGTAGGGAGAATGTTTGCTAGGGGACCATTGTAGTCGTGCGTATAAATTCTCTCGCATAACACATATACTTGGATCCGACATCTCTTGGTTGCTTTCCGTTTGAGTTACCGTACGTAGTGGTGATTGATGCATTGTCGTGTTGTTAGTTCTCCTTGTAGGGAGAATGTTTGCTAGGGGACCATTGTAGCTGTGCGTACACCGCTCTATACAGAAAGTATACTAGACTTTGCAGTTTCTGGCTATGCTTTGTACTTATAATGCAGTAAGTAGTGGTGATTGGTGTGTTGCTGTACTGTTAGTTCCCCCCACCCAACTCCAATCATATTTGTAAATTCTTTCCGCATTTTTATCTCTTTCCTGCACTCTTAGCTTAAAACCAAAACCCACAAGGAGCCGGCCTTCTCCGGAGATTGGCTCGGAAGGCATTCCTTCCTTCCGGCCTTTCCAGCTGGTGGGCGAATCTGGGCGCATTAACACAAAATCCTTTCCTCATGGCAACAGGTAGGTAGAATATTTGTGGTCAGGACGGACCATAACAGTTTGAAGTACTTCCTGGAACAGAAGGATTTGAATGAACGACAGCAAAAGTGGGTCAGTTAAATTCAGGCCTACGATTTTGACATTGAGTATGTTAAGGGTAAGAAGAATGTTGTTGTCGATGCCTTATCCAGGAGACCTGCAGCACTTTCCTTGGCAAAAATTTCAGCGGATTGGAAGGCTCACTTGTTAGTTGAGTATTCCAAGAACACTTTTGCCAATAAGGTAATGGATGGTAAGGTGCATGATGAAAGGTATAGGGTGATAGATGACATAATCTACTACAAGGACAGAATCTTCTTGATTCCCAGGTCAAAACTCAAAGAGAAGATTTTACAAGCTATCCATGACACACCCCTTGCAGGACATCCTGTTTATTTCAAAACTTACAGACAGGTTAGGGAGAGGTTCTCTTGGAAGGGCCTCAAGGATGATGTCTTGCGGCATGTGAGGGAGTGCATGACTTGTCAGCAGAACAAGTCGGAGCATACTTTCCCTGCTGGGTTGCTTCAGCCGTTGCCTATTCCGGAGCAGAAATGGGAGAGTATATCTATGGATTTCATAACCGGTCTACCCAAGGTACAGGGCAGAGATTGCATTTTTGTAGTTGTGGACCGATTGACTAAGGTTGCCCACTTTATTGCCATCTCCTCGGAGTATAAGGCACTTCAGGTTGCAGATTTATTTTTCAGAGAGGTGTTTAGACTCCATGGGTTACCTAAGACCATCGTCAGTGACAAAGATAGTCGTTTCCTCAGTGCATTTTGGCAGGAGCTTTTCAGATTAGCTGGCACAGAATTGACTCCTAGCACTAGTTACGACCCTCATACGGATGGACAGACAGAGATTGTCAACAAATGGGTTGAGGGATATCTGAGGAACTATGTGGCGGGGCAGCCGAAGGCTTGGATTAGGTGGTCGCATATGGATGAGCACTGCTACAACACCACCTATCATATGTCGATTGTTATGACACCATTCAAGGCATGTATGGTTACAATGCTCCCACATTTCTAGACTTAGCTTTTGGCAATAGTAGAGCCCCCAAAGCTAAGGATTGGATCCAAGAGAGTCAGGATATTCTCATTACTCTTAAGGAGAATTTGCAGAGCGCACAGAACCAGTAGAATATTTATGCTGACAGGCACAGGATTGAGCAGAGTTTCGAGGTTGGGGACTTAGTTTTCTTACGACTGCAACCATACAGACAATCTTCATTGAAGATGTAGTGTCCCCCTTAATTTGGGACTTTTAAAATTTTTGATTCGAATCTTATTGTTGATACCACTGTAGTGTGCCTAACTTGAATTTGGCAAACCCTAGCTAATGAAATATCAATTTTCTTGCAATAATTTAGGGATCAATTCAATCACATTCAGATCTATCTGTCTAACACAATAATCATGGAAAAACACCATAGTTTTTCATTAAAACACTGCTTTTATTGAATCTGAAAAGAGGGCAATTACAACCAATATTTTAACTCACAAATTTGATCAATGGGGAACTGCATAAGTCTCTGAAATGCAAGAAATAATAACTGATGAAGAACAGGTCCAAAATTTGCTGCAACTTGAAATTCCTCCACGCGCGATATTAGAAATCTAGACTGGCAGGCGAACTTCAAAATGCCATAACTCTTTCGTTTCTTAACGAAACCATGTCGTGTAACCTATCAAAACGAATGGCATGAAATTCTCTATACAATTCTCAAGTCGAATCAACAATATCTAGCTTGTGGAAAACGGAATCCCTCCAAACAAATGCCAAAACACCCTGAATGCTGATTTGGATATCAATTTCTGATATAAAGCCCTCAGTGGTTGAAATGCTGAAACTCTGTCCACAAATGCTGATCAATACAAGCTCATATGCAAACCTTGGATGAGTTTGCCCCTCTGAGACAAAAGGGTTTTCGTCCTCTGCCTCTAAACCAAGAGGGTTTCCATCTTCAAGGCTTTACTCTTGCAGGTTTTCGTCCACAAGAGTTCACTTCTGCAGGGTTTTGTCCACAGAAGAATTGCAAATGACTTTGCAGCCAAATACAAGAGAAAGAGATCAATTACAATAACAATGGATGTGCAGAATGAAGCCCAAGCCTCCTTTTATTAGCCAAAACCCTAATTCTCCATTGAGAATTATATTTTATTTAATTTTAATAAAATAGCTAAATTAACCTTATAACTCCCTAATGTGACGTTAACCCTTATAACCCCTTTTATTTTATTTATTATTTTTTTCTTATCCGAGCCACATAGACATTAACACACCACATTTTATGTATAATCCTAATAATTAAAAATTAGGGACATTACAGAAGAAGAGCGGAGCAGACAAGCTGAAACCCCTTTTTATAGCCCTTACAGGATTGTTCGGAGAGTGGGAGAGGTTGCCTATAGGTTGGAGCTGCAAGATAGTAGCAAGATACATAATGTTTTCTATGTTTCGTGCCTCAAAAAGGCACTGGGGCAGCAGGTTATTTCTTCTACAAAGCTTCCACCATTGGATGAGGAGGGTAGGTTGGTTTTAATTCCACATGAGATACTGGATGTTAGAGAGAGAAAGTTGAGGAACAGAGTCGTCAGGGAGTATCTGGTTCAATGGAGAGATCTACCGATCGAGGATGCCACTTGGGAGGGTGATCAGATTTTGCAGCATCCTAACCAGCAACTGCTTGAGGGCAAGCAATTCTGGGAAGGGAGGACTGTCATGTCCCCTTCCAATGTGTAACCAGGAACCGTTAGCTTATTTAATTCCCGTAAGCTAATTTGGGTGAAAGGGAATTATTTTTAAATTAATTATTTTAATATTCTCCGTTTTTTACTTTTGATGGAAATATTATTTAATTCATTTAAATGTGGAGCTTAATGATATATTTTAATAAAGTGAAATTAAATTAAAGAGCGGGAAAAATGAGATATAAGGGAAAAAAGGAATCCATTTTGAGGTTATGCTTATGTTATTTTCTCTTATTGGAATTTTTGGAGAGCTTCTTCAAAAATCAAACCCTCGGACGAAACCCCATGGGAGAACCAATTTCGGCAGTGTAAGATTCTGCCCTAGTTGGTTAGTTAGAAAAATCACCCAGGTTTCTCAGCGAGCATTCACAGGAAAATCTACCATTGTTGGAGGGCGTTTTCTGCAAGGTCGATCAGATATAACCTAAGCCTACATTGAACTATATTCTGGGCACCGTGGAAATTGAAGGTGACATGGAGGACTTGTATCATACACCGTCGATTTCATTTGTTCGACTTGCTTTATATCGACCACCGCCGACTTGGATAGTGGAGTCTTCCTTGGTCGACCGGTATTCATACTAGCCACGCGGAACCTTGGGTGACCACGACTTTCCATATCACCGCCATTTTCTATATGCTCGGCCTCCTTGTACTAGTCCAGCATTTGGAATGTAACAGGTCAGAAATATTGTTTATTGTTGGCATTGAATGAATGATAAAAAATATATATAATATTTAGCATTAATGAATTCGGTTCTTTTTCACATAATTATTTGTACATTATAAGTATGTGAAACTTGTAACTATCATAAATATATTTGAATATGGTTGAGCACAACTCTGGTTATTGTCAAAGCTGGGAAATATATCTATAGCAGTATTAAGGGTGTCAAGACAATGAACTGTTGATGTAATGAACTGTTGATGTTGGGTCTGCACACAATCCATCCATAAAATCGAAAAAAAAATAAAAATTGCTTAATAAATTGTCCAGGCTATTACATTCTTGATGAGCAAATTTACACTAAGATACAGGATGAGATGGAGCACTATAAGAGATGTGAGGATATCCTTTTTCCATCCTCACAGTGCATTCAAGCAAGGTCAACTATGAGGCCAACTAACGCTCATGGAATATTATTATTTATTTTATCTTTTGATTTTCTTTTAAAAAATAATCTCAATTTACAATTTTACATGTGAATGATTAAATTTCCTTTTTCTTGGCTTGTTCTAGATTTATGATGGGAGGACTTTGGTGCATATACACCCAGTCTACAGTGCTTCGCAATAAAAAATTTATGTCAACCATGCAACGTTTTAGGTTGTGAGTGCAATTGGAGTATGTTCGAGCACATTCACTCCAAGAGGTGCAATAGGCTTATGCAGCAAAAGTTAAATGATCTTATTTTTGTTCATTCCAACCTTCGCCTCCACCATAACAAAATTGCAGGAACAAGTAAGAAGGCCATTGACCTAGACAAAATCGATCCATTATCTAAATGGATCACAGAGCAAGAGCAGGAGCAGCAACAAGAGCCTCTCTTCTCCATGGATGATTTTGAAAACCTAGCAAAGGAATTAGCAGCCAAGGCACGGGCACAATGACAAAGAGAGACTAGAGCTTCTGCTAGGGCAAAGGGCAAAAGCATTGCAAGACATGGATAGTGGGCCTATTTAGGCATGACACATTTTTTTAATTTTACCTTTTTTATAATATAAGCAATAAAAGAATATGTGAGTTTTGGACGCATTAAAATTTCTTTAATTGAAGTGTGTTTTGTCACTTTCATGTGTAATTTAAGCTTGTATCACTTACATTGGACGCATTAAAATTTCTTTAATTGAAGTGTTTTTTGTCACTTTCATGTGTAATTTAAGCTTGTATCACTTATAGTATTAATTTTTTATTTATATAATGTTAATTAATTGTGATATGCATGAAAAAACTTGTTTCCAATGAAAATTTGCATTTTCTTCAGTTTTTTTTTGCCAAGTCTCGAGTCCCGAGTCGGCCTTGCTGAGTCTGAGCTGAGTCCAAGTTTCTCAACTATGATAAAATGTATAATTATAAAAAATTTACATGGTTTACCATATAAACCTCTCACATCTACATGAATAATATATTTGCATCACTCCCACAGCTCTTTGCTTCTGGCAGTTTCTTCACATGGCAACATTTTCCAGATCTTTGGAGCTGAAAAATTCAATCATGCAAGTACAGAGAATGGTACGCTCCTCAATGCCTCACTCACACCGTAATGACATCAACTTCCAAATTTGGTTTTAGGTTTTTTAGACTTTTCTCCTTTTAGTTTCATTTTAAAAAGTTGCAAAAAGGGGCCAATCTGAACTGAACCAGTTTCACTAGCCCAAAAAATCAGTTCAGACAGAACCTTGACCAGGCTTGGCCAAACCCACTAAGTATGTTGGAGAGAATATAAGTAGACCAATGGCAAGCCCTTTCACTTATGGTACAAAGGACTTGTGTGCCCAAGTGAAGAAGAAGAGAAGAAGAGGTATTAAAGTGGAACGGAATATTCTTTCTGTTGCTCCTCATCAGATAAGCAGTGGGGAGTTAATAACAGCAAAGTTAGATGGCAAAAACTCCACATTTTGAAGTTTCAAGGTGGTTGCTTCTATCACAAAATGTTTAACATCCACAAACATTATGGATATCAGACAACCCCATACTCCTTTGGATTCACTATGCATGGGAAGAGGCACTTAAGTTGTGCTATCTGTTTACAAGGTGTACATACCCTACCCTCCTTGGGATTCAAACCTTGGACCTCCTATCTTGAGTACCAAAGCCTTCACTATCAAACCACTTCTTCAAAAGATTGGTATTTCAAACTCATTTTTCTGTTTGATGGGAGTGAGAGGAGACAATCAATCATTTATTTTCGTGATGTTCAGCAACTGAAAGATTTGCGCCTTGGTTTCAAGTTATGTTTCACTTTCCCGCTCCTCCCTTGGAAGATGGTGATCTGACTCAACCCGAAGTCGGTGGGAGCACACTCTGAGCTGGCCAATCAGAATCCGTATGTTATGCATCATTATGAATCAGAGAAATAATAAAAATAATGATGATAATTTGTATCTATATTGTTATATTTTGGCCAAAACATGAAATGATCATGAAAGAGAGAATTTAGTCTACATATATCCATACACCTTTCTTTTGGACAAGACAAATTGAGGGAATAATCAACTTGAATGAGAGAGAGAGAGTTTACTTTCTTCCTTTTGACTCTGAAAGTATGCTCCCATCAGCATCCCAACCTGAGAGAGAGAGTTTACCTTCTTCCTTTTGAATCTGAAAGTATGCCCCATAAGTATGCTCCCATCATCATCCCAACAAACACTACACTAGTGATCATGCTTTCTTGATCAGGAGACAACCCCCACTCAGAACGAACTGCTGGTCCCACGAATGAAAGTAACATCATCTCCATTGCTTCAGCAATCCAGCCCATACCAGAATAAGCCAGCAGAAGCAATTGATACTTCCCAAATCCCACAGCCAATAGTGCATCATCCACTGAAAATACCTGAGCACCATTTTCCATCTACAAACCAACATTATGACAATGTTAATAGAATTATTTATATGTTCATCAAGAGTAATCTTTGATTCAAAATGGTCTGAGACAGTGAAAAGCAAAAATGAACACTAAGACAAATCTCCTAACCCATCGAGGTAACAAGCATAATTGAAAAAAAAATATAGACTTTGGAATGGAAGAACTAAATGAAGCAAGAAGAAAATATATAAGTAACTACATAAGCATATACATATTGACAAGGCTAGTGCTAATATGTCACTCCATCCAAACAAGTAAAATTACAACTGTGCTTTTATTGCAATGTTCCCTACAACCCATTTTGAAGGTTCCATACAAATCCTTTGGCCAAGATGGACCATGCATTTGATTCATTAAGTCCTTGTGCATTATATGCAATCTAGAAATCCAAATATCCCAAATGATTTGTCATAGACCCTAACTCCTACAGGGAGCCTGTTGCATTGAAGAAACAATAATCTGTAGTTGAGATGTGGACTTACTTTTAACAAACATGCAACTGGTCAATTTGAATTTATGGTATGCAATTACGTATTCACATAACTTTAAAAAATTGAATATCACACAACAATTAAATAAAAAGTAAAACCACTTGATTCACCCATAAATGATACTGACACTGGCAAAATGCTTATGGCAAACATGGGAAAAACTCTTTCGCCCTCTGCAAGATTCACCTTCTAGGCATAGTTCCTTGAAACAGCTTCATCATTCCAGGAATATAAGATGCAACTAGAAGATGGCATGCTTAAAGGCTTAAAGCTGAACAGGCAACTATAAAAATAAGCCTCAACAGTAAAACTACAACAAACTTGGTCTCTTGCCTCTCATGAGCTCTAGCAGAAACTCCCTGCCCTCCAAGATCCTCAGAAAGCCCCTTCCAAAGTCCAGCAGAACTGGCAGCCTAAAATACTTGCACAGCTGCTGCATGCATGTAAGACAGCGGTACCACAGAAATCATACACAAGGTTCAAGATTTCTAGTTGTGGATCTATCTTCCCTCTTAGAGCTGAAGTCTTCTCCACAAAATTTACAAAAAGGAGTTAGCAATGAATGTTTCATCTTTTATATGGTAGGAAGACAAGCAAGGAGGCAGCTTTCATTCTAGAAAGAGCCTTCTAGTATAAACAAGGGTGTACATGCCAGAGACTTGTTTGCATAAAGAACAACAGGTGGGCATTTTATTCATCAAATTGACATGTCATAGGCCCCCCTTCAATCTCACTTGGGACTTTTTATTTCCTTTCTATTTACAACAATCTTCTAATAATTGATAGTAGGATTCAAGTTCAGTCTATCAAGTTTCTATCTTTAAAAGAACTAAAGTATTCATAAGGCTACATCATGATCATCATTATTAATCTAGTACAAATACCATGCTCATTTCAACCAGGTCAATACACCTTGATCTAGTAAAAGCATCATTATGGGCAGAAGGATCTCCATAATGCAGACCATGTTTCACTTGGTATTTTCAAACATATGCCACTAGAATATGCCCAAAGATCTTGATAAAAAGCTAAATTTGTTGATGCCCCTCTTTCTCTTAAATTTCATGCCCCTTATTCTCCTGAATTATTCATCATTAGATGAACATACAATAACTATGATTGTTCTCAATAGAGTGAATGGTCTACCAAACAACTAAGGATCTCTTAGAATTCACAAGAATTGTGTTGGTTTGTATTAATTCATGTCATAAATTATTGTAAACGTTTCCACTAATATAATCTATTTAAGTATATGCAGAAATGCATGGCTATCGCACAGTTCTTAAACCCATTCTTGGTGTTGGCACTTTGTGCCTAACATATTTTAGTTTTGTTACTAATCACTAACAGTTTATGACCAAAGCTGTTTAGTGAAAAATTAAGGGCTTACTCTGTTGAGCTGAGTCTGTAAAGGTCTATTGGTTTTTCAACTGAAGTCTGAGATAAATAAATATTTCACTCCAGAGGCACAATAGTCAAGGCAAATAAGAATTTAAAAAATACTGCATCATTTGTCACCATGTTGAATTTACGTGCAAGATTACATGAATATTTGACAGCACAAGCCTTACGAGTCATGCTACCCTCAAATATAAGACTGTTGGACATAGTCTTTTTTCAGATCAGCACATTTCAATACAGCCTCCAATAAAGTGGGTTCCACAGGACTCCAGTTTCAGAACGGAGAGGAAAAGAGAAGTCAGATAAAGTTCTGTAGTTTTTAAATATTCAATTCCATTAGAATTGTTTGGTTGATCACCAAAGAATATCAAGGATTCATATTTAACACTAATCCTCAACTCAAAACTTCAATGCCAAGACCAAGAAGTGCTAATAGGTGAAGAACCAAAAGTAGAAGTTGAGGTTGAAGTCCAAGCATTTAAAAGCACAATCTGACCACCTCTGGTACATTGTGGTAGCCACTGAATACTTGTCAAAGTGGGTGGTGTAACATCCCCATTCTTGGTCACTTTAGCACTGTGGTTGACCCTGGCTCTCTTGGAGTCCATCAAACGTGTCAGAGGGGATTTCTGATGATGGCATTGAGCTCAGGTGGTCTAGAGGACCCCGATGATACTTTCCGAGGTTGTACCCAGCTTCTAGTTTGTTCTCCAAGATTCTTGGAGAGAGCGTCTATTTATAGTAAGTCACCCAGTCAGGTCTGTTCATCATTATTCATCATCGATATTACTCCTGTGTAGTTGGTTTTCGATTCCGATGCTTTCCGACCGTTTCCGTAATTTGGGTGTTAATATGAGCTATATTTAATTATTTTCTTCTAAGGTTGCCATTTTAATTAAATAATTTAATGGGCGCCTAAGTGTTATAGCTCGTTGGGAAGGGAATTAAAAGTTTTAAATCATAGACGCTTTATTTTGGAGCCTTGCACATCAAATATCTATATTTTTAATTAAAAAGGGGTTTTTTTGGAGCAAAAATGAGTTTTAATTATAAAGTGACTTTATAAGGTGACTTTATGTTTTATCCCACATTGAGCCCACAGGAGGAAACTTCTCAATGAGGAGTCTATTTATTTGATTGCTTGCTCTCATATTGAAATGTTTGGATGTATTTTATTTGGCTTCTCTTGGAGAGAAAACTTGCAGGGCATTTTGCAAGGGTTTGAGCTTGTTTGGAGACGAAATCCTCTAGCAGGAACATCATCTTCGGAGTTGAAAGATACTCTCAGGGTGATTTTGAGCATCTTCAGCACAGAGGGTGCATAGAGCTTCATTGTTTTCAGAAGCGACAGGCGTCGACTGAGCGACCGGCGTCAACTGAGCGACAGGCGTCGACTGCTCACATTTAGACAATTTTTTATTCTTTTCCCTCCGTTGCCCATGATCGCTGAAAAACGGAGCGACCGACATCGATTGCTGAAGAACGGAGCGACCGGTGTCGACTAAGCGACCGACGTCAACTGAGCGACCGACATTGACTGCTCATGCCTTAGGATTTTTCATGACGAATTTGAGCTTTCTGGTTCTGCTTCCCGGGGCCATAACTTTTGATCCGCTGACCCGATCGCCTATTATAATATATCGCCGGAAAGCTTGCGAAAAGATCTGCAATGAAAAAATATCCAAAGCTCATTTCATCCATTTTATCATCCCCGTTTAGGGCCCGCGAAAATGCCAACACCTCTGCATGCTCTTTGCCGCTTTAAAGCTCCATACTTAGGTAAAATTTTATCAAAAAATTTAATGTGGCAAAAATGCCAACACCACCTATGAGGAGTTCACTAACAGGTTGATAGATCGATTTGACAAGAAGGATCCAGAGTTACATTTTAGGGAGTTAGCCCAGTTGAGGCAATCTAGTACTGTAGAGGCCTATATCACCGATTTCCGGGCACTTTCGGTTAAGGTCCGGGACATATCTGAGAGGAGGTTGGTGATCTTGTTTTGTGAGGGCTTGACTGAACCACTTCGTGGATGGGTTAAAGCCTTTGAACCTACCACTTTGCAGGAAGCGATGAAGAAGGCTAGAAGCATGGAGTTTGCTGTCCCAAAGCAAAAATCAGGTTTTAAACCTTTCCAGGGGAGCAAGGATAAGGACAAGAAAAAAAAATTTAAGAACCCTCCTCCACAAAAAATTGAATCCAAGAAGTTGACAGACAATGAGCTGAATGAATTAAGGAAAAAGAAGCTATGTTTTCAGTGTAGAGAGCCTTGGGTTTTGAATCATAAGTGCCCATTGAAAGTCAAGCAAATGGAAACCAAGGAGTACTTCGAAGTAGAAGATTCAGAAGCTGTAAATGTAGATCAGCAGGGTGATTCAGATAATAGTGATGATGAAAAATCAGATGAGACAGGTGGTGATGGTACTATAGCCCAGCTTTACAGTTTCCAGAAGGGGGCTTCTTTCAAGGTTCGTGGCGAACTTGTTGGGCAGCGTGTTGTCACTCTCATTGATACAGGTGCAACACACAATTTCATTGATGCAGGGCTAGTAAAAAGAAAAGGCCTACAGACTGAAGAATTTAGTGGTTTTCGGGTTATGGTGGCGGATGGTACAGCCATTCAGTGCAACCAGAAAATTTCTAATTTGCAAATCAGATTGGGTAATTATGATTTGAAGGATGAATTTTATGTTGTTAACATCGGGGATACCCATATGATTTTAGGAATGCAATGGTTGCGTTCCTTAGGAGAATTCACCATGAATTTGAAAACCATGGAGATGAAATTTGTTTCAAGTGGCAACAAGATCACTTTGAGAGGGATGTCAGATGGTGGTCCTAGAGTGGTTTCTGTAAGACGTATGGAGAGACTTTTCAGGCATGATGAAGTAGAGTGGGCAGCAGAATGTTTGATTTTGCCAGCAGGTGCAGTGCAGCCCAAAGCCACTCACCATCTCGATATTCCGAAGATTCTAACTAAATATGCCAAAGAGTCCAAAGGCGATTTTGGCATGACAAAGCTACTGTATCTTGGTCACATCATTAGTGCAGAGGGAGTTCGTGTGGACCCAGCAAAGATCAAGGTAATAATGGAGTGGCCTACCCCTACAAACTTATCTCAGCTCAAAGGGTTCTTTGGGCTATGTGGTTTCTATAGGCGGTTTGTTAAGGGGTTTTCTCAGCTTGCAGCCCCACTTACGGATCTCACAAAAAAGGGGGCATTTGTTTGGATAGAAGATGCTCAAAAGTGTTTTGATCACTTCAAGCAAGTCATGTGTTCATGTCCGGTGCTTGCAATACCAAACTTCACTCAGCCTTTTGAGCTATAGTGTGACGCATCAGGAGAGGGCATAGGGGTTGTGTTGATGCAGAATAAGCACCCTATAGCTTATGAGAGTCGAAAGCTACATGGAGCAAAGCGCAGCTATTCGATCTATGACAAGGAGATGCTAGCAATCATGCACGCTCTTGCTAAATTCCGACAGTATTTGGTGGGAGGCCGGTTCACAGTTAGTACTGATCATAACAGCCTCCGCTACTTTTTGGGACAGAGAGACCTCAACGAACGACAACAGAAATGGGTTAGTAAGTTGCAGGCTTATGACTTTGACATTATTTATGTCAAAGGGAAGAAAAATGTAGTTGTCGATGCTCTTTCGAGGAGGCCTTACCTGATGGCAGTGACTGGGATTTCTTCAGATTGGAGGGATGTGATCATTGCAGAGTATGCCAAGGATACTTGGGCCTCTAGTTTGATAGATGGTACTGTTCATGATGATCGGTATTCAGTTGTGCAGGGGTTGATTCTTCATAAGGACCGCATCTTCTTGCTACCAGGTTCCAGGTTCAAGAAGAGAGTCATGCAGTATTATCATGATGATCCTACATCGGGCCATTCTGGTTTCTTTAAAACCTACAGGAGCATCCGTGAGAGGTTTTCTTGGAAAGGACTGAAAAATGAAGTCCTTCAGTATGTTCGTGAGTGTGCCACTTGTCAGCAAAACAAGGATGAGCACACTTATCCAGCAGGTTTACTACAGCCCTTACCAGTACCGAATCAGAAATGGGAAGGTATATCTATGGACTTCATTACTGGGTTGCCTATGGTGCAGGGCAAGGACTGTATATTTGTGGTGGTGGACAGGCTCACCAAATATGCACATTTTTTTGCAGTATCAGCTACTTTCACTGCTGCTCAGGTGGCTGATTTGTTTTTCAGAGAGGTGTTCCGACTTCATGGGATGCCCAAGACGATTGTTAGTGACAGGGACAGCCGGTTCATGAGTACTTTTTGGCAGGAGTTGTTCAGACTTGGCGGTACCGAGCTTACACCCAGCACTAGCTACCACCCCCAGACAGATGGGCAGACAAAAATTGTTAACAAGTGGGTGGAAGGGTATCTTTGGAATTATGTGTCAGGGCAGCAAAAGGCTTGGGTTAAGTGGCTTCATCTTGGTGAGTTTTGTTATAACACTACACATCACATGACCATCGGGATGACACCTTTCAGGGCCTTATATGGATATGAAGCCCCGAGCTTCATAGATCTCTTGATTGGTGACAGCAGAGCTCCGAGAGCTAAGGATTTTCTATAGGACAGCCAGGATATATTGAGAGCTCTCCGAGACAACATATTACAGGCACAGAATCGGCAGAAGATGTATGCCAATCAGCACAGAGAGGAGCGCAGTTTTGAGGTGGGAGATATGGTCTACCTCCGTCTGCAGCCATATAGACAGTCCACTCTCAAGAAGAGTGGAAAGGAGAAGCTCAAACCCAGGTTCTATGGTCCCTTCCGGGTTCTTCGAAGAGTTGGCGAGGTAGCTTATGAGCTGGAGCTACCCACTGACAGCAAGGTGCACAATGTCTTCCACATTTCACGCCTCAAAAAGGCTGTTGGTTCTCGTGTCACTCCTTCTGAGTTGCCACCATTGGATGAGGAGGGGAAGCTTATTCTCATTCCAGAGGCCATCATTGATTTCAGGGAGAAGGTTCTGAGGAAAAAGGTAATCAAAGAATATCTGATTAAATGGAAGAACTTACCTATGGAGGATGCTACTTGGGAACGAGAGGAGATATTACAGCATCCAGAGTTGAGATTGCTTGGGGACAAGCAATTTTCGGGAGGGCGGACTGTAATGTCCCCTTTCTAGTCTGTCAGTATTTCTTCAGAGATTAGCCTATGCACGTGGTCCTGTAGGCTAATTCCAATGTTTAGGGGCCATTGGAGTTGCATGACGCCTTCAGTTTCCAGTTTTGGAGACCTTTGGAGTAGTTTTGTAGAGACTTACTATTTATAGTAAGTCAGTGTTCTAGCCAAAGCGGATTGTGCAGGCTAATATTTGAGCCAAATGGGTATCCAGATCCACTCTTAGATGTTTGATCGGGTATTTGAGTGCAAATATTTTAATACCCGTAATTATTTAATATAAGTCAATTATTATTTATAATTATAAAGTATATGACTTTATATTAAATTGAGAAATTAATGTCACTAATACTTTATAAAATTATAAAGTGACATTATTAAAATAAATTATTTAATACGTTGGAGGGAGATGAAATAAAATATTAAATTCATTAATGAATGAATTATTGGCACAAAGTGGATCGATTCATCTTGGGGAAATAAAAGAAGGAAATAGAGTTCATTTGGATTATTCATTGGGATTTGGAGAATTTGCTTTGGCTTTTTGGTGGAGAAGACAATTGCAGGTTGCAAGGGTTTTTTCAAGCTTGTTGAGGACGTCAACCTTCAGCAAGGACATCCATTTCGGTTGTGGAAGAGCAATCCTAGTGGATTATTGGGTGTGTGCATTCAGCATTCATCATTGTGCTTCAAAATTTGGTAAACAGGGGTTTATAATTGCAGATTTAAGGAGATATTATTAGGTAATACTCAAGAGGATGTTGCTGTTGATAAATATTTAATTGTACAGCCAGCCGTACCTTTTTGAATATGATTGAACAGAGATGTGGAAACAATGAGCAGGGTTTGATAATTAACATTGCTAAGCCATCGATTTCCATCCACATCCATTTTATTATCTACAAGCTGAGGTTAGAGGCTGCCGTGGGAATTTAGGGGACTGCTAGAACCTTCATTGACAGTCCGTACAGATCACAAAGCTAGTGTGTCACTTCAAGAAGATATCGCTCCTCTTCAAGGCTATAATATAATTCATTTAAGGGCGGCCTTATCAACATTACCTGTTGCAGCCGTCTCTAACCAGGAGATCAGCATCCTTTGGGGAGATTTGAACTGAAAATTGCAGTCCAGATTGCTGTAGCTTTGTTCACAGGGGTAGCGTGGGGTTTAATGGGCCAATCGCCCCCATTTTTGGTCTGCAATCTCACCTAACAAGAGCGGCCAGGATACTACATCACTCAGCCAGCATTGTGAGTGTGGGAAAAGAAAAGCATTTCAAGTTGTATTCAGGGATATCAGAAATCAGATTTTAGAATCATTCAATTTAGGCCTGGTATTGTTTACTCCATTGTCTTTTCCATGAATTTACAGCATAAGTTACTTTATGTGTTATGCATTTCTTGATGTGAAGAGTTTAGGAAATAGTTTAGACATCTGCTATTACTTTATTTCCAACATTGATTACTTGCAATCAAAAACAACAAAAAAAATACAAAACCACAAAAACAACACAAAGAGAGAAAAAAAAAACAGGGTAGCATATTACAGACAGGACAATGGTTTGGCAGAGTTTACTAATAAAAACTTGCTCTGGATCCTCAAGAAGACGCTGGAAGAAAATAAGCAGACTTGGCACTTACACTTAGATTTTGCACTATGGGCTGACCGAATTTCTATCAAGAAGTCCATAAAGACATCCCCATACTCCCTGGTGTATGGGAAGGAAGCAGTGCTTCCTTCACATATTGAGTTGTCGGCACTTCAATCTCTATGGTCTCTGGACGACGAGGGCGAAGAGTTCGATCCAGTTAGCGTCAGAATTGCCCAGTTGTTGCAGTTGGAAGAGGAAAGGGAGAAAGCCTATGAGGCTTTCATGAAGCATGTCGTTGCCACAAAAAAATGGTTCGGCAAGAAAACCTCCAATCGCACTTTTACCTGTACAGTTGTATATATTATCTGCTTTTTTCCCTTATGCATTCTGGTTTTCTGTTCAGAGTGTCCTTTCGCTCTTTCCCGCGCTAGCAGAACTGCAGTTTTCATGGCCAGAGCCCTAACCGACGGGAAGAGGCTGATGGGTGCACTCCCTTTATTTTTGTTCGGTTAAAAATGAAGCAGCAAGGTGAATAATGGTTCCAGGCAGGCCAAGCAAGATTTAGTTCCGAGCGCAAGGCCCCCTTTTTGCTATCCACTGCCAAGGAAAAGGTGCACAGAAGCAGTGCGCCCAAGGCCGAGAGCACAGAAGCAGTGTGCCCAAGGTCGGGCGCACCGAAGCAGTGCGCCCAAGGCCGGGCGCATCGGAGTAGTGCGCCCAAGCTACAATGGTCCCCTAGCAAACATTCTCCCTACAAGGAGAACTAACAACACGGCAATGCATCAATCACCACTAC